>BTPG01000002.1:178723894-179323894 GCA_036245525.1 Semisulcospira habei
TATCTATCTATCTATCTATATCCCGTAGTCTTGCCGACCGTTGGGGCACCACTGATGACTTGGCAACCAGCTCCCTCCATTCCTCTCTGTTCTCTGCCATTCTTAGCGTATCGCGCAGCTTCAGTCCTGTCCACTCTGAGATATTGTCCTCCCATCTTTTCCTCTGTCTTCCTCTCCTTCGTCCTCCTTGCACAGTGCCATGCAGGATTGTTTTGGCAAGCCCTGCTGAACGCGTGACATGCCCATACCACTTCAGTTTGCGTTTTTTTCACAATGGCTAATAGGTCTTCATATGACCCGATGGCTTGCCTGATTCTGCTTCCCACTTCCACGTTTGTGACGTGATCTCTGTATGAAATGCCAAGCAGCCTTCGAAAGCATCTCATTTCAGTGGCTTGTATCCTCCTTTCAAGGTCTGCTGTGAGGATCCATGACTCGCAGGCATACAAAAACACTGAGATGACTAAGGAGCGCATCAGTCTGATCTTGGAGCAGAGCTAGTGATGTTTCTGTCCTTCCATATGGTCTTCAATCTTGTCAGTGCTGTTGTTGTCTGCGCAACTCCTGGACAGTATTTCTGGTTTTGATCCCTCATCTGTCACAATGGCTCCTAAGTATTTGAATTTCTTAACTGTTTCCAGTTTTTGGCTTCCAATCTTGATGTCAGTGCCAATGCCACTGGTGTTATTGGTCATCAGTTTGGTCTTCTCTGTACTGATTTCCATCCCCGTACGCAATGGCTGTACTGTAATATATAATAATAATTATATTACCGTTATTATATAGGCGCTTTTTTCTCATTTTTGGGGAATATCGACTCAAAGCGCCGCGCCCTGAAACCCAACACAAATCCACACTCACGAAACAGTCACGGATTTAACGCCATCATTAAGGACAATACACAGTACAAGTGACCAAACGAAGGGCCAGTCAGTCTACTGTAGTTACAGTGGAATTTTCGAGATCGCTTTTGTATTTGAAAATTTGTTAAGTGGCCTGAGAGCACGGTGGTACCAAGTGGGGGGGGGGTGGGGGTGTCGCAGCTTTTCCACCAGCTGAGCTAGGTTCCTTCTCTGTTCACTGCAAGGCCCAGTCAATGTCGTCTGCAAAGCGGAAGTTCGTGATTGTTCTGCCTCCAATACTGACAGATCCTTCATGATCTTTCAGAGCATCTGTCATGATTCTTTCCAGGAAGATGTTGAAAAGAGTAGGTGAGAGCAAGCACCCTTGTCTGACTCCGACTGTAGTCCTAAACCAGTTTCCTATTTTGCCTTTGAAGCAGACTGCGCTAGTGGCCTTGTTGTAAAGGTTTGCTACGGCTTTGATCAGGTTGGCATTATGTTGTATAGCTTCATTGTGGACCAAAGGGCTGCATGCCACACCCTGTCAAAAGCTTTCTTAAAATCCACAAAGACATGATAGAGATCTTGCTGGTGCTGTAGGTACCTCTCACATAGAACTCTCAGGTTGAAGATCTGCCCAGTTGTGCTGCGCCCTGGTCTGAAGCCTGCCTGTTCCTCGGCTATGATTACCTCTGCCTGTGGCTTCAGCCTGTTCAGCAGGATCGTTAACATGACTTTGCTTGGGTGGCATATAAGACTGATAAATATTTCCTATGCACCGAAGTTAATAGCCGGGTGGAGGTTTGCACATAAAGTAGCGCTTAGTAGCAGCAGGCTTTCACAGCTCCAGCTTCCATCCCTACGGCGGCGCTTTGAGCATCTTTAATTAGATGGATATGTGCGCCTTGGAGACACCGTACCATACCATACCAATTACAAACTCTGTGTGTGCGTGTGTGATAGTGTGTATGTGCGTGTGTGTGTGTTTAGGAGTGTGAGATCATCATGGGACTTTCTTTCTCTAAACTAGCAATGTTTTTATTTCATTTACATTTAACTATATACTTAGTTTTTTGTATATTGTCTCGTAGTTTCGTAGCAACGGCAGGTTTGAAAAATGGCTATGTCTATGACGATGTCAGTGCCTCAACCGTTGATAAATAAAGCTTCATTAAATCATTGAATCATTGAATCATCCTACCTCTTTAAAATTGCAGCACCGGGTCGATATGGTTTACGCTACAGTGATCTCGGGTCAGCATGCCGTAGGAATCATGTTTGCGTGTTACACCGGTTTCTGTCAGTAAAGCGGCTGCATTTACGCCGGACGACTCCTAACAACGGACTGGAGCGAAATCACGGCGGATAACCAGCTACGATGGAAATCACTCTAAACATATCCAGGAGGCATAGATCCTCATCATCCCGGGGGGCTCACGAGGATCTATGCTTCTTGGAGATGCATGGAGTGTTGTGTATGCTTATGGTAGAGGTTAGTTATCCGCCGTGATTTCGGTGTCGTTCAAGTTTGTCGTTGGGAGTCGTTCGGTGCAAAGGAAACCTCCTCATAATGTTTTAATTGAGTGACGATGCTAGTGTGCTGATCTGTGATCGTGTACCTCAGGGCCTACAGCCGTAAAGTCCATAATCACAGAGTAGCACTCATTTGTGTGCTGTCAGAATGCATTAGCGGTCGGTGTGCGCGTGGCGAACGCTTTGTGTTTGTTACTGAAATATCTGCGGCAAATTCACGTTCAGAGATCTCTGCGGTAATTGTATTGTTCATATTATAAATAACTGAAAAACAACAATATTGGAAAGTGCTCAACTGTACGCAAATCATCGCTAATACTATCCGCTATACACCTCCTTTAAAAAAATTAATGTGATGGCAGTATTGCGTCAGAAATTTGGTTCAATATGGGCATGTTTGTTCGTATCGAATACCAATTACTATAACTGTTGGATGGTTGCAAAAATGGTATGTCCCTCATGATGTGAAGTCTCAGCAATGGAAGCGGTGTGTGCTGTTATCTCAGCAAAACGTGTGTTGATCTGTGACTTTGGACCATACGGCCAAGGGCGGCCAGACCAGCACACAAATGCAAAAAAAAGATGAATCGGGTAAAAATAGAGCAGACGCGTGAACATTAGCGATGAAGAGCGTGTAATATTTTCCCCGTTTGCTTCAGTTCACGACTGGCGAGAGGGACGATACTTCTCTCTCTGTGAGCTGTTTCTTCTTCTTGTCATTGGCTGTCGGGATCGTTTGAACGTTACTGACTGCCAGCGCGACGGGAAAAAAATGTTGGACAAATGAACAAAGAACGGTGTTGTTGAGGACAAACATGTGTTTTCTCTTTCATCCGCGTTGCTTCTTCTGATTATCGACTGAAAGCCGGTGGACTCTACTGAGTTTGTCAGTTAAATAAGGTTCGACTTACTCTTCCGCTTTAATTCGTTTGCAATTTACAAAACGAGAACCACTGTATCAAAGTGCCGACGATTTGTTTTAACTTCTGCTATCTGTACTCTGTCACATGTGTGGTAGGAAAGGAGTTTGAACTTGAATGCACGCCTTGTTCCACGCTTCGAGTGAGTAGTACAAGGGGGTGACACTGTAACTGTATTTGTGACTGTGAGGGATACATTCACCATGGCTCCATTGAATCGACCAAGCGCGAATATTGTTTTGAGTGTGAAACGTGTCAACGTGTTGCTGTTCCTGATCGTTACTTTTGCCGAGGCGAATGCAGAATGGAACGAAAGTTATCTGATACGACAAGTACTGTTGAAGGACTACGACCCGATTGTTCGTCCGGTGAAGAACGCCAGCCAGCCAGTGTATCTGAGTATGTCCATCGGAATCAAGAGCTTCATAGAACTCGACATGAAAAAACAGACGCTTGTTTCTTTCGGATGGTTAACTGTCAGCTGGTATGACGAGTACTTGACGTGGGATCCTCAGGAGCACCCAGTGACGTCGATTCACCTCGATATAGAGATGGTGTGGCGCCCGGAACTTGTCATTTTTAACACCATCGGTCAGCTGGACGAGCTGGAGTCTCAGAAAATGAAAGTGATCGTGGAGCATGACGGGATGGTCACGTGGTATCCCGGTGGTCTGTTCCAGACATTTTGCGCCATAGACATATCTCACTACCCCGTCGACACACAGACGTGCTCTGTGGACATCATATCGTGGTCTTTAGAAAAGTCTTTCCTCAATGGTACTTTTGATACCCCCGCGTTTGAAATCAGCTCTACTGAACACCACCCGGAGTGGGAGTTAGTGGGGACGGAAGCCACGTACACTTTGAGATTCAGCGACTACTGGGTGATGAGCTTCAAGTTCAAGCTGAAGAGAAAAGTGTTGTTCTATGTTATGAACGTCATCCTGCCCATAGTCCTCCTGTCCCTCATGAACTGCCTGGTGTTTATACTTCCGGTAGAGTCAGGCGAGAAGATGACAGTGTGTATCACGGTCTTCTTGTCCTTCGCCGTCTTCATGACGCTCATCAGCGACACCCTGCCCCAGAACTCGGACTCACTCTGTCTCTTCAGTGCCTACGTGGCTGCGCAGATGTTTCTCAGCGTGTGTTCTATTGTAATGGCTACCGTCATTGTCTCCATCTTCGACCACGACAAGCCTCATGACACACGCTCCAGTCCTCTCTCCCCGGCCTCTTCTAAACGTCGCGCCTCTGAAGCCTTTCCTGACCTCAACGACGAACTCTCTTTGATGACATCTTCCACATTGACAAGCTGCGATACCACAGCTGCTACCGCTTCCACGACCAACACCAACCCCGCTGCTGATACAGCGAATTCTCTTAACCCCTTTGAGCATGCGGCCACGGGCAATGTAAACAGCACCGGTGGCCGCATGCACAAGGGGGGTAATGTCATCTCCGAGAACGCGTGTCCGTCCGTCGTTGAAAAGAAAGTAAAACGGTCGCTGTCAGCGTTTTCAGTGTGGAGGAGGATGTTGCGATTCCACACTATGGCGCCTTACGAGAGAAGGGAGCTATCTAGGGCGCTCGACAAAACGTGTTTCGTTCTCACAGTCTGCGTCAACATTGCCAGCAGTGTTGTGTTCATTTTCCTTATGGTTGGTCCGCAGTAAAGAAGTGACACTTGGAACGGTGCGTCATCACTATCTCGAAACAGAATCTTCAAGTAATCACCATATACCCTTCACTCCTAGGTCAACATTTGTACAGACCTCTTTTCGGTGCCCCGTCTTTGAAATAATAATAATAATAATAATAATAATAATAATAATAATAATAATAATAATAATAATAATAATAATAATAATAATAAAGGAGATTTGTTAAGCGCTTATTCTAAAAGTAGCTCTAATCGCTGATACAATGAAAAGGCTAACAACTAACACGCACACACACACACACACACACACACACACACACACACACACACACACACACACACACACACACACACACACACAACATAAGCACGCACACACACACACACACACACACACACACACACACACACACACACACACACACACACACACACACACACACACACGGCGTGACTGTGGTGATGAATTGTGCATGGCTGGGGAAATTAACTAGTGAAAGGCAGCGTTGTAGAGGTGGGTTTTGAGAAGTGTTTTAAATGAGGAGAGCGTTTGGCAATTACTGACGGACCGGGGCGGGGAGGCTGTTCAGAGTGGCGGGGCCAAGATGGGAGATGGCACGACCGCCACGGGTTTTACATTTGAAATTGGGAAGGCGAAACTTACGTGTGTCAGAGGAAGAGCGGAGATCACCTTTGCGGTGGACAAAAGACGTTAAGTCCTAAACGTTTCTCTTCACTCCTAGTCGATGCAGATAGTGTTTCTGAAGTCTCTGTAATTCAGTGCCAGTGAGCCCCAAGTTGTACAAGGCACGTGGATACAAAGTGGATCAGCAAGAGGCATAGATCCTCATGAGCCCACGCAGTTGCGGGGGCTTATGAGGATATGTGCCTCTTGCAATAGAATCGCGTTGTCTTTTTTTCTCGGCAGCGAAGGTGTTTAAATGCCTGAGAACGAACTTATTGTGCTTCAACATTGTCAGTGAGTATGTGATCATTTGCCCCGCGGTTAAGGGCTAATTCGTAACGTCTCGGACACTAAACTGATAAACTGGGATAAGTTCATAAAAACAAATTATGAAAAAAAGCACACAAAATTAGTTTCTGTGCTGGTCTGTGATTTAAGACATAACGTCCGTTGTCCGTAAGGTCTTAAATCACAGACCAGCAAACTTTTGTGTACAAAACACGCTTCATTTTTTATTTTTTTTAATTTTTTATTTTTTAAGCGCATTCAGTGATGCTGACTTCAGTTTGTTTTTGTTTTAAATCGACTTTATTGGCGTGCTGATCAAACAGGATAAAACCATGAAAACTTTGTGTTGCATGACTGTCTTCTGTTTGGTAGTATATATATATATATATATATATATATATATATATATATAATATATATATATATATATATATATATATATATATATATATATATAAATATATATATATATATATATATATATATATATATATATATATATATATATATATATATATATATTTCGCATATACACTACGTTATTATTACCAAATCGAGACTCGTAAATTGCCAACACCAACGTTGTAAAGGTCTCTGTTTATTGTCATGCCGGTTTGACGATTGGGTTGACTCGCTAGACTGAGTTAGTTGTTGGGGTTTACCGCCGAGCAGGCCATCTCCGGGCGATAACAGGACAGAGCCGACACAAGCCTTCTGCTTGAGTTTGTTTTTCATGACCAAATTACGCAGGGGCGTTTGTTTCCGACTCTAGCAACATTCTTAACTCGTTCAGCCTCGACACACCACAGCAAGACATGAATAGAGCATGATAGTTCAAGGGTGGTGCCAGAATAGCTTGGCGCCCATAGGCGCCAAGCTATTCTGTCACCACCCTTGAACTATCATGCTGGACCTGTCTCTGGAATTGTAATACAATCCTTCAGAGGGCAACTTCAAAATTTGGGGATTTAGGTCTTTGGTGTACAATGTGTTAATGGAACCTCGCTGTCAGATTGTGGCCGCATAGACGCAAATTCCGGAGCGTATCGCAAAAAAAACATGCTGAACTACGTGTTAGAGAGGCCTTGCCGGGTTTATTATTTAAAAAAAAATTAAAGCAAACAAAACGCTTTAGGCTCTGTCGAGTCAATACAACTTTCAACCCGGCATTATAAAATAGGGAACTTGTGACAGTTAAAGAAATAGGTTAAACCATGGATGGTGGTTATTGACGTGCCTCGACTTGCTTTGACACAGTTCTGGGTCCGCGGCAGAGCTCCGGAGCCCGAAAGTTTTTGTCAAAGATAGTCTTTGATAGTTTAACTATATCAAAGATCGTACATACAAAATATCTAATGTCTTTGCGTGTATGGATGTATTAGATGTAAAGTCTGACGACAATGTTTGCTTTACGTAATGTTCTACGTTAAAGCTGCCGGGACAATCAAAGCAAAATACAACGATAATGTTGTGTGTTGATTGTCCCCAGTAAAGTTATTGCAAAATGTTGCGGTATCATAGCGGCACGAGTCATATTTTGTAACAATAACACACAAACACACACACACACACACACACACACACACACACACACACACACACACACACACACACACACACACACGCACACACACACACACACACACACGTGCGCACGCGCGCGCACACACACACACACACACACACACATACACAAACACACACACACACACACATGTACGCACTCACGCACACACACGAAGTGAGAGAAAAAAAAGATCACGTAAATATTAATTAGTTATTTTAAGTCGTTCCTTTGCGTATAATGGCACAAGTGGATGCGACACGGGTGCAAGCTTTGTTTCCCCCGCGCGCAAAGTATGTCATTGAAAGTTGCATAATTTGTTTTCATAACATATGCTATTTTCTTCCACAAAAAAGTTTTTAAAAAGTACACAAACATGAGTTACTCAGTTAGATCCCTCCCCAAGTAACAAAACGTCTTCGGGCCCACGACGGCCGCAATGGGCCCGCGCACAGCTGTACGCGGCCCACTGCAGCCGTCGTAAACCCGAGGACCTTTGCTTACTGGGTCCGGGGATCGTTTGTCCATCGGAGAGCCATTTCCCTTGGTATGTGTGCTTTACCTACCAGTGCCTGTTTTACCTTTGGTGTGTTTAACTCATTCAGCCAGATGCATGTATTTCCCAAATTTTGGAGGCGTCACTCTAACGACTATGCATCTGTTGCAGGAGATGGATCGACCATGATAATTCAAGGTATTGCCAGATAAGCTTGGTGCCGACAGGCGCCAAGCTAATCTGGCACTACCCTTGAATTATCATGGTCGACCCATCTCCTGCTGTAGTGCGTCAGGGCTGAAAGGGTTAAACAAAAGACCACTGCGGCCGACATCGGCCAGAAGACCTCTGCTTAGCGGAATTATATTCTTACAAAGGTTTGAAATTAAAAAAAATCTAAGATTCAACAATTGAAATCATGACGAGCGCGCTTGATACTGCTTTTGATTTATCTGTTGACAATCAACATTAACTCTATGCATCTATTTTGCGAGTTCCGGTCATGTTGACTGGTCGGCTTGTCCGGTAAAAGCGTTTTGCAATGTTTTTATTTTCTTGTTTCCTATGTTTTTCACTGTTCAGCGGTGTTGCAGTATAGATTTTTCAAGAGCTTTAGCTGACTATAAACTTGTTTCCTTGTTTCTTTTTTTTTTGTTTTCGATTGTTTATTTGTGTATTTATGTATGTTTTGGATTGGCTGAGGCCCAGTGAATGTTAGGTCCGCTATACGTCAGCTTGCTGGAGGACACCCGTGAAAATGATCCAGGAACCTTCTCTAAAGGTCGTGGAATCTTGTGCATGTTGTATCCACACTTTCTCTCCTGATCTCAGATGAATACTGATCTGAACGGAGCCTTTGTCGAAGGCTTCACCCCGAAGCGTGAGTCCTACCAATCTGTGTCCCTGCCGCCATAATAGACAACTCTAAGCCTGGGTGGTCATTGGAGGACATGAGATCAAGGAAGAAGAGGTAGAGACCATAGACAGGAGCGGTGAAGATACCCGTGTTAGGATCATACTCGACTGACACTAAGTGGTCAAATCGGAGAATGCTGTGCGTGCCAATATCGGTCACTGGATCAGCGGAGAAAGTCACCGTGAAGCCCACTGTTTCAGACGCAAAAATGGACAGACACACAAACGGACAGACGAGCTTGTTAGACACATAAGAAAACTGTAACTATGTCGTCGACGCAGCATTAAAATAATGTGTCTTGACACAGACGTGAAGTGTAAAGAAGGAAGGCAAGTCAAAATAAACAATCAGTTTTCATGGAAAAAGTTTGACCACATTCACTTTTGACCCTTAAAGCAAATATCCGACTCTATTAGTTGTATTACGAGTTAGGCTTTGCAAGTGAATCTTGTCGCCTCGAAAATCCGGTCAGGGGGTCAATGTCGGAGGTAAGAGGGCTAAAACCAGCCCTCGATTCTGACCGGACCCTCGAGGCGACAAGAACCACTGGCAAAACCTAACTCGTAATACTTCGATTTTGTCTTTAACTGTAAAAAGTATAAGCGTGAATTATACCCTTGAAAAGACCTCTAATTTACGTGTGACGTAGAGATTCAGGGGACGTAAATCTACATACTTCCGACTATCAGTCAACAACCGCTCGCGAACTGCATTCGCCTGGAATTTCTCTCTCAGGTATTGTTTAGTTTAACACATTTTCAGTCATTATTTTGTATGAAATTGGTTATACAGGCCGAACACAACGCGTGCATTTAGTTATTTTATTGCGTAACCCTCTCAATTTTTATTTATCCACCGTTTTGTTTCTTCGCCGTTTCAAATACGGTCAGTACGTGGTAGGGCCTTTGCTTCAGGTGAATTTTCCTGTCGCTGACATTATCTGACTTATCCCATTATTCAGTTATGTTTTGTATGAAACTGGTACCAGCGGAATCACAGAACACCTACTTATAGTTCTTTTTGTTGTGTAGCCCCCTTAATTATTTATTTGTTGTGTGGCAAAAGAGCAAGACCGGTCCCACCCAGGTATGCATCCGGTCACTCTGGTCCCGACGCCTAAAAAAATCCGAGCAGAAGAAAGTGAAGCACTCGGGGGCGTTTCGATCGGTATTCGTAGTTAGTAACTACAGGCTCCGATTTACTCATCAGGGAACCGGCCTACAATTCTCAGTCCATTTCTTGGTGTCTTCCTCCCAGTGTGTCGCATTTAAATCCTTACATAAGGACATGTTATCCGTGTAGTCCATGCATGTAACTGTAGTCCTGACGCGGCATTATTGATGTCCAGTATGGTCGCTTTCAAACCCTTCCTGACGCGGTGTTATAGATGTCTAGTATGAACGCTTTCAAATCCTTGCAGTATTCCTGATGCGGTGTTATTGATTGCTTCAAATCCTTGCAGGGTCCAGTCTTGTGTCGGGATCCGATTCAGTGTATCGCTGCGTCTTCTGTTCCCTAGGCGCTTGTGCCTGTCCGTTCCAAGGTCATTTCCTGCTGCTCAGCGGGGCTTAGCCGCGATAAGACACAATGAACCGTTGGGCGGAGTTTGCGTGTATCGACGTGAGAGTCATATTCTTTGTTTATTAATCCGTCCGTATTGACGGATCAATCCCAGACTGAGTATCGTTGTTGTTGTTGATCCTCCGTGTTTTCGTGTTTGTAGACGATGCCGGTTGTTTGTGTTGCTGTGTTGCCTTCCATACGACAGACTAGTGTTTCTAGTATTGTCCGGCCTCTGTGTAGGTGGTACGCAGTGTTGCCGTGGTGCATATCTCACAGCTGATGATTTAAAATCAGCTTATTGTTGTAGCTGTCGTTTCGTTGATTGCTGTTGTTGCCGTTGGCTTGTTGGGTCGCCTGAATTGTATACCGTTTTGGTGGTAGGTGCCGGGTTTTGTCGTTGTAGAAGGGCCTTCAATTCTTCGAGTGCTTCACAGAATAGTTGGCCGCTTGTTGCGAGCGTTCCAGTCCTCCTTTCACTTTTGTGCGCTTTAGAACGAGTTCTTTGTGACCAGTGTTGCCTGGTGTTGTAGATTAAAGTTGGTGCTGCGTAGTTTTGTGGTCGGTGTGAAGTAGACAATGTCCGTTTCCTCTATTCCTTAGTCCGTGTTGTAGACAAAGTGGCTTGCCTTTCTTCATGGCGGGAGGTAAGTCTTTTAGCAAACAGTATGACGTCATAGCGTGTAGCGATTCATGACAGATGTCTCTTCAGTAGAGGGTTATGCCGTGGGGGGCTGCAGGGCCGATTGTTGGCCTCAGTTGAGTAGCTGGCTCACACGTGTCTTGTTAAAGCAGCAGAAAAATAGGATCGCAGTGTAGTTTGTCGCTTGTTCTAGCTTGTCGATCGTGTGGTGTTAAATTTTCCACCTGAATTTCCAGCCTTGTGGGGGACGTGTTACTTGGTGGTTTTCGTTCCATCCACCTATTCTCAGGTGTGGGGAGTGCGTTCCAACCACCCTATTATAGGTGTGGGAGTGGGTCTCAACCACCCTATTATAGGTGTGGGAGTGGGTCTCAACCACCCTATGGTGGTAAAAGAGCAAGACCGGTCCCACCCAGGTATGCATCCGGTCACTCTGGTCCCGACGCCTCAAAATATCCGAGCAGAAGAATGTGAAGCACTCGGGGGCGTTTCGATCGGTATTCGTAGTTAGTCAGGGAACCGGCCTACAATTCTCAGTCCATTTCTTGGTGTCTTCCTCCCAGTGTGTCGCATTTAAATCCTTACATAAGGACATGTTATCCGTGTAGTCCATGCATGTAACTGTAGTCCTGACGCGGCATTATTGATGTCCAGTATGGTCACTTTCAAACCCTTGCAGTATTCCAGACGCGGTGTTATAGATGTCTAGTATGAACGCTTTCAAATCCTTGCAGTATTCCTGATGCGGTGTTATTGATGCCAAGTATGATTGCTTCAAATCCTTGCAGGGTCCAGTCTTGTGTCGGGATCCGATTGTATATCTGCGTCTTCTGTTCCCTCGGCGCTTGTGCCTGTCCGTTCCAAGATCATTTCCTGCTCAGCGGGGCTTAGCCGCGATAAGATACAAGGAACCGTTGGGCGGAGTTTGCGTGTATCGACGTGGGAGTCATATTCTTTGTTTATTAATCCGTCCGTTTTGACGGATCAATCCCAGACTGAGTGTCGTTGTTGTTGTTGTTGATTCTTCGTGTATTCGTGTTTGTAGACGATGCCGGTTGTTTGTGCGGCTGTGTTGCCTTCCATACGATAGACTAGTGTTTCTAGTATTGTCCTCTGTGTAGGTGGTACGCAGTGTTGCCGTGGTGCATATCTCACAGTTGATGCTTTAAAATCATCTTATTGTTGTAGCTGTTGCTGCTGTTTTGGTGTGGCTGTCGTTTCGTTGATTGCTGTTGTTGCCGTTGGCTTGTTGGGCCGCCTGAATTGTATACCGTTTTGGTGGTAGGTGCCGGGTTTTGTCGTTGTTGAAGGGCCTTCAATACTTCGAGTGCTTCACAGACTAGTTGGCCTTGCTTGTTGCGAGCGTACCAGTCCTCCTTTCACTTTTGTGCGCTTTAGAACGAGTTCTTTGTGACCAGTTGTTGTAGATTAAAGTTGGTGCTGCGTAGTTTTGTGGTCGGTGTGAAGTAGAATATGTCCGTTTCCTCTATTCTTAGTCCGTGTTGTAGACAAAGTGGCTTGCCTTTCTCGTTGGCGGGAGGTAAGTCTTTTAGCAAACAGTAGTGACGTCATAGCGTGTAGCGATTCATGACAGATGTCACTTCAGTAGAGGGTTTTGCCGTGGGGGCTGCAGGGCCGATTGTTGGCCTCAGTTGAGTAGCTGGCTCACACGTGTGTCTTGTTAAAGTAGCAGAAAAAAAGGATCGCAGTGTAGTTTGTCGCTTGTTCTAGCTTGTCGATCGTGTGGTGTTAATTGGTGATTTTCGTTCCATCCACATTTTCTCAGGTGTGGGGAGTGCGTTCCAACCACCCTATTATAGGTGTGGGAGTGGGTCTCAACCACCCTATTATAGGTGTGGGAGTGGGTCTCAACCACCCTATTATAGGTGTGGGAGTCGGTCTCAACCACCCTATTATAGGTGTGGGAGTGGGTCTCAACCACCCTATTATAGGTGTGGGAGAATGGTCGAAGAGCTCCTTCTTGCTTGTGGTTTCTTGGTTGTATTCAGTCGTTCCATCCACCCTTTATCAGGCGTGGGGAATGGGTCTCAACCACCCTGTTTCAGGTGTGGGAAACCATCGTTGACTTTCTTCTTCTTTGTAGTTCTCCGTTTACATAGATGTCTTGGGTCTTGATCCCCGTTTCTGGCGGAGTTAGGGCTGCCGGCAGCTGTTGTTTCCTTCGTCGTCTCGCTTCGAATGAGGCTTTGCTGGGTGTGAGGGCAGAGCGGCTTAGTGCAGCGCGCGTGCCGATGACGTATGGTCGAATCCCATTGGTCGGCTGTCGTGGTCGGACTGATCGCCCGCTGTCCGTGTGAGATAGCGTCTTGTGACCTTGGTTGCAGGTGGAGTCTATCTTCTATGTCGGCCAGTCCATTTTTGTGGTATGCTATATCTCTGTCAGCCGTATAGACGTGGAAATGAGAGGTAGTTGTCTGTTGATGGTGTATATCTGGATGCTTAGAGTAAACATCTGTCATGACACGTCCGTCTCCCGTAAGTGTTTGCTACTAGAAAGTGAGCTAGCTGGATTGCTCTTTTACCGGCACTGATATGAGCTATCTCCTCTTATTTAAGAGGCGCTCTCTGCTTTGTTGAATCAGTGTTCCGATCCCCTCAGGACGGTGAGCCTGAGGTTGGGGTTGTGTGCATTGAAGCGTGGCCACTCCTAACGGTGCGCGCGTGGCCGGGGCCGATAGCGGTGGCGTCATCCTGATTGCATCATCATTCTGGCCGCGAAGTGAAGATGAGTGATGGTGGGCCGCTGTATTACGCTTAGTCCCTTCGTGTGTTTGTCGATTCAATCTTGATATTCCAGTAGAGCAATGAAGATGCGATATTTTTCCTGTTCGCACAGTCCGAGTGAAAGGAGAATGAAGTGGGCATAATATGCCAGGATTTGAAAGCGAGGCGTAGGTGAAACCAAAAGTGACCGGTTTTGCACATTGCTGAGGATAGCAAACGACCCTAAAAAAAAATCGGGTGGCTATTCACGGGTCCTAGTCAGGTCGGTGCTACGCACCTTCAATCCAGTGGTAAAAGAGCAAGACCGGTCCCACCCAGGTATGCATCCGGTCACTCTGGTCCCGACGCCTCAAAATATCCGAGCAGAAGAATGTGAAGCACTCGGGGGCGTTTCGATCGGTATTCGTAGTTAGTAACTACAGGCTCCGATTTACTCATCAGGGAACCGGCCTACAATTCTCAGTCCATTTCTTGGTGTCTTCCTCCCAGTGTGTCGCATTTAAATCCTTACATAAGGACATGTTATCCGTGTAGTCCATGCATGTAACTGTAGTCCTGACGCGGCATTATTGATGTCCTGAGTATGGTCACTTTCAAACCCTTGCAGTATTCCAGACGCGGTGTTATAGATGTCTAGTATGAACGCTTTCAAATCCTTGCAGTATTCCTGATGCGGTGTTATTGATGTCAAGTATGATTGCTTCAAATCCTTGCAGGGTCCAGTCTTGTGTCGGGATCCCATTGTATATCTGCGTCTTCTGTTCCCTCGGCGCTTGTGCCTGTCCGTTCCAAGATCATTTCCTGCTCAGCGGGGCTTAGCCGCGATAAGATACAAGGAACCGTTGGGCGGAGTTTGCGTGTATCGACGTGGGAGTCATATTCTTTGTTTATTAATCCGTCCGTTTTGACGGATCAATCCCAGACTGAGTGTCGTTGTTGTTGTTGTTGATTCTTCGTGTATTCGTGTTTGTAGACGATGCCGGTTGTTTGTGCGGCTGTGTTGCCTTCCATACGATAGACTAGTGTTTCTAGTATTGTCCTCTGTGTAGGGGGTACGCAGTGTTGCCGTGGTGCATATCTCACAGTTGATGCTTTAAAATCAGCTTATTGTTGTAGCTGTTGCTGCTGTTTTGGTGTGGCTGTCGTTTCGTTGATTGCTGTTGTTGCCGTTGGCTTGTTGGGCCGCCTGAATTGTATACCGTTTTGGTGGTAGGTGCCGGGTTTTGTCGTTGTTGAAGGGCCTTCAATACTTCGAGTGCTTCACAGAATAGTTGGCCTTGCTTGTTGCGAGCGTTCCAGTCCTCCTTTCACTTTTGTGCGCTTTAGAACGAGTTCTTTGTGACCAGTTGTTGTAGATTAAAGTTGGTGCTGCGTAGTTTTGTGGTCGGTGTGAAGTAGAATATGTCCGTTTCCTCTATTCTTAGTCCGTGTTGTAGACAAAGTGGCTTGCCTTTCTCGTTGGCGGGAGGTAAGTCTTTTAGCAAACAGTAGTGACGTCATAGCGTGTAGCGATTCATGACAGATGTCACTTCAGTAGAGGGTTTTGCCGTGGGGGCTGCAGGGCCGATTGTTGGCCTCAGTTGAGTAGCTGGCTCACACGTGTCTTGTTAAAGTAGCAGAAAAAAAGGATCGCAGTGTAGTTTGTCGCTTGTTCTAGCCTGTCGATCGTGTGGTGTTAATTGGTGATTTTCGTTCCATCCACATTTTCTCAGGTGTGGGGAGTGCGTTCCAACCACCCTATTATAGGTGTGGGAGTGGGTCTCAACCACCCTATTATAGGTGTGGGAGTGGGTCTCAACCACCCTATTATAGGTGTGGGAGTCGGTCTCAACCACCCTATTATAGGTGTGGGAGTGGGTCTCAACCACCCTATTATAGGTGTGGGAGAATGGTCGAAGAGCTCCTTCATGCTTGTGGTTTCTTGGTTGTATTCAGTCGTTCCATCCACCCTTTATCAGGCGTGGGGAATGGGTCTCAACCACCCTGTTTCAGGTGTGGGAAACCATCGATGACTTTCTTCTTCTTTGTAGTTCTCCGTTGACATAGATGTCTTGGGTCTTGATCCCCGTTTCTGGCGGAGTTAGGGCTGGCAGCTGTTGTTTCCTTCGTCGTCTCGCTTCGAATGTATTGTTGTGTAGAGGTTTGACTGAATGAAGATTAGGGTGTGTTTGTACCGAGATTAACGTGATTGGCCAAAGATTTATTTGGGGTAAAACGCTTTGCTCAGCGAGTAACATGTAATAAGGTTAGTTAGTTAGTTACTGGGGTTTAACGCCAAGCAGGCGACTAAAGTCATCTCACGGCGGGAAGGGTAAAAGTCTGGTCAGCCAAACTATGAAAAAGGTCTTAAGACATGATGTAAATACAATTTAAAAGTAAGCTTAGCTAAAACGTCACACAGGTCAATCGTAAATTTCTACAGACATTAGAAGTTCATAAGCACAGTCAGATAAATATTGACTAATGAGGCTTAAATTGTGCTAAAGCAAATTGGGCTTCCTTTAGAGAGCTGAAGATTTTGTCCGGGTAACATCCCGAAACAAAACCTGTTGTATAGTGTTTACGCCTTATATCGATTAGATCAGCACATGATGTCAAGGGAAGCTGGGTAGCTCAGTTGGTAGAGCGTTTGAATATCGTTCGAAAGGTCGTGGGTTCGAACCCAGCTGGGGTCAAAATTTGTTCAGTCCTCTTTTCGGTGCCCAGTCTTTAAAATCACCTTCGTGGTGGACAAATGGCATTAAGACCTAAACGTTTAACGTTTTTTTATAGCATGATGTCAATAAGTGCTGTACCGAAAACGGCTTGTCGCAGGTGAAGCACCGGGGACGTTCCTTCCCTTTGAATAAGGAGTTTGTGACATAAGTATGGCCAATGTGAAGACAAACAAGGACTGTCCCCTCACGGCGGCTGCCGCAGCGATGATATAAGGGAGTCTACTTATCACATGTTACCTTGGTAACACGTGACAAGGGGACTCCCTTTGCCTTGAGAACGAGCGACTAGGCAAAAAATCGAATAGAGCCAGACCAATGAGAAAAAAAGTGTGAAGAGGCTGAAAGAAGGCAATATGTTATATCGTTCCATAAATTAGTAGCTGTGTGAATCTCCGAACGGCAGTGCGAATTCTGTACCTGGTACATGCGCCATATCCGTGAAGAGTGAAGAGAACAATGCTTCTTTATGAATTGTGCGTGCCTCGATTGGCTAGTTATCCATTTAAAACTATTCATTCAATGAACGGTTGCATACAGATTTTGCACCACATTAAAGTATAGGCTGAACGTGACCCATTTAAAAAGTTAACAGAAGGCACCTTGTTTTATGAAATTCTCGAGTTAACTTGCAGAGAAGATGTAATGTACTGTTGGCATGACTGTAAGCAAACCTACGTCGCTTTTAATGTTTGTTTGTAGTTGTTCATTAAATAAATCTGTGTTCAGATAATTATTATATTATATTGAGCAACATTTTGCTTGATATAGTGCCGATAACAGACAGATGTGATTACGAGACCTGAATCAAAATGTCCGAGTCGTAAGACAAGGACATTTTGATTCGGGTCAAGTAATCACATCTGTCGGTTATCGGCACTAGATCAAGCTAAATGGTGCCCAATATACTTTATATACCCAATCCAAAACAAACCTGTGCCTCTCGTCATTGATTGCGGTGTTCAGACTCAGCGCGTAGATTTCGTCTATGAAGACATCGGTGCTTTGTATAACCGTGCGAGTAAATTCTACCTTTACGTAGATCACGCATAATTGTGGGAAATGCCAGCAGGTTTGTTTATTTAGTTCTTTTCTCAAGTTGTCGATATCGCCAGCTGACATCTCGTCAATTTCATTAGTCAGTGGCGCCACGGTCTGTTCTCCGTTCGTGTGTGTGTAAGGGATCATTAGTCAGTGGCGCCACGGTCTGTTCTCCGTTCGTGTGTGTGTAAGGAATCATTAGTCAGTGGCGCCACGGTCTGTTCTCCGTTCGTGTGTGTGTAAGGGATCATTAGTCAGTGGCGCCACGGTCTGTTCTCCGTTCGTGTGTGTGTAAGGGATCATTAGTCAGTGGCGCCACGGTCTGTTCTCCGTTCGTGTGTGTGTAAGGGATCATTAGTCAGTGGCGCCACGGTCTGTTCTCCGTTCGTGTGTGTGTAAGGGATCATTAGTCAGTGGCGCCACGGTCTGTTCTCCGTTCGTGTGTGTGTAAGGGATCATTAGTCAGTGGCGCCACGGTCTGTTCTCCGTTCGTGTGTGTGTAAGGGATATACATTTCGAGCGTCGGTACATCTTATAAAAGTATTTCATTACTACTACACATAAGGAGCTTGTTAATGTTGCAGTATGAAAATATTTCGCGTTTCCGTTTTGAAAAATGCAAGTATCATCAAGATCGAGTCTTCTTGGCGCGCAAGGGATTTTGGGAAGGAAAGTATTTCAAGCAAGTTTATGAATATTAATTTGCTTGTTATAGAATATATCAATACATTTGCCAAAGAAGAATAAATTATGGAGTGGGTACATATATCAATGTTGATAGCGAATCAAATCAAATTCGTTGTTTAGAGATTAATTATGGTTTTTGGTCACATCTCGACTACCACGCATAAACTCTTGTTATTCCAGCGAAAGTCTCGTTGTGACCAAAAACCTTTCTCTTCTCTCTGCTAATAGTGAGGATTCGTTTGCAACGCACGACTCCCGGCAACAAAGAACGACTTCACGGTGGATAACCACCTTAAATAATTAGCGTACACAACACTCCGAATATCTGCAACAAGAGGCATAGATCCTTGAGCCCTCCGGACTCATGAGGATCTCTGCCTCCTGGAGATGTTTGGAGTGTTGCCGCATGTGCTCCTGGTTTGTCCGCCGTGACTGATTACGCTCTCGTTCCTTGCTGGGAGTCGTTATTATGGTCGACCCATCTCGTGCTGTAGTGAGTCATGGCTAAATGGGTAAAAAAAAAAAAAAAAAAAAGGTCAGATACTCAGGATTTTCGATACTGAGGGAAAACTGAATTAGCTTATCGTGAACACCCTTTCGTAGTGGTTTTACACCAAATATTTAGGATAAATATTTGATCCCCTGCACTGCGGAGCACAGCAAACAACTTCAAACGCAAGTGAAGAGCGTACATGCGGGGGCTCACACGCCTCTTGCTGGCTCTTTTAAATTTGTTTGTGATTCTTCAAGAAGCTTCATTTGTAACAGAGAAGAACCCTAACGAAGAAAGAAACACACTTAGAAAAGACAGTTACAACACAACTGTGTGTTGTAAATGTCCTTTCCAAGCGTGTTTATTTCTTCTTTGAGATCTTTTCTGCATTATACACGCATTGCAGTCATCGTTTTAGTCTGGATTTCGTTTTTTTTTTTTTTTTTTTTTTTTTTTTTTTTTTAATGGCTGGGGAGGACAGGTGTAGCTTAGGCAGGCAACAGATAATAAGTCTACTCTTATTTGCAAAGCTATATTTTCATCGTATTTTTATGAGAATCTCGCTTTTCACGAAAATGGACTTGCCATCTTATTCCTATGGCAGAGGGGTTAACTCATTCGCGGCCAGCCGCATCCGGATGCGGCTTGTCGCGAATGAGTTAACCTACCTTATTTTGATGCAGCCACCTTTTTATGAGTCCGAAATAGCTCAGGCGGTTAAGCGTCGGAGCAAGAGAGTGAAGGGAATCGCCGGGTCGTGGGTTCGAGTACCCGTTCCGGCCCTGGTAGCTGGACTCGCAAACCAGGGAAAAAAGACGGGCTTGTTCCATAGCATGTCCGTTGAAAGGTCCTGGTAAATTAAAGTGGCACAGTTCCAGTGCGCCTGAATTGATCAGTGTTCCCCATAAACCTCCCGTCAGGGCTGTCCATTATCATTTCGGTACCGTGGACGTTAAACCTCGAACTAAAAAAACCCAAAAAAAACAACAACAAACAAACAAACAACAACAACAAAAAACGGCCAGCTTCGTTTCCAAGGTGCTGATTTTGCTTGCTTGTGACTGAACCAGATTCTCAAGATTCTGTGGTCATTGGCCATATTAGCTTGGTCTGCAGACTCTGTATCACACAGGCCTGTTGCTAGACCAGGGCATCAAATGACATGCTGACATCGTCAGACCCTTTACTTTAGTATTTTTGGCATTTGCCACGGACGTGAAAATTATCAAACTTAAATGGAGCAACATTGTTGTAACAATGTTTGCCACTGCACGCAATGTTATTTCCAGATAAAATATATAGAGTTATGTCTGTTGGGTTTGACAGTTTCAGTCCTCGCGTAGGAAAAGGGTACCTGACCAGTTATATCTGCAGTAACGAGGCGAAAGGCAATTAGTCCAGTTTTGTGAAAAGCGAGATTTTCATTGTATTACAATGAAAATATCGCTTTTCCAAAAAATGGACTTACTGTTCATTGCCTTCCTGAGGCAGATATATTCAGGACTTCAAAAGATAACGCAACCGAGTGTCCGAAGTCTGTAATAACGTGCACATGTTGCGGAAAATAGATCAGCAGGTCACTTTTTACGCACACGTGTACAACAGAAAATGGATTGACCATGAACATTAACTTATTCGAGGTCGCGTATCCCAATACAGCACGTCTCGAATGGGTTACAGGGTAGTGTCAAAATAGCGTAGCGCTTGGAGGCGTCAAGCTATTCTGGCACCACCTTTGAACTATTATGGTCGATATGCCTTCTGCTCTGTTATGTAGTCTTTGCCGCGTATCCGTAGGCGGCACGTCTCAATTGAGTTACCCCCCTTCACTTGCAGTGGACGCAGATTGTCTTTTTACATCATAAATGCAACGTCAGGGCCCCGTCGACGTCAGAGGAACTTGAATACAAGAGGCATAGTGTTCCTCATGAGCCCCGCGCCACTACGGAAACCTATGAGGACCGGAGAGTCCGAAATGGCTCTGGCGGTTAACCCATATCATACTGAGGCTAAAAGCTTCAAATTTGTACACTGCAAGCTACATTATAGTACTTACAGATAAGGATATAGACCAATGGCTTGAGTTCAAGGATAGTGCCTCTAGGCGCCAAGCTATTCTGGCACTACCCTTGAACTATTTTAGTCAAACTTATTTCACACACTGGTGTATTCCGAATGATGAGGGTTAAGCGTCGGAGCAGGAGAGCGAAGGGAATCGCCGGGTCGTGGGTTCGAATCCCCGTCACGGCTCCGGTAGCTGGACTCGCAATCCAGGGAGAAAAGACGGGCTTGTTCAATAGTATGTCCGCTGAAAGGTCCTGGTAAATCAAAGTGGCACAGTTGGAGTGCGCCTGAGTTGATAAGTGTTCAGGTCGTACTCCATAGGCAATAGATTTTCCTCAGTCCCCTATAACCCGCCCGTCAGCCCCGTTCATTATCACTTCCGTGCCGTGGACGTTAAACCCCGAACTAACCAACCTGTGCCTCTAACAGCGGTGTTCAATATTTCTCCGCAGTGAAGAAGTTAATAACAGCGTTTGCAGTTTCGACCTCCGAGGGCTCAATTTGGTGGGTCTGAGCCACCCCGCAAATGAGGCACAACCTTTATATCCCTCTGCAGACGGACTGCAGCGGTATTTGCAGATTACATCGGTACATAAATCATGTGCATTTTGTTTTTAACATTTGTTAACTTTAATGTCTGAGTATGTAGCAGGTGCGACTCAAGGAACAGCCCCAGTAGTGCAAAGCTGAAGTGGCTGTTCGTCTGATGTCTTTACCTGCATGGAGAGGGCATTCCGAAATGAAACTACTAACCCATTCAGCCCTGACGCACTACAGCAGGAGATGGGTCGACCATGATAATTCAAGGGTAGTGCCAGATTAGCTTGGCGCCTGTCGGGGCCAAGCTAATCTGGCACTACCCTTGAATTATCATGGTCGATCCATCTCCTGCAACTGGTGCATAGTCCTTAGATGACACCTCCAAAATTTTGAAAATACGGCCGTCGGGCTGAATGAGTTAAGTGAATAACCCAAAGGAGATAGAAGCCCGCTTTAAAAAGCCAGTTACATAACAATTTATCAATAAATTGCGCTGTAACCGTCTTTTCTCAGCGTGTTTCTTTCTCCGTTGGCTTTTTCTCTGCTTTTTACGGGTTTAGCAGTGACATTTTAGGTCTGGACTTAAAAAAACAAACAACAAAACTTGTAAGTGTTTTTTGATGAATTAATTGTGGAAAGTTTAAATCATGATCAGATCACAAGGATGTGTGGGCTGCTCTGTAATTTGGGACTTTACGGCTAAAGGTCGTAAGGTCCAAACTTACAGACCTGCACACATTTCAAGTGTTTCATGCATATATTACTATATTTATATGGGGATTTATTTTCGTTTACATTAAGGGCTCACTACCGCCGTAACTGTTTAAATATACGCTACTGTCACAGATTTGTAAACGAAACACTACACATGCCTGTTCATTTAGACGCAAGGCAATCCAGTTCAGCACAGGTCGTCTTAATATCAAGTAACCTGACAATGACTCCACTCCGTTCTATAAATTTGACGGTATCAGTACGAGAAACAGCTAAATATAAATTGACACGCTAGCGACTACACAGGATAAATAAGTGCGAGTGACAAGGCATAACAAACACAAATGGTGCCGAAATGTGTCTTCAGATTTACCCTCAATGGTACTTCAAAAACAAAACAAAACTGACAAAACACAAATTCTGAAGTCTTATTCATGCACTATGATTACAATGCGTCATTTTTTTTCATGGACTTTGAGGTCAGTCAGAAATCAGAAGTTGAGGTATTTTGAAAGATAACAGCTCTGGCCGACGGGAAAGATTGCGCGCGCGCGCGCGCGCGTGTGTGTGTGTGTGTGTGTGTGTGTGTGTGTGTGTGTGTGTGTGTGTGCGTACACCAAACCACTCAATTGGGTTACTTTCTTTACCATCCTTATGCAAAATGGGTGTGTATAAAATTCTGGGTGACCAAGTCAGGCACCCATTTTTTTTTCTGACGGGGTTGTTTCTGCATTATCTTTCATTCAAAAGTCAGAAAAAAATATCAAAATAGGATGTCCCCATTTCGCCAGATTTACTTCATGTTGTGTGTTGGCGATGCCCTGGGCCTGTGTGTTGACACGGAAGCGGAGTGTTTTCAGATCAACTTGATGATCGCTGATTGGTTATCCCAACACCGATGAACGGAGTTGTTTCCCTTGCCCTTCCTAAAACGTCGTATTTCGTCCCCAACAGTGGACCATTCTTCCGCGTTTGCAGAGGTACTTTATGCAATATTTCTTAGTTAAGAGCACGCCCAAATGTACTTGTTCAGTGCAGTTATTTAACTGAGAGATGCCTCCAATCCCCGATACCCGTTTGGCCCAGAAAAATAAGGCGTCTGCTTCAGCCGTGGCTCTGTCCGTGTCTTCCTCTCTCTGACCGTTGAGTCTTGTAGTAAATGATAATAGAACCCCACGATTTTAACAAAAGCTTTCTTCTTCAATGAAAGGAATTCGTTCAATAACCCCGTTACAAGGTCAATCTGCCACGCGATTTTGTTTCTTTTTTTCTGACATGTGTGATTGTCAGTGATCGAAAAGTAACTTGCACAGTATCAGTTGACTTTTTTTTTTAAATGGCGCCAGATTTCAATCCTCGTTCGCAAAACTGCCTCGCGATTCGAAGAACAAACGTCCACAAACAGGTCTTTCGGAATGTGCAACTGAAGTGTCGATTTTTACTGTATTACCAGTTTTTAGTTCTCAGGGTCACCCTGGTCAGCCCCACAGGGTGGGGTTTTCTCTCTATTCTGGGGCATGTGTTTCTGTCTACCTTTTGTCCATTCACCTGTATTTGCCTTTTTAAAACTCTCCCTACTGTCTGCACTGCCTGTAGCTCTTGATATTGGATGTGTGTTGCTAAATGGTCTTAGCTTTATTTAGGCCCTGTAATGTTTGGAGTACTGTTGGTGGTGCGTGAATCGTGGACGTCAAGCATACAAGGAGTAAACAACACTGATTGATGTGTTCAGACTGACTTTGTATTCATTCAGAAATATCGGTTGATGATGATCGCCATGTTTTGGTAGCCAGCCCCTAGCGATAACTATAGCATCGCCTAAGTGCCGCGATTAGTGAGGAGTTAGTTCCCTTGAAGTTGTACATGTATTCATGAATATGAAACTCAACACATTACAGGCCCCATGTGTTAGGTTTATTTAACGTATTTGACCGGCTGGCGACATACATGGCAATGTTCTGTTTAGGTGTTTTTTTCACAAGCAGTGCAGGCACGTCCTGAGAAAGCCTTGTTGCTGTCGGGACGTTAAGCAATGTACAATCAATCTGATTCAAAATGTCAGTTGGTTTACATGGTTGTATTGGACATGTTTGCAGCAACACCGTTTGGGTCACACCGGCTCAGGACTTTCTGCACACACCCAGCGCCGGATGGCAGCAGGATGTCCAAACCCATCGGGATCTATGCTGCAGCATCCCCCCAGCCTCTGCCACAGAGGGTGCGTCTGGTAGGAGGGTGCATGGACGGCGGCGGAATGCTCCCAATTACAAACTGGTAAGTAAAGTGATTCTATGATCATCTTCATTTTATTGGCTGGCGTGCGTGCGAAGCAAAAGTGAGTTTATGTTCTGGGCCACTGGTCGTCCGTCCGTCGTCCATGGTAAACTTTAACTCATTCTACCCCAACACCAAAATCCTTAAATTTTGCCCCTGTCCTCTCAAGAGCGCATTGCAGCGCAGGACACAGATCGACCATGATAGTTCAAGGGTGATGCCAGAATAGCTTGGCGCCCGTAGGCGCCAAGCTATTCTGGCATCACCTTTGAACTATCATGGTCGATCCTTATCCTGCTGTGGTGTGTCTGGGGGTAGAGATGAGTTAACGGTGGCATTTTCTCGGAGACTATTCAAGCCACATTCTTCAAGCTTGGCCCAAGGATACTTTGTGGCAAGACCTTTTTAAACATGCCAATTTGAGTGACCTCTCTCAAAGGGTCACGCAGGGTTGACAAATCTGTGAAAACTGCTTGCATTTTCAGAAAACGTGGATTTTGCTGCTGCAGAAGCCAGCCCTCGTCACCGAGGTCACACATATGTAAATCGGTCATACACGGGATTACTCTTTTTATTCTTGTGCAAGGCCCCTTAAACCAAAATTGGGCTGTTTCTGTCCTAATGCAGCTTTGGTTTCAATCTTTCTTTCTTTCTTTCTCCAGTTGGCAAATGGCGCCTGGGATGGACCCGAGACTGAGAGTAGTGCCAGCGCATCGCAATACGAGGGCAGTGATGACGAGGAGTTTGTTCCTGGCTCGAGCTCACCGGATTCAGAGGGTGTGTCGGCATCAATTGCTGGGATCTCTGACATAGACAGTATTGTATCGACTATGTTAGATTTCATCAAAGTGGCAGGTTCGGGGTGGCCAGGTGTCGGTGACGCTAGTACCAGCAAGGTGCAGTGTGCGTTAGGGGGTGGCAATGAGAATGTGGATAGGCAGGAGGAACATGATGCTGGAAAGAGTGGGGAAAGAGCACTTACAGAAGAAACAGGTGTGCACGTGTCGCAGAGAGGGAAAGGAAAGTACAAATGGGACAAGAAACATGCATGCAAATTGTGTGGCAAGCTTGTCTTGAAAATGAGCACGCACTTACAAGATGTCCATGCAGATGAGGCAGACGTTGCTAAAATTTTGTAGATGAATAAAGGGACCAAGCAGAGACGTCGAGCATGGATCAGACTACAAGATGAGGGTGATTACATGCATTACGTTGCTGTTCTTGAAAACAAATCCGGATGTTTGATTCCTAAGTATCGCACCAAAACTAGTAAGGTAGACGACCTTCTCGCCTGTAGCCATTGCAAAGGGCTCTATCAAAAAAAGCTGATCTCTGTACACTCAAAACGTTGCTGTCAGAAGCCAGGAGGGTTTCAGATCACTCGGCGAGGGGACGCGGCGCACCGTGGTCGCCTAATGCTTCCAATACCCTTAGACGTTGAATTTTCCTTCTATCACAAGATCTTGGCCAGCCAGAGAGATGATGAGATAAGCCGTCTCATCAGAACTGACCCCTTGCTTCTTGAGTATAGAAAGAGATTATTTGACCGCAGGGACATTGAAGAACACACGGCTGGACAAATCAGCTACAGGATGCGGGAGTTAGGGAGACTATTAAAGATTATCAGAGTGAGGTCAGAAATGAAAATCGCAAGTTTAAATGCTGTGATCAATTCAGCTAGCTTTGATCATGTGGTCCTGGCTGTAAAAGAGCTAGCAGATTTTGATGAGGACACACATCAGTTCAAAAAAGGCAATCTCGCAATGCGCATAGGTCATGCTTTGAAAAAGTGTTCACAGATCAAACAGTCACAGGCATCCAAACAGCTTGGGCAGGGTTCAGATGACAGGTGGCAACAGGAGCTCTCTGAGGCGCAGCGGTTTGACTCTGTCTTCAACGGGGACTGGTATGATTGTGTGTCCGCTACAGCAGCCCAGTCGGTCGGGAAAATGACCATGAACAAACCCAAGCTGATCCCATCATGTGAAGATGTGAGGAAGGTCCAACAGCTTCTTGAGACAAGGATGGTTTCGGAAGATTATCCGACAGTGGTTAAAGCAACTCTTTGTGCTGTATCACTTTTCAACCGAAAACGAGGGGGAGAAGTTCAGAGAATGAAGGTGTCAGACTTCCAGAATGCTAAGATTGGATCGATCACCAATCAAGATAACTTGAAAGGTCTCACAGAGGTTGAGAAGAAAATGGTGAATCATTTTCAGCGAGTGGAAATCAGAGGCAAGTTTAATAGGAGTGTTCCCGTTTTGCTGACGAAGAAGATGATGACAACTGTGGACAGAATCCTTCAAATGAGGCAATCAGTGCCAGCTCTGGCTGATTCCCAGTACATCTTTGCCACACCTTCTGGTCAGAGGCCTTACAGAGGTCATGATGTTCTGAAGGCCCATGCCCTAGAAGCAGGGGTGTCATACACAGCCATGTTCACATTAAACTCAGTTACGGAAGCAGGTTGCAACTTTGGCTCAGTCAATGGCCATCTCGGAGTTAGACCAGGATCAGCTGGCAGATTTCCTTGGCCATGATATTCGGATACATCGCCATATCTACCGCCAACCTCAAGACGTCCTTCAAAAGGCAAAGTGGCAAAGATTCTTCTGTCAGTTAACAATGGGATGACAGATTTTGAGAGTTGCATTAGAGCTGAGCTGGGCGATGATGAAGAGATTGACTTTGACAATGAAGACACATCAGAAACTGGCAGAGAGGTCTCGGGGGGAACAGCACCTGTGAATGAAGCAAGTAGCAAGTCAACAACACAGGAATCGATGAGCATGACGGAGAAAAGACGTCCAGAGCCTGATGACAATCTAGATAGTTTTGATGATGACAGTACTGCGTCAGCTCCTGTTCGAAAGAAAGCTAGATTTACAAGGAAACCATGGGGGGAAGCTGAAGAGAAAGCTGTTCAAACTCGTTTCAAGACACACCTCGTCATGAACAAACTTCCTGGAAAGGCCGAGATACAGCACGCAATGGCCGAGGAGCCCGCACTTAGACATAGGCGCTGGACAAACATTAAGGATTACGTCCGCAACAGACTGAAAAAGTTACAAAAGAAATGAATTGAGGTTCCCCGCCACTCGCGGCATTTTCGGTTTCATACAGATTTATTACAAGAGAGTTATTATTGGGGTGGTTTCAGCATGTATAGCCTGCTTTTTTTTTTAATCTGATGGACGCCTGGATCATTTTGTATACTGTATAACCTTTGGATTTGCAAAACGAAACAGCCGGCTGGGGACAAAAGACAATAATAAGATAAGATAAGAAAACCATTGACAACGTAAAGATTGATTACAAGAGTGTTATTAGGGGGGGGGGGGGGGCTGGATCATTTTGTAATATACTGCATACTATTTTTAAAACTCTGCAAATGGAAGAATGGTTGGTTGTTGGGGACGAAAGACAATAATAAAGGCTGAAGTTTCAAGTGATTTCTTATGTTGCCAGTTAATTAATTAATGTCAGTGTTCTGTTCTGTCATTTTAACTCATTCAACCCCAAGACCGGAATCCCCAAATGTTGAAGTCGTCTTCAGAAGACTGCGTTGCAGTGCAGGACACAGATCCACCATGATAGTTCAAGGGTGATGCCAGAACAGCTTGGCGCCCATAGGCGCCAAGCTATTCTGACATCACCCTTGAACTATCATGGTGGATCTTTATTTTCCTGTGGTGTGTCTGGGGTAGAATAAGTTAAGCCCAAATGTTGAAGTCGTCTTCAGAAGACTGCGTTGCAGTGCAGGACACAGATCCACCATGATAGTTCAAGGGTGATGCCAGAATAGCTTGGCGCCCATAGGCGCCAAGCTATTCTGGCATCACCCTTGAACTATCGTGGTGGATCTTTATTTTGCTGTGGTGTGTCTGGGGTAGAATAAGTTAAGCCCAAATGTTGAAGTCGTCTTCAGAAGACTGCGTTGCAGTGCAGGACACAGATCCACCATGATAGTTCAAGGGTGATGCCAGAATAGCTTGGCGCCCATAGGCGCCAAGCTATTCTGGCATCACCCTTGAACTATCGTGTGGATCTTTATTTTGCTGTGGTGTGTCTGGGGTAGAATAAGTTAAGCCCAAATGTTGAAGTCGTCTTCAGAAGACTGCGTTGCAGTGCAGGACACAGATCCACCATGATAGTTCAAGGGTGATGCCAGAATAGCTTGGCGCCCATAGGCGCCAAGCTATTCTGGCATCACCCTTGAACTATCATGGTGGATCTTAAATTTTGCTGGGGTAGAATAAGTTAAGTGTTAGTTTCTTCGTCTGGGTCTTTTTCTATCTTTCATATTTTTCCACACTTTTTGACCCGCATCATAGTCATACTGAGGCTAAAAGCTTCCGCAAATTTGTTCACTGCTATAATTCTATGCAAGCTACATTACAGTACTTACAGATGAGGACATAGACCAATGGCTTTAGTTCAAGGGTGATGCCACAATAGCTTGGCGCCTAGAGGCACCAAGCTATTCTGGCACTAACCCTTGGACTATTTCAGTCACACTTGTTGCACACACTGGTGTATTCCGAATGATAAGGGTTAATATTCAAAATGCTCTGTTGCTGTTTGTCTGAAACTCCAGAGTACCCAAAACCAAAAAAAAAGTCCTTTAATTTCCAGAATACATTATGTTGATTCTCACATCAATGCCATGATAAACTGTTTTGCTTCAGAAGGACAAAACGCAGCAATGTTTAAAAGATTTCCTCTGTAAAAATCATAATCGAAAGGTTACGGGCCAGTGTTTATTGAATTTTGCACCATACAATGTAAAAAATGTTAAAGCACACATACACATTAAGTTGGGAAAAAATATTAATGTGAAAAAGAAGTATTCCATGAACTTGACCTAATTACAGACGCCTACTATTGTGAAGACACCCATTTTGACTGTAATGCCAGTTTTTGTGTGTGAGAGGCACCCACATTATTGGTAGAAACCCATTTTTTTCCCATCTAGTGGCTCTGTTTCTAGAAAATGTCTATTTTATTTTAAGTTATAGAGCTTAGTTATAAGGTGAGTTCTAAACATTCGCATCAATTCCAGAGCCCTAGAATAAATAGAAATATGGGAACCCATTTTGACATAAAATGGTAGGTAACCCACTCTGACGCTTTTGTCTGATGTGTGTGTGCGTGTGTGTGTCTGTGTGTGTGTGTGTGTGCGTGCGTGTTTGTGTGTGAAATTTGGCCGCTGCTCATTATACATAATATTTTGCAGTGACTGCGCCTTTCCACTGGTAAAATAATTATGAACAATGACATGGACCTCTAAGTTAAAAAAAAATGGAGGAAATGTTGCGGTCAGTTCAGCAAATCTGACAAAATTGCCTCTAGTCTCCTGTCATCAAAGGCCAACCCCTCCTGATTGGACTGTTTGTTGTGGATACCTTTACAGGACACGCAAGTGTAGTTTTCAGTGATGACATCACACGGTCGATTGGGGCCACTTATGCTAATTGTTTTGAGTAGTTAATCTAAGCGATCAGCTTTCTGTTTCATATGAGCCTCAGTCAAGAAATGGGGTATCATTGCAGATAGTTTTGGGAGGTCAAGCTACCTTTGAACTGTTCCAAGAGAAAGATCGGAAGTTTAAAATATTTCTCAAAATAAAATATATGCGTACTTTCCTATCAGAGTGTAAATTAAGAGCAAAGTTTGCTTGATCCCAACTGAAATGTGACAGTAAGACAAGTACTCGTCTTCAAAGTCCTCTCTTTCATAGTTAAATTGCACAGTCAACTTGCAGCAGTGCCGGACAATACACAAGTAGAATATCAATCAACTTTCAAATTTGTTTCGATTTTGACAGGACTGTCTCAAAGTTTGACTTCTTTACAAAAAAATGTGGAAATTAATCTATTATTTTCACAGTTCACTGTTTTCAGTCAGTTGTTGACATCACTTTTTCAATGATGTCCGACAGAGGCATGGCTGAAGATACCAGCTTCATATTGTGCATGAAGAAAGGACAAAGACTGACATTTGTTTTGATACTAATTTCATTGATGTGATTTAAATAGTTTACAAATATCGGCCCAACTATTATTTCTTTTTGATTATACATCGCACGACACATTTTTGTGGTTCAGTCGTGGAAAAAAATCCTGATCCCTGATTTGTGTTTGTTTGTTTGCTTGCCTTTTGCTGCTTTTTTGTGGGGGGGGGGGGGGGCGGGGCTGGGCGGGTGAGGAGTGGCGGGGGAGGGGGGGCGCGCGGGGGGGGGGGCGGGCGGGGGGTGGGGGGGGGGGGCGGCGGGGGGAGGGGGGAAGGGGGTGAGGGCAACTGTAACGAGTGATCGTTGCACCATTTGCTTCTGTGGATCATTTGTGCATCTTCCTGATCCGTTATTCCTTTGTTTGTTTGTTTGGTGTTTGCTGGGGCATGGGCGGCTAAGCGGAATGGGGAAGGGGTATTTGAAACACCTATTTGGCTCACTTTTACTTCGTGACTGGAATCCTGTGTAAGCCAGTGTAATACACTTGCCCCTAAAATCAATCATCAAAGTGATACTTCTTCTGTATATGTGAGAATTTCGAAAAAATACTTTCATCGGAATCATATCATTTTTTTGAAAGATATTCTCTGATGTCAGTATCCCCTTTTCCGAGTCGGCCCGTAATCTTGGTGTTATCTTTGACAATAGGCTGACCATGAGAGAGCATATCAACAAGGTTTGCCAATGTTCCTTCTTTGAATTGAGAAAGATCAGTTCAATTCGACACCTTCTCACTACCGAAGCAACTAAAACGCTTGTTACTTCCCTTGTTCTTTCACGCTTTGATTTTTGTAATTCCCTTTTGGCTGGTGTTCCTCAGAATCTTCTTGATAAACTTCAAAGAGTTATGAACTGCTCTGCCCGACTAATTTACAGAGTACCGAAACGTGAGCACATAACACCCTTACTTGTTGACCTGCACTGGCTGCCGACAGGCGCCAAGCTAATCTGGCACTACCCTTGAATTATAATGGTCGACCCATCTCCTGCTGTAGTGCGTCAGGGTTGAATGGGTTAAAACAGGTATCATAATTTTGGACTTTTCTTTTGCGAAAAAAACACAAACAACTGTCTTCACATCTAGGGCTTACAGGTCACAATTGACTTAATCGTACCCGACGGCGAGACAAACTGTAGGATTATGTAAATACCGTGTACGAGAAATCATTCGGATTTCAATCGTACAAAAGCCAACCCATTATTTATGTTTCAACACATGAAATCACAGAAGTCACGGATTGGTCATACACGTGAGCCTTTCTTGTTTCCACTTGAAGACGTGTTTTTGGAGACTGCCATTTCCAAACCCAGACTGCTCTCGGAACCGCCATTTTTCGGTGTCTCGAGCATATATACCCAAAACTGACCGTAAAGGGGCTTTTATATATCTAAACGGGGTGCACAAACTGGCAGCAGGCGGAGGGGCGTCATCTGAAAAATTGGACTGAAAGAATTCGTTTGACCTCAAAATCAAACGATGTGCAGGAACTTTCTCATTCTCTATCGATTGGCTTTCGCACATTTACTACTGTTTGTTCTCGTCAACACTCGGTCGCTCGGCACTTAATCATTTGCATGTCGGTAGCGGTTTTTTTGTCGCGATGATTAAAAGGGTTAAAAATATTGAACAGTGACTGAGTTAGCAGCGAAAAGGTAACTTACTGAGCAGGCCCTTGTCACCGACTTTAGGACATTCGGAATATTTTAACCCCTTCGTTGCCAGTGGACGCAGATTGTGTTTTTTTAATCGTAAATTCAAAGTTAAAGACCCAAGCCGTCAAAGGAACATGGATATAAATTGGTTTCAGGAAGAGGCATAGATGCTCATGAGCCCCTGCAACTGCATGGCTCTTGATGAGGATCTATCACTCTTGCCTCCCCCGTATTATGTACTGTGTTACATGAACGTGATAGGCGCTCGCAGAGTTTTACCGCTGATATTTTTTGTTGTTCTCTTTGCTGCTAAACTTATGGGGCAAACTGATGCTTATACCAGTACAGTGAAGTTGAAGTGTACAAGATGCCAAGGACCAGCCCTGTGTGTGTGTGTGTGTGTGTGTGTGTGTGTGTGCGGTGTGTGTGTGTGTGTGTGTGCTTGCGTGCGTGCGTGCGTACGTGTGCGTGTGTGCTTGCATGCGTGCATATGGCATTTAACGGCATGCTGTGACCACCTAAAACGTTTTACAGTCCAGTAGCCTGTAGTTTGAAAGTGACACAACAAGAAAGAAACAAACAAACGAACTTACGCAAGCAGCACAAACAAACAAGCAAGCTAACAACAAACAAACAAACAGACACAAGCTGCACAAACAAACAAACAAACAAATAAACAACCCACCTACTTCCTTTTGAAACGTAAGATAACCGAGCCTTCAACGTGGCAATGTCTGACGCTTGAAAATGAGTCAGACTTTCAAGAGTGCCCATTCTTGCCTGCATGCTCTGAATCACAGCGGCCTGTTGCTGGACCAGAGTCTCCAGTGATGCCATGCTTACGTCGTCAGATCTCTCGACTTTCGTGTTTTGGGCCGTAGCCAAATTCGCGAAAGTGATCAAAATTAAAATCAGCGACATTGATGTGAGAGCACTAGCCACGCGTGTCTTTCAATATTTCAAACTATCTTCAGATAACAAATGGTGTGCCCGGTCGGGGCCGATTGCCTGTGAATGCGGCACACCCCTGTGTGTTGGCCTGTGATTTTGGACCTTACGGCCTAGAGGCATAAAGGTTCAAAACCACAGGCCTGCACATAATTACAATTATTGACTTAACCCATTCAGCCCTGAAGCACTACAGCAGGAGATGGGTCGACCATGATAATTCAAGGGTAGTGCCAGATTAGCTTGGCGCCTGTCGGCGCCACGCTAATCTGGCACTACCCTTGAATTGTCATGGTCGATCCATCTCCTGCAAGAGGTGCATAGTAATTAGATGACGCCTCCAAATTTTGGGAAATACGTGCGTCGGGCTGAATGAGATAACCCTTCGACGATGCCACCCAGCTGCAAGAGACATAATACTTCATGAGCCGCCATAGTGGCGAGGTTCATGTGGGTTTAATCACATTTTTTTTTAGCTCTGTGTGCCTTTTGCCTATTTTTGGTTCCATTCGCACCCGCGTTTTTCACGCGAATGTCGGTGTGTAAGTCAAGTGGTTTCAGACGCGCAATTCGTGATGACTGGCAGCAATAGAGGTAAGCACGGCGGAAGGTTATCTACGTCTAAAAATGTACATAAATCAGTTTTCAGTGAGCACGGGGCTTCCTCATGAGTCTATGTAGCTGCGGGTGTACATAAGAATCTGTGCCATTTCCTGCAACATACATAGAGATTAAATTATCCCGCCTGACCTCCCATTAGGCAAAATTAATCACGAGTGCTCCGTTCGACCGATAAAATTCGAGCTGCAGGTAAAGCTAAAAATCGCATTTTTTTTTCGGTCGAGCTTAGCACGAGTAACTGGACGTCCGAAATATAATGATCAGTGTTTGCATAAGCCTGCTGTTTGTCCCGGCCCAGGGGGTAGGATTAGGTCAAATTGTGACCTATAAACCCTAGGCGTGAAAATCAGCAAGAAAATTGCAAAGTTGATCCTCTGATACGTCAAATGTTAGTACTGCCATGAGTGACGTATAACATCGAGTCGTCACTACGAACACGGCGTCGTATGACTAATGATGCCATGACGTGAAGCTTGAAGTGACGACATTTCGCTGCTGGTGCTAACATTCTTCTTCATAATAGCTATGCTACGACAGACCACAGGGCTTACGAATAGCGGGAATCGCCGTGTGTCCGTCTTTATTTCTGTGTGCCAGTGTGTATGGATCAGAGGGTGGGTTAGAGTAGGAGGGGATTCCTGTCGATATACGAGCTTAAAGCGCGTACTAATGGCGGGAAGCGCCGTGTGTCCGTCTTTATTTGTGTGCGCCGACGTGTGTGTTGATCAGAGGTTGGCTTAGAGAGGAGGGAAATGGCTCAGCATAATAAGCCTACAAATAGGAACATCTCTGAATGCTCCTAAAAGATAAACACAAATGAGCTCCAAACAATACGGTAGACTTTGGGATAAAATCCTCATCTTGTTTTTGTTTTGCTGCGCAGAAGAGTTTTCCCATCGAGTACCACATGCAGACGAAAGCTTATTTGTTAAGGCAAGCCGGTCTGTTGTGTCGGCGAATTTTATCCATTAACTCATTCAGTCCCGACACACCACAGCCAAATATGGCTCGACCATGATAGTTCAAGGGCGGTGCCAGAACAGCTTGGCGCCTATAGGTGCGTGGTAAAAGAGCAAGACCGGTCCCACCCAGGTATGCATCCGGTCACTCTGGTCCCGACGCCTCAAAAAATCCGAGCAGAAGAAAGTGAAGCACTCGGGGGCGTTTCGATCGGTATTCGTAGTTAGTAACTACAGGCTCCGATTTACTCATCAGGGAACCGGCCTACAATTCTCAGTCCATTTCTTGGTGTCTTCCTCCCAGTGTGTCGCATTTAAATCCTTACATAAGGACATGTTATCCGTGTAGTCCATGCATGTAACTGTAGTCCTGACGCGGCATTATTGATGTCCAGTATGGTCGCTTTCAAACCCTTCCTGACGCGGTGTTATAGATGTCTAGTATGAACGCTTTCAAATCCTTGCAGTATTCCTGATGCGGTGTTATTGATTGCTTCAAATCCTTGCAGGGTCCAGTCTTGTGTCGGGATCCGATTCAGTGTATCGCTGCGTCTTCTGTTCCCTAGGCGCTTGTGCCTGTCCGTTCCAAGGTCATTTCCTGCTGCTCAGCGGGGCTTAGCCGCGATAAGACACAATGAACCGTTGGGCGGAGTTTGCGTGTATCGACGTGGGAGTCATATTCTTTGTTTATTAATCCGTCCGTATTGACGGATCAATCCCAGACTGAGTATCGTTGTTGTTGTTGTTGATCCTCCGTGTTTTCGTGTTTGTAGACGATGCCGGTTGTTTGTGTGGCTGTGTTGCCTTCCATACGACAGACTAGTGTTTCTAGTATTGTCCTCTATGTAGGTGGTACGCAGTGTTGCCGTGGTGCATATCTCACAGCTGATGATTTAAAATCAGCTTATTGTTGTTGTCGTTGTAGAAGGGCCTTCAATACTTCGAGTGCTTCACAGAATAGTTGGCCTCGCTTGTTGCGAGCGTTCCAGTCCTCCTTTCACTTTTGTGCGCTTTAGAACGAGTTCTTTGTGACCAGTTGTTGTAGATTAAAGTTGGTGCTGCGTAGTTTTGTGGTCGGTGTGAAGTAGACAATGTCCGTTTCCTCTATTCTTAGTCCGTGTTGTAGACAAAGTGGCTTGCCTTTCTCGTTGGCGGGAGATAAGTCTTTTAGCAAACAGTAGTGACGTCATAGCGTGTAGCGATTCATGATAGATGTCACTTCAGTAGAGGGTTTTGCCGTGGGGGCTGCAGGGCCGATTGTTGGCCTCAGTTGAGTAACTGGCTCACACGTGTCTTGTTAAAGTAGCAGAAAAAAAGGATCGCAGTGTAGTTTGTCGCTTGTTCTAGCTTGTCGATCGTGTGGTGTTAAATTTTCCACCAAGTGGTCAAAGAGCAAGACCGGTCCCACCCAGGTATGCATCCGGTCACTCTGGTCCCTGGTGGTAAAAGAGCAAGACCGGTCCCACCCAGGTATGCATCCGGTCACTCTGGTCCCGACGCCTCAAAAAATCCGAGCAGAAGAAAGTGAAGCACTCGGGGGCGTTTCGATCGGTATTCGTAGTTAGTAACTACAGGCTCCGATTTACTCATCAGGGAACCGGCCTACAATTCTCAGTCCATTTCTTGGTGTCTTCCTCCCAGTGTGTCGCATTTAAATCCTTACATAAGGACATGTTATCCGTGTAGTCCATGCATGTAACTGTAGTCCTGACGCGGCATTATTGATGTCCAGTATGGTCGCTTTCAAACCCTTCCTGACGCGGTGTTATAGATGTCTAGTATGAACGCTTTCAAATCCTTGCAGTATTCCTGATGCGGTGTTATTGATTGCTTCAAATCCTTGCAGGGTCCAGTCTTGTGTCGGGATCCGATTCAGTGTATCGCTGCGTCTTCTGTTCCCTAGGCGCTTGTGCCTGTCCGTTCCAAGGTCATTTCCTGCTGCTCAGCGGGGCTTAGCCGCGATAAGACACAATGAACCGTTGGGCGGAGTTTGCGTGTATCGACGTGGGAGTCATATTCTTTGTTTATTAATCCGTCCGTATTGACGGATCAATCCCAGACTGAGTATCGTTGTTGTTGTTGTTGATCCTCCGTGTTTTCGTGTTTGTAGACGATGCCGGTTGTTTGTGTGGCTGTGTTGCCTTCCATACGACAGACTAGTGTTTCTAGTATTGTCCTCTGTGTAGGTGGTACGCAGTGTTGCCGTGGTGCATATCTCACAGCTGATGATTTAAAATCAGCTTATTGTTGTACACTGACAGCCGCTCGGTGGTTAGTACACACCGGGGCCATAAACGACCTCATCGCCCCGAGCCTTCAAGACACGGCGAGCCAAGCCACCACCACCACCACCCACCAAGATGGCGAATGTCAGGTCGCCCCCGAATTGAAATCAACAGGGACATCAGCTGCCCCCACGACCACATCGAAGAAGACAGGGACCACCGCCACCACCTCCACCAAACACAAAGGTTGCAACACCGACGCAACCCCTGTAGCAACAACAGAAAGGAGCACCGAAACTGACCCTACACCGCAACAGCCGCCACCACCACCATCAAGCAACCAGACAACCACCACCCAACCAAACCGGCGCCGCCACCGACCACCAAAGCGGTTTAGGAATCCACGCCCGCCGCTATTCCCCACACCGCCACCGCACCTCCGTTTGCCACCTCGGCACCGCCAACCACCACGCCCGTTCCAACGCCCGACCCCCAAGCCGAGGCTCCACTGGCCACCACCACCACCACCCCCACTCCCCATGCCGTACATCGGACAGCAGCAACGGTTCTTCCGGCCGCCACCACCACCGCCACCACTCCTACAACAATTTTTGGAGTGGCTGGCACACCACCACCCACCAGCCTGGCGATAGGTGACGGTCCTCCGGCCTATCACCTGCCTCCTGCACCACCAACCACCCGGCCCCGGCAGCAACATCAGCCAGCTGAGCGACGGAGCGGCAGACAGTCAGAGAGACAACCTCCCCCCCCCTCCACAACCCCTGGCCCACCCCCCCTGGACGAAATCAGCGAAAGCTGGAAGTCCCGATCCCTTTGAAAGACTTGACTTGACTCCCACACCTATAATAGGGTGGTTGAGACCGACTCCCACACCTATAATTGGGTGGTTGAGACCCACTCCCACACCTATAATAGGGTGGTTGGAACGCACTCCCCACACCGGAAAAAAGGTGGATGGAACGAAAACCACCAAGTAACACGTCCCCCACAAGGCTGGAAATCCAGGTGGAAAATTTAACACCACACGATCGACAAGCTAGAACAAGCGACAAACTACACTGCGATCCTATTTTTCTGCTGCTTTAACAAGACACGTGTGAGCCAGCTACTCAACTGAGGCCAACAATCGGCCCTGCAGCCCCCCACGGCATAACCCTCTACTGAAGAGACATCTGTCATGAATCGCTACACGCTATGACGTCATACTGTTTGCTAAAAGACTTACCTCCCGCCAACGAGAAAGGCAAGCCACTTTGTCTACAACACGGACTAAGAATAGAGGAAACGGACATTGTCTACTTCACACCGACCACAAAACTACGCAGCACCAACTTTAATCTACAACACCAGGCAACACTGGTCACAAAGAACTCGTTCTAAAGCGCACAAAAGTGAAAGGAGGACTGGAACGCTCGCAACAAGCGAGGCCAACTATTCTGTGAAGCACTCGAAGAATTGAAGGCCCTTCTACAACGACAAAACCCGGCACCTACCACCAAAACGGTATACAATTCAGGCGGCCCAACAAGCCAACGGCAACAACAGCAATCAACGAAACGACAGCCACACCAAAACAGCAGCAACAGCTACAACAATAAGCTGATTTTAAAGCATCAACTGTGAGATATGCACCACGGCAACACTGCGTACCACCTACACAGAGGACAATACTAGAAACACTAGTCTGTCGTATGGAAGGCAACACAGCCGCACAAACAACCGGCATCGTCTACAAACACGAATACACGGAGAATCAACAACAACAACAACGACACTCAGTCTGGGATTGATCCGTCAAAACGGACGAATTAATAAACAAAGAATATGACTCCCACGTCGATACACGCAAACTCCGCCCAACGGTTCCTTGTATCTTATCGCGGCAAAGCCCTGCTGAGCAGGAAATGATCTTGGAACGGACAGGCACAAGCGCCGAGGGAACAGAAGACGCAGAGATACAATCGGATCCCGACACAAGACTGGACCCTGCAAGGATTTGAAGCAATCATACTTGACATCAATAACACCGCATCAGGAATACTGCAAGGATTTGAAAGCGTTCACACTAGACACCTATAACACCGCGTCAGGAATACTGCAAGGGTTTGAAAGCGACCATACTGGACATCAATAATGCCGCGTCAGGACTACAGTTACATGCATGGACTACACGGATAACCTGTCCTTATGTAAGGATTTAAATGCGACACACTGGGAGGAAGACACCAAGAAATGGACTGAGAATTGTAGGCCGGTTCCCTGATGAGTAAATCGGAGCCTATAGTTACTAACTACGAATACCGATCGAAACGCCCCCGAGTGCTTCACATTCTTCTGCTCGGACATTTTGAGGCGTCGGGACCAGAGTGACCGGATGCATACCTGGATGGGACCGGTCTTGCTCTTTTACCACTCTTGAACTATCATGGTATAGGCGCCAAGCTATTCTGGCGACACCCTTGAGCTATCATGGTCGATCTGTCTCCCGAATTGTAATGCAGTCCTAAGAGGACAACTCCAAACAGTGGGGATTTCAGTAGTACCTGGGACACAATGAGTTAAAGCGGCCCGCCATGGAGTATGTCGTTTTAACTCATTCGCGGCCAGCCGCATCCGGATGCGCGTCATATGCCGCGCATCCAGATGCAGCTGGCCGCGAACGAGTTCATGTGTTTTAAACTCTGAGAAGCGCACCTGTTATTGGAGCAGTTACAAGGGGCGCTCGATATGTGTCCGAATGCTCCCCATCTAAAGGAGTCGAGTCTTCAAATGCAATGTCTTCATAAACAGCATGATTGTATTACGATGACAATTCGCTTATAACAAACTTCGCTTATTACAACAACAAAAATCACGGTCCCCTGCTAATTTGTCATCTCCGGACTTTACTGGATATGTATGTGCATGTGTCCATACATTTATGAAGTAATCTGTATGCGTGCCCAGAGGCTTAGGAACTTGGGCGAGGGGATAGGGGGAAGGGGGCTACCAATATTTAAGTATTTAAGTGTGTAGATGTGTTAATATGTGTGTGCGGGCATGTATGCATGCATGCGTGCGTGCGTGCATGTGTGTGTGTGTGTGTGTGTGTGTGAGTGTGTGTTTGTGCATGTGTGTGTGCGCTCTATCATCAAATGCGTATTCAACGCTCAGGCCTATGGGTGTGAATGGGAGCTGTTCATTCGTAAAAAAACAAGCACACAGACTTCAAAGAAGAAAAATCAGGCCGGCAAGATGGGAAGGACACTTAGAAATCCCCGACACTACGTCATTGTCTTACGTAAGATGATGTAATCAGATAGTATGCAACTTGGCAACATATGCGGTCATTGAACGCTGCTTGTTTTTTTCTGGAAAAGGTCGAAGACAAGGAGGAACGACGTGTTAAATGTACGTGGACGATCACGATTCTTCTATCTGATAACTATGAGACCGGCCTTAAACAAGATTTTTGTCTGTTTTGTTACACGTGTGCAGGCGCAGAAAAAAAGAAGAAAATCGTACCCTTTGCTTTTGATAGCTCATGTAGCCACCCCCCTCTCCTTCCCTCCCCCACCCCTCCCCCCCCCCTCCCACACACACACACCACGCACACAAAAAATATTCTTTCAACATCGCATGCCTAGAACATTACATGACGGCTGCATGCCAACACGTCATAAGACGAACATTTTATTATGTAAAAGATTTATGTGTATCTGGCTCGTCCGTTTATTTTGTCAATAGGTCTACCAGTGAGCTCTCGACACCCACATCTTAAAATAGACACTTGGAAAATACCTCTTCAAACACGCGTCGCACGCGACACTAGGCGTTGACGTTTTCGATAGACGTTGCATACTTACAGTAAAAGACGTAGGAGAGATCATAAAACCAGTTGTTGTTAGTGTCAGTTAGTGTAATGGTGTGTGAGCTAATGTGTTCATCTTTATGCCTGAAGAAATCCTCGGCGGTAAACTGTCGAACAGACTGGCGAATATTTCTTCATGATATATAAAATTAACAGTTCCCTCTAGTGCACGCATGCTGGAAGCATACATTATTTGCTCTGTGTGTTTGTAGGCTCATTCATCATCAAGTTCTTAATCCAGTGCTTCATCTACATTGTGAATGTTTCAGGAGCTGCATAAGTTGCACAAATATTCTGAAACATTGATTGTTTTTTTCTCCGTCATGTGTATAAGTTCGACAGATAAAGCAATTACAATTATATATATATATATATATATATATATATATATATATATATATATATATATATATATATATATATATATATATATATATATATATATATATATATATATATATATATATATATATATATACAAGTGTGCTAGCTTACATTGAAAGAAAACTCAGTTTAACTTATTCAACCCGACGGCCGTATTTCCCAAATTTGGGAGGCGTCATCTAACGACTATGCACCTGTTGCAGGAGTCGGATCGACCATGATAATTTAAGGGCAGTGCCAAATTAGCTTGGCGCCTGCTAATCTGGCACTACCCTTGAATTATCATGATCGACTCATCTCATGCTGTAGTGCGGCGTCAGGGCTGAATGGGTTAAACACGCACACACAGCTCGTGGCCGCATACAAAAGTTTGTGTGCACACAAGTTCAGACGTAACACATATTTGCGTAGACATAAACGGGACTACTCACAAACCAGATAGGTGAGGCTAGCGCTGGCAGAATTGTCAGTACTCAAACCAAGGGGAATCACAGCGCCGGACAGACAACAGTTAGATCCCCTGCCCCCGCCTATCAGGCACCCAATCGCCAGCCCACAGAGAAATACGCAGGTATAGAATAAGACAATCATTTCCATCCTCAAAAAGAATGGATCAGGTCTCTTATATAACCCATGTCTTTCTCCGGAACTTAGGAAGTAGGCAGGAGAAACATACATACACAAACATGAAGGTGCGCTACTATATGTGGTCGGGTATATACCCTGATTTCCCACAGTAGATGCACAGAACATTACACAACAATGTAACGATACAAATTTTGCCTCGAGTTATACGTGATACTCACAAACCAGATAGGTGAGGCTAGCGCTGGCAGAATTGTCAGTACTCAAACCAAGGGGAATCACAGCGCCGGACAGACAACAGTTAGATCCCCTGCCCCCGCCTATCAGGCACCCAATCGCCAGCCCACAGAGAAATACGCAGGTATAGAATAAGACAATCATTTCCATCCTCAAAAAGAATGGATCAGGTCTCTTATATAACCCATGTCTTTCTCCGGAACTTAGGAAGTAGGCAGGAGAAACATACATACACAAACATGAAGGTGCGCTACTATATGTGGTCGGGTATATACCCTGATTTCCCACAGTAGATGCACAGAACATTACACAACAATGTAACGATACAAATTTTGCCTCGAGTTATACGTGATACTCACAAACCAGATAGGTGAGGCTAGCGCTGGCAGAATTGTCAGTACTCAAACCAAGGGGAATCACAGCGCCGGACAGACAACAGTTAGATCCCCTGCCCCCGCCTATCAGGCACCCAATCGCCAGCCCACAGAGAAATACGCAGGTATAGAATAAGACAATCATTTCCATCCTCAAAAAGAATGGATCAGGTCTCTTATATAACCCATGTCTTTCTCCGGAACTTAGGAAGTAGGCAGGAGAAACATACATACACAAACATGAAGGTGCGCTACTATATGTGGTCGGGTATATACCCTGATTTCCCACAGTAGATGCACAGAACATTACACAACAATGTAACGATACAAATTTTGCCTCGAGTTATACGTGATACTCACAAACCAGATAGGTGAGGCTAGCGCTGGCAGAATTGTCAGTACTCAAACCAAGGGGAATCACAGCGCCGGACAGACAACAGTTAGATCCCCTGCCCCCGCCTATCAGGCACCCAATCGCCAGCCCACAGAGAAATACGCAGGTATAGAATAAGACAATCATTTCCATCCTCAAAAAGAATGGATCAGGTCTCTTATATAACCCATGTCTTTCTCCGGAACTTAGGAAGTAGGCAGGAGAAACATACATACACAAACATGAAGGTGCGCTACTATATGTGGTCGGGTATATACCCTGATTTCCCACAGTAGATGCACAGAACATTACACAACAATGTAACGATACAAATTTTGCCTCGAGTTATACGTGATACTCACAAACCAGATAGGTGAGGCTAGCGCTGGCAGAATTGTCAGTACTCAAACCAAGGGGAATCACAGCGCCGGACAGACAACAGTTAGATCCCCTGCCCCCGCCTATCAGGCACCCAATCGCCAGCCCACAGAGAAATACGCAGGTATAGAATAAGACAATCATTTCCATCCTCAAAAAGAATGGATCAGGTCTCTTATATAACCCATGTCTTTCTCCTGAACTTAGGAAGTAGGCAGGAGAAACATACATACACAAACATGAAGGTGCGCTACTATATGTGGTCGGGTATATACCCTGATTTCCCACAGTAGATGCACAGAACATTACACAACAATGTAACGATACAAATTTTGCCTCGAGTTATACGTGATACTCACAAACCAGATAGGTGAGGCTAGCGCTGGCAGAATTGTCAGTACTCAAACCAAGGGGAATCACAGCGCCGGACAGACAACAGTTAGATCCCCTGCCCCCGCCTATCAGGCACCCAATCGCCAGCCCACAGAGAAATACGCAGGTATAGAATAAGACAATCATTTCCATCCTCAAAAAGAATGGATCAGGTCTCTTATATAACCCATGTCTTTCTCCGGAACTTAGGAAGTAGGCAGGAGAAACATACATACACAAACATGAAGGTGCGCTACTATATGTGGTCGGGTATATACCCTGATTTCCCACAGTAGATGCACAGAACATTACACAACAATGTAACGATACAAATTTTGCCTCGAGTTATACGTGATACTCACAAACCAGATAGGTGAGGCTAGCGCTGGCAGAATTGTCAGTACTCAAACCAAGGGGAATCACAGCGCCGGACAGACAACAGTTAGATCCCCTGCCCCCGCCTATCAGGCACCCAATCGCCAGCCCACAGAGAAATACGCAGGTATAGAATAAGACAATCATTTCCATCCTCAAAAAGAATGGATCAGGTCTCTTATATAACCCATGTCTTTCTCCGGAACTTAGGAAGTAGGCAGGAGAAACATACATACACAAACATGAAGGTGCGCTACTATATGTGGTCGGGTATATACCCTGATTTCCCACAGTAGATGCACAGAACATTACACAACAATGTAACGATACAAATTTTGCCTCGAGTTATACGTGATACTCACAAACCAGATAGGTGAGGCTAGCGCTGGCAGAATTGTCAGTACTCAAACCAAGGGGAATCACAGCGCCGGACAGACAACAGTTAGATCCCCTGCCCCCGCCTATCAGGCACCCAATCGCCAGCCCACAGAGAAATACGCAGGTATAGAATAAGACAATCATTTCCATCCTCAAAAAGAATGGATCAGGTCTCTTATATAACCCATGTCTTTCTCCGGAACTTAGGAAGTAGGCAGGAGAAACATACATACACAAACATGAAGGTGCGCTACTATATGTGGTCGGGTATATACCCTGATTTCCCACAGTAGATGCACAGAACATTACACAACAATGTAACGATACAAATTTTGCCTCGAGTTATACGTGATACTCACAAACCAGATAGGTGAGGCTAGCGCTGGCAGAATTGTCAGTACTCAAACCAAGGGGAATCACAGCGCCGGACAGACAACAGTTAGATCCCCTGCCCCCGCCTATCAGGCACCCAATCGCCAGCCCACAGAGAAATACGCAGGTATAGAATAAGACAATCATTTCCATCCTCAAAAAGAATGGATCAGGTCTCTTATATAACCCATGTCTTTCTCCGGAACTTAGGAAGTAGGCAGGAGAAACATACATACACAAACATGAAGGTGCGCTACTATATATTGTCCGGCGCTGTGATTCCCCTTGGTTTGAGTACAGTATAAACGGGACTGAATGTGTACAGCGTTGTACATATGTATACTGAGGAGCAAAAGAAATGCGACATGTCAGTTTGGAATCATCGGACAACACTTCAGTGTTTCCGATGATTCAAAAAAAATATTGCATTTTTCTTGCTCCTCGGTTTATGACATGTATATACTCTGCATTGAATATGCACCTACTGAATAAGCATTGAAGCATTTGAAAATAGTAAATGGATACGTTTTGTGAATGGCTGTACTTGACCTTGATACATATCAAATCATCACAGTGTGTAAACAAGGGATAGCACCGGTCACAAAACAAGTGTGTTGGGTTGCATTTCTTCCCTTTTATACATTTCTTATTTCTAATAAAGCATTTATTTGATTTGTCTTAAAACAATTTGTTTTACATTGAAATATAAGTAAATACTTTCTTAATTAGGTTGAGGTGTTTATACCTGCGAATTTGTTTGATACTTTTTAAAATAAATTAGTTATATATCATCAGTAAAATTCAACCATGTTTATTAACCCTTATCATTCGGAACACTCCAGTGTGTGAAATAAGTTTGACTAAAATAGTTCAAGGGTAGTGCCATCTAGGCGCCAAGCTATTCTGGCACCACTTTGAACTAAAACCAATGGTCTATATCCTTATCTGTAAGTACTATAATGTAGGTTGCGTATGGCAGTGTACACATTTGAAGCTTTTAGCTCAGTATGATATGGGTTAAAATGATTCAACTGTAGAATTATACATACAACTTCGCTAAGAAGAAAAATGAACTGAATCACGACACACACTTTCATGAAGTTTTAGGCTGTACGGTCCAATTCAGACGCTCTGAGCGGTGCGGCACATTCTCCCGAAATTATATTGTACACACCAGCACATCCAAAGCTGATTTTTAATACTGATTTTTTTTCAGAGAAAATAAAGTTTTCTCTTTCAAACTGACCGGTTTTGAGTGTAATTTTTAACAGATGGAGGTGGAAATTGAGAGTTTCCTGGACTTCAGGGAGGAGACTGTGCCATTGGAGCCACTCGATTAGAAAGACTAATAATAATAATAATAATAATAATAATAATAATAATAATAATAATAATAATAATAATATTTTTAATAGATCATACTTATAAAGCGCATTATCCCTACAGTCAAGCTCAAAGCGCTGTTGTACACAACCATGAAATTTCTAAGAACACACTCACACACACGGACGCACGCGCGCACTTACACACACACACACACACACACACACACACACACACACACACACACACACACACACACACACACACACACACACACACACACACACACATTTAGAACTGCTTGGATTTTAAAAAGTTCTAGAGAAAGATAAGTCTTAAGCTGCTGCTAGAAGGCTGACAGAGATGGAGCCTGGCGGACACGGCAAGGTAGAGCATTCCAGACATGGGGTACCTGATATTTAAAGGCCGATTACCAAAAGAAAGTTTTTGTGTGGTGCCAAGCACATACTTATATGGTCCAACCGCCCACAAGCACAGACGGCAAAAGCACGGCCATGCAGACGAAACCCACCTAAAGTGTTCCGTGTGTGGGAGGGGTTTCATTGAAAAAACGGAGTATGAATCACACCTGAACAAGCACATGGGCATTACGCCGTTCAAGTGTGATAAATGTACAAGGGCATATCTCGTACGCGTCTTTGTTCATGTGTTTCACATGTGCCCCTTGTTCTAAATCGTTCACTCATCGCAGGTGTCTTCTTAAACACGAATTTTGGCTCACGGGCAAAGCAAAAGTGAGTCTATGTTCTGGGCCAGTGGTCGTCCGTCCGTCGTCCGTCGACGGTCTGTCGTCCGTGGTAAACTTCAACGATGGCATTTTCTCGGAGACTATTCAAGCCACAGTCTTCAAACTTGGCCAAATGATACTTTGTGGAAAGACCTTACTAAGCATTCCAATTTGAGTGACCTCTCACAGAGGTCAAGGTCACAGCGGATCAGGGAATAGGTAAAAAAAAAGCTATATTTTGACATGATTTATTTTTTCTCAAATACTATTCATAACTTCAAACCCAAACTTGGCACAAAGACACCTGATGGCAAGACCTTTCTATACATGCTAATTTGGTTGATCTCTTGGAAAGGTCAAGGGTCACAAGAGCTCAGGAAATAGGTAAAAATAAAAATAGCCATATTTTGATTTTTTTTTTTTGTTGTTGTTAAATGCTGTTCATAACTTTCAACCCAAATTTGCTACAGAGATACCTGATGGTAAGACATATCTATGCATACTAATTTGGATGAGCCCTCGGAAAGTTCAAGGGACACAAAAGGTCAGCAAATGTGTGTAAAATGCCATTTTAAAAAAATACAATTGTAGTTATTATCAACAGTTTTGCATACTTTTCAATACAATTTGGCAGAATGGTAGCTGTCGAAAAGACCTTCCTATGTATACTAAGTTAGTCGACACATCGCAAAGGTCAAGTGTCACGTGGTTTGAAAGATCTATAAAAACTGATTACATTTTGAGAAAACATGGATTTTGCCGGTGCAGAAGCCATCCCTTTACTTAATGTCACAAAGGTCACACATGTAGATCGGGCATACACGGGAGCTATAAGGGCTTTGCCTTTCTTGTTTATTTATTTATTTTGTGTAGAGTGATCTTTCTTTTTGTTTGTTGTTTTGTTTTGTTTTCAGGGTTCTTTTTTTGTGCTTTGTTTTAGTGATCATTTTGACCCATCTGACAATAAACCCCTCCCTATGAAGGCACATATTTAGGGAGATTGTCATGCTTTTGGGGGTTATTGTATTTACTCCTAATTTTTGCCACACTTTTTTTTAAAGTGTATATTTTGTTAAGGGCATTTTTTTTTAGGGAAGTCGTTAACTTTTTAAAAAATCCCTGTCGGTCAAAGAAGATTATCTTATCTCGCTTATAATAGATACAAAGTAAGACGACATAGCTGTTAAATCAAACAATATGGGATGAACCATAACCCACAAAGTGCCTTCTATATGAGAGCTGGCTTCGCTGTCAAGGGTCTCTACCTTTTGTCTTTGACCTGATTCTGATGTTGAAATATCTCCTTTTGAAAAAAAGCCTCGCACATATGCCAATGCGTCATAGTGAACACTATAAGGGGCGCGCGCGGTGCATACGCGTCATTAGTTTGTCAAACGTCATATGTCTTGACGTATTATTTTGTTTTTACGTAGTTTTCTATTTAACGTGATATGAGTTTCGCTTTCGCTTCATGACTTGGGGGAAATGGTGACAAATCTAGAATTTCACGGTACAATTTCAGTCTTGCTATAATTTGTGTGAAATCAGGTTGACCTAGCTAGATGCTATACTAAATACACCTGGTTGCTCTTCTGAAAGCGCGTCGATTTGTGTGTATGCGTGTATGCGCGCGCTCCAAACATCCTCAAGAGACATACATGTTCATGCGCCCTCCGGGCACATGAGGATCTATGCCTCGTGGAGATGCACTCATATGTGTGTGTGTGTGTGTGTGTGTGTGTGTGAGAGAGAGAGAGAGAGAGAGAGAGAGAGAGAGAGAGAGAGAGAGAGAGAGAGAGAGAGAGAGAGAGAGAGAGAGAGAGAGAGAGAGAGAGAGAGAGAGAGAGAGAGAGAGAGAGAGAGAGAACTACGTCATATTTTGAGTATATCTGCATGGTGACGGAGTTGCTTCTTTTTCGTCACCGCCACTGTCTGACTTTCTCCAGATGTCAAAGTTTTTTACTGTTTTATTTTTTTTTCTGAAAAGAATTCATTTTTACTTAAGAAGTTGAAAAGGTACAACGCTGGCTAACGAACACATTCATTGTCTTTCTCCAAACTAGCTATATCGGGTCACCTGAATGCTCTTCCGAAAGCGCGACGATGTGTGTGTGTGTGTGTGTGTGTGTGTGTGTGTGTGTGTGTGTGTGTGTGTGTGTGTGTGTGTGTGTGTGTGTGTGTGTGCGTGTGTGTGTTTGTGTGTATGTGCGTGTGCGTGTTAGTGCGTGCATGCGCGCGCGCTCCAAAACTGAATCTCCAAGAGACATCTCCGGGCAAATGAGGATCTATGTCTCTTGGTGATGCGCGCATGTCTGTGTGTGTGAAAGAGAGAGAGAGAGAGAGAGAGAGAGAGAGAGAGAGAGAGAGAGAGAGAGAGAGAGAGAGAGAGAGAGAGAGAGAGAGAGGCACGCTAAAGAGAATTGTCATATTTTGAGTATTATGTCAATGTCTGCGTGGTGACGGAGTTGCCTCTTTTTCGTCACCGCCACTGTCTGACTTTCTCTAGAAGTCAAGGTTTTTTTCTTCTTTTTTTCTACTGTTTTAATTCCTTTCTGAAAAGATTTAATTTTTACTAAAGAAGTTGAAAGGATACAAAGCTGGCTAACGAACTTATCCAATGTCTTTATCCAAACTAGCTATATCCAAAAATTTAAAGTAAATATGAGAAAAATGAAAGACTAATCTGGGTCAACCGACTTGCTGTTTATGTCTTCAATTACAATATGCTCAGAGGTTCTCTTAGCCACCCCTTTAAGAAAGTATCGCCAAGTTTCAAGCTGGTGTATACAGAAATATGGGAGATTTTATTGTTGACATACATACGCACACACACATACATACATACATACATACATACATACATACATACATACGCACACACGGCGCTCCGCGTAGAGTACGTTCAGCAGCGAGGTTAGCGTAACTAGACATGACGTAATCTTTATCTTGTTACTTCAATTGTGAGAGGTTTAGGCCTGCCCTCCTTTGACATCATTGACATGCTATTACATTCGCCCCACCGCGACCCGTCCTAAAAGTCCCTTCTATAAATAGAAGGGACTTAAAAACAAACAGGTAACACAATCAAGGGGGAAACTCTCAGATTTATTACTTTTGTAACCGCTTGACCGCTACTGCTTCCCCGCATAAATCGATCAACACGCCTTCAGTGTTTGGTGGTGTGAACAAAATCAAATTCTGATTTTCAAAAATATAATGCGATTTTACTGGGACTGACGGGGTACACGATGGCGTCATTACGCGACTGACTTCATTACGCCATTGCGTCTTTAGCCTACTAATGGAAGGGCTGGTACACCGAGACTATGAGCGAGTGTGGTCACTTGCTGAAAGAGCGGCCCGAGCACTTGTTGGAATGGTGCCAGAGCTGTTAACGCCGTAGACACGAGTTCAGCGGTCACAGTGCCTGCGTTGTCCAGAAGCTGTAAATGGGATAATAGACAGGACATTGTGCGTTCAGGTGAATAAACTGAAAGTTTAAACAGATTGTAGCGAACATATAAGATCATGTGTGCGCCTGTGTGTACTTTCAGTCTTTACGGCCTAGACCAACGTTAAAGTAACTGTTATAAAATTACCAATAAGAAAGGACACTTGCTTGGATTGGACAAGTACAGCACACAGATTATCTTGTTAATACACCTTGCAAAATAGAAATATCAATATCATCAAAATATATATATATATATATATATATATATATATATATATATATATATATATATATATATATATATATATATATATATATATATATATATATATATATATATATATATATATATATATTGGCTTAGTAAATACATGTACGTGTCTGTATACTATAGAGCTTACGGTCTGAGCGATCTGCTTGACGTTTTCAACCGTGGGCTGCAGAAGGCCTTGTGCCAGCTGATGCAGGTCAGCGACGAGGTGCTCAACCGCCTGTTCGCCCTGGTGAAGCACGGTCAGGAAATCTTGCACGAGGGTCAGCGGGTTGGGGAAAAGCCCCTGAAGGGCTCGCTTCCGGTGGTGTTCCAGCACTGACGTTCGCAGAGCCGTCCGAAGTTTCTGAAGAGAAATTGTAAGGGCACGGAAATTACCTAGGTGCGGTTAACCCCTTTGCTGTCGGGAACAAGTTAACATTTCCCAACTGCAAGAGGCATAGGATGTACGCCTCTTGCTGATGCGAAACGTTAACTTTACTCGGCAGTAAAGCGATTAACCGCAGTTGCGGGGACTCATTCGGATCTATGTCTCTGGCTAACACCGCTCTGTACCCATGTTCCTTCGATGGCTGCGGTTTTTGGGCGTTGAACTAACAACGATGTCAGAAGCGCACTATGTGACCACCGGCAGTGAAGGGGTTAAACCTGACCCAAAGAGAAAAGGAATCATAGAGCCGACTTTGCTTAAAACCATAGACGGATTTTAACGGAAGTCTGCTATGACGACTCTTTATCACAGGACCCAAACTCACTTTTTGATATGATTGATTCGCGTATAAACATCAAACTTCGGATAAAGCATGTCGGGTCTTTTGCATTTTGTTACATCCCGATTTGAAGCTCACTGTATAATGTGTGTGCTGGTCTGTGATTTTGGACCTTACGACTGAAAGTACCTTACGACTGAAAGTCGTAAGGTCCAAAATCACAGACCAGCATGCCTATTTTTATTGAGCTAGATGTTAGACGTACCTTGCCGAACAAGTCAATGGATTCATGGACGAGCCTGCTCAGGCGATCGAGGTCCACGTCGGTAGCGTTCGTTTCTGAGACAAAAACGCACGTTAGATAGGTGGATTATACAACTCACGCCCTTTCCTGGTATTTCTGCACCACCCTTGATCTGTCATGGCCGATTCAGATAATGTTGTACTGTGGGGCTTAGAGGAAAAAAACCCCACCTAGCTCAGGTAGTTCTTTTCAGCTGTGTCAGGCCTGATCAAAATTGCGCACACAACAATTTATGTAAATAATATGCAAATATTAGAGCAGTAACTAACCAATCAGATGCTGCAGGCTGAGGACAGTGGTGTGGATAAACTGGCTGGCGACAAGCCTGGGGTCCTGTCCGGCTTTGATGGATCGCTCCAAGCTCTGCACTTGGTACTTCAGTTTACCGTTGAACTGTCAGCAGAGAGAAAAGAATGACCGTTTTAGGCTTAGCGTCTTTTGCAACAACGAAAGCGATTTCAAAGACGGGGTCTCCTAACAGGGTCTGCAGAAACTGTGACCCTACTCGAGTTCGAACTCGACACCTTTCAGGGGACATTACCGTTATCTAAGTGAAAATGTGATTTCGCGACAAAAAGGTCAGTGGCTACTTCAAATAAAGTTATCACTGGAGTGATTTTGTTTGTAATCGACTCATTTATTGGCTAACCGGTCGGTAAGGAGAAAATCTGAAATCACCCAACTGCAAGAGGTATAGATCCTCATGAGCACCCGCAGTTGCGGGTGCTCATGAGGATCTATACCTCTTCCTGCCACAAACATGATTTCATGTTCCGGGGAAAGCTAGGACAGTTTGGTGTTGATTTAAAACATAATGCAGAAACACAATCTGCGTCAACTGGCACTAAACGTGCTATTAGTTGACTGACTAGCTCCAACGCTTCGTCGGCGATATTGACCAGCGCACGATTAGTTCGCGGACCAACAGCGGCCGACATGGGTTCGATGACTTGTGCTGACAGGGCACTGACCTGATCCACGGCGTCCAACACACGATGAACGTTGCCGACTGTCGCGTTCACTTCACCCTCCACGATCTGTCGGAACAGGTGTGCCACATGGTCACTGAAACACGTTATTGGCCGCCACTAGAGTTCATCATAGTACAATGTGGGTGACGTTCTGCAGTCACAATGTTCTAATTTGAAGGCAATGGATCGACCACTTTCCTTTAACCCCTGCACTGTTGGTAAAATGCCAACACCACCCAACGGCAAGAGGCGAAGAAACTCATGAGCCCCCGCTGAAGATGAGGCTCGTGAGTTTCTTCGCCACTTGTGACACCATTCATATCCGCGTTCCTTGGATTGATGGGATCTTGGTGTTAAATTTACCTTGCTTTCAAATACGTCATTTTATTGTCCACTGTTACCCCGTTGTGCATGCAGCTAGCGATATTGTAAATAGTACCGATGGTTGCATGCACAAAGGGGGCGTGGGGTGGGGAGGGGGATGGCAGTGGGGAGGAGGGATGGCAGTGGGGATGATGGGGCATGGGGATGGGGGTGAGATGGGTGGGCTCGGCTGTGCCAGATTCTTTGTGCTCTAACTTGAAGATGTGCGAAACTGATCGTATGCTCCCGGTTCTTTTGTTGAGTATCACCTCCTTGTGCGCGGAACCACTGGTATTGTTTACAGTTCCGATGGCTACGTGCACAATAGGAATTAACTAATTCGCGGCCAGCCGTATCCGGATGCGCGGCTAAAGCCGCTCATCCAGATTGCTTTTGCCGCGAATGAGTTAAGATTTGATTGGACAGGAGGTAAATTTCAATGTTCTCTTATTTTAACTCATTCAACTCCGACACGCCACGGCAAGACATGGATCGAGCGTTATAGTTCAAGGGTTGTGCCAGAATAGCTTGGCGCCCATAGACGCCAAGCTATTCTGGCACAACCATTGAACTTTCACGCTCGATCTGTTTCCAGAAGTGTCCTACAGTCTTCAGGGGGCAACTTCAAAATTTGAGGATTTCGGTCGTGGAGCAGACTACTGTGTTAACCCTTCGACTGTCGGTAGCGCTTTTTTGTCGCAATGATTCCTACAGGAATCACCTTGACAAAAAGCTCTACCGACAGCCAATGGCTTAAACGTTTGGTAGATTTGCAATCTGCAAATTGAAGCTAAACGGTAATCACAAAGAGCTTTATCCCCATGGCACTGTTAACAACTCGAGTTACCCTCTCAAAATCCTCTCTCATTAACCCCCTTGCGCATGCATCCACCAGTCATAGATCTATAGTACCGGTTGGTGCACGCAAAAGTGGGTTGTTAGACGGTACCTTCTACCGGAAGTGCATTTTTTTTTCCAAATCATGTGACTCCTCTCTCATACTCACACGCTGACATCTCGTTTGCCGGCGACAACACTGGCGACAATTTCCTGAAGTGCGGCCTCTCCCAGCTGCGTCAAAAGTTGTGGCGCTACCTCGATCAGCTCTGCACAATCATTGCAAATAGTGAACATGTTTGTTCCGTTTGGTTTCATTGTATAGCTTTTAAAAATGGGCCTGTTGGGCGACCGCAACTGCCCCCAGTGGGGTAAATAACGTTTTTGGAATTCAGTTGAATTTAAATTGAATGAAATTAAACTGAACTGATTTGAATCAAATTGACTCGAACTGAACTGAACTGAATGGAATACTCATTATGTCAGCTGGTCTCTGATTTTTGGACGTATGGTTCTAATCTGTAAAGTTCAATGTCGCTGTTCAGCACAGACACATTGCTGAAAACAAATTACACCAGAATCAATTAGCTCCGACCTCGAACAGTGTAAAATGGTGTACTATAATAACTCCCCAGTGCGCAAAGGCCATCGGGCCGATGGTCTATTGCGCATTGGGTCAAGGATGTGCCAGATTAGCCTGGCTCCCTTCCAGGTGCCAAGCTAGTCGCGCACAACCCTGGACTATCGTGGCAAAAAAAGTGGTCTTAGAAGACACATGCTCTCTTTCGAGAAGTCTTTAAAGGCAAAAGGTATAACCTGCCACTAAAGGCCATCATTCAGATGGCTACCGCCTTCTAAATGATGGCCTTTAATGACAAGTTGTCTCTCATAATGGTGGTCGCTCAGAACAGGTTCCGCTGTATTCTTAGCACGAATTACATGTAACAATGCTTACTGTTGAGGGCGGCCTTGCCAAGCTGTTCGGCAACGGGACCCACCGCTGTAAAATAAAATCAGTTTAAAGCCGGTGTAGCAGGCCAATGTTACTCATACGCTAGAGAAAGATAGGCCAACCCAGCGTCACTCTGGCGCATCCAAAATGACTTTCAAGCCAGATAGACCAAGTGTCTTTTTGGCGTTATTCAAAATGATCGTGAGACTTGACGGATCTGCGTCACTTTGGCGTATCTAAAATATCTCTCAAGCCACATCGACCTAATGTCACGTTGACGTACGCCAAAGTACTGACACTGTTTCGATCTGGCGTGAGAATCATTTTTGTGTGCTACTCCCCGAGCGTAAAATTACCACACCAAAGTGACTCAGGCTCGACTTTATATTTCGTTCAACTAAGTGACTTGTTACACCAGTTGGTACAGTATGGTGAAAACGCTTCTTAGAGTTGATACAGTGTACACACTGCCTCCAATACTTCGCTGAATGAGTGTTAGTGTGATTTATTAAGTCAGGTCAGCCTCAGTACATCGCGGTACCCAGGAGCCATAAAGTCAGAGCGCGTTAATCATGATCGCATTATTGTAGTGCTGGAGTTAAATGGACTTGGCGGTGGGGGTGGGGGTGGGGGGAGGGGGAGAGGAGGGGACCCCACTCAGTGGTAAACAAAAAGGTTCTGTGCACATCTTTGCGCGGGCCAGCTAAGGCTGACGTCAGCCAGTAGGCATTTTGCTCACCGGACATCCCCGTGGGAGCCATAGACCTGTGCGCGTTGTATCAGAAACCGTGGTATGCTGGAACGCGTAGTACTGAGTCTGGCCTGCAAATAGCCAGTCTCTGATGTCTGGCACAACAGTGTCAGCTTACCAGTTCTATCTTTTCCTAATTTTAGTCTCAAATAATATAGGAGATGCGACAATAAATTTTCTTACTCTGAGCCACTTGATCAAGGATGGGCCCAAGAAGTGCTTTGGCCCTGGCGGCCGCGCTCACCACAGAGTCTGCCGCATCCGTGACAAAATTGCCAACAGCATGGGCCGCGTCAACCACTCCGTCCTTTACTGTGTTAGCGGCATCCACGATGGCATTGCCTACAGTGTGCGCAGCGCCCTCGACTCTGTTGACAAAAATATCATTAGTAATAATAAAAATAATACATAGTATTTATATGGCACATTTCTCATATTTATAATATAACTCAATGCGTCATAACTCAATGCTCATACATACAAATAAAATTTATTCAACGCTTGATACACCATTCCTACAGGAATCAACTCGACCAAAATCACTACCGACATCCAAAGGGTTAACAGAAAGGCTGAAGGGGTCAACTCCCCTCTACTTAAATCTGTCCAGCGAAGATCTGCCTACAGCAAATCCACCGCATGCGTGAATCTACCCGTTGTAAATTTGAACTGCCGTGATACCACCAATGTTTAGACTAAAACAATATTCGCCTTTGTAAGTCTGTCCATCTAAACAGTATGAATCCATACAGGTTTGAAAATGAAAATGCCATGACATTTCAGAAGTAGTGCCGCATACGGCATCTCTCGAATTTGGTAAATGTGAATACGTCAAGGTAAAAAGTCGTACTTGTCAACTGCCGTGGAGGTGAAGTCTTTTACTGCTTCAAACGCCGACTGGAAGGTGGACAGTAAAAATCTCCTGTCGCGTTCTTTGTCCGGGCGTCAAAGACAATTAGACAATATAAAAAATAGTTATCAGTGTTTTATGAATATGATCATAATATGTAGCAGTAAAGACGCGTTGATACAATTGTCATCGTTAGTAGTTAGTAAACGTCGTAGGTGTTGTTAATAATATCGTTGTCGGTTGCGTCATTAACATCGTCATCGTCAACGTCCACAAGTGTCAAGCACCCAGGACAAATGCTGTCATGCAAGGGAGATAAAATTAATATTGATGATATTCAGCTTAGTGACTCAAATTACAAATGGTGCTCTCCCTACCTTCAATGCCTGCCGTTCCTTTGTACCTTAGACTTAAACCCGTGAGTGTGTAAGTCTGTGATCGTACCTTACCCTGTTTCACTCTTTAAGAGTGCTGTACTGGGTGCGTCAGTGAGTTAGTCATCGCCAGCCACTAAACAAGGTGCTCCGCAGGAGCACTTTGTTTAGTGGCTGGCGCAGGACAAAGTTCCTTCAAGTTCAAGCAAGCGGCCCCATGTAAGACTCAGAACTGTAAGATCCGCCAAATCACAAACCTGCACGCCGTGTTTACTATTCCTAAGTTACTCTCATCTTATAACAGTATTATTCTGCTTTTGAAGGCTAAAACGGTAAGCCCATTTCAGTTGTGTGCACAGCGAGATTGGCGTTTGGAGTGTCAATGAAAAACTAACTTTTCACAACAAATGGACTTATTGTCTCTTGCATTCATCGGGCAGAATTATTTTGGCGAACGATGGCCGTTCAATGACGATGGTGATCAGATGGTGACTGTGATAACTTGTGACAATAATTCTCTCTGTACCTGCATTTTTCTGCTTGGCACAGGCAAGCGCTACGCATGCGCACAACACCAGTAGGAGCTTCATGGCGGTGTCTGTGAGAAACGTTGACACAAGTATTGAACTGAGGCCAGTTGTATATCATCAGATGCAAAAGCTACTACTAAACGAGATCCAAACGTGATGTTTAAGATGTGGACGATCTGGATTGAAGTTTTACACTAATACTAATAGCAGGGGCGGGTACGGGGTGGATGGGGGTTCAAAGGGTTCCTAAAGCCTCCCCATCCCCATCCTCGCCCAAAAATACTCTAACCCCTTCATTGCCGAGAAAAAAAGTGAACACGATCTCACTTTATGAGACATAGATGCTCATGTGCCCCCGCTACTGCGGGCGCTCATGAGAATATATGCCTCTTGCTATGATACTTTGTATCCATGTATCCTGGACGGTGTTGGGGTTTGGTCGTTAAATGAGCCAACATTTCAGAAACAAAAATGTACGTACAGCACACGGAAGGGGCGAAATGCCACTCCCCTTAAAAAAAAAAAATTACCTGAGATAAACACCCCTCCCCCATTCCCGCAGACCTACACCCCCCCCCCCTCGCAGACCTATACCCACCCCCCACCCCACCCCCTCCCCTCATCCCCCCCCCCCCAAACACACACAAACACTTCGATGTTTTGGCCAGTGAAAACCGAGGTTTGGCCTTTGGGCTGATGTTAAGCAATGCCACTCACTCCCCAACCCCTACTCCGGGAAAGAACTGATCCGCCCCTGACTCGTAACTGTTTGCAACCATGACAGGACATTTTGTTGGGTGGTTTTGATACCAACACAAATGTTGTCAGTGTTTGCATACATTGTATACCTAACGTTGTTTTTTAAAAAACAATAATTTGATATGAAATTTTGAAAGTGTTCAAAACTTCGTTTAGTCGTTGCTTATCAGTGTTCTATGAGATAAAACGTTTGTATATGTGTGCGCCGTGGTGTGTGATTTTGAACCTCATGGCTGGAAGCCGTAAAATCCAAAATCACAGACCAGCATACATGACATATTAGTAAAACCAAAATTGTGTACTAAGCGTACACAGTGTACAAAGAGACATACGTACCTATCTCCCAAGAAGATACAAAGAGAAAGAGCGCGTGACCTTGTATCTATTGCCTTTTATAAACATAATAATCGTCACACCGGTTGTCTCCCTCGATTCGCTACCGCTGATGGCAGCGGTAGCAAATCGACGGAGACAACCAGAGTACACAGTCTTGTACTTTTTTTTCCAGCACGTCCATATGCCGAGTTCCCAGTGTGTGTTTAGCTAGGCTTCCAATGTACGGTTCTACCTTTGGCCGCACTGCGACGGTCACCTGGGACACGCTGAACTGAAAAGCAGAGAGATAAGAAGTGTAAAAACATCTGTGCTGGTCTCTGATTTTGGACATTACGGCCTACGGACGTAAGGTTCAAAATCACAAACCTGCACACATTTGAAACCGCGATGACTTCACATTTGTGTGGCGTTACCCCTGACATGCCGATGTTTAAAGTCCTGCAGTCATGAATTACGGTGGTGTGACCCGCCATGCAGTGTCCCATCATGCATTCACGCACTATGTGTGTGACTATATTGGCCTGTGCCCAATCCCCCTTACTCCGCCACGCATACCCCCCCCCCCACCCCCCACCCCCCACAAACCCACCCCCTCACACACACACACACACACACACACACACACACACACACACACACACACACACACACACACACACACATACACACACACACACCTCCCTATCACAAAAAAACAACAACAGAGAGATATGTAAAGCTTGTTTCTAAATTGTTCGATCAATATTTGTTTGAGTAAGTTTTTGTTTGTTTGCTTGTTTCTTTCTGTCTTCTTTGTTTCTTTGTTTGTTTTATTTTTTATTGTTTTATGTTCAGTTGCCCGTCCAAGGCTGGTTCCGTGGTTCCGTGGTTGATTGCTTGCTTTGTTTGCGTAGTAAACAGGGATTGCCACTTTGTATCCATGTTTCTCGTACGATTGGTTTGAAATTCACAAAAAGCCTTTTTCAGAAATAAAATACAATCAGCAACTACTGACAGAAAATGTGTTAACTCATTCTACCCCAGACACACCACAGCGAGATAAGGATCGACCGTGATAGTTCAAGGGTTATGCCAGAATAGCTTGGCGCCTGTGGGCGCCAAACTATTCTGGCATCACCCTTGAACTATCATGGTCGATCTGTGTCCTGCACTGCAATGCAGTCTTCAGAGGACAACAGCAAGATCTAAGGATTTCGGTGTTGGGGTAGAATGAGTTAAACCACGTATTTTTCTTGAGAATTTATCTGAAAGTAGGTCTATAGCGCTTCTTGCTGTAGTTCTTGACTTTTCGGAGCATTCTGTTTCTTTCTAAACCATAAGGCAATAAAACAGCGAATTTTTCACAATATCGTTTGTTTTCGTAAATATGCTTTGTTCCAGGTTTTGACGCCATTTGTTAGAGAATGTTATGAAGGAGTGTGTTATGTCTCGTATAAATGGAATGCTTAGTTTTAAAAATCTCACATCGATAACTTATGACATCATCAGTGACCCTACCAGCACGGGATATTGAAAGTGAAATGGGGAGCATTTGCAAAGGACACAGCTGAAACCAATGTGTAGTGTGAAAATCCGGCCTTTATGGTCTTGACCTACGTTTCCTTTGTAAAAGGCACCTAAATAATCAACATTATCTACAAACATGAACATCAAACAGATGTTTATTTTTCGGGTAGCGGCCATATTTACCTGATCAAATGGATATGGGTGTTTTTTATTTAAAAAAAATTGTGCCAATCACTGGATCACAAAAAAATGGTTTGAAAATAATTTATAATGAATAAAATAAGATTTATTAAGAAAATGTTGTGTAAGCAGTCCCACACAACATGTGACTTAACACATCTCTTAGGAAATTTGTTTCTCAGAGTGTGTCCAGTTTTGCTTATTTTCACCTCTTATGAAACCCTGTGTCTGCCAAGGTAGCCAAGGGCGATAACTCTTTCAATTTTTGCGTGTGAAGATAGCTCAGACAGTACCCCGAACAACTGAAGTAAACAGCAAAGAAACATTTTTTGTTTTGTAGTAAGGGTGGCTCTTTGTGTGCCGACGTTTACCGACACTTTTCGCGTTTGTATTGCGTCTGAGTATATTGATTGTTTCACCTTTCATTTTACACGTATCCGCGGCAGTAAGTTCGGTCTGGATTTCATTTGTAAGCAGACGTGCAAGCCCAGTAAGCACGTGCAAGCCCATTAAGATGATAGTGAGGTTTCGTTTGCGACGAACGACTCCGAACAACAACCGCCAGCGAAATCATGTCAAATAACCAGCATATGCACAGACAACACTTCAAACATCTCCAAGAGGCATAGATCCTCATGAGCCCGGAGGGCTCATGAGGATCTATGCCTCTTGGAGATATTTGGAGTGTTGTATATGTTGGAGTGTTGTATATGCTAATGATGCATGCTGTTTATCCCCCGTGATTTCGCTCTCCCTCGTTGTTGGGGGCCGTTCGTTGCAAACAAAGCCTCGTTGGTAAATGAAGCTAGGAGCCAAAGTAAATGGTGAAGCCGATGTAGCGATGTGCTACCCTCCCTTGAGAAAACTGAGTCACCTCAGTGCAAATCTGACATCAAAGCCAGTACTGACGTCAGGTGATAAGATAAACTCTGCCGAGTCGGCCAGTGATTTCGCATTTCCTTTACTCATCAGTATTATGTATGAAGATCCGAAATAAAAGCTCAGTTTTAGTGGGCCCAAACTAAAGTGGGGGATTGAAGTGCAGGAAGGTGTTTGTTTTTTTTTTTTTTTTTTTTTTTTTTTTTTTTTTTTACAAGCAAATGATGCTAAAATTCCCACTTCACACACGACAGTCCATACAGATGTGTGGACTGTCGTGTGTCAAGCGTGATTTTGGCATCATTTGTGGGGTCTTGCTTTCACTGGGTGTAACTGTTGCCAGTGCCTCGCTCAATATTACTGATTTCGGTGTGTGATTTTACTCTAGCATACGTTGAGTGTTTGTGCACTCTGGTCATTGAATGTACGTGTTGATCTTACCATTCTCTCACAGAATATTAGTGAGGTCCTACCGTTACCTCACAGGATACATGTGGGGGTCTTACACGAAATATATATGTGGTCTCACAGAAGTATTTGTGCGACTGACTGTATCCTCTTCAGACCCCAAAACTGCAAGAGATATAAAGCTTTATGAGCTCATGTAGTCATGTAGATCATCACATTATGCTTGTGTCATTTATACATTCAAGAACCCAACGAAGAAAGAAACTCGCTTAGTATTTCGAAATAGTCATACAGACAAGTACACAATTTGCAACTTATCTTCTCGTGATGGGAAGGTGCAAATTGCCATTTTGGTCTGCATTTAAAAAATATTTATGCAGTGTACTTCGCACGGACATAACAAGAACAAGATGAGATGAACCATAACGCACAAAGTCCTTTCTATGTGAGAGCTGTCTTCGCTGTCAAGGGATCTACCTTTTGTCTGTGACTTGATTCTGATGTTGAAATATCTCCTTCTGAAAAAGCCTCGCAGACGTGCCAATGCGTCATAGTAAAATCTAGAAGGGGCGCGCGCAGTGCACACGCGTCATTGGTTTGTCAAACGTCATTTGTCATGACGTATTTTTTCTTTTTGTTTTTACGTAATTTTATATTTATTTATTATTATTATTACATGGTATTTATGTGGCGCATTTCTCATATTTATAATATAACTCAATGCGCAGAATGTAGCCGCGAACTGAACCCAACAAGCACGCTCACGTGAATCGCGCGCATTCACTCACACACTGTACGTAAACACAGAACATTCACGTGGTGCTAAGGGCAAGCTCAAGCGAGCTACTGAAGTGACGGTATTTGGAAATCGTTTTGTATTTGAAATTTTATTAAGTTGGCTGAAACTGATACCAACGTGATATATTTAATGTGATATGGGATTCGCTTTCGCTTCAAGACTTGCGAAAATGGTGACAAAACTAGAATTTCACGGTACTATTTTAGTCTTGCTATAATTTGTGTGAAATCAGGTTGACTTTATCTAGCTACATGCTATACTAAGTACAACTGCATGCTCTTTTGAAAGCGCGTCGATGTGTGTGTATGCGTGTGCGTGAGCGTGTTTGAATGCGCGCGCTGCAAACATCCTCAAAGACGCATAGATGTTCATGCGCCTTCCGGGCACTGGAGGATCTATGCCTCTTGGAGATGCGCGCATATGTGTCATTGGTTTGTCAAACGTCATTTGCCTTGACGTATTTTGTTTGTTTGTTTGTTTTTACGTAATTTTTTATTATTAACGTGATATGAGATTCCCTTTCGCTTCAAGACTTGCGAAAATGGTGACAAAACTAGAATTTCAAGATACAAATTCAGTCTTGCTATAATTTGTGTGAAATCAGGTTGACTTTATCTAGCTACATGCTATACTAAGTGCACCTACATGCTCTTCTGAAAGCGCGTCGATGTGTGTGTTTGCGTGTGTGTGTGCTTGAGTGCATGCGCGCGCTCCAAACATCCTCAAGAGGCATAGATGTTCATGCGCCATCTGGGCACATGAGGATGTATGCCTCTTGGAGATGCGCGCATATGTGTGAGAAAGAGGAGAGAGAGAGAGAGAGAGAGAGAGAGAGAGAGAGAGAGAGAGAGAGAGAGAGAGAGAGAGAGAGAGAGAGAGAGAGAGAGTTACGTCATATTTAGAGTATCAGTGTTAGTGTCTGCGTGGTGACGGAGTCGCTTCTTTTACGTCACCGGCACTGTCTGACTTTCTCTAGAAGTGAAGTTTTTTTTTTTCTGTTTTAATTATTTTCTGAAAAGAATTAATTTTTACTAAATATGTTAAAAGGATACAAAGCTGGCTAACGAACTACTCCAATGCATTTCTCCAAACTAGCTTTATGCAAAGTTAACGTAAATATGACAAAAATTACGGACTCTAATCTGGGTCAACCGACTTCCTATAAACGGGTGTTCATGTCTTCAATGAGACATTCAATTACAATATGCTCGGAGGCTCTCTTAACCACCCACTTAAGAAAGTATTTCGCCGGCCCAAGTTTCAAGCTTGTGTGTACAGAAACATCAGAGATTCTCTTGTTATTACATACATACATACACACGGCATACATACATACATACGCACATACATACGCACACGGCGCTTCGCGCCAAATGTACGTTCAGCAGCGAGGTTAGCGTAACTAGACATGACGTAATTTTTATCTTGTTACTTCAATTGTTAGAAGTTTAGCCTTTGACATCATGGACATGCTATTAAATTCGCCCCACTGCGACCCGTCCTAAAAAAAATCCCTTTTATGAACAAAAGGGAATTAAAATGGGTCCCTTGACCCTTTCTATATCCGAACTCATTCTGCCCGCGACACACCACAGCAAGATATGGCTAGACCATGATAGTTCAAAGGTGGTGGCATAATGGCCAAGCTATTCTGCCACCATCCTTGAACTATTATAGTCGCTCTGTCTCCTGAACTGTAATGCAATACTCAGAGGATAACTCCAAAATGTGGGTATTTCGTACCTTGGGCACAATGAGTTAATCATCCAATATTCCCTCAACAAGAGGCATAGATCCTCGTGAACACCTGCAGTCGCAGGGGCTCGTGAGAATCTATGCCTCAAGCTGGCCACAATCTGCTACGGCTGTTCCTTATCTTGACGCGTTATCTACGGGATAGACATACCACAATTGACGTGTAGCCCGCTCAGAGATAACTCCGCCCACTGACCCAGCGTTCGACTTTGACCCGCTGGTCCGACAAACAACGTGCCACAGCGGAAAGCGATTATGGCTGCATCCATGTGTTTAAGTGCGCGCTTGTCAGACATTCCCGACGATATTTCGGAGCAATACTTGCCATACCCTATCACCCTTAGGCAGAGACAACGTGCAGATTTGTTTAGCTGTGAGCAGTACATTCAAAGCGTCCGAATTTTGTGTGCTTCATCTGGCTTTGACGTGCACGGAACAATTTTCCGCAGTCAACTGAGCGGCCAAGTGACGGAAAGCCACACCCAGTGCACCTGTCCATTGACCCAACGAAGAAGATGATTACGGATGCTTTCTGCACATGCAACGCAGGGTATGTATCAATTCTACATTATGCATTAAAAGTATAGACTGTGCTTGTCATAGTTTTAGCCGTTGACAGTTTGTTATACTGTGAGATGCCGTGTGTTTCATTGACGAAGGAGAGTTTGTGTTATCGTTTGTGCAAGAATTTTGATAAAGCCTGCGAATGTACTAAAACTGAGCACAATGCTGCATATGGCATGGTTTGCTTACAAACTTCCTAAGCTTGTGTGTTGCCGTGCTTTAAGTTTTAGCTGGGTTTTTTTTTTTCAGACTTGCTCATGTGCTTGCCATCCGACAGCAATGGGACACACCCCATGAAAAAATTCCACTCCTGAGCCAGTTTCCATCATGATTCAGATTATTTCACGGAAACGTCAACAAGAAAAGGAAGCCCATCATTGCAATCTTTGATAACAACAGGTAAGTTTTACTTCAGTGTGCATATTCTGGTTGAAACTGTGTAATTTGAAGATACTGTTATTAGAATTGTATGTTCACACAATTGTGTATGTAAGCAATATACCTGTATGCATACTTGTGTATAGTTCGTGTGTGTGTGTGTGTGTGTTGTCCCTGTGCATTAGCACGATGAACAGTGAGTGTGGAAAGTAAATCTGTATGCACATAATTAATTTACACACACACTCTTTCTCTCTCTCTCTCTCTCTGTCTGCATGTGCAAAAATGACTGCTGATGACATGTAGAAGGTTTATTTATAACAGCACATTTAAAAGTATGGAAAACATGTCATCCTAGAACTGTCCCAAAAGAGCACATTATGTGAGTCCTTGCAGTTGTAGGAGCTCATGAGTCATTCTTCAGCATGGATGATAAGTTAACTAAGGAGGCAGTACTCTATTCTTAATATTTAAATGAATAAGAACTAATGGTTTCAAACACCCCACAGGTTAATTTTACCATCAAAACCGATTATGTCGTCATTGTACATGACTTATATTTGTGGGTGCCGGTGTGGCTGGCCAAGCCAATCCTGGAGCCACACCTGCGAGGGCAATGGGGGCACTGGAATTAAACTATGACATAAATATAACTAAATGTGGATATGCAGTTGTCAGAGCAGTTATTGAGATAAATGCTCAGACAACTGCATATCCACATTTAGTTATATTTATGTCTCATAGTTTAATGCTATGTAAACATGGGCCAAAGGGGGCGTGTGAGGTCAGTGGGTTAAAATGATTATCTAAATTTTGCTCAAAATCCTGCAGGCATATATGGCTTGGCTGGCACACAGCTGTTCAAGTTTCTGCACATGAGCGCGAGTTGCCTCAAGCTGCACCCTGAGATGCTTCTTCTCCGCAAAGGATCAAATCTGAAACAAATGAAATCAGTACGGCAGTGTAATGACACAGTTAGAAAGCAGTTGTCAACTGTGATATAAATACAGAATGTTCGATTGTATTTATTCTATGTTACAGGTACCACTTATGGAACAGGAGCTGTTGCCTTTGACTACATCACTTGATTGTGGAGATGTCATATTAAATCAGATTGAGCAGACCAGATTATCTTGTGGTGCTGAGGAACTTTAAATGTCTTCACTGCTTTTCTGTGTGCTAGTTAGAGACTCTGCATCTGTAGCTGCACTTGTACTGTTAACAACAGCAAAACCTTTGTTACAAACAGTGCCTGAATTGAACAGCATTTAAAACGAGAAAGGCAAAGCTAAAAGGGGGAGGACAAACTTGTTGCACAGACATGAATGACGCTGTATTCTTCCTGGTCACACTTGGCATCTGTAGCTGCACTTGTACAGTGATAATATTATTAAAAATGTATTAGTTAAATGGATAATTTTCATATTGTATGTACACCCTTTGTCAAAGTTTGCATCAACAAACATGAAGTTAATGATATGTAGTAAATCACATTGTGTTTGTTGTTGTAAACTCAAAGGGTGTTGCCACCATAGGAGCTTGTTTCGTGGCATCTTACATACTTGTGTGCAGCCACGTCTTTTGCCTAAAATAAACAGATTGTTTGCATCCTAGAAACTGCTGTTTGTGTTCCTTTAGTGTGTGCATGTGTAAAATGTACATTTTTGTGTACGAGAGAGTGTGCTAGTGTGTATGAAAGAGTGTGTGAAGGAACCGTGAGTATGCTTAGACATAAAGAGATTGTGAAATGCAAATTGGTGCATACCTTGGAGCAACCAAGTGTTTTGCGTGAACGTTTTTGATGCAGCTCTGTCGACGGTCGCTTTTTGGGAGGTGGTCGCTGGTGTGTGTGACTTGTCCCACTGCTGGGCAAAGCAGGGCATGCTGGCAGCGGGTCTGGAAACGCTTCTGACGGTTCGCCATTGACAAAATGCTGTAAATAAAATTAATCCATATCATACCGAGGCTAAAAGCTTCAAATTTGTACACTGCCATATGCAAGCTATATTGACTGATTGAGTACTTACAGATAAACATGACTAGGGTGGTGCCAGAATACGCCAAGCTATTCTGGCACTACCCTTGCACTATATTAGACTTATTTCACACACTGGTTGTATTCCAAATGATGAGGGTTAAGAAACATTCAACAGAGCTATCTCTCGCACTCGTACACTGTGCTTTCACCATAGTAGCTACTGAGAAACGCCGGACTTGCTGTATGCCGAGTGATCTTACCACCTTCGGCCTTCACAACAGATATTTACATGGGCAAACTGACATTACCCGTTTCATTTTTATAATGAACAAATTCAGGAGAAATGAATATGAACTGACCTTTGTGCAAACGAAGAGATGTAAGTTTCCATCCCGGTACTTGACGTTCACTGACTGTGCAGGCTGCTCGACTCGTCAGCGGCGGTCTACAGACTACACAATTTGATACATCGCATGCAATTGCATGGCTACGACGGGGTTTTGGGAATGGTATGAACCTTACACCACATTCTAGACGCTCAGGATATATGAAATCGCTGTTGCAAAGACCCCCACGCACACGTTTTCGCCATTTCTTTTCTCTCTCCGTTAACTTCCTCACCAGCCTCAATGTCGGACCAACACTAGCTGTTGGGTCCTAGGGACCAACATAGCCGATTTCTCGCATCATGCGGGTGTGTCTCATTCGCGCATTTTGATTGGTTAGCGCTGACCCGTCAGTCAGGAACCGGCTACACGTCAATTAGACAGGCTGAGCCGCTACTAAATCTCTACATGAGTTCAGTGATCGTACTGCCGACTTTCACCCCCTGAGTAGCCTCTAGAAGCCTAAGTGCGGCTTAGCCGCTACAGAGAGACTGGCTCTGAGAAGGCTCATGAGAATAGTAGGAGGACTGATGAGATTTGTTTGAGAGGTCTACAGGCTGAGCAGGACTGATTTTGGGCAGCCTGGCGCAACTCAGGAGATAATTCGGCCCTAATCCAGTTGCCAGCCCGGCCACACCTGCACAGCTGGAGGGCCCTGCCGTCCGTAAACTGAGCCGCACTGGTCCTAGCTGGCCCTAGATAAATCCATGGATGCGTTCTGGTCGGGGGAAAGTATAATAATAATAATAATAATAATAATAATAATAATACCGTTATTATATAGGCGCTTTTTCTCAATTTTTGGGCAAATCGACTCAAAGCGCCGCGAACTGAAACCCAATACGCACACTCACGTAACAGACACGGATTTTCGCCATTTAAGACAAACACAGTACAAGACAGACGAAGCGCCAGTTCAGCTACTGAAGTTACAGAGATTTTTGATCGCTTGTATTTGAAATTTGTAAAGTGGCCTGAAACCGGTACCAAAGTGTGGGGGGTGGGTGGGGGGTGGAAGAACCGGAGTACCCGGAGAAAGAACCCCCGACGGTCCGCCCGAATTAACGGTGACACTTGCCAGAGGAGAAAAGTCCGGCGCCCGGCGGAACCCGTTTTCGAACCTCGCACCTTTGGCATTGGTGGCAGGCACCTTAACCACTGCGCCAAGGACCGCCCCGTATACGAATTTCGAACAGGATGTAAGCACCATTCGAATGATTAACCCATTCGAGACGTGCCGCTTGCCGATACGCGGCACTGCTGCGTATCCGGAGGCCGCACGTCTCGAATGAGTTAATGTGACTGCGGGCAAACGTACACATACAAGAGTCCCTCGGCCACAACCATCATTGTCATCACTCAGTCATTGATGTCATCATTAAAGTTATCATCATCATCTGATATCATCATCATAAAAAACATGAGAACAGCATAACAAACTTATAAATTCAGTCAATTGTGACTGAGCCGCAGGCTAACCCCTGGCCGCCACATTCGAGACTCAGTGACGTGCCGCCCGCTGGACATGCGGCTGTATGCTGAGTATCCGGATGCGGCACATTTTGATTAGATTCTCACAAGCCACATCAGTACGAGCAACAGAATGATCGAAACTGAAAATCTGATATTAAATCTCACACAGAGGATGTCTTTATATGTAGCCTTTATAGCGGCTGGTGGGTGCCCGTGTGTGTGTGGGGGGTGGGGGGGGGGGCGGGTGGGGAGGGGGGGGGGCGAGGGGGACTTCTAAACACAATGAGCTATTTCTAAGACTTCTAAGGTGTAGCCGGTGTGACACCTTCACGTCTGTGTAAATTGACTGCACGGGAGAGGCTTTTCTAAAGACTATTGAAGTGGCTACCTTGGAAGCCGGCTGCTGTACAGAAGACAGCAAAGATTTCTCTCCTGATTGGAAGCGGACGAGACCCTCTAGGAGTCCACCTGGCTTGAACTTATCACAGCTGCTGCCAGACAGTTCCTGCAAGTTTGAGAACATCTAACCTGTCATAATGTTTACACGCAAACCGCGCTCTTCTTTTCTCTCCCCTCTCGCACGATTTAAAACACCGCTACTGCGCGTAGACGTTGGCTTAAAACAAACTGACTCCTGAGATTTGAGGATAAGAAGATACATAAATCTATGAAAGCAAGAGGCGTAGATTCTCATGAGCCCCTGCATCTGCAGAGCTCATGAGAATCTATGTCTCGTGCAGATAGGAAAGGCTATCTAGGGAACTGTTCTCTCCTCTCAAGATCAGGGCAGCGGTACAAGGAAGTTTCGCACGGGTTGTCTTCTCTTCCCAGTTTACTGCTGAGATCCTACCACTTCTTCTCGACTTGAGGATAATCCATGGTATAATGAACTAATGTAATTTCATGACTTAGGCGTACACTTTTAACAAAGCTAAGAATATGGCGTTTTCTTTTCCACTACTGCCTGTCAAAATGCTTTTCAGAATAACACGAATAGCGGAGAAGGAAGTCGGACGTTCAACGAAAAGCCAGTACTCTACTGTTAAGTATCTTTCACTCATAGTTCACTCCAAGTTTGGCAACACTCTAAGCATACACTGATACAGAGAGTTTCCTTGTCCACTGTTGCCTGTCAGACTGCTTTCCAGAATAAAGTGACTAGAAGAGAAAGAGGTCGGACGTTGCACGACTGACAAGTTATTCGCTGTGTGACTGTTTCCTCCCATCCTTTCTGCCCGTTAGCAAAGAAGTCTGAACACTCAATGATCTCCTTCACATACGTAACAAGCATAATAAATCATCAAAATGCAGAGACATTCGTGAGTCCTAGAAGCATGCTGGGGTTTATTACGTTCTATGCATCTTGCAGATGGTTAAATTTTCTGAAGGAGTGTAAGTGCTTTTGGGAAAGTACCCATACAGCACTGATAGATCACTCCTACCCAAGTTCTGCTTATGGATGTATGGAAAATGGTTCTGTTTTTGCCATGAGGGTTTGCCTGGTGGTTCCAAATCACTGGAAGTTATACCCTGCGGCTCAGAACAAGCAAGAATTGAACGTCAGTAAGTTGCTAGTCTACATGTGTGAAACGAAAGCAGAAAAACAGACGTATCCTGACTTTAATTGTACATATTGTGTGGTTTCAGCCGAGGAAACGCTACTGTTCAGACTGTCTTCTGAGCCGTGTGTGTGCAGATCATTTTCAAGTGCTTATTCAGCTTTTGGACACAGTAAGTGCTAGTTCAGTACCGGCGTATTATAACTGAAAAACAAATATTATACCCGGGTGATACCTACATCAGAATCAGGTCAAAGATAGCAGGTAGCGTGCCCTAAACGGCCCTAAGGACGTGCATGCCGTGATAATGAGACCGTTTCGCTGAATGATCGCCCCGATCACTACGGCATGCGTCCTCGTCAGTAACTGCGTACTCTGAGAGCTAAGGAATCCTACACTTCAGTCTTCAGGAAAACAACAATTTCAGTCGTATTTCGTGCATGAATACGACAAGCACAACTGAGTTTGCTGAGCCGCCTCCAGTTGCCAATTCAGTTATAGTTTTATGACCTAGCCTTCAGTCTACGTTGAGACATTTTGCAGTAAGTCTGGCGTATTGCAGCTCTACTAAACTGAAAATTGTGACTGCAGTGGCTTTTTAGTGTCTTAAACGACTGGCTCAAATTGGACTGAGTGTGCGCGTTTGCAGCTTCATGGCCTAGGTTTAATACACAGCACGTAAATGTGTTACTGACCTGCACTAAGTTAACTTTTTGGTTGTTGGTAGCGATTTTTGTCGAGGTGATTCTTGCATGAAATCGACTGTTACTGATTTGATTCTGATTTCTGCTGCCACTGACCATTGGGCGGACTTATGCCGCCGTTGCCGTGCGCCGATGGCCTTTTGCACGTTGGGTACTATCCATTTGATAGCAAAGCGATATTTTTAGTGTATAACTGACAACGACTGACTTGAAGATCTCGTTTTTCTAAACAAAATGACGAACATACTGGCGCTTTTTGTCACGTCAGTCGTGTCGGCAGATTCAGTCAGGAACATTCATGCAACCTAACTGACGTTTCTTGCCCGAAAGTACTGAAACGCACTGTTTCAGTTGTTCAGTGAATGTAACCCCCTTCACTGCCGAGACAAACGGGAACACAACCCAACTGCAAGAGGTATAGATCCTCATGAGCCCCCCCCCCCCCCCCCCGAACGCGGGGGCTCATGAGGATCTATGCCTCTTGCTGAAACCACATTGTATCGATCGATGTTCCTTTGACGGTTGGTGATTTGTGACGTTGAATTCACCATGATTTCGAGAGTACAGTCTGCATCCAATGGCAGTGAAGGGGTTAAGAGTCTGCAAGTTTGCTGCCAGGCTTTGGGGCCGGGCTCGGCACGTCCTAAAGTCGTGCACTCGGCAATGAATAAAGAGGATTCCACGGTTGCTTCTTCAATTAGGAAACATAAGTGGCATTGACATTGCAAAGTCAGTGAGGGAGTGGTGGTGAGGGGTGGGGGGGGGGGGGGTGAGAGACTTACGTACTAGTGTGTTGTATACCCAAATGACGCCCTCACTATGACACTATAAATGCATGAGACATAAATTTTCATGTGAGCTTCTGCAACTGCAAAGTCTTATGATATTGATCTATCAGGCATTATATGCCTCTCGCAAATGGATGGGGGATGGTACTGGCTGAAGAAATTGTCTCATAGACATAGGAATCGCCGGAATAAGTGATCAAGTGGAAGCGTGGGGGGGGGGGGGAGAGAGAGAGAGAGATGAGAGAGAGAGAGAGAGAGAGAGAGAGAGAGAGAGAGAGAGAGAGGAGAGAGAGAGAGAGAGAGAGAGAGAGAGAGAGAGAGAATGCTCTAGACTAGGAATCGCCGGAATAAGTGATCAGTGGAAGCGTGGGGGGGGGGGGGAGAGAGAGAGAGAGAGAGAGAGAGAGAGAGAGAGAGGGAGGAGAGAGAGAGAGAGAGAGAGAGAGAGAAGCCCTGTACCGGCAACGAGCATTAACAGCCTGAGTTGATGCTACAAAGTGCGCGTGTTTCCCCTTCACAATTCTGTCTGCCTCACCCGAAATAAACCTCCTCAATTTGAGCCACATCTGCGGCAGATTATGGTCAGCAAGAGGTCTAGATTCTCATGAGCCCCTGCGTCAGCAGGGGTTCATGAGAATCTAGGCCTCTTGCAACTGAAAGATCCTGAATGACAGACCAACCAAGATTGTTGCAGCCAAGATGGGGCTGCACTTCTTGTGCAGTCTCGGTCATATTGCAGTGATGCCAAGAAACTAAGTATCCGTGCATGAAGTGCACTGAATGTGATGTTGTTTTAGGCTGGAAAAGTTAGTCGTGTAGTTTTGGAAACGTCAGCTTGGACAGTTAATTAGATAAACGAAGTAGAACAGCCTGAGTTTAAACATTCAATGTCTTTAACTTATTGAATTTCAGTGGCTGCCGGCTTAGTATACGGACGGAAGGAAGGACCTAGCCGGTGTACCATTAACCCTTGAGGCACTACCGAGAAAAAGTGAACAGGATCTAAATACAAGAGACATAGATCCTCATGAGCCCCCGCGAATGCGGGGGCTCATGAGGATCTATTCCTCTTGCTGACACCACTTTGTGTGAACCGACGTTCCGGCTTTGGGCCGCGACGTCTTGCGTTCTTTTAGAAACACAATCTGCCCCCCCCCCCCCCTCCCACTCGCCTCCCCCACCTCTCCCACCCCCCCCCTCGCCTCCTCCACCACCCCCCCCCCCCCCTTGTATTTCAGTAGCCACCGATTCTGTTTATAGCTGGTACGACGAGCGGCTGCCGCGCATGCACAAGGGGGTTAACTTGCATTTGGCGACGGTGTTAATTTGTAGCGCAGATCAAACACAGTTGTCTTTGTCTTGCAACCAGCGGGCGTAAACATTCAGCGTGTGATCAGTGATGAGCAGGTTGCTGGATGTTTGCAGTGCACGAGAAGAGCCTCAGTGATTAGGTGCCACGTTGATATACAGTGATAGGCACAGCGAATAACAATTTGTACCTCTCGCTGAGAGGGCAGATTGATTCATTCATTTTATTTATTTACCCGGGGTTTGTTCGTGCAACCACGGATCGTATCGTCTAAAACTTTTGCGACTGCCGGGGGCCATGAGGATCTGTGCCTCTTGCAGATGGGTGATTGTAATTTTGCTCGGCTGAGAACGGGTTAGAAGGCCGACACTTTAACTCATTCTACCCCAACACCGAGATCCCGAAATTTTGCCGTTGTCCTCAGAAGATAGGTTTGCAGTGCAGGACACAGATCGACCATGATAGTTCAAGGGTGATGGGCGCCAAGCTATTCTGGCATCACCCTTGAACTATCATGGTCGATCCTTATCTTGCTGTGGTGTGTCTGGGGTATGTTGCTGACCGAACCCCATTACGTGTGCCTGTTAACACATTCGAGGCGACCAGCACGCGGACACCCTGCGAACAAGCGCGTGTCCGTATGCTGGTCGTCTCGAATGAGTTAAAACTGAGTGATGGATGATACGAAACTTCACCCACAGCTTCTGTTCTCCGGCCAAGCCTTTCCATCTGCAGGAGAATTGTATTCTCATGAGCCCTTGCAACTCAGCAGGGCTCACCAACTCTTCTGCAAGAGGCATAGACTCTCATGTGCCCCTGCAATTGCAGGGGCACATGAGAATCTATGCCTCTTGTTTTCAGAGTTTGCGATGATTTACGTCCATCTTTGCTCTTCGAGACAGAGGAGGTACAGTGGAACCTGTTTTAAGCAGCCACTGACTTATTTTAAAGAAATAAGTGTTCTTGAAAGACAGGCGGTGCTCTCTCAAGAAAAGTCACGACGGGTCAAAACTGTCGAATGTCTTTCAAGATAATCATTTAGGTGGCTACATCAACTGACCTTAACGATGATCTTTAACGACAGATGCTCCCTTAAAAGGGTGGTCGCTTCAAACAGGTTCTGATGTAATTGGGTCAGTACTGCGAATGTCTTACAAAGGCTGTCCGTGCACAACTGTTTGGAGTGAGAAATACGTTTTATTAAATGAATACGAAACTCTGAATATACAGGTGTTTTTTTTAGGAGTGAGGCCCTGTATGTCTCGTAATTTGGATAATATCAAGCTAAAGTTGTGCTCCAGCATTATGGCTCGTTCAGCCCTACGGCCGTATTTCCCAAATTTTGGGAGGCGTCATCTAATGACTATGCACCAGTTGCAGGAGATGAATAGACCATGATAATTCAAGGGCAGTGCCAGATTAGCTTGGCGCCGACAGGCGCCACACTAATCTGGCACTACCCTTGAATTATCATGGTCGACCCATCTCCTGCTGTAGTGCGTCAGGGCTGAATGTGTTATACTTGTTCGCCGGACTGAATCGCAGAAAAACGGGTACACATAACTGAAACTGACATCAAACTCTCTCAAGCTTTCAGGAGTGTGAGTACAGGAGAATTGCAGAGAGGATCAAGTCTGCCTGAGTGAGACTAGCACGTCCATTAACAGTCACTGAGCATCAAGCTTGTGTGAGTGAGAGATTTGCTAAGAACCGGCACCAAGGGTCTGCGAGTCTTGCGGCCGGCTGCCTTGCAACTGACAAACATCTTGACGTGAGTGTCTGGCCTCCAAGATGCATCGTGAAAAATACGACATCCAGACAACCCCCCCTGAGCCCAGGTAAGGCCAACAGCTTACCTGTTATGTGTTGTTATCGCTGTTTAACAGACGAAACGTATCGCATCCGAAAAGCCGCGCATCCGGATGCGGCACGTCTCGAATGAGTTAACCCGATCAATTGAGACCAGCCAAGCTGCATTCGCATGCCGCGGACACGGCGCGTCAGTCTCCGGAATGATTCTGACCGAACCCCTTTGTGCATGGAGCCGCCAGTACTGTGTACAGTACAGACACACACACACACACACACACACACACACACACACACACACACACACACACACACACACACACACACACACACACACACACACACGCACACACACGCACGCACACACACACACACACACACACACACTGTAAACATTACCAGTGGCAGCAAGCACAAAGGGGTTAAAACGACTTGCCGAAATCCAGACCAACAGAGTGTCTGATTTTGGCGTGAAATCAAGTCATTCCAAGGAAGTAGCCACTGAACACTTGACAGAAAGCAATACTCTTCAGACTGAAATGTTTTTTTTCCTTGTTATACAGTCCGAAGCGTGTTAAATTCTTTCAAGTGTTGAGATTTTTTTTTTAAATTAATGATTTTGCTTTTGTTGTTGTTCGCGGTCGTTGTTGCTGTTGTTGTCGTTGTCGTTGAGATCTTCATTGATAAAGTCCCTTGGCCATGGATCCCACTGGCGACGATCTATTTGCCTCTTGTACAGTCAAGTCTGCTCTAACGGCCACCTATCTATAGTGATCACCTATCTCCGGCAGACGGTACAGCCCGCGCTGCTGTGTATTGTGACAGTTGATCACTGACCTGTGTGTAGCCGCCATCCAAGAAACACACATACTTAAGATACTTAATTTTATTATATAAAGACCTTTCATAGACGATGATTTGTTTACAGTGGCCACATCAGTCCGATGCCAAAGGTGACCGTTGTATGCAAGTTTCACTGTACATGTATGTTCTACGCATGAGCGATATTTGTAACGAAGTGCACCTGCGGATACTAGCACAAAGTCCGTGGGTGTAGATCAGATACACTTTTGATGCTGGCATGTACAGGTAACGCCATAGCCGTGAACAAAACTTACACCGTCAGACCGCGACGGCTGCCCGCAGTGGTCCCGCGGCGCACAGTCGTGCGCAGGCCCACTCCGACCGACGTCGGCCCGGGGACTGTTGCTTACTGAGACGCCACAGACTGCTGTGTTTGTATCTATTGCGTGGAACACACAGCAACTGGCAGGAAAGCATCTTCTTCCAACAATATCGCTTGGCACTAACTCTCATTTAGGCGCTTCCATAGCCTAGAGACATAGATTCCCATGAGCCTCTGCAGCTGCATGAGAACTATGTCTCTTGCAGATCAAAATCGGCGTGGTCGATTTTTGTTGTATTAACCCCTTGACCGCTACTGACGACTGATGCCGCCCGACGGAGAAAAAAAAAAAACCGGGTAACTATCGCAAGTAGCAGGCAAAGGGTTCGATCGAGTGTAAGTTATTTGGGGTTAAATGTGTGACCGTCACTGAGATGCGTTCAATACTTTTGGTCTATTCCAATGTCCTACATTATTATATGGCACAAACAAACAAACAAACAAACAAACAACAACAACAACAACAGAAAAAAGCAAATCAGAAAGTGAAGGTGGCGTGTTTTGCATTACCCATGCAAGATGAATGTGCACATTCCCGGTTCCTTGCCAGAGTTAATTATCCGTCCACATTCTCTCCCTGGCACGCCATAGGTTACTTCGAGTGCCGATCAGTTGTGTTATGATATGCGTGCAGATCTGTGATTTGTTAACCTTACGGCTGAGTGCCGCAAGCCCCCCTTTGTTTTACCTTGGTTGCTTGGTTTGCAGTGGCTACTTACTTAGTTGCTTAGCTGGTTGCTTAACCCCATCTGTGCCAAGAAAACGTGAACTCAATCCCTAACTGCACGAGGCATAGGTCCTCGTGAGCCCCCGCTTTTGTGGGGGCTCATGAGGATCTATGCCTCTTGCTGACGACACAAATTCGTATCCACTTCTGTTTCAGCGTTGAATTTTAACAGCGAGAATTTCAGACAAACAGTCGGGCTGCGTCCATTGGAAGTGAAGTAGTTAATGGTATGCTTGCTTGTTCGCTTGTTTGACTTTCTAGGTTTTGACTTTGATAATGGTGAAAGTCTTTATTTTCATTTCACTTATTTGTTCCTGAGAATAGTAATTTTGTCTGAGGACAGTAGCTGCTTTTGCGGAGCTGAAATGTTAGAGTGTTTAGTTTTCATCACCGGCTGTAATGATGCAATTTGCACTAAATTTTCTTGCCCGAAATGCTCGGGCTAGGTATTTTGACTGGATGTTTATGCTTCATTAAAAAAAAAAATAGAGCAGTGGGTTTTCAGCACCTGACAGAATCAGTCAGTAAACGCCATACCCTGCATACCAAAAATAGTCTTATCAGGTTCTTGCCAGATAGACCATAATAACCTTCCATTTGCAAGAGGCACAGATTCTCATGAGCCCCTTCAGCCGCAGCGGCTCACGCGAATCAGTCGATGCCTCTCGCTTGAATGATTCACCATCAGAATGCAAATCTACGTCAAATGGAACTCAGCCGAGGAGAAACTGAGACATGTGTGTTTCATTGTCAGGTGAGAGTTACCGCCGCTCATTTGAGACGTTAGAATTGTCGGTGCTGTGATGTGAACTGACAGTTGTTTACAACAATTGAGTGCCAGAAGTAAAGTGCTTTTCTGTATCCTGAAGTACAAACTGTAGACCCGTCGTACTTACCCCTGTGTTGTCAGTCTGACCCATAGTACAGCTGGTTTGCACCTCTGAAAAACAACAACAACGCAATGTCGCGTCTGAATGTCACCTGGCGCAAGTAGATTTTGATATACGTATGATTAAATTCCCACTACCGCCGTAACTGTTGAAAGATACACGTTTGTTACGAAACGCTACACACAGGTCTAGTTACGGTTCATTTAGACACAGGGCAATCAAGTTTAGCATACGTCGTCTTAACATCAAGTATTTTGACAAAGAGGCCGCTCCGTTCTAGAAATGCAACGCTTTTAGTACGAGAAACAGCTAAGAATAGATTGACACAGTAACGGCTGCGCAGAATAAATAATTGCGACTACGCGTGTGCTTTTGCTGCGTGTCCAAACTGTCGTAAAAGTTCATTAGGTGCATCGACAAGGCATAACAAACACAAATGGTGTTGAAATGTGTTTTCAGATCTATGCGCAATGGTACTTTGACAAACTGTTTTTGTTTCAGTCTCACATCTCGATAGATCTACTAACACATTGAGAAACTGTACCCAATTTTTGTTTCTTGTATCTTTCTTAATACAACGCCAAAGAAGCCTGGCCATCCAAAAAACATGTCCAGATGCAAAGTGGTTTCAGCAAGAGATATAGATCCTCATGAGCCCTTCGCATCAGCTGGTTGGGGTGCGGCGAGGTGGGGGGGGGGGGTCTGCTTATTAGGATCTATGTCTCGTGCAGTTGGATTGTGTTCAGTTTTCATCGACAGTAAAGGGGTTAACTTCGAAATCCCCATATTTGGGATTTGCAATCAAAAACCGCATTACAGTTCAGGTAGATCGACCATGATAGTTCACGGGTGATGTCAGACTAACTTGGCGCCCATAGGCGCCAAGCTAGTCTGACATCCATCCGTGAACTATCATGGTCGATCTATATCTTGCTCATATGATTGTAGTGTGCAAAGTCCCAGGGCAAACAATAATTCCTCTGTCAACCTTCGCCTGTATCATCGTCCGCAACTGATCTATTTTTAAAACACTAAATGATAATCACACGATAAAGATTCGTGTTACTGGCCTAAACTCGCTGAATGTCAGATCTGACTTCATCCAGAACATCCAAAGATAAATAGCTTCATTCATTTTGCTTTTCAGCTTGTTTTGGAAGTTGTTTACAGATATTGCACGTCACATGCGGGTTTCATGTTCCTGGTTTACTACCATGTATTTCAGACTTGAAATTACTTCATCCAGAACTAACACTGAGGTAGATGCTACAGTCGAGAAAAGGTCGCATATAACAAAAGTCGGATATAACAACACTTTCAAGAGGTCCCGGCAGCACTATTTCTATACAATATTATTTCTATACAAATTACTTCGCTTATAACAAATTTCGGATATATCTACAAGCCACTTTGGCGGTACCCAGGGAATGTGTTATATCAAAAGTTTACTGTTTGTAGAAATTGTAAGCAGCCTGCGGTATATTTGAACTTGTTCACATAATATTCGTTCATGTTTAACCCCTTTGATGCCAGTCATCACAGCGGATTTCGCGTCTGAAACGACTGAGTACTGACCGACGTTTGCGTGAAGAACACAAATGAAAATGGACCCAAAAGCACACAGGGCGAACAAGAGACATAAAAGGTTTATGTCCCTTGCAATTTAATCGCGTTAACCTTGGTACCGAACTTCGAAGGCGCTAAGCGAATCTTACATTACCGTGACCCTTGAACTATTATAGCCAATCCATCTTCCGCCGGCGCTGTGGACAGAGTCCAGTCTGATGCGCTCAGAAGATGAGCCCAGAGGTCGAAATATATGCACTTAGTTGACAAATCTCAAAGTTGTCCGGCATCAGAACTGACTTGGCGGGTTAACCCTTATCATTCGGAATACACCAGTGTGTGAAATAAGTTTGAATAAAATAGTTCAAGGGTGGTGCCAGAATAGCTTGGCGCCTATAGGCGCCAAGCTATTCTGGCACCACCCTTGAACTAAAGCCATTTGTCTATATCCTTATCTGTAAGTACTATAATGTAGCTTGCATATAGTGGCAGTGTACAAATTTGAAGCTTTAAGCCTCAGTATGATATGGGTTAAGGGTGAATGGAATGGAGCCTGAGTAGAGACAGGTTCCTGTACTACCTTTGAACTGTCTAGGTCGATCCATCCACTGTTGTTGCGTGGCTGGGCTGAATATATTAACCCTTTGTGTAACGGGTAGCGCTTTTAGTCGAGGTGATCCCGGAAAGCCTGGAATCACCTTGACTAAATGCACTAGTACCGACAGCCAACGACGTTAACCAGTTCAGTGCCATGACCTGAAGATTTAAACGCCACCAAACTGCAAGAGGTATAGATCCTCATGAGCCCCAGCAGTTGCGGGGGCTCATGAGGATCTATGCCTCTTGCTGACACCACATTTTATCCATGTTCTTTCCTAGGACAGATAGGGTTTTTCTGTGCTGAAATGTCGAATGTGTCAGAAACTCAGTCTGCAAGGTCAACGGCTGGCACTGAACTGGTTTTAATGAAAACATTCACAACAATCTGCGAGTTAAACGTGTAATCTGTGTATGTTGGGGGGGGGGGGGGGGGGGGGGCAGGGAGGGGGGGAGGGGGCGAATTTTCTATCCGTTCTGCGCTATTTATGTTTACCCGGCACCGGCTGCTCTACTGGCACCGACATAATTTTTCTGCCAGTGCCAGAATTTGTCTGGCACCACGCGGGCATGCCAGTGCTCGGGTGTTACCGCTGCTGAAGAAGCCGGTCAAGTTCGCTAAATCTATCCAGGGTCAGTCCTACTGAACGACCAAAAGCCACAACTGTCCAAAGAACTTGGACACAAAGTGGTCTCGGCAAGAGGCATGGATCCTCATGAGCCCCCGCAATTGCGAGGGCTCAGGAGGATCTATACCTCTTGTAGTTGGGTAGTGTTCAAGTTTATCTCGGCAGTGAAGGGGTTATAATCTATACCCATCCTAAATGCCTGAATACGCCGGCCCAGGTTAGATGTGTGCAATCAGAAACCCGCTCTCATTGTTTGTCACAAGTGTTTAGTTTATGCTGCGTCCGAGTATCGTAATAGTGCGATTGCAAATGCTCCTCGAAACCACGTAAGATTTTAGAGAAGGATTTTTAAAAAAAAAGTGTTTATGTTACACTAATATCCGACTAAATGAAGAAGCCCCCCCCCCCCCCTCCCCCGAAAATGGGGAGGTATCTCGCAAATACGAGATTTCCAGCCCCTTGATGCGTTGAAACTTTAGATCTAGGCCCCTCTATTAACGTTTGGGTCGGACTGTAATGGCCAGCGCAGACACCTCATCAGCACTTTGTCGGCTGGGGAAAAGTGTACAATCTCCCAGCTTTGTACCCTTTCAACTTCTCTAGTAAAAATTTCAGAAGAAAAAATAAAATAAAATAGTAAACAAGATGGGGATTCATCCCAAAGTCTAGCGTATTGTTTGGAGCTCAGATGCGTTTATCTTTTAGGAACATTAAATGCTGATCCATTTCCCTCGTCTCTAAGCCAACCTCTGATCAACACACGTCGGCGCACACAAATAAAGACGGACACACGGCGCTTCCCGCCATTAGTACGCTCTGTGGGCTCGTGTGGCAACATGAATCCATCTCCTTCTACTCTAACCCACCCTCTGATCCACACACACTGGCACACATTAATAAAGGCGGACACACGGTGATTCTCGCCATTCGCAAGCTCTGTGGTGTAGCGTAGCATGGCTATTCTGAAGAAGATTAATAGCACGAGCAGCGAAATGACGGCGTCACTTCAAGCTTCACGTCATGGCATCACTAGCCCCCACGACGCCGTGTTCATAGTGACGACGCGATGTTATACGTCACTCATGGCAACCCCACCCGGGTCTGCCCTGGGGGACTTGGGTGGGGTTAGGTATTTTTTAGTTCCCAGGGTCACCCTGGTCATCCCCACAGGGTGGGTTTTTCTCTCTATTCTGGGGCATGTGTTTCTGTCTACCCTTTGTCCATTCACCTGTATTTGCCTTTTTAAAACTCTCCCTACTGTCTGCACTGCCTGTAGCTCTTGATGTTGGATGTGTGTTGCTAAATGGTCTTAGCTTTATTTAGGCCCCATGTGTTAGGTTTATTTAATGTGTTTGACCGGCTGGCGACATACATTCAATGTTCTGTTTTTTTTTTTTTTTTCACAAGCAGTGCAGGCACGTCCTGAGAAAGCCTTGTTGCTGTCGGGACGTTAAGCAATGTACAATCAATCACTCATGGCAGTACTAACATTTGACGTATCAGAGGATCAACTTTGCAATTTTCTTGCTGATATTCATGCCTAGAGCTTACAGGTCACAATTTGACCTAATCCTACCCCAGGGCCGGGACAAATAGCAAGTTATGCAAGCACTGTTTATGAAATATCATTCGGGTATTAATGAGAAGATAGCTTTTTTTCGTAAAAGAAAAAATAAAGTTATGTTAGCTGTTTTACAAATAACTCCGAAAAAGTGGTGCCGAAAATTGTCTGATTTTCACACCAAGGGCACACAATTGACCTAGTCGTACCCGATAGCCGAGACAAACTGTAGGCTTATGTAAATACCGTATACACAAAAATCATGCGATTATTAATGAGAAGATTTTTATTTCGTAAAAAAGATTCAATTGTTTTAAGATTAACCCATATAATTCGTGAAATTAATCCAAAAATGTGAAAATATATTTAAAAAAAAATTAATTATCACTCAAAAGGTTCTAAAGGTACGATGCTGGTTAACGAACTCATTCAATATCTCCCTTTTATCTAGCTATGTGCAAAATATCTGGTAAAATTAAGAAAAATTACGGACTCTAGTGTGGATCAACCGGTTTTTGTGAAACGGCCATTTTCTCGCCAATGCGCATCGTAATCAAAACATCGAAAAAAAGGTTTCGAGATAATTATTTTAGGGACAATATCCTAAAATTTCAAGCTTTTCCGACCTCAAAACGCGGGCTCTAGTCCCTGTCACACACACACACACACACACACACACACACACACACACACACACACACACACACACACACACACACACACACACACACACACAAACAAACACACACACACACACACACACACACACACACACACACACAAACACACACACACACACACACGGCGCTGGCGCCAAAAAGACGTTCTCTAGCAAGGTTTGCGTAGCTAGACGTTACGTCATTTTTATCTTGTTACTTCTTTGCCAAAATTTCTGCCCCGTACACCAAAAACGTCATGTGCATGCTCCAGAATGCGCTCCGACCAGCCCCATTTCAAAGTCTACCGTATTTTTTAAATATGGTAGACAAAAACCTTGACCTCTGGAAAAAGTCAGACAGTGGCGGTGACATAAAGGAAGCAACTCCGTCACCACGCAGACGTTGACGCAATACTCTGAATTTGACGTAATGCTCTCTCTCTCTCTCTCTCTCTCTCTCTCTCTCTCTCTCTCACACACACACACACACACACACACACACACACACACACACACACACACACACACACACACACACACACACACACACACACGTGCGCGCATCTCCAAAGGGCGCATGAGGATCTATGCCTCTTGGAGATGCTTAAAGCGCGTACGCACTAACACGCACGCACACACACACACACACACACACCACACACACACACACACACACACACACACACACACACACACACACACACACACACAGACATTTTCGCGCTTTCAGAATAGCATGCAGGTGTACTTAGTGTATCATTTAGCTATTTTGACGTTACCTGGTTTCACATAAATCATAGCAAGACTGAAAGTGTACCTTGAAATTCTAGTTTGTCACCATTTTCTCAAGCCTTGAAGCGATAGTAAAATGTAAAATATAAAATTACGTAAAAACAAACAAAACAATACGTCATGACAAATGACGTTTGACAAACCAATGATGCGCATGCACTTGTGCCCCTTATGGAGCTCACTGACGCATCGGCAGATCTGCGAGGCCTGTTCAAAAGGAGATATTTCAAGATCAAAATCAGGTCAAAGACAAAAGGAAGAGACTCTTGACAGCGAGGACAACTCTCATATAGAAGCGACTTTGTGGGTTATGATGGTTCATCCCATCTTGTTTTATTTTCATCACTAGCGGCGTCATTGTTATCATCATTTTTTTTTCTGAAAATGTAGCGAAGTTAGCCCCACCTTTACCTCAGCAGGGTGCGAGTTTGTGCCGTTAATGTCTCTTCCAATTCACATTAGTCTGGCAGCCGACCATGGATACCCTCATGAAAACACCCCCAGAGCGGGTCTCACTTGATTTTGCCTCTCTGATACCTACAGATTACGAATCCGACTGATGCCACTCTAGCATCATTGAGGAATTTTAAATATTCAAGATGGCGCCCAAAATGGCCGCCGGAACATGAAAGAAACTGTATTTTGTGTTATAAACAGCACACAGCTGTGATGTTTGTATGTAAAAGCAATTTATTACACTAGAATGACAATTTAAATAGGTACTTTAGTTATTTACTTTGTGTATATTACCAAAATGGCGGACAAAATGGCTGCCGTAAGTATAATCACTTTGATGTGGGACCGAATGTCATCTGCAAAATGCAATTTGCGGTACAAAATCTGCTTGTAAAATGTAAAGAACCAAAGAAAAATTGAAACCCCGATAAAATAACAATGAAATAAAACAGCAATGAGATATTAGACACATTTAATACACGTCCTCATACCATTCACAAACCGTCCACATCGTTGTAAAGTCACTGCGAAGTCAGTTTTCACAATCATCATCACTGGCGTCTCCCTCTTCGTCTGGTATGGAAGCCGCACGTTTCGTCCATATTTTCTGACAGTCACCAGAGATGAAACACTTGCGAAACACCGTGCACGTCATCTGGGCAGTAGCACAACCACATCGAGCTGTACTACAAGGCTGATACGATCCACAGCCACACTTCAACATGCTCAGTACCTCAGCGGGCGCGGCTTCAACACCTGGGGGCAACGTGACTGGTTGTAATGAACGAGTGAGTTTTTAGCCAGCCAGTCAGTTGGCAGAAGATTGGGTGGATTTTCATCCTGTGCTGCCTGCTGTCTAACCAGAGTCGTGCTGTTCTGTTTCTTGTGGCGACACTCTCATGAGATCCTCATGGTCTTCAGATGCTAGGATGTTTTCACGAAGAAGCTCTTCTGTGACCATTCTAAGAGCTCTACTGTTTGTAGGGAATTTTTCTCGGTGAGCATTTGTGAAACGTCTCCGAAAGCAGCTTTCATGACTTCCTCCAACCCAGTGTTGCACATGAGGGCACCAACACAACCACCAAAACTCATAAGCATGTGCATTCCGCCTAGACGTGGTATGAAGTTACGAAACATCTCTGGGGACACCCAGACAACGTTTGTCATCACTCGGTACAGCTGCTGGTCTGCTGTGAATACTGTAAAACTCTGACCAGACTGTCATGTAAATGTTTGAGCCTCGACCATTGCTGTCATCATGGTGGAGGGATCAGAGGGAGTCATGTCGATCAAAGGCCTGTACATGGTCTTATTCGCTAGTTTCACTGCCTGTCCTTGCTGACGTGATTGCATTGTGTTGTATCTTGCAAATTTGAGGGCAGAATGGTTCTCTGCTACTGTCTTCAGAAAGTCAAAGTCAAGTGAATTTCCCGTCTTCGAGCAGAGATGTTTTGCGCCGCCAAAACCTTTATTGGCAAAACAGTACGCTGTGACTGTGCTGAAGGCATTTCATGTTTCTTTGGCCCTTTATAGGCATTTCCTTGCTGAAGTCTTTTCGCACTTCGTTTTTGCTGAGCCGTTTAATAATTGTTTCCTCCGAATCAAGGTTGCTGATGCTAGGTTTCACCTGCGTGAAGATTGGTTGGTTGTACATTGCTTAACATCCTGACAGCAACAAGACTTTCTCAGGACGTGCCTGCACTGCTTGTGAAAAAAAAAAAAAAAAAAAAAAAAAAAAAAAAACTAAACAGAATATTGAATGTATGTTGCCAGCCGGTCTAATACGCTAAATAAACCTAAGACCATTTTAGCAACACACATCCAATATCAAGAGCTACAGGAAGCGCAGACAGTAGGGACAGTTTAAAAAGGGAAAAATATGGGTGAATGGACCAAGGATAGACAGAACACATGCCCCAGAATAGAGGGGAAAACCCACGCTGTGGGGCTGACCAGGGTGACCCTGGGAACTAAAATGTAGTTAATCCCACCCAAGTCCCACAGGGCAGACCCGGGTGTGGGAACCTGCGTGAAGAGCAAAGCCAGTGTATGTGTAGATTTCAAACCACTTTGAGAAGAGATAGTGGCATCTCAGTTGTCAGCTACAGTCTGCACAAGATGGTACTTTGCATCCATGATTCGACGTGGTCCTTTCCGACTCAGCATGTGCCGCCGCTGAAGCCTTGAAGCGAACAACTTCGTCGTAGGAACATGTGACTTCAAAGTCATATAGACTTTGGATGAGATGCTTTTCCCGTACGAACACGCCTAGTGCAACTTGTAGTGGAGTAGCCCTCTTTGTGACAATTCCGGTGATCATCATATTACCAATTAACAATGGCGGTAGTGTCCCTGACTGGAGCTTGTCGGAAATATTTGCCAGCAAAGATAGGTGAGTCGGACTGATTTGCTGCGCGATCGTATTCTGATCAAGTCTAGCTTTGTATGACGATATGTCTGTGTAAAGGTGTGGTTTTTTTTTTTTTTTTTTGGTTTTTTTTTTGTTTTTTTCTCGATGGATATAGCTTTTGCCACCTTTTCAACTGATATATCATCTTCTTCATCTTTATCAAGTCAATGAATCAATGAATCAACGAATCTTTATTTTACAACGGTAAAGATATTAACAATGCCAGAGGCAATGTCATTTTTCAAATCACACCAGACAAGATGCCTTCTGGCGAAATAAAAGTATATTTGCAAGACCACTGGAAGACAAAAGAAGGAGGTCGTCAAAATAACTCAACAGCTTTGCCAGCTCAGAAGCTGTGCATGGGATAATCCACTCCCTCCATAGGCCAGGTATAATTCGTGTACCTCAACAGAGGTTCACATAGAAGACCTGTTGACTTTCATGAAATCTACAAGAGACTCAAAAGCAGGATCATCAATGTCGTGTTGTGACCCGTTGTGTTTCGCTGCTGCTGCATTTATGCCCTTGTGCCCCACAGTGAACTGTATTTTACAGCTGTCGTGATATCGTGCATCAGCAAGCATGTAAATCAGCAAAGGCGCCATTCAACCTCAATCGCACTTCACGAAACCAGGAATCTTTTCCGGCTTTTGCTGCAGACGTCCATGATCACATGTTTGAAGTCCTTGCTTGAACCTCTGTCTGCAGTTCTAACACAATAAGCAGCACGCTATACTTAGATTTCGTGAGCCTTCCACCTTACAGATTTCACCACAGAAAAGGCAATGTCAAAACGATGAACACTATATCTCCTCACTTGTTTCGTTGGTGATTGGTTGCCCAGAGTCAGACGTTCCAGGAGCAGGTCCCCGTTTGCGTGTCAGATGGCAATGAATACGGTGATTTGATGTATACGAAGGAACACAGCTTCTGTGACAGTGGATCAAACGACTTTCTGATTGTAATAATGCTTTTATATCTTCATGGAGGCCGTCACACCGATCTTTGCTTGACTGAATTATTTTATGAATGCGCTTTTCTCCGCTCACTGTCAGCTCTAGCATTTTCCAAATGACACTGAAGAGACAATGACTGTGTTTTGAACAAGCACCGCTCCATAATTACGTTATATAAGGGATCGGATTGTGCTGAAAGCAGACGGAGGAGAAAAACCAAAGCAATATCCCTCCTACTATTTTCACAGTTTTCTATGTAAACAGTACAGTCCTAAACATTCTCTCTCTCTCTCTCTCTCTCTCTCTCTCTCTCTCTCTCTCTCTCTCTCTCTCTCTCTCTCTCTCTCTCTCTTTTATGTTGTAGATGTTAGCAACGGCATGTTTGTAAAATGACGATTTGTTTCTGTCAAAACTTCTTACCGTTAAATAATGTTTCATCATCATCATCTCTCTCTCTCTCTCTCTCTCTCTCTCTCTCTCTCTCTCTCTCTCTCTCTCTCTCTCTCTCTCTCTCTCTCTCTCTCTCTCTCTCTCTCTCATACACACCCACCGACACTACACAGTATTATTTAATCTGTGAGAGACTGTAGCCGTTTTTACACTCGTTTTTTGTGACGCAGCATTGAGCTTAACCCATCGCTTATGGCTCGTCGTTAAATGAAACGTCATTATGACCCATATAGAACAACATACTTTGCGTCAGCAAACCAGCCACAACAGACAGACCGACACGTTAGTCTCATGTTGTGCGTAATAAATCCGCTGAGCTATTTCCGATATACTGACTATCTATATGTTATAGTTGCATATGGCCACACAATAAATTACGATGTTTTAGTGTAGATACTAAATACACACGAACACACTAGAACTGAAATGCAATTATTATTTTTAAAATTATTTTGTGGGTGCATTTACCTCGTTATGCAGTAGAGTTTTCGCAGTTTCCCGGAAAGAAAAAAAATGGAAGCAGTTGCTTTTCTATTCGAAATCTCCACAAAATTGGAACTTCTCCCACGCATCAACAGTTGAACCAGTCAATAACGAGGCGATTTGATACATGCCAGAAGAGGCACTTGACCCAGATCCTGGAAGAGAAACATAGCGGCAGCGCGGCTTTCTATAGCTCTCCGCCTTGCCAGTGCTGTCTAACCTAAACACAGGCCATGCCCGCATTGAAAGGAACAGCTGCGTAAGATTTCATCTGGCATGAAGCATAGATTCTCACGAGCCCATATGACTGCAGAGGCTAATGTGAATCTATGCTTTTAGGCAATCCAACATTATTTCCTCCCTCCTTGCAACATCCTTATCTCTGACCTGACACTGTAGCATCAGGCAATCCTTCCTATGGTTCACCGTTTGTGTCAAAACTGAGTATACTTAATTTCAATTTTTTATTTTTTAAAAAAATCAAATTCCTCAATAGTGCCAGAGTGGCATCAGTCGGATTTGTAATCTATAGCCATCAGAGAATCAAAAACCGTCGAGACCAGCTCTGGGGGTTGTTTCATGGGGGTTCAGGTCCAAATCGGTGTTTGGCAACCAGACTACATGGTCATTCAAGTTGAGGCGGATTTCGCAAGCGCAGGTTTCTCTCAGCACCATACCTCTTTCTGTCACAGGGCCAAACATTCGGCTTGCATTTAGATCGTACAGTAGGCCTAGGGAAGTAAAAGGGCCGATGAAGGGGGCTCAGTTGGAGGAGTACCATCATGACGATTTGCTCTGCGATTCACGACTATCAGGAATCCCAGAAAATGGCATTCACGATTCATGACTGAGGAAAAGCGACTATGAAGACTGTCCAATCGCCAAAACTAACAAAATTGGTGAAAGGTGGGAGGGGAGGGTGCGAGGGTTGTGAAGTCTGTGTGCTGGAACTGACACTGAATGTTCACGTGCCGGAAAATCGAACGCCGGAGAGAGAGAGAGAGAGAGAGAGAGAGAGAGAGAGAGAGAGAGAGAGAGAGAGAGAGAGAGAGGAGAGAGAGAGAGGGGGGGGGGGGGAGAAATAAATGAGGGCGGCAGAATACTTTTCACGTTTCACGAAGTAACCAGGTCGTTTTTAGGATCACAAATGTCTTATTGTGACTTGCATGTTTCAAGACGAACTCTCTTTTCATGGATCACGAGGATGAAAAAGTAATAATACCAGGTTTCAACGCCGGGGCCACATCTAATCATCCTTATGTACGCCTGCGATTCCCATCACGACGATTTGCTCTGCGATTCACGACTATCAGGAATCCCCGAAAATGGCATTCAAGATTCATGACTGAGGGAAAGCGACTATGAAGACTCTGTCCAATCGCCAAAACTAACAAAATTGGTGAAAGGTGGGTCGGGGTGGGTGAGGGGGGGTGGGGAGGGTGCGAGGGTTGTGAAGTCTGTGTGCTGGAACTGACACTGAATGTTCACGTGCCGGAAAATCAAACGCCGGAGAGAGAGAGAGAGAGAGAGAGAGAGAGAGAGAGAGAGAGAGAGAGAGAGAGAGAGAGAGAGAGAGAGAGAGAGAGAGAGAGAGAGAGAGAGAGAGAGAGAGAGAGAAATGAGAGCGGCAGAATACTTTTCACGTTTCACGAAGTACCAGGTCGTTTTTAGGATCACAAATGTCTTATTGTGACTTACATGTTTCAAGATGAACTCTCTTTTCGTGGATCACGAGGATGAAAAAGTAATAATACCAGGTTTCAACGGGCAACATCTAATCATCCTTTTGTACGCCTGCGATTCCCAGAAGAAGGAGGTCCGTGTTTCCATTATCTGTCAAAGACTGAGAGATACCGCCACACGGCTCACTGTGATGTAGCACTGGCGGCTGAAGCAGTGACTTGAGCCAGCTTTGGTTTGCATTGCCGTAACTTACACATAGTTTTGTTATACTGCACTTTCAAATCCCTCGTTATTGTCCAAATCATTTGTCATAATCGATTTCGCTAGTCAAGGGTGGTCAATCTATGATCGAATATAGAAGGCGTGCTTGACTCGAAGACAGACTGGGGCATTCAAAGCCTGGTTACCTCCCTGGAACCGTTCCGAGCTGGTCTGCACACGAGAAGGACGTCGACCAGTCTGGGGAATAGTCTGGGTTCACACCGAAAGATTACCGATACCAAACGAGAGAGAAATCGCGGTTGTCGCCCATCTTGTAACTAGAGCATAGACAACGCTCCAAACATCTCAAAGAGGTATACGTCCTCATGAGCCCGGAGCGGGCTCATGAGGATGCATGCCTCTTTGAGATGTTTGGAGTGTTGTCTATGCGTATGTTACAAGCTGGTTACCCGCTGTGACTTTGCTGTCGTTCGTTGTTGGTAGTCGTTTGTTGCAAACGTAACGTCCCAATGCGCAAGAGGTCATCGGGCCGATGCCAGCCGCCGTCCTTGCGCGGGCCAACGGCGGCCGATGTCGGCACGATGACCTTGTGCGCATTGGGCTTACTATTGATTGTCGAGGCGGGTGGGTCACACTCGAAATGTTTCCGGGTTGGCCAGATCATACGAGCCCTGTTAGCAAAGGTGAGCGAGCCGACTATGGCCGACGTCGGTTCGAGGAGTTTTGCTTAATGGGGTAGTAGAGTTCTTAACTGAGGGCGGTCAAGGTCAGGCCGGACATATGAGGGCGATCACAGTTGGTCACAGGGTTCTTGCTCGGAGTGGTCATGCTATGATTCGATTGATAAGATAGGCACTCAAAAATTGATTGCTGACATACGAAAATTGTCTGTTGTCACTTGCTTACAAGGCATGCAATGCAATGCAAGAACTGTTAAACACATGCGTTTACGATTGTCACTCCAGGCTGGACTAACCGCCCCCCCCCCCAGCATCACCCCCACCCCCACCCCCTGCTCCCCATCATCTACACCTCTGCCCTCTCCCAAACCTCATCCGATGATTTTATACCTTCACGTACAGGTGTTTGGGCCATATCTCCGCACCGGCGAAAACCTCTCCGTGCCGTATAAGTGCGCTCGTGACTGTTCAGTCTCCATGCACTCACTGTTTCAGCCGTTGTCTGAAGGGTTTATGTTGGCACTGATGGGATGTTTTGAGTCAAGGAAAGAACAGAAGGTGCTACACTAGTGAAGTCTGGGCCTACCGCTTTTGTATCAAGGGTCAAATGAAACTGATGTGAACATAGACAATATGCTCAGCTTGATAATACCGTCTAATCAAACCATACATAGCAAGATACTGAACAGCGTCAGTCTTTGTTAGTGGTCGCAGATTGCATTTCTGAAATCTTTTTCCGTTAAGCCATGAAGCCTGACACGGTTTGACAGGATGTGCATCGACCATGATAGTTCAAGGGTGGTGGCATAATAGCTTGGCGCCTCCGGGCGGCAAGCTATTCTGACACCACCCTTGAACTCTCATGGTCGATCTGTCTCGAAAACAATGAGACCTCAGACTAAATCTCCACAATTTGTGAGTCGACATCGTACTCGGGGCTTAAAGGTCCTGGTTCAGCAATTAGTCAGTTGAGGACAGCGAAAAAAAATGTCGAAGTCCCTACCTGACACAGAAAGTGCAACCCTGACAGGGCCCCGTGTGATGGGATCCCCGAGCACGCACGTTACTATAGCTGCTGTAGAGTGTCAGACGTCCTTGACGGCTGTCACAGTTCACGAAAACAGGTATACACCATCCAGCTGCCTAAGGTCACTTCCAGTTGCATCTGTCCGTGCGCGGTAACATCCAATTCCCGTGCAACTACGACTGAAAAATATCCAACTTTCATTTTGCCGCACTGGTGAAGCCTGCACCAAGCCGCGACGTCCAGAGCGTCCCAAAAAGGTCCAGCGAATGGTGGCGGTAAGTCCAACATGATATGGTGTGGTCTTTTCACTTTTTGTGGTACAAATATTACTTTTGTTGGTAAGTATATTTCCAACAACAACAAACACCTATGCGCGTGTAGCTGACGTCGTGTTTACAAAGGGAAGGTACTCGTAAATATGTATTATCAGGGGACACCACTCTAATGACCACTTCCTTGTCAACAACAAGAAGCCCTAGCGATCGTAATGTTATGTGTGTTCTGGTGTACAGGACACTAATTTCGGGGGAAATGATGACTGAGGAAATAACAGCAGACGACAGTGGTGAGAAGTAGGCAGAATACATCGATGAACAAGACGAAGAATAGATTGGAAATCTTAGCCTCACTGTTCGTCTCTTCTGTAGTTACTATAGAGTCACTATAGTAACAGCCTGAAACTTTGTTTTTAAATTTTCTCTCCTTTATAAATAAGTGTAATAGTTTCTGGGCAATTTTCTATTACACATATTTGTGTTATATACATAATGAAATATGCGATATATTCTGAGCTCTGGTCTGATGTACATTTAGAAGTTTCCACTTTTAGTTGCGATTTGTTTTGGGGGTTCGTGGTGGTTGTTTTTGTGTAAATATCTTCAGAACGCCACGGCGTTTTCTAGTACAAGACCCGTGTGTGCATTACATAACTATACAAATACCAGTCATTTGATTCTTTTTCAGTGCCACACCAAATGAGCTCACAGAGCAGCAAGCAGCTAATGTGTTATTTCTGTGGATACATTTGTGAAGCTAGTACAAAGTGAAGGTGCATCAGTAATGGAACAACGCCCAATCTCATCACAATACATAACAGATAATCGCAGTGGCAAGGTAAGTTGTGAACCTAAAATGTGTGTGTGTGTGTGTGTGTGTGTGTGTGTGTGTGTGTGTGTGTGTGTGTGTGTGTGTGTGTGTGTATGCTTGGGACAAAATGTACAGCTGGCTTATATTTAGAACAAAATATACAGCTGTCTGAATAGAATTAAATATACAGCTGTCTGAATAAAAAACAAAATATACCTGCAGTTGTCTGAACACAGACAAAATGTTCAGCTGTCTGAATGAAAACAAATGTACAGCTGCTCGCTGTATGAAAACAACATCAGCAATTGTCTGGATGAGAATATAATCAACAGGTCTAGGTAAGGATAAAATATACCACTATAATCAACCTAAAATATATTTGTTCACAAAATAACAGCACATTTCAGTGTGATGAAATAGAGCAATACATGTATGTGCATAATTCATTATGAAACTCACAATCAGGTATATAAGTGGTCTATTGTAAGTTGGCTTGCCACTGATACAATGTATTTCTCATATTTTCCTGAAACCACAAGCTTATGAACAGGAGAAATATGAGTGACAAAAACTTATAATATCATTCTTGTATACCAAAATATTTTATTGCGAGTTTTTTCTGTGAATCATGTAAATACATGTATGTATATATTGCTCCATATCATAACACTCAAATGTGCTGCTATTTTGTGACTAAGCCATTTTTAGAAAGCCACACGCACATGCGTATGTGCACACATGCCTATTTTCTGTATTTATTTCTTTTTCAACAGGTTTTGTCCATCCATGACTGTGTTTATGGTTTGTTTCTAGACAGCAGGGCTGCCACAAGGTCAGGTGACTTGAAACTGGTGAATGCACAGACTGGCATCGATTTTCTGAAGACAGCAAGACCTGTCCGATAAGTTGTCACCGACAGAGTTCTACTGTAATCTCCTGCTACTTTCAGGTAATTATCAGTTTGGTGGCATTTGATTTTGAAGTATGGTACACCTGTGCGCTTGCACAAAATCATTTTTGTTTGTAAAAGTGTTATCACATCACACATAAAGTAGCTTATAGTGTCCTGGAAATATTGCTGTCACAACACTGTAAGTTATGATTTACATATGACTGCTACCTCCACACTGTAAGTATATTTACAAGTTGACAGTAAACATTATTATCATGGTGCCATGGTGGTTTTTCTCCCAAGTCTTCATAACAGCTAGTGCTAGCTACCGGTCAGTTTGCCACTCTGTAATGCATGTATCTTTTTTCCAGTATGAAATAGATTTGTATATTATTACTGACTTGATCGCAGCCACTGAAACATCTGGATCATTACCTTGATGTGTGGCACAAAGGCAAGCGAATTGCATAAAAGGTTTGAGTTGAGCTGTGTGTTTACATGGAGGATTATATCCTTGAGTGTATGCAGAACAAAAACACACGAAACTGTCCTGTCATCGAAATAACCTACTCAGTATAAACTGCTGCTGGTACATTTTCACTTTTGTGCTTTTTTTACTTTCAGGTTTTGCTTTATCTATTATATTGGCCATCTGTTTTCAGTTTCTTTGCTGCTGCCAAAGGCTAAACACCACTTGAAACAAGGGATAAAGCCTGTTATCAACCATCACCACACATTACGAGTGTCCTTGCCAGGCATGATCAAGGTATCATGTCTTATTTATGCACTTATTTTGACTTAGAGTTTAGATATGTTTCAGTCTCATCATTGAGTGTTTTGAGTGTTAGTCAAGGGGATGTATCTATGTGGCTGAAAATGAAATGGCCCCCCAAAAAACTTTCATTGGCTACAAAGGCTACACAATGCGCAACAGGCTTACCATCCTTGACTTCAACCACCAAGTATGCAAGCAGTATACCAAGATTAGCAACAGGCACTCTGTGGCATACCAGGTAGCACAGCAGAAATATGCATAGTACATGTATGTTACACACTTGTGCAATTTCTGGTACAAGTGCAGTATTGTACATGTCATTTTCAGTATCATTACAGTACATGTATTTGTAGAAATATACTATTTAGGATTGTGACACTGACCATGAAAACTAATTCTTTCTTATGGCAAGTCAGGTGCAGAATTCCTGTTCATGTGCACTGTTTACAGTATGTAGTTATAACAAGGATGAAAAATGAAAGCAGACATGTATGCAATTTATGAAGAAGAATGTCCAAATGTATTGAAAACAAAAAATGTCCAACATTTTGCTTTTACATTCAACTTTAATACTTTCTTGTATAGAGAGTACAAAGTGCACAATATGGAGTATATATTACATGCATGTGTCCATTTATTCATGTCCCAACTACTTGTACAAACAGATGTAAACAATCTCCATGACAGAAAGTAAATTTTAAAAGTTAATGAAAATGTTCTTTTCATTCTGTTTTTTCTCATCAAGGAATGTGCTCCGTGGCCTTGTATCCCCAATGCCTCACTGATGAGAAGCTCTCCAGTTTGTTACATTACCTACGCAGTACAGATGACAAGATTGAGCGACGAGTGGATGTGGTTTTTCAGCAGAAGTAAAGACTTGGAGGTTGGTTTCACACACATACACAACCAGATAGTGCCCTCAGGTAGTTTAGATTGGGGCTTAGAAACTGCCATCTGATTATGGCCACCTGACAAGAGCAACAGTGTTTGCTGTTGCCAAGCCCCATATGGCTCTCATGCCACAACTGAAAAAAAATCTGTATGTAGAGTGTTGGTGATGTTTGATTGCTATTATAATGTGGGAATTTTATTTGCAAATGTGATGCTATAATTTTTGACGCTGCAAAATTTGACTTCGGTCTGCTTCTTACAAATATCTAGAAAAGTTGGTTCTTCTGTTAACTCGATCAGCTGGATCAAATTCAGTAGTTCTTGTTGTCCATTATTATTAGATGATTCCCACACAAACAGTAGGCCGGATTGTCTTCACTGGTCACGCGCTGATAAGGTGTCGCCTCTACTCCCACATTCGATATGGTCACCAGGGGCTGCTCATCGGTTGAGTGCATCTTTAGTCTCCCCCAGGGAAAAGTTGGTTATGTTGGCCTGAAAACATATTCATATAATATCATGTTACCAAGCAGCATTGCAAAGCTACAATGTCTTTTATTATTAGAACAAAACTGTATAAATCGTTTGACCATCACCGAGACAAAGAAATTGTTTGTAAAAGTTATTTTGCAAATCTGTCTTGTATGGAGTTTATTGATTACACTGGCTGTGATTGATTCATTACGGTTGGTTTCATGTTGAGTAGATTATACTGGCTGATACCCGGTAGCCAAGTAAACTCATCTAGAACAGTGTTTGCAGTACATCTTCACATGTACTAACTGACCTTTGTTCTTGTCTTGCAGCTGCCTGCTGAGAGCAAGTTGGGGCACACTGCACTGCATCAGGCTGTTTGCTGTTCCAAAGTTTCTGTGTGACATTGCTGCTAACGCCCCTGCAGTTTGGTGACATGTTTGACACTGGCCAGTCTGTTGTCTCTTCACTGGTTGGACCTGTCCATGAAGGCTGTCTGTCTGCTGTGGAATCATGGCAATATTAGCATTTTGGTGGATAGCAAAATTTAGCATATGATGATAGAACTATATTGCCATATGTAACATTACATTAGGAAATCGTTGCGGTATATATATATATATATATATATATATATATATATATATATATATATATATATATATATATATATATATATATATATATATATATATATGCCTGCATGTGTACCCGCCCCCTCCAGCCCCCCCCCCCCCCCCCTCTCCCTCACTTACCAAAACACAGTGACCAAGTTTGAATGACAGCATCATAAGCAAAATATACCATGCATATAATTCAATGACATCACTGAAATTGTTTCTTTATAATTAAAATGGTTGTCTCTGTTCTGTTTGTGTTTTTGCCTCATGTATTATTACAGTTATATATGGTGCAGGAAGTAAAAGTGCACATGTATGTTGTTCTGTAGAGAAGAACCCTATGAGGAAAGAACGTCGCTTAGAAATGACAGTTACAACACAATTTATTACTAGATAATATGAATAAAATTGTGTTGTAGCTGTCTTTTCTAAGCGTCTTTCTTTTTTTCGTTGAGTTCGTCTCTGCATTACACACGCTTCGCAGTCACCATTTTGATCTGGACTATGTGGTTCTGTAGGGTACATAGACTACTTGGTCTTGTTGAGGATAGACATACTCATTTCATAAAAAAAATCAGCTGTATTTTTAGGAATTATGACAATCATGGTCATTGTGTTTTATTTATGTATACACTTATTGATGTAAACCTGCCTGTCCCGGATTGGCCTCCGCAGCCACGAAAATGCCTGCAGACGACGTGGGCAAGCCCTATAGAATCTTCGTTCGTGAAGTCAAGCCAAGAGACACTTATTGATGTACTTGACGATTTTGGTAAACTCATAAGAGAAGCCTCACAATGAAAGGCATTTTTAACAGTTTCACTCAGTACAGATATAAACAAATAAACCATACGTTGAAGTGTATTTGAAAACAATGTTTTTGTCACAAAATGAAGATCAAGTGAGATATACCTCTTGCTGTTGTGAACTGATATATTTCCTTGATATTTATTTTTGCGGGTTGAGTCATTTCAGTTTTCTGATAGAGAACATTGCTATATGGAGTAATCAGAAATAAATCCCACATGGTTTGCTGTCAGTGCAAACATAGATAAACTATGAATGAAATATATTGTGGTTAGAATACCAATTACATAATATATATATATCTGTTTCCTAACATTTATTTCATATCTCATAACCATAGCACGAGGTGAAAGAAACCTAATGCTCCAGCCGAAGGGGTGCATGCCTGCATGATGCCAGCTTGCTTTCATCTGCTTCCTAAAGTCAATCGGGCAGGGGGGGGGGGGGGGGGGGAAGAATTCGCACAACCCCCCAAAAATGGAAAAATTAGTAACATTTAAATTAATTTGGGTCGAGGGCATAAACAGACATAATTATATGGTCTTGTCAAAAAAAATGTATACATTATTGGTATGGCGAAGGCCGGAACCATCTGCTGCGGCCCTGTATCTAATTATTTTGAAACTTGCCTCTCGTTTGCTCGTGCACCCTTTAGCTTGTAGTTGGTGTATCGGTGTTTGCTGTCAGGCACCTGCATGAGGTATGCATTGGGCAGGGTGCATTGCGTGTGCATAGACAGCAGTTGGTCTGGGGAGAAAATATTATCACTGAACTCATCAAGTTTGCAGACGGTAATTATCTTTTGTGATACAAAAAAAAAAAAAAACAAGATGAGAAGTAAACGACAAAGCAAAATATTACCTAGTGCTTAGATTCTTATAATGGAATCAAATTTTATGTCCGTGTAACACACACGAACAGGCACAATCACATCAATGGGTGACCGTCTTCACTCCTAGAAGCTGATTCAGCTTTTCAAAATCCCGAAAAGCTGAATTTCAGCTGTTTGGTTCAGACAGAACAGGCCTTCAGCCAGCCTGTTCCAAATGCAAAAGTCATACATTCTCATGAGCCCCTGCATCCGCAGGAGCTCATGGGAATGTATATCGCTTGCTGGCCATGGATTTATGGGGCATATTTATGTCCCGTTTACATTCATTTCATATTCTCGCACTGTCACCCATGCACATCACATTGTTGCATGATGACCTGTAAATTATCTCCCAGGCTTTTGTGAAAAATAAAATCGTTTTGAGGTGGGCGTTTGCGCGTTGCTTAGCACGGGAGTGCTGTCCCTTACACAAACATTATCTAGTAGCTTCCCTTCGTAAAAATGGCGACTACCATAAAGACTTGTTGTTTGCAAACGCTTTCGAGGAAACCTTGTTTTGGATAAATGCGAGGACATAAGAAATGAGAAGACCACGATATAGCATGTTCGACGTACCGTCACCATTCCCTGGGCCATTTTTGGACGCTGTGGACGTCGCTCAGTGCTTCCCAGTACCGGCCCAGAAGTGAAAGTTGGATAGTCATCGTTTCGTTGTTGTTGCACGAGAATTGTGGGTGTTACCGTGTACGGACAGATGCAACTGGAAGTGACCTTTGGCAGCTGAGTGGCGTATACCTGTTTGCATGAACTGTGACAGCCGTCAAGGACGTCTGACACTCTACAGCAGCTATAGTAACGTGAATGTTCGGGGATCCCATCTGACGAGGCCCTGTCAGGGTTGCACTTCAAGTCAGGTAGGGACTTCGAAATTTTTTTTCGCTGTCCTCAACTGACTAATTGCTGAACCCAGGACCTTTAAAGGTCCTGGTTCAGCAATTAGTCAGTTGAGGACAGCGAAAAAAAATTTCGAAGTCCCTACCTGACTTGAAGTGCAACCCTGACAGGGCCTCATCAGATGGGATCCCCGAACATTCACGTTACTATAGCTGCTGTAGAGTGTCAGACGTCCTTGACGGCTGTCACAGTTCATGCAAACAGGTATACGCCACTCAGCTGCCAAAGGTCACTTCCAGTTGCATCTGTCCGTACACGGTAACACCCACAATTCTCGTGCAACAACAACGAAAGATGACTATCCAACTTTCACTTCTGGGCCGGTACTGGGAAGCACTGAGCGACGTCCACAGCGTCCAAAAATGGCCCAGGGAATGGTGACGGTACGTCGAACATGCTATATCGTGGTCTTCTCATTTCTTATGTCCTCGCATTTATCCAAAACAAGGTTTCCTCGAAAGCGTTTGCAAACAACAAGTCTTTATGGTAGTCGCCATTTTTACGAAGGGAAGCTACTAGATAATGTGTGTGTAAGGGACAGCACTCCCGTGCTAAGCAACGCGCAAACGCCCACCTCAAAACGATTTTATTTTTCACAAAAGCCTGGGAGATAATTTACAGGTCATCATGCAACAATGTGATGTGCATGGGTGACAGTGCGAGAATATGAAATGAATGTAAACGGGACATAAATATGCCCCATAAATCCATGGCCAGCAAGCGATATACATTCCCATGAGCTCCTGCGGATGCAGGGGCTCATGAGAATGTATGACTTTTGCATTTGGAACAGGCTGGCTGAAGGCCTGTTCTGTCTGAACCAAACAGCTGAAATTCAGCTTTTCGGGATTTTGAAAAGCTGAATCAGCTTCTAGGAGTGAAGACGGTCACCCATTGATGTGATTGTGCCTGTTCGTGTGTGTTACACGGACATAAAATTTGATTCCATTATAAGAATCTAAGCACTAGGTAATATTTTGCTTTGTCGTTTACTTCTCATCTTGTTTTTTTTTTTTTTTTGTATCACAAAAGATAATTACCGTCTGCAAACTTGATGAGTTCAGTGATAATATTTTCTCCCCAGACCAACTGCTGTCTATGCACACGCAATGCACCCTGCCCAATGCATACCTCATGCAGGTGCCTGACAGCAAACACCGATACACCAACTACAAGCTAAAGGGTGCACGAGCAAACGAGAGGCAAGTTTCAAAATAATTAGATACAGGGCCGCAGCAGATGGTTCCGGCCTTCGCCATACCAATAATGTATACATTTTTTTGACAAGACCATATAATTATGTCTGTTTATGCCCTCGACCCAAATTAATTTAAATGTTACTAATTTTTCCATTTTTGGGGGGTTGTGCGAATTCTTCCCCCCCCCCCCCCCCCCTGCCCGATTGACTTTAGGAAGCAGATGAAAGCAAGCTGGCATCATGCAGGCATGCACCCCTTCGGCTGGAGCATTAGGTTTCTTTCACCTCGTGCTATGGTTATGAGATATGAAATAAATGTTAGGAAACAGATATATATATATATTATGTAATTGGTATTCTAACCACAATATATTTCATTCATAGTTTATCTATGTTTGCACTGACAGCAAACCATGTGGGATTTATTTCTGATTACTCCATATAGCAATGTTCTCTATCAGAAAACTGAAATGACTCAACCCGCAAAAATAAATATCAAGGAAATATATCAGTTCACAACAGCAAGAGGTATATCTCACTTGATCTTCATTTTGTGACAAAAACATTGTTTTCAAATACACTTCAACGTATGGTTTATTTGTTTATATCTGTACTGAGTGAAACTGTTAAAAATGCCTTTCATTGTGAGGCTTCTCTTATGAGTTTACCAAAATCGTCAAGTACATCAATAAGTGTCTCTTGGCTTGACTTCACGAACGAAGATTCTATAGGGCTTGCCCACGTCGTCTGCAGGCATTTTCGTGGCTGCGGAGGCCAATCCGGGACAGGCAGGTTTACATCAATAAGTGTATACATAAATAAAACACAATTACCATGATTGTCATAATTCCTAAAAATACAGCTGATTTTTTTTATGAAATGAGTATGTCTATCCTCAACAAGACCAAGTAGTCTATGTACCCTACAGAACCACATAGTCCAGATCAAAATGGTGACTGCGAAGCGTGTGTAATGCAGAGACGAACTCAACGAAAAAAAGAAAGACGCTTAGAAAAGACAGCTACAACACAATTTTATTCATATTATCTAGTAATAAATTGTGTTGTAACTGTCATTTCTAAGCGACGTTCTTTCCTCATAGGGTTCTTCTCTACAGAACAACATACATGTGCACTTTTACTTCCTGCACCATATATAACTGTAATAATACATGAGGCAAAAACACAAACAGAACAGAGACAACCATTTTAATTATAAAGAAACAATTTCAGTGATGTCATTGAATTATATGCATGGTATATTTTGCTTATGATGCTGTCATTCAAACTTGGTCACTGTGTTTTGGTAAGTGAGGGAGAGGGGGGGGGGGGGGGGGCTGGAGGGGGCGGGTACACATGCAGGCATATATATATATATATATATATATATATATATATATATATATATATATATATATATATATATATATATATATATATATATATATATATATATATATATATACCGCAACGATTTCCTAATGTAATGTTACATATGGCAATATAGTTCTATCATCATATGCTAAATTTTGCTATCCACCAAAATGCTAATATTGCCATGATTCCACAGCAGACAGACAGCCTTCATGGACAGGTCCAACCAGTGAAGAGACAACAGACTGGCCAGTGTCAAACATGTCACCAAACTGCAGGGGCGTTAGCAGCAATGTCACACAGAAACTTTGGAACAGCAAACAGCCTGATGCAGTGCAGTGTGCCCCAACTTGCTCTCAGCAGGCAGCTGCAAGACAAGAACAAAGGTCAGTTAGTACATGTGAAGATGTACTGCAAACACTGTTCTAGATGAGTTTACTTGGCTACCGGGTATCAGCCAGTATAATCTACTCAACATGAAACCAACCGTAATGAATCAATCACAGCCAGTGTAATCAATAAACTCCATACAAGACAGATTTGCAAAATAACTTTTACAAACAATTTCTTTGTCTCGGTGATGGTCAAACGATTTATACAGTTTTGTTCTAATAATAAAAGACATTGTAGCTTTGCAATGCTGCTTGGTAACATGATATTATATGAATATGTTTTCAGGCCAACATAACCAACTTTTCCCTGGGGGAGACTAAAGATGCACTCAACCGATGAGCAGCCCCTGGTGACCATATCGAATGTGGGAGTAGAGGCGACACCTTATCAGCGCGTGACCAGTGAAGACAATCCGGCCTACTGTTTGTGTGGGAATCATCTAATAATAATGGACAACAAGAACTACTGAATTTGATCCAGCTGATCGAGTTAACAGAAGAACCAACTTTTCTAGATATTTGTAAGAAGCAGACCGAAGTCAAATTTTGCAGCGTCAAAAATTATAGCATCACATTTGCAAATAAAATTCCCACATTATAATAGCAATCAAACATCACCAACACTCTACATACAGATTTTTTTCAGTTGTGGCATGAGAGCCATATGGGGCTTGGCAACAGCAAACACTGTTGCTCTTGTCAGGTGGCCATAATCAGATGGCAGTTTCTAAGCCCCAATCTAAACTACCTGAGGGCACTATCTGGTTGTGTATGTGTGTGAAACCAACCTCCAAGTCTTTACTTCTGCTGAAAAACCACATCCACTCGTCGCTCAATCTTGTCATCTGTACTGCGTAGGTAATGTAACAAACTGGAGAGCTTCTCATCAGTGAGGCATTGGGGATACAAGGCCACGGAGCACATTCCTTGATGAGAAAAAACAGAATGAAGAGAACATTTTCATTAACTTTTAAAATTTACTTTCTGTCATGGAGATTGTTTACATCTGTTTGTACAAGTAGTTGGGACATGAATAAATGGACACATGCATGTAATATATACTCCATATTGTGCACTTTGTACTCTCTATACAAGAAAGTATTAAAGTTGAATGTAAAAGCAAAATGTTGGACATTTTTTGTTTTCAATACATTTGGACATTCTTCTTCATAAATTGCATACATGTCTGCTTTCATTTTTCATCCTTGTTATAACTACATACTGTAAACAGTGCACATGAACAGGAATTCTGCACCTGACTTGCCATAAGAAAGAATTAGTTTTCATGGTCAGTGTCACAATCCTAAATAGTATATTTCTACAAATACATGTACTGTAATGATACTGAAAATGACATGTACAATACTGCACTTGTACCAGAAATTGCACAAGTGTGTAACATACATGTACTATGCATATTTCTGCTGTGCTACCTGGTATGCCACAGAGTGCCTGTTGCTAATCTTGGTATACTGCTTGCATACTTGGTGGTTGAAGTCAAGGATGGTAAGCCTGTTGCGCATTGTGTAGCCTTTGTAGCCAATGAAAGTTTTTTGGGGGGCCATTTCATTTTCAGCCACATAGATACATCCCCTTGACTAACACTCAAAACACTCAATGATGAGACTGAAACATATCTAAACTCTAAGTCAAAATAAGTGCATAAATAAGACATGATACCTTGATCATGCCTGGCAAGGACACTCGTAATGTGTGGTGATGGTTGATAACAGGCTTTATCCCTTGTTTCAAGTGGTGTTTAGCCTTTGGCAGCAGCAAAGAAACTGAAAACAGATGGCCAATATAATAGATAAAGCAAAACCTGAAAGTAAAAAAAGCACAAAAGTGAAAATGTACCAGCAGCAGTTTATACTGAGTAGGTTATTTCGATGACAGGACAGTTTCGTGTGTTTTTGTTCTGCATACACTCAAGGATATAATCCTCCATGTAAACACACAGCTCAACTCAAACCTTTTATGCAATTCGCTTGCCTTTGTGCCACACATCAAAGTAATGATCCAGATGTTTCAGTGGCTGCGATCAAGTCAGTAATAATATACAAATCTATTTCATACTGGAAAAAAGATACATGCATTACAGAGTGGCAAACTGACCGGTAGCTAGCACTAGCTGTTATGAAGACTTGGGAGAAAAACCACCATGGCACCATGATAATAATGTTTACTGTCAACTTGTAAATATACTTACAGTGTGGAGGTAGCAGTCATATGTAAATCATAACTTAGTGTTGTGACAGCAATATTTCCAGGACACTATAAGCTACTTTATGTGTGATGTGATAACACTTTTACAAACAAAAATGATTTTGTGCAAGCGCACGGGTGTACCATACTTCAAAATCAAATGCCACCAAACTGATAATTACCTGAAAGTAGCAGGAGATTACAGTAGAACTCTGTCGGTGACAACTTATCGGACAGGTCTTGCTGTCTTCAGAAACTCGATGCCAGTCTGTGCATTCACCAGTTTCAAGTCACCTGACCTTGTGGCAGCCCTGCTGTCTAGAAACAAACCATAAACACAGTCATGGATGGACAAAACCTGTTGAAAAAGAAATAAATACAGAAAATAGGCATGTGTGCACATACGCATGTACGTGTGGCTTTCTAAAAATGGCTTAGTCACAAAATAGCAGCACATTTGAGTGTTATGATATGGAGCAATATATACATACATGTATTTACATGATTCACAGAAAAACTAGCAATAAAATATTTTGGTATACAAGAATGATAGTATAAGTTTTTGTCACTCATATTTCTCCTGTTCATAAGCTTGTGGTTTCAGGAAAATATGAGAAATACATTGTATCAGTGGCAAGCCAACTTACAATAGACCACTTATATACCTGATTGTGAGTTTCATAATGAATTATGCACATACATGTATTGCTCTATTTCATCACACTGAAATGTGCTGTTATTTTGTGAACAAATATATTTTAGGTTGATTATAGTGGTATAATTATTTTATCCTTACCTAGACCTGTTGATTATATTCTCATCCAGACAATTGCTGATGTTGTTTTCATACAGCGAGCAGCTGTACATTTGTTTTCATTCAGACAGCTGAACATTTTGTCTGTGTTCAGACAACTGCAGGTATATTTTGTTTTTTATTCAGACAGCTGTATATTTAATTCTATTCAGACAGCTGTATATTTTGTTCTAAATATAAGCCAGCTGTACATTTTGTCCCAAGCACACACACACACACACACACACACACACACACACACACACACACACACACACACACACACACACACACACATTTTAGGTTCACAACTTACCTTGCCACTGCGATTATCTGTTATGTATTGTGATGAGATTGGGCGTTGTTCCATTACTGATGCACCTTCACTTTGTACTAGCTTCACAAATGTATCCACAGAAATAACACATTAGCTGCTTGCTGCTCTGTGAGCTCATTTGGTGTGGCACTGAAAAAGAATCAAATGACTGGTATTTGTATAGTTATGTAATGCACACACGGGTCTTGTACTAGAAAATGGCGTGGCGTTCTGAAGATATTTACACAAAAACTTGACAACCACCACGAACCCCCAAAACAAATCGCAACTAAAAGTGGAAACTTCTAAATGTACATCAGACCAGAGCTCAGAATATATCGCATATTTCATTATGTATATAACACAAATATGTGTAATAGAAAATTGCCCAGAAACTATTACACTTATTTATAAAGGAGAGAAAATTTAAAAACAAAGTTTCAGGCTGTTACTATAGTGACGTATATATGGTAACTACAGAAGAGACGAACAGTGAGGCTAAGATTTCCAATCTATTCTTCGTCTTGTTCATCGATGTATTCTGCCTACTTCTCACCACTGTCGTCTGCTGTTATTTCCTCAGTCATCATTTCCCCCGAAATTAGTGTCCTGTACACCAGAACACACATAACATTACGATCGCTAGGGCTTCTTGTTGTTGACAAGGAAGTGGTCATTAGAGTGGTGTCCCCTGATAATACATATTTACGAGTACCTTCCCTTTGTAAACACGACGTCAGCTACACGCGCATAGGTGTTTGTTGTTGTTGGAAATATACTTACCAACAAAAGTAATATTTGTACCACAAAAAGTGAAAAGACCACACCATATCATGTTGGACTTACCGCCACCATTCGCTGGACCTTTTTTGGACGCTCTGGACGTCGCGGCTCGGTGCAGGCGGCTTCACCAGTGCGGCAAAATGAAAGTTGGATATTTTTCAGTCGTAGTTGCACGGGAATTGGATGTTACCGCGCACGGACAGATGCAACTGGAAGTGACCTTAGGCAGCTGGATGGTGTATACCTGTTTTCGTGAACTGTGACAGCCGTCAAGGACGTCTGACACTCTACAGCAGCTATAGTAACGTGCGTGCTCGGGGATCCTATCACACGGGGCCCTATCAGGGTTGCACTTTCTGTGTCAGGTAGGGACTTTGAAATTTTTTTTTCGATGTCCTCTACTGACTAATTGCTGAACCCGGACCTTTAAGAAGAATAAGAATAAGAATAAGAGTACTTTATTATCTCGGAAAGAGAAATTCGGTTGTGGTACATTTATAACAAATAGTACAAATAAGACATAAAAAGATTATAGCATAATTATGAACATTTCTCCCTGCACTTACACAGCTACAAATTCCAAATGGACACAAGTAAACACTACAAAAATTTTACCCATATCTCTTACACATCTCACACATAAACGTCTTTTCTATGAACTGAACTGAGCGGCACTTATACATTCACACCCACCTCTACACATGCATCCATAATACGCGTGTTTCAACCTAATCCTAACCCTCACTACTTTTTATACAAACATCTCAATACATTATTACACATTATTACACAAGCTGCGTAATTAAAATCGACCTTAGTAAAATAATTAGTGGGTAAACACTCAGAGTAACAACAATCTCAATGTGTCCATGTTCACCACCAAATAAAAACACAATATAATCACTTCTCTAAAATCAACAAGCTCCATTCCTACTGACTGGGGCGGTCCGTGGCGCAGTGGTTAAGGCGCCTGCCACCAATGCTAAGGGTGCGAGGTTCGATTACGGGTTCCGGCGTCGGATTTTTCTCCTCTAGTAAGTGTCACCGTAAATTCGGGCGGACCGTCGGGGGTTCTTTCTCCGGGTACTCCGGCTCTTCCTCCCCCTCCACTTTGGTATCAGCTTCAGCCCACTTAATCAAATTTCAAATACAAACGATTTTGAATTTCCAAAACTTTAGTAGCTCGCTTGAGCTTGCCCTTAGCACCACGTGAATGTTCTGTGTTTATGTACAGTGTGTGAGTGAATGCGCGTGATTCACGTGAGCGTGCTTGTTGGGTTCAGTTCGCGGCGGCGCTTTGAGCCGATTTTCAATTGGGATAAAGCGCCTATTTAATGCGCTTATTATTATATTAAAGGAGGATAGGGGGAGGAGTTAGGTTTGGGTATGCGTGGATGTACCTACAGATTGCTTAGAGTGATGGATTTGGGGGATGAAAGTCTGAGTGTCCTAGCTTTGTGCGTGCGGAGTCTGCGGCCAGAGGGGAGGAGTTCATAGAGGTGGGCAAGGACATGGGATCTGTCTGAAGCTATCCGCCTACCCTTTCTCACCAAACGCTGTTCATACAGGGACTCCACACTGGCTTGCTGACTGCCAATCACTTTGCTGCAGATGTTTACCATTCGTGCCAGGGTGTTCTTGTTCTTCACACTCAGACCTCCATACCAGCACACAGAACAGAAAGTGATGACAGACTCAATAAAAGAGCAGTAGAAAGTTTGAAGAACAGAGGGGTTCACATTCAGCTTCCTGAGTTTCTGGAGGCAGTAGATGCGTGACTGACATTTCTTGTGTATGAGGGTGGTGTTTGCGTTAAAGGACAACTTATCACCTATAACTGTTCCAAGATACTAATACTCAGTCACACGCTCAACAGACACATCATCAATCATCAGAACAGGGACAGGGGCAGGGTTTCTTCGAAAATCTATCAGTAGTTCCTTGGTCTTACTCACATTTAGGTCTAGAAAATTATCTTTACACCTAACACTAAAACGTTCTACTTCTGCAAAGTAAGTCGCGTCATTATTGGAGAGATCTTCTAAGGCAGTGTCATCCGAGTATTTTATAAGAAGGGTAGATAGAGTCAGTGCCACAACAATCGTTAGTGTATAGTGTGAACAGCACAGGGGAGAGAACTGTACCTTGAGGGGCGCCTATGGAAGTGGACCTAAGGGATGAGAGAGCTGTTTGAAAGCAAACTGATTGGGTCCTATTTACAAGGAAGTTGGCAATCCATAGGATACGCCTTGGAGTTACATTGTAACAGAGAAGTTTTTGAGCTATGAGATAGGTTTTATAGTGTTGAAGGCTGAAGAAAAGTCTATAAAAAGAATGCGTACAAAAGAGCCAGGTTTTTCTAAATGTGTGTATGCATGGTGCAGGAGCGTGAGTGTGGCGTCGTCTGTACATCTGTTTTGCTTGTATTATTATGGCAATGCTGTAAGGTAAGGTTTGTGTCTGTACATCCGCAGTGGGCCGGGAACAGACTCGAAGTAGCATAATAAAACAAGTCGACGTCTCCTTGAAGTACAGAAAATAAACTGTGAAAGAAATATCAGTGCTGAACTTTGCGAGAGGTCCGGGAAGATGAACTTGTACACTGACATTTAGAGATTTACCCTCACAGCGGGAGATGGATGGTCTTGATAGTTCCAGGGTAATGCCAGATTAGCGGCTTGGCGCCTGCTGAGACTTGGCGCCTGCTAATCTGCCACTGCCCTTGGACTATCCATGGCCGATCCATTGTCCTCTGTGATACACAATAGTTGTAACTATATACACCTAGTCCCAAAAGATGCGAAAGCTATTATGAGAGAGAGAGAGAGAGAGAGAGAGAGAGAGAGAGAGAGAGAGAGAGAGAGAGAGAGAGAGAGAGAGAGAGAGAGAGAGAGAGAGAGAGAGAGAACGAACGAACGAACGATGTTTATTGCTCAGGCCGACAGCCCATTGCAATGGGGGAACAGTGGGATGGGGAGGAAAAAATCGAAATATTCGACAAGAAATGAAAACACCGAAATGAGGTCTCATCCAACAAGGTAAATGTCCATGTTAGGAATGGGTTATTCTATTAGCTAAAAGTCAGCAACAATGCGACAGTCGTCATCAGTCAGGCTAGGCTTCAAATCAAGCACCGAGTCAGTCAGAATGTTAACCCAGGAGGTGACGAACCATGGAACGTATATTCTCCAACTCGATCAGCGCCCTCTCAAAACACTCTTGGTAGTTACCATTTGGATCTATGGCAGTCCAGCGGCAAATGTTCTCTTGCACCTTTTGTTCATAGTCACTCATCAGCTTTTTTCTTTGATGGATGAACCAGTGACACACAGAACCATTCTCACAGTCCAAGACCACTGTTATGTCATCACTTCTGCACAACAAGTGCTCTTGCTGATTTGTTTTGTACAAAACGCATTTCTCAAATCCTGTGTTTCTCTGGTTATCGCGTAAACGTCTTTGTAAAGTTCTGTTCATGATTGATGCGACGTAATCTCTCTCTTCAAGAGTGTAAGAATCAGAGGTTACTTTCACTAGGGTCGGCTTCAGCACTGTCGACACAGTCCATTGTGCACGCTCCAGTCAGCTGTGTTGTCACGCTGGTACCAATGCACTCTGTAGGTGCATCGTCAATGGTCTCTGTTCTGTCCGCTGTGGGTGTGTAGACATCATGGGAAACACGTGCAACCTCGTCACCTGTGGCTTGGGGAGTTGTTGTACACGGCGTGTCGAGAGTGTGTAGCTGTTTGTCTTCGCTGTTTGTAGCTTGTGTGGGCGGCCGTGGGCATAAACAAAGGCAATAGTGGTGTTAGATTGTCACTTGCCTTGTTCGAACGTTCCTGCCTCCTGGCCTCTGCTCTCATGTAGTCCCGGCGATTGTGGGATGGCGGCTTCTTGCGGTAGGTTGCGGTAATGGCAGGGGACCCGTGTGCCATACCGGTCAACCTCAGAATGACAACTGTCGAGTCGCCTCTACCGTCAATTTTAAAGGATGACAGCGTGTTGTCGCACAGCAGGGCGTTCAAAGCAGCTTCCAAAGCTGAAGGCAGTCCTTCAACTGGCATGGCGTTGAGATTTACAGGCAAAAGCAGTACTTTTGCAGGAGGTCCCAAGTGGCAGCCCTGTTGCTTGCACGATCACGTGACCGCTCGAGCGAGAGAGAGAGAGAGTTGCCGTTCTGTGCGGAGGGAAGCAACTGCTGTTCGTGTAATAAGCATAGGTTGTGGCAAGAGGATGAGTTGGGCCCCTTGCAACACAACTGCAATTTTCCTTTAACATTTGCTGAACAGAGCGCGTAATTGAAAGTGAATATTGACCAGTGTTTATTGTCGGTCTGTTGAAAGCAGTAAGAGCCGAGCAGCTCGACCCGTTCTGAGTCCCTGTTTCTTAAAAACACAAAAGACCACACAGGCAAAACAACAAAAGAGCCACTTGAACAAATAAATAAACTTGACGAAGAAACAAACAAACAAGCAAACAACTAACGAAAGATCGATGTCTGTTTATTTCATTTTTATTTGTTTGTTCAATCGAACGATTAACCCATTCAGCCCTGACGCACTACAGCAGGAGATGGATCGACCATGATAATTCAAGGGTAGTGCCAGATTAGCTTGGCGCCTGTCGGTGTCAAGCTAATCTGGCACTACCCTTGAATTATCATGGTCGATCCATCTCTTGCAACTGGTGCATAGTCATTAGATGACGCCTCCAAAATTTGGGAAATACGGCCGTCGGGCTGAATGAGTTAAACAAAAATAAACAGAAAAACAAAACAAACGAGAAGCCACCGCCTGCATATGAACTTACATGCAACTCATTCCGTAATGGGTAGTATCGCAAGGTTTGATATTATTTTGCAAATCTTTGATATAGTAATGAATATAATCTGCCTGTCGGTTTTTTTTTTTGGTTTTTTTTGGGGTTTTTTTTTTTGCACCAACTATGACCTATGGGATTATACGTGTATTAGTATATACACTATACAGTGCCTGCAGGATTAATGTGTCGCATGGAGAGGCGCCGCCAAGCTATTGTGGCGCTATTCTTTAATACCTGATGATGGTGATGCTGCTGCTGTTGCTGCTAATGATGATGATCGTCAGTGATGATGATGGTGATGATGATGATGATGATGATGATGATGATGATGATGATGATAATGATGATGATGATGATGATGGTGAAGATGATGTTGAAGATGATGAAGTGCAGTACTGGTTTCGATTGGAATGTTGAGCGGAGGGTAACGTTTTTGCACCAACGCCGCAAACAGCTTCCCCGACCGGCACGCAAAAGGTCCTCGGGACGATTTCGACTTGTGCACCTCCGCTCACTGGGTTACTATTAAACCTATGCGTTTACACACATGACAGTAAATTGTTATGCAAACTTTGGGTGGCAATCAACATACCTCTCGTGTTTACCGCAAGCGATGGCAATCATGCCTGTATGCGGCCGTGCTGACTAAGCAAAAGGCCCTGATGCAGACGTCGGGCGCGGTTGGCCTATGCACTGCTGTGCTGCGCTGTACACAGAGGGGAGAAAAACGAAGTTATGCCGGGTAGGCATGGTAGCAGTTGTGCGCCCTTGGCTCGCAGCGTAAATAAGATACTAACCCATGCTAACCCCAACCCCGCATTTCAATTCGCAAATTTTGGAGTTGACACCTAACGACAATGTGCCAGTTACAGGAGATGGATCGACCATGATAATTCAAGTGTAGTGCCAGATTAGCTTGGCGCCTAATGGCGCCAAGCTAATCTGGCACTACCCTTGAATCAAGTTATCATGGTCGATCCACCCACTGGTGTCGAGCGTCGGGGCTAAATGACCTATACTTGTCGCTGCGAGTCAAGGACACACAGCTCTTGCCATAACTACCCCAGCTTCGGTTTTCTCCGCCCCCCCCCCCCCCCCCCCCGCCCTCCCCTCTCCCGGATCCCCTTTTTCCGTACTGATGCGCTGTGCGCGGCCTAATTGCTGCCGACATCGCCCCGAGGACCTGTTGCTAACTGGGCGTATACCATTTCTTTCAAGCTTGTTTGGTATTCGGAGCGCGTGCCGGCACTAATTTACCTGGTTTCTTCGCTCAGCAACATCGCACACACCGAATAGCCCATTCTGCTATGCTACACTGAAACAGAGCCTGGCATTGCTTCCCATGTGGATGGATATATATAGTCTGTGGGAACCGCAAGTATTGCAAAGCCCCTTCACTGAGCGAAAAATGCAAACGCCACTCAAAGCTCTACAAGAGTCAAAGAACCTCATGAGCCCCCACAGAGATGCCGTGGCTCATGACTGAGGTTCTTTGCCTCTTGCTGATCCTGTTCGTGTCCGTGTTCTTTGGAAGGACAGGACTTTATTGTGTTGAATTTTCTCCGATTTTAATGACACAGCTTTTGAGTTCACTGGCAGCGAAGGTGTTTAGCTCACTGGAGACGAGCCGCATCCGGATACGCAGCATTAACTCCGGCATTCGCGGCCACCCGCATCCGGATCGGAATCGGCTGGCTGCGAATGAGTTAACCCTCGTGTCTGCAGCCAGTACATCGATCTCTATTGTCGGTGTTAATTATGAATGTATTATTATTATTATTATTATTATTATTATTATTATTATTATTATTATTGCATCTTTCGTTGTATCTTTCACTTCAGTTCTATGCCGAAGCCGTATGAATTATGACGTTCGTATTATAACCCCTTCACTGGAAATGCGAATATGACTGACTAACTCAATCCCGGCAGTGACTGTGACACTGAAGAGGCAAAGAACTTCATGAGCCCCCGTATCTGCCTCTTCCTGGTCGCATTTAAATCCATCTTTCCTGAACGGACTGCACTCTTTCGTGCTGACTTTGTCATGGTGTCACCATGGACTCGCTGTATAAAATACGTTCGCTAGCAATGATGTGAAGGGTTTAGTAATAATCCATACCAAGGGGAATCACTCACTATTGGATGAACATGCAAACAGTTAGATCCCTTTACAATGGCACCCGCCGATCGGGACTTGAGCGTTGAAACAAAAATGACTGCATTAACTGAGCGGTATGTTGATCTGTGATTTTGGGCCTTGTGGCTGTAGGCCGCATTGCCCAAAATCACAGAGCAGCACACATCTGTGTCCGTTTCAGATCAGAGGTTTTCTCGCTGCCGGCCGTGGCCGCGCTCAAACCGCACAACCACTAATCACTTCGTGGCCAATCCCCTGAGTCCGCAGATCTGATGTTTTTTTTGGCATACACCCCGCTTTTGCTGGCGAGTTTGTTTGTCAGTCGACACATATCCCCATATCTTGGCTCTCACCCATGTAAACACCATTTTGTAATTTCCACCAAGGGACGGCCCGTGACTCACCTGCCAGTGGTGCTTGAGGCACAAGGTTCGATATCTGTTCCGACGTCGAACTTGTTCCTTTTTTGTAAGTGTCACCGTTAATTTCCAAGGGAACGCCGGGCTTTCTTTTGCCTGCAAGAGGTATAGATCCTCATGAGCCCCCGCAATTGCCGAGGGCTCATGCGGATCTATGTCTCTTGTTGGTCATGAACACCACGTTGAATCGGCAAGTTCCTCAGACAGCTAGGTTCCCGGGTACCCCCGGCTCAGCTCTTCCTCCATCTTAGCTGTGGTACCGGTTTTAGCCGGTCACTTCATAAATTTCACATACACGTGCAAGCGATCCAGACTGCCGGAACCTCATTAGCCGGCTGAGAAGACCCATCGCTCCATTCGGATGTCATGTGTATGCCTGATGGTGTGCTTGCGCGTGTTTCAAGCGAGCGTGCGTGTTGGGTTCAGGGTTTGCAGCGCTCTGAGCCAATTCATACAACTGGATAAAGCACCCAAATAACAAGCGGCATTATTTTAGCGGGCATCTTAGAACAATCAGGGCAGACTAACTATGACAGTTCAATAAGGTAGTCACTGCTAACCTAATCAGCCACTACCCGAGAGCAATTCTGCCGTTATTTGGCGAAAGCCTGTAAGTCCATTTTTGAGAATAGCGAGATTTTCATTGCTATGCAATGAAAATCTAGCTTTTCTAAAAAATTGGACGTACTGGCCGAAGGGCAGTACTTCCGTTTTGTTAGTTAGTTATTTGGGTTTAACGCCGAGCAGGCAATTAAGTCCATATCACGGCGGACGTCCGTTTAGTTGTGTGTGTGTGTGTGTGTGTGTGTGTGTGTGTGTGTGTGTGTGTGTGTGTTTAAATTTAATTTAGGAAAACGAGATATTCACTGAAAATCTCGCTTTTCTTTTCTTTTTAAAAGAAAGGACATATTGGTTTTTACCAAACAACAGCAGAATTACTGCAGTTACACCAATCCTCGCGTTCACGCTGAAAGTGGCAAGTTCACAGCCTAAACACAAGTTCGGGGTGAGCATGTTTGTTTGGAGAAGAGCGGGGCGGGTCCCGTCTCCCGTCGCCATGTTTTCTATCAGGCCTTCTGTAAACTTGGAGCGTTTTTGTCGTCAGTTTGTATACGAGAAATGTCTTCAATCGAAATGAATTGCCTGCTATAGTCTACGAACGGCTTCGCAGACATGCCACGCTATCATGCAACATAAGAGGGCCAATGCTTTGCGCTGTTCGGGAGGCGAGAGATCAGATATATAGCTAGTTGGCTAAGCACAGCTGTTAACGAGACGATTCTCTGATTTTTCTTAAACCCGTTTCGTGCCGAGAAAATCTGAACAGCACCCAGCTGCATTAGGCATAGATCCTCTATGCCTCTTGCTGGTCAACAACATGTTCAATCCATGTTCCCTTTTTTAAAATTTTGGTCATGAATTAACGAAGATGGCAGAAGGGCTGTCAGCATCAGCTGGCGTTGAACGGCTTAAACTGGCCGCGCTATGGATTTTCCACAAAGTAAATAGGCCGGAGAGGTCAGTAACAATCATTCCTTTAACTGAATCCCCCCCCCCCCCTCCCCCCACTGCCAGTGATCAGGAACTCCACTTCTGATACGGCTGCACACGTGAAGAACACACAGATGTCAGTAATTGTGGCCGAAAAGGCGTAAAGAACATACGATTAACTAGAGACATAAATCAGTCCTCATGACTGAGCCCCCGCAGTGTGTGTGTGTGTGTGGAGGGGGGGGGGGGGGCTCAGTGCGGGGGCTCAGTCATGAGGATTTATGTCTTTTGCAGCTGGCAGCGTTAGTTTTGCCCTAGCAGTTAAAGGGTTAAGAAAACATCCGTTGAGGATCCCATTCATGTCATCCAATGACGTGCCGCGATTCTAGCACAAACAGATTGAGGCTTGGCGTTGATGCGTTCTTATAGTGAATATTGTATTGAACTGTGGCAGTAGGACTATTGTGACCATGACCGTTTTGCTTGGATTTAACCTTTAGAAAGGTCACCGGTCATTGCCACTATCAATTGTGGAATGAGGTTTGGAGCTGGCGCTTTTACGATGACAATTCTATTCTTTCCTGGCAATACACCGAGCGCAACTGACTCATTTTTTGCTTTAACCTTGACCTTTAGAAAGGTCAAAGGTCATCGCCACTATAGCACGACAAAACTGCTGAAAGTGTAGAACTTGCAGGCAGAAAGCAATAATAACTTCAGGGTGTACGACACTACGCTGGAATGCGGCTCTGTCAACAAAACCCACTCATCAGCTTCCTAGAGAAAATACCCGTCGTACCTATGTCCTGTTTCACCGCCAACCGGATGTGGAAGTTGAAACCGAACATGGTCAAGGGTAGTGTTTGATTAGCTTGGCGCCTATAGGCGCCAAGCTAATCAAGCACTACCCTTGACCTTATTTCTCAATCCGTCTTCCGTGACACTAGTATAGTACTTAGCGGAGTACATCGTTGTAATGTGATTCACGACTTGCTGATCTCAGTTGTGGAAAGTAAAAAGGGTATATTTCTTTCAAAGTTCTTCTTGTCAGTCTAACAGCAAAACGGCCATCACCAGCATCAAGACAATTACTGGTCCATGTTAATGCATATCTGCTGTCCCCAAAATAAGGAGACCTATATGCTTTATGCACAACACTGGTCGTAATGTTTTCAGTGGCTATTTGCTTTTTCAAGAAACATAGGGCCTCGTCTGTTTCTGCGAACGCATTCACTGTCTGTTTCAGTTAATGTATATCTATCAACATAAAATTGAAAACCTGTTTCTTTCGCAAAATTAGTTTCAGGTGAGACCACAGCGTCTCATCAAATGCAAAACAACAGTTGACCATACTATACATGTGTGGTCCTTAAACTGACGAGATTAACACACTGAGTCACAATTGGTGTGTGTACTTGGAGAGGTCTGTCCCTGTGAAGGCAAAAGACATTTAGTCCATTTTTGCGAAAAGCGAGACTGATTTTCACTGTATTACAATGGAAACTCGCTTTTCACAAAAATGGCCTTGTTCTCTTTTGCCTTGACAGGGCATTCAGGTATTTGGCTAGGGGGTGGGATCATGCCGGCATCAGTTAGTTCTGGCGAAAGGTGAAATACATAGAGAGTGTACTGTTTCAATTATACATGTTTAGTCAAGACACACAAGTGTTCCCGTGTGTTTATCTGGAGAAAGCAAGCACAGGTCGGCGTCAGTATATCGCAGTTCAGGGGAGCCATAGACTCATGCCACGTTCTTTGCTTTTGCATGACGATTGTGTCCGCATGCAACCTGATTTTCAGCGCCGAAATCGTATTTTAGTGCGGTTGCTCAGGACATGCTCATAACTGCCTTATGTCATGAAGAAGCATCGGAACACATATTCTGACCGAAATGAGTTGTAGTTTTTTTTTTCGATGTTGTTTTTCATGCAACAATTTTGTGTTTTTCACAAAAACACAAAATTGTTGCAAAAGGAAACACCTCGATTCACTGAATGTGATACAATATTTACATACGCTTGTGAAACAAAAACCACTCAGTAAGAAAAAGGTGCTTGGGCCGATGTCAGCCTTAGCTCGCCCGCGCACAGCTGTGCATGGGTCAGCCAAGGCTGACGTGGGCCTGAGCACCTTTACCACTGAGTTGACATGTAGAATGTACAATTGGAACCAGAAACCTGCCCGATTTCAGTCGCGATAATAGTGATGTACGTAATCCTCAGAACGCCGTGTGCACATAATATATGCACAGCACCACTTTTCTCCATGTTGAGAAGCAGCAGGCTGCGTACACTTCTCTCCTCAGCAGGAAGGAAGAGAGGGCTGTGCACATACTATAGAGTTGTGTACTCTTAAGAACAGCCTGAGTCCTTTTGTAATTTCGGACCTTTTTTTCCAGAATGGGATTATTATTATTATTATTATTATTATTATTATTATTATTATTATTATTATTATTATTAATGTATTTATTTCTTTTTTCTTATATATATATATTTATATATATATATATATATATATATATATATATATATATATATATATATATATATATATATATATATTATTTTATTTTATTTTATTTATTTATATTTTTTAATTTGGGGGGGTGGGTGGGTGGGATGGGGGGGGGAGGGGCGGGGGGGGGGGGGGGCTGGGGAGAGGGGATGAAGGTACGGATGGGGAGTGGAGGGTGGGAGAAATGGGGGAGGTATGTATTTTGTTGGGTGTTGTGGTGGCGGAGGGGGTGGGCAGGTAGCCTCATTATCTTGGAACAAGGCTTTAGGTGAACAATTATTGGCTTTGTGTGAACATTTATTGTGGAATATGCACAATAGAAAAATGAATACCATGCTTTGTGCAGGATGTGTGAGTGAGTTCATTGATCGCGGCAGCAGATATTTTCTCTTTCCGCATGTTGTCGCTCGTATTCAGTGAAATAATATTATATGTGGATGGTGTTAGCGTGCAACCTCGTAACCAACTTTTTTTAAAAGTTGGGATCAGGATATGTGATCCGGGTGTGGCTTTATTCGCAAGGCGGTTATGAGCATTTACTGTTGAGGTTCGAGATTTCTGGCGTCAGAAAATGGGGGAAAAATCAAAGGAGATAACAGCACCAAAACCTGATTTCGTCCCAACATGTCAGAAGGTTGCTTGCACGTGAACCCGGTCGGTATGCAGCTCGAATTTGACCTAATCACAGGCGGCCAGCGTACATATTCATTAATATATCTCTTATTAACCCTCTTAACCTCAAGGCAAATTTTGGAGTTGTCAACTGACAGCGCCAAGCTAATCTGGCACTACCCTTAAATTATCACAGTCCATCCACCTCCTCCGGTAGGATCTTGGGCTAAATGGGTTAATATACATATACCTAACCTAAAGGTCCTCGGGCCGACGTCGGCCGCTATTTGGCACTCGCACCGGGTGCACGGGCCAACTAGCGGCAGACGACGGCCCGAAGAATTTTTGCTCTCTGTTCATACTACCGTTCAGTCAGCACGTACACCCGACGGGCTGGCATTCAACCGTCAGCTCAGAGCTGGCATCATATCAGTAACCGTCACCTCTATGCACACACATTGCAAGTACCTGCACACATGCTGCCAATATCTTCTACATATCTGCAAGATGCATAGATCCTCACAAGCCCCCGCTGATCTACGTCTCTTGCTGACTGAGTTTTTAAGCCTGTGTTCACGTCAGTTCGGTTTCTGTATTCCTGTACTGACTCCTCGCATCACAGACACACACAGCACGTGGCCTGTCTACGGTGTTGCTTGTTCTGAGGTCTTTGTCTCTCTTGAAATATGTTTTCTCTAAAAGCGCACGTATATCACACTATATGTTTTTAAAGTTTTTTTTTGTTTTTTGTTTAATTATTTGTTCTTTGTACAGTTAACTCATTCAGTCCCGACACACCACAGCAAGATTTGGCTCGACCATGATTGTTTAAGGATGGTGCCAGAATAGCCGGCTTGGCGCCCGTATAGGCGCCAAGCTATTCTGGCACCACGCTTGAACTATCATGGTCGATATGTCTCCTAAATTGCTATGCAGTCCTCAGAGGACAACTCCAAAATATGAGTATTTCGTACCCGGGACACAATGAGTTAAATGAAGTGAAAGCTTTTTTTCCCTCGGTTTAGTGAATGCGGGAAAATGGGAGACATTATTTTGTTATATGCATCTTGGATCAAAAACATTTTTTCCCTAGTCAACTTAGCATGGGACGATAACAAAATCCTGAATCTGCATAACACTCTGAATTCATGCAGGTCTTTGATCAACATAGTGCAACGTTACAAACCAAACATTATTATTCTACGTATTTTTCTGTGGGCTAGCGATTGTGTGCCTGATAGGAGGAGGCAGGGGACCTAACAGTTTGTCTGTCCAGCGCTGAGTATTTCCCCTTGGTATATGTACACAATTATTTGCTTGATTTTGTCTCTGGACTTGACTCCGTGTTTTGTTCTTTTGTTTCCTAGCATAATTAATCCGTTTTAATTTTAGTGCTGGTACAAATATCCGTGTTGGTCGGCTGTCACGCCGGATCCGCACAGAGTCCGAAATTACAGCCAAGCGCGTAATTCATTCAGTATTCTGATGCGGAACACACGTCTGGCGTGCGGTGTTGGCAGTCTCTTGTTGTGGTGGAAAATAAAAACAAAACATACCGACAGGAGAAATGTGCAGGCTACCTGCCAGGACAAGCAAACACCCATTTCACTCTCCTACCAGAGGTATGCAGTCTTTTTGTCTGGAAGTACTATACGGTGAGTAAAGAAACATAGGGCCGAGGACGGCCGCAGTTGGCCTGTGCACTAACAAGCGCGGGTCAAATGCGGCCGTTCTCGGCCCTTTGATTTTTTTGCTTTCTGTGAGCTACAATGAAACATTGAATGCTGATGTACGCAGACAACTAAATAAATTGGATGACTCCCTGCAAAACGCTAGTCGGCGATAAACTCAAACAAAGCGCTCAATCATTAAATGGATGCTGTGCAAGGTAACAAAAAAAAAAAAAAAAAAAAAAGGAGGCCCGCATGCACGCCCGAACAAACGAATGAATGAACTTGACGACAAACGAACGAATGAACCAAACGAATGTACGAACAGCGAACAAACGCTAAACGAACGAGTATGATACAGGAATACACTGATGCTACTTCGTATTATTCAAACACATCTGCCTCACTTCACACTGACGTCACCAACATCGGAACGTCTGCAACTGACATTGCGCTCTCTGATGCAATCGTTCATTCAAGCGTGCAGAGGCCTCATAAGACTGGACAGACTTTGGTCTGTTCACGCAGCCATAATCTGCGCTGTTTCATCTGCATGGCCGCCCCCCAGAAAACAAAAATAAATAAAATATAAAAAATAAAAATTAAACAAAAAATTGCAAGCTTGAATCTGTTATACTACACTTCCAACGCCATTTTTGGACACATTGGTATTTTCTGTTAAGCGGCAAAGTGTTAACCATTCAGCCCGGGCGCACTACAGCAGGACAGGCGCCAAGCTAATCTGGCACTACCCTTGAATTATCATGGTCGATCCATCTCCTACAACAGATGCATAGTCGTTAGATGACGCCTCCAAAATTTGGGAAATACATGCTTCGGGCTGAATGAGTTAAAGAGTCATTAACCACCCCCCCCCCTCCCCGGCTGCTGAGAAATATTAAAACACGATACAGCTTCAAGGACTTTGTGGAAACTCCTACGACACTACGGTGTACCCACAAAGCTCGTCTGCCTGATCAAGAGCAGCTACGATGGCATGACATGTCGCGTGATCCATGAAGGGCAGTTCACCAGCGGGCTCCAGGTCAGAACTGGTGTCAGGCAGGGGTGTCTGCTGTCTCCGTTCCTCTTCCTACTGGCCATAGACTGGGTCATGAAGATGACCACAGAGCACAGACGAAGTGGAATACAGTGGACACTGTGGACACAGCTTGACGACCTCGATTTTGCAGACGACTTGGCTTTACTGTCCCACACTCATCAACAAATGCAGGACAAGACCACGAGGCTTGCTGACATCTCGTCCCAAGTGGGCCTCACCATCCACAAACAGAAAACAAAGACAATGAGGCTGAACGCAACCAGGGAAGAACCAGTCTTGTTTGCTGGCACCCCGTTGGAGGAGGTGGAGTCCTTCACCTATCTCGGGAGCATCATCGACAAAAAAGGCGGCACTGATGCAGATGTCAGAGCACGAATCGGTAAAGCAGAGCAGCCTTTCTCCAGTTGAAAAAAGTGTGGAGTTCCAGAGAGCTGTCACAACACACCAAAGTCCGGATTTTCAACTCCAACGTAAAAGCAGTTCTCTTATATGGGAGCAGAAACTTGGAGGTTGACAAAAACCACAGTCAACAGAGTACAGATCTTCATAAACAGTTGCCTTAGAAGAATCTTGAAAATCCACTGGCCAGAGACGATCAGCAACGGCAGACTCTGGGAGAAAACAGAGCAGATAACAGCAGAGAATGAAATTGGGCGAAGAAGATGGGGATGGATTGGTCACAGTCTGAGAAAGCCAGCTTCCAGTATCACTAGGCAGGCATTGCCATGGAACCCCCAGGGAAAGAGGAAAAGAGGCAGGCCGAGAAACACCAAGCAGACATGAAGAGACTGGGAACCACCTGGAGTAAAATCGAAGGAGAAGCACAGGACAGGAGTCGCTGGAGGTCTCTCGTGGACGGTCTATACCCTGGGAGGGGTGACAGGCGTAAGTAATACAGCTTCAAGAGACATAGATCTCATGAGCCCCAAAAATTGCGGGCGGCTCAATAGGATCTATATGCCTCTTGTGGTCACCTTCTTGGGCGGCTGGTGGTCTTTGAATTAGCAAATATTGCACACAGTTGCACAACCTGTGACCTTCACTGGCAGTGAAGGGGTGACGGTAAGTTGATACCGTTAGTACATTAGCTGAAGTGTGTAGTGTCTGGTTTCGCGCCTTGAGCCTTAAAAAGCCACAGCAAGACTGGCACCACCATTGACCAGTCGTGGCAGATTCATCCGTGTACGGTGTGCTCGTCTGTGATTTTGGACCTTACGGCTGTAAGCCGTAATGTCCAAAATCACAGACCCAGCACACATTTGGCTCTGCCAAACCACCGGATTTTCGTAAATGGTGACAAAAATGCACGGAGATACGTGCTTCTCGTTGCTTGCCAGGTCTCCGAGAAATCGGCAGAACAGAATTGCGGTGATGGACTGAATCCAGCCGACTTGCTACTGCAGTCTGAGGATGGCAGTGGGCAAATCTATGTCCGTCACTAGCAAGAGACGCAGCAGCAGGGACTCATGAGAATCTATGTCTGTTGCAGACTGCAGTGATTTCAGATAGAGCATCTCACAATTTTTTGTCCGCCGCTGCATCTTGCTATTTGCACCCGATTAAGTTGGAGTAACAGACGCAGATTTGTGTTCGCGTTTAGTATCGGCACCTGATCACGTGCACCGGCCGTATTGAAGGTGGCGTTCAATGAAGCCAGACAAGTCAAGTCAAATTACGTAAAGTGAAGTTTCTTTCATGTGGCGCTTTTTCAAAGCCGGTCTGCGCAGGGCAGCTAGTTTCAGTTTGGCTTCATTTTAACTCATTGAACTCCAACACGACACGGCAAGACATGGATCAGAAGAGTAATACAGTCTTCAGGGGGCAACTTCAAAACTTTCAGCTGATTTCGGTCCTGGAGCAGAGTGTGTTAATGTGCATCTGTTACCTTCAAGTTAAGAAGACTTGCAGGATCTGGCGGTGTGACCGTTTACAGGCTTCAACATCAGTTTTCATCGCAGACAGAGCCGGCACAAGCCTCATGGCGATTCCCCCCGCCCTGTAGTGTGTTGGGAAATGGGTGTAGATTGAGTCAGCAATAGGCGTAGATCCTCATAAGCCCCCGGCAAGCTGTGGGAGCCCGTGAGGATCTATGTCTCTTCCACATATGTCCCACACTCGTAGCACGGATTTCTTTGGCAGTGAAGAGCCCTAGCGTTCAAGCGAACGGTGTGGTACAGGAATGAGTATAGACTGAGTCAGCAAGTGGCAAAGATCCTCATGAGCCCCCGCGACTGCGGGGGCTCATGAGGCTCTATGCCACTGGCACATCTTAGTGGCGTTTACACTCGCAGGACGGTTGTCTTCCGTCTGGACTGAAGAACCGTAGCGTACAGCACAGGACCTGCCATTACAACCGACGCGCTAGCTTTGAAGCGGATTCTTGCAGACTTTTTACAAGGCGGTAATAGTGGTCAGGTGGGTAGTGTTTATGAGGAGCAGTTGCTCTCTTAAGTGGGAACCTGTTACCATGGTAATCCAGATAAACATCTGGCTAATTATGTGGGAGCTCACCTGAAACGGTTCCCTGGTGCAATTACTTTTGCTGAGGATACGTTCCAGAATTGCTAATGGTACCGGCACTGAGATCATGTTATACAGTCTACACCTCATTCAGTGACAGGAAAAAGAGGTGAACAATATGCAATTGTTCCTTCCTGTTATGTGTAAACTAGGGAATAGTAAATTGGTGAAATTGTGATCTGAAAGTTTTCTTTTGTAACTACATATATACAGCCCCCGAGTCTACATCATCAAAGTGCGGTATTGGTTCGTGTTATACCGTAACCTGAAGTGCTGAACCAAAATTGATGCTATAACTATCGTCATCTTCATCATTATTGCAATGTGGATGTAGGATGCAGTTGGTGTTACGGTTTCATTTTATAATTGTGATGGTAAAGTGTGAGCGAAGATGTTTGAAGCTGTCGGATCTTCTTTGTCAGTTTCTTCATGGGTTCAGCGTTCTACGAATAATGTTGCAATGAAGCTCGACATTTTAATCATAAAAAATGAACTGATGTGAAAGCTGTTTCGATATTTTGTGAGGGTGTTTCCTAGATACGTCAGGTGTTTATTAAGTTTTGACAGTTTCATTCGCGTTTAAATATCGTGTCGGTGGTGCAAGAACTGGAACGCCGCCATATTTTTCATGTCGGACATCAGTCTTCACTTGGATATATATCTTCGTCACTGTGCAAGCAACAGCTCTAAGAAGAATAGATCCCTAAGAGCCGCCTTATCTATCACTCACACTTTATTAACTTATTCGAGACGTGCTGCATTTGGATACGCGGCTTTAAGCCGCGTATCCGAATGCTGGACGTCTCGAATGAGTTAATCTTTAAGGGTAGCGGACTATTGCGAGCTCACTGAATCTGTAGTGTTGATTCACCAACAACGTTCGAAAGCTTCCAGTAAGACAACTGCGGGAGATGATTCAGCTATAAAAGTTAAAGTGTAGCGCCAGATTAAAGCTGAATTCTCCAGGCATTGTTCTGAGGGCCAAGAAAACGGATTCTCAATGATTTTCCTCCCTTAACTAAGACGTTCCTACCCATCTTTTTACAATACATGTGAGTCCGCATATGTAATTGAGGTGTACTATTGCCTCTTGAGTCAGTGGCGTGAGTAAAAGATAAGCGTCTATCCGCTCGTATTTTTTCAAGGAGCGATGCATTTCCAATCGTCGTTTTAATCAGTGAAGGACACATCGCCTTGGATTACGTGTTAAGGATACCCCAGCGCAGAGTTACATGACTGATATATTTGTATTGAAAAATAAATTCATATCCACGCAGATTCTTATGAAGGATACCTCCATGACTGCGGATACTTTTTAAGGATACCTCGACGCTGACATTTCCATGAGTGATCAAACCAGTTACATTTTCTGTGAAGGAGATCACAATCTTTTTCTATATATAAAATGAGGCGACATTCGCGACACAGGTAAGAGAAACGTTTGGCACATGATATCACGTATAGAGTTAACCCTTTCACTGCCGAGAAAAGATAAAAACGATCCTCCTGCAAGAGACATAGATCCTCATGAGCCCCCGCCTCTTGCTGAGACCTGTTTGTATCCACGTCCCTGTGATCTGTTTATATCCACGCGAAAAATAAAGTTCATAAACAAAATATGCGTACAGTGGCAGGAAAGGGGGTTAAAATAAATGTTAACCCTTTTAGCTCCAAGGTCCCATTTCTCAATTTTGGAGGTGTTGCCTAACGACTATGTAACAGTTGCAGAAGATGGATTGACCATGATAATTTAAGGGTAGTGCCAGATTAGCGTGGCGCCTTCAGGCGCTAAACTAATATGGCACTACCCTTGAATTATCGTGGTCAAGCCATCTCCTGCTGTATGGATCCGGGGCTAAAGGGGTTAAACGACATCATGTACGCAGTCAAAATTGTACCCGAGGTGTTATTATACTGGTGATCCCATGCGCTGATCAGTGGAGCGAATCGAGGGCGACGTGTTGCCTGTCATATTCTTAAATGTTCTCTGGTATCTGATTTTGGTCCTTATGGTCGCAAGGGAAAGACAGACTGGTCCACCGTGCATGTTCGATTCTGTCCTATACTGGCAAAATCAGTTTGGTATCAGTTTCAGCCAACTTAATAAAATTTCAAATACAAAACGATTTCCAAATACCGTGTAGCTCGCTTGAGCTTGCCCTTAGCACCACGTGAATGTTCTGTGTTTACGTACAGTGTGTGAGTGAATGCGTGTGATTCACGTGAGCGTGCTTGTTGGGTTCAGTTCGCGGCTACATTCTGCGCATTGAGTTATATTATAAATATGAGAAATGCGCCATATAAATGCTATGCATTAAAATTGGGTATGTCCATTTTTGCGAAAAGAAAGCATTTAAATGTTAAAACTTGCTTTTCAGGAGAATGGAGTTGCTGTCTTTTTCATGAAAAGCAAAAATGTCATTGTTATACATTGACAATAATTGCTTTTCGCAGAACTTGACATAACTCATTCAGCCCGAAGGCCGTATTTCCCAAATTTTGGAGGCGTCATCTAATGACTATACACCAGTTGCAGGAGATGTATCAACCATTATAATTCACGGGCAGTGCCAGATTAGCTTGGCGCCGACAGGCGCCAAGCTAATCTGGCACTACCCTTGAATTATCATGGTCGAGCCATCTCCTGCTGTAGTGCGTCAGGGCTGAATGGGTTAAACCTAGTGTGTTTTGCCTTCAAAAGGCAGAATTCTCGGACACTGCCGTTGAACTTAATTTCTTGGTCGATCCATCTCCTCTTGATAGGCGACATTGCTGAAGTGGTTAACTGGGCACCTCCACTTCCAAGGAAAAAAGTGAGTACGATACAGCAGCAAGAGACACAGATCCGCATAAGCACCCGCATTCGCGGGGGCTCATGAGGATCTATGCCTCTTGCCCAGTGACGCCACCTCGTACCCATGTTCTTTGGACTGACGGCTGGGTCGCTTTGGTGTTGAATTTAACAAAGGTGTCAGAAAGCAATATACGTCCAGGGGCTAACTGTTTCATTTTTTAGTGCCAGCTGTGGGAGATAGATCGACCGCGGGTTGCACCTGTATATAGCGGCTTGGCATTTGTAAGGTACTGAGCTAATCAGAGAGAGCAAGTCAGTAGCCCTGAATTTTAGTGGACGATCAACATTCCGATGCGCACGCAGTAACAGAGCAAAGGCTGGTGTACGGCTATGATACAATTACAACTAGCCAAGCGGTACAGACAATAGTTGACGGCTGTTTTAAATGTGAAACCTATTCAACTATATATCAGTCTTCCCTTTACGAGGACACTCAATGATTATCCTGAACAATAACAAACATTTCAGGGAAAAGTCGCCAATTCAAATTTCCAAGCAATAGTACACACCCGATTGTCACCGCCTAAGAATGATCACCTGATCACTGCCGTGCTGGACATTATTCCATTACATCCTCAGGCCGATTTTTAAAAAAATACTTTGTGTCCTATGAAGGCTACGTTACAGATTATGAGATAGATCAACCATTTTAGTTCCAAGGATGGTGCCAGAATAACATGTCGCCTCAGGCGCCAAGCTGTTCTGGCACGACCCTTGAACTATCGTAGTCAAATTTATTTCAGGCTATAGTGTATCAGGATGAAAAGGGTTAATTAGGAATTAGGTCAGGTCTCAGAAGCGTACGCCATAGTACTGATTGGAGTTAAATATTTTGGACAACCTACTGTTTTGTTTCAGAATCACACATTCGCTTATACATGTGTTGCTACTGCGTGCTGCTTGCAGGCAGTAGGCGGCAGAAAATAATAAGATGTTCAGTAATTTTGGACCTTGCGGCTTCCAACGTATGGGTAAAACAAATCACAGAGCAGCACACACCTCACCCGTTAGACTCCACAATCACAGAGCGGGAAACACAAATTCTCTTTTACTGTGCCGGGAAATGAGAAGGAAAAAACAATTTTCAATTTTCTCCGACGAAGAGAGAGCTCTTTCATGTGTGTTTCATTGATAAAAAAAATATTTAGCAGAGCGGTCTGCTTGCCCACTCCACGGCAATAGAATCAAAGTGTGCTGGTCTGCGATTCTGGACCTTACGTCTTATAGTCGTAAGGTCCAAATTCACAGACCAGCACACAAACGTCTTCTAAGACCAGATTTGCTTAGTCGCGGGCACCCAGATACAAATGTTTTCCCAACAAGAGGCGCGTATCTTCGTGTGCCCGTGCAGTCTGTACGGGCCCATGAAGATCTGTGCCTCTTGCAAGGAAGAAAGTGTTCGCTTTAGGGATTGATAAGATAATTGTTTGGATAAGAAGACGTAAACCTCTGCACACTTTCAGAGAATTGCGCTGTAGATACTGGGCCGCGTGAGCCGGAATTGTACGTTTGAGGTTGAATTCTAAGGTAGATAATCGCGAGAAGCTTGGAATTAAATGTTGGTTTGCTAGGCTTCATTTTGTGATTAATTTTGTTTGTTTGTCACATCTATCGTCTATGTTTAACCGATCCCCAATGCTCAAGAGGCGATGGGGCCGACGTCGGACGCCGTGCACAGTTGTGTGCGGGCCAACGGTGGCCGACGTGGGCCCGAAGGCTTTTGCGCACCGGATTTTCTCCAGGGCGGGCATTCAGTAATTCTTAACAATGTTTTCTCGCCTCTACTGAGACTTCACTATCCACCTTTTCACTCTGCATGTCAGTAGGCACACATACATGAGATTTGTATTGCCACTGATACGAGATCCAGACCATAAAATTAATCTGACTAGGGATGTAGATGATCGTCTGGTTCTATATCTGCGTATTTTTCTGTGGGCTGGCGATTGGGTGCCTGCGGATAGGAGAGGGCAGGGGATCTGACTGTTTGTCTGTCCAGTGCTGAGTACTTCCCCTTGGTATGTGTACAATTTTACCAGCGCTAGCCTCGCCTATCTGGTTTGTGAGCATCAATTAATCGGACTGCCAATTAGCCTGTCAAGCGCAGGGAACTTCAGGGGAACTCTAGATCTCCTACGTAGCAAAGGAGAAAATTAAACGTGGTAAATATAGTTAAGTTATAGCTTTTTTTTTTTGGCAACTTTAGTGTAAGTCATACCGAGAATATTTATCAAGGAGTCATTTGCCAAGTATTAACCTCTATATCTGCCGGGGCAAGGCGAACGCTAACCAGGTGTAAGAGAGATAAACCCTCATGAACCGCCGCAGTCGCTCATGAGAATGTATTTTAAGTTGACCCTTTGTCCTCTGTCCTTTAACTCATTCTGCCCGCGACACACCACATCAAGATGATATGGCTCGACCATGATAGTTCAAGGGTGGTGACAGAATAGCTTGGCGCCTATAGGCGCCAAGCTATTCTGCCACCACCCTTGAACTATCATGGTCGATCTGTCTCCTGAATTGTAATGCAGTCCTCGGAGGATAATTTCAAACTGTGGGTATTTCGTATCTCGGGCACAATGAGTTACGCCTGTTTGGTCCCATGGGCCATCTGTGCTCTTCACGCGAATGTCGGTCAGTGCGGTGCAGTCATTTCAGACGCGCAATACGTGATCACTGGCAGCGAAAGGGTTAACCCATTATTGCCTGGAGCAGGTCGCTTTAACTTAAGGCCACATTCTCAGGAAGAAAGTGAGCACAATCCAATCGCAAGGGACACAGATTCTTGTAAGCCTCTGCCACCATTGAGGGCTGTGAGAATCCGTCCCATTTGCCAGCTTTATGTCCGTCACTAGAGGTATTTAGGCAGACGAGATGCCCCCTGGTCAAGACCTGTCCTGAGTGTCATTCATTGCGGATTAACCATTTCACTGCCGAGATACACTGAACCGGTACCAACCACAAGAGACATAGATCCTCGTTATCCCCTGCAATTGCTGTGACTTATGAGGATCTATGCCTCTTGGTGGTGACACTTTACATCTGTAAACTCTGACTCTGAGACTCTGGTGTTGCATTAACAAAAGATATCGTAGACGCAGCTTGCGAGCAGTGGCATGGGATGGGCGTAATACACAATACAGCGCCACTCTTGACCTATAATAATAATAATAATAATAATAATAATGAGTACTTGTATAGCGCCTAACCTCGGCTTAGATTAGTTCTAGGCGCTTAACAAAAACTAATTGTACAAAAATAACTAATTACTAAAACGCAAGTTACAAAAAGTTTTTTTTTTTTTTAATCTCCCGCCATATGAGTATTATTATTTCAGTGAACTTCACTGAAAGTATGTCATCGAGTTTGTGGACGATCCCCAAATAGTCTTTTCACACACGAGGCCCAGTGACTCGGCACGATCTGTGAATGCCTTGTTGATTCCCGCGCCAAGGTAGAGATGGCCTGTTTACGATAGCAGATATCGAGTTTCCTCAGCGAGCAAGATGCATAGACTCTCAGCAGCCCCTGCAGCCGCAGGGGCTCATGAGAATCTATGCCTCTGGCTGGTCAGGATTTTGAACATCTATCTTCCTATTTCTCCTCAAACGTAGGAGAGTTCTGGTTTAACAACAGGAGTCATGCACTTAAGTGCGTGTGCTCTAAGGGTCCTAGATTGAAATTTAGTTATGGAAACGATGTTCAAAAGCAGACAGTATAGGCATAATGGTGTATGCATTAACCCATATAATACTGAGGCTAAAAGCTAGAAACTTGTACACTGCCATATGCACGCTACATCACAGTAACTTATCGATAAGGATATAGACCAATGGCTTTAGTTCAAGGGTGGTGCCAGAATAGCTTGGCGCCTAGAGGCGCCAAGCTATTCTGGCACCACCCTTGAATTATTTTAGTCAAAATGATTTCACACCCTGGTGTATTCCGAATGATAAGGGTTAAATGTAAGTTATGACCAGTCTTTGACGACGGATGGTATCAGTCACTGCATCGTTTCACTCCTTCAATGCCAGTGTTCGCAGATTGTGTTTAATATCATCAATAAATCAACGTCATGTAGCCCCAAGAAACTCCAAGGAACAGGGAGACAAACAAGAGGCGTAGATCTTCATGAGCCCCCGCAATATGCCTCTTGCAGTAGGTTCGGTTAAACTTGTTCTAGGCAAGAAAGAATCAATATAGCTTTCTCTTGGCATTTTTTTTTTTTTTTCGTTTATCTTTTTTGTCGGGTACCATGCAAATGATGCACACCAGGAGTTCATGTGGTGCTGCTTTTTGGCGTCAGTTTTTCAGTGATGTGGCCATTAACCTACCGACTGGTGTGAAAAGTGAACAGAATCCAACTGCAAGAGGCATAGATCCTCATGAGCCCCCGCAGTCGCGGGGGCTCATGAAGATCTATGCCTCTTGCTGAAACCACTTTCACGGTATGTATGTTTGTTTGATGACGACGAATCTGTGGCAGTCAATCGCCTAAGAGCTCAGAAACACCATCAACGTCCTCTGGCAGTGAAGTGGTTAATTATGAACGTGTCCTTTTGTTAACTCAATGGGGACGTGCCGTATACGGATGCGCGGCGAATCGCCGCGTATCCGTGTATGGACGGAGAGTCTCCAATGAGTTATTTCTGATTTGATTTTGAAGATTAAAAAGATCTGCTGTACGGGCCCACTTGAGAATATATGTCTCTTGCAGGTGAACGGTGGTGATATGCAGCCTGTACGTACTACCACCCCTCTTTCTCCCAACCCCCATATCCCCACCCCCCCTCTCCCTTCCTCCCCCATCCCAATTCAGATTTCGGAATGTAACCCATAATTGTATGACATCCAGACTAAAAAGGTGGCAGCCATGTGCATACACCGCAATGAAAATACCAGCAAAGCAAGAAACGCGCTTAGAAAGGACAAGTACAACACAAATGTATAGTCCTTGTCTTTCCTCACAAATGTGTCGTACTTGTCTTTCATAAGCATGTTTGTTTTTTTTTTAAATGAGAGAAACAATCGACGGTGTTCTACGATCCCTTTCTAAGCATAATCCAGACCAAAAAGGCGTAAGCGCGTAAGACCAAGTGTGTAAAATGCAGAGAATAACCCAACGAAGAAGGAAGCACGCTTAGAAAAGACAGTTACATTTGTAACTGTCTTTTTTATGCCTGTTTCTTTCATCGTTTTGGGTTGATCCCTTTCTAAGTGTTCCTTTCTTTGTTATGATTGTCTATATTTTTAAGACAGCTGTAAACAGGACTGCATACCTGCACAGCCTTGCCAAATCCAATGGTGTGTCTTGAAGTTAGCGTCCTGTCGGCCCTTTTTTTTTCTTCCGTGAAAACAGAAAAAGAAAAGAAAGGAGAATGCGTGAAACCATTTCCCCCGCACCTCCGCCTGTAGATTGATGGTTGACAGCATTGTGCCTGGCCTGGCACACGGACCACGTCTGTCAGCTAGAGTGAACCTCTATACTCTTTGCAGCTAGCAGGCTAGAGCACGTGCATGCACAGGATAAGCAACAAAGTAGGTGGAAAAAAAAAACCAAAGCACTGAGAACACAGGGTGCAAACATTGAAGTTATGGAAAGAGTTCCGTAAGGTCAATAGGATACTAAGTTTATTTACACACCGAGTCAGGGGCACGAAACGTTGGTTTCCTCGCCGCACCCCCCCCCCCCCAACCCCGCACCCCCCCCCCCCGCCCCCTCCCCCCCCCCCCCGCCCTTTGTGTTTGTAAGGAAGTGACCTGCGCACACTGGCACTTCGATCTGCCCTACCTACATTTGTCCTGGGGCCCGCAGTTGCATGAGCGAGCTTAGTCCTGCACCAGCCACTAAGCAAGGTGCTCCGCTATCGCGGCGCACCTTGCTTGGTGGCTGGTGCAGGACTAAGCTCGCTCATGCAACTGGCCCCAGCGACTTAAGCGGTGGCAGGCCACCCATCTTGGTTTCGTTTATGAACATTATGCTTGACGCTATACGACAATTACGCAGCTATTGATGCGGGGCGCCTTGAATGAGTTAATAATATCACACTTAATCCTTTCCCTGCAAATGTACATAATGTACGTACACTGTAAGTAAATTATTGTTTCTGAAATCTTGGTTCATTCAACGACCGAAGTCCAAGAAACGTGGATATCAATTGTACTCAGCAAGCGGGCTACCCCGAGTCGCGGGGGCTCATGAGGATATTATGCCGCTTGCAGTTGGATCATGTTAACTTTTTCTCGGCAGTTTAACGGGTGAATAATGACCTGTCCGAGTATTATCACGTTAGTTTGAAACCAGCAGTATACGCATTGATATAAAAAATATAAATAAATAAAAATAAAAAAATAAAAAAAGAATGGATCCATGGCTCTGCGAATAATCTATGCGCCGCAACTCGTGCGCCGCAACCCGTGCGTCCCTGTTTTAGGGATCAGTCAAATAGGAACGCACCGACGACGTAAGGAAACACAGACGCGAGGTTTGGTTTGATTTATAGATTAACACACTTATTTGAACACTTGACACTGACTTAGAGTCTTTTTATGGTGACCGTGTTATTTCTATCTCAAAAGAATGTTGGGTACGTGCGCAAGCAAAAATAGACCATTTCAACCGTTCACTGAGAACAAATGGTTTCCATAGAATCAGGGGTGGCCTTGAGGCGCATACCTGTTTGCCTTCCAGCGCCAGTGGCGAGAAGTGCACGACATTTTTTGCACAGCTGAAGCATAGCGCTTAAACCTTTGCTTGTCGGTAGCGGTTTATGTCGCGATGATCGCGACAAAAACCGCTACCGACACGCAAATGATTAATTGCACGCACACAGTGGCAGTGGCACTCAACATTTTTCGCACCTTTGATAAATTGTAATTTGTTTGGGCTGCAGACGTTAAACATTGATGGCTGAGTGGCGGACGGAAGTGCCAAAGATGTACGCAGTCCATTAAAGCCAACCATCCACTTGTTTCAGTAGTTTATTTGCAAGAGGCACTTGAGGCAGTATGTGCCTCTGCAGACATAGTCTGCAGTTGAGCATGAATGTTTGTGCCTCTATATGGTTGGAAGTTATTTTATAGATTGGCGATGATGAGCCCATGATTTTTTTTAAAACTCATTTGAGACGTGCCTCTTCCGGATACGCGGCTTAAAGCCGCGTATCCGGAGGCGGCACGTCTCGAATGAGTTAAAGGCCAGTCTCTCTGTCTAGCCAATATTGCCTCTGCATCGACCAATTTAAATCTTAATGAACTTTTAGCAGATCTTACACTTAGCTGTCTCTGATGTATAGTTATTTGGTCATTGCCTGGGCGGGATTCAAGCGTATTACATCTGGGTCCCATTTATGGATATATTTGCGCCAGCGAAGGAACAATGCGTTTCGTACTCAGCAGGTGTTCCGCATGTGATGCTTTGAAAATTACCTGAGTTAGCGCGGCGCACGCGCATGTGGTAGAGCTCACTAAGCATTTAACCCTTGCACTGCCAGTTGTGGTAATATTGTTCTTCTGAAATCTTTGCCGTTCAACCCTAAAGCCGTCCTAAAATATATGGATGTAAAGTGGATTCAGCGAGAGGCATAGCCGATCCTCATGAGCCCCTGCAACTGTGGTGGCTCATGAGGATCTATGCCTTTTGCAGTTGGGTGGTGCTGGGTGGGCAGTGAAGAGGATAATGTTACACGTGCGTTAGCAAGAAGTCGGCAGGCAGTGCGCACACAAGCAAGCGCACATTACATGTAGTTCACATTAGTACATGGGCGAATGGGCAAACTCATGCACACACATTACAAGCACTCTCTCTCTCTCTCTCTCTCTCTCTCTCTCTCTCTCTCTCTCTCTCTCTCTCTCTCTCTCTCTCTCTCTCTCTCTCTCTCTCTCTCTCTCTCTCTCTCGCATTGTCATTGTCTCTCTGCCGTGCATGGTTAGTGAGAGGGATTTTGTGTACGTTATCAGTTATTATTATTCGGGTAGTGTGTAACAATTACAAGAATGAAACAGGTCTGCGCACGTAGTCTTTTAGCCTGGGAAAAAATAAGTTTCATTTCATATTTCATTTCATTTTGTTTCATCTCTCTCTCTCTCTCTCTCTCTCTCTCTCTCTCTCTCTCTCTCTCTCTCTCTCTCTCTCTCTCTCTCTCTCTCTCTCTCTCTCTCTCTCTCTCTCTCTCTCTCCTCTCTCTCTCTCTCCCTCTCTCCTCTCTCTCTCTCTCTCCGTGCGTTTTCTCTCCGCCGGGCCTCCCGCAGATGAGATAGGGACAAGCAAGTTGTGAGTTTAACTGGCAGCAACAATAATTATCATTGTGTAAATAAAAGCCTATAGAACAATAAGGGGGAAAAACGTACTTAATACTGAGACTGACACTTTTACACCGTGTGTATCAGTATTTTGTGTGTTGGTCTCTGATTCTGGACTTTATGGCTGAAAGCAGTAAGGTCCAAAATCACAGCGGCGAGCACCCACTTTCTGGCCCCGTTAGACGAGAAGTGTTATGGTTTGGTCTAATCCTGATAGCGATGACATTTTTGTTTGCAACTACCACGTAGCACATAATGACTGGCGGGGGGTGGGGGGGGGGGGGTAGGGAGGGGAGGCGGGGTGGGGAGGGAGGGGGGTGGTGGTGGCGGGGTGCACGGTATAGGGGGTTGTTGTCGGCGGGGTGTGTAAGTTAACCCTTATGTAACCAGTCCAAAACAAACTTTACCTCAGCCCCTTCGATTTTGATGCAGATTGCTGTGTTCAGACAAAAGACTGGCAGACGATTTCGTCTCGGACTGTCGACTTCGCCTGACTGAGTGCTTTCTGTAATCATACGTGTTCTTGAGTAAATTCTGCTTGTAATTCTTTCTCTGATAATGACGGAAAATGCCAGCAGGTTTGTCTGTTTAGGCCTTTTTTGAGGTTATCGTTTTCGTGAAATACTAGCGGGTATCTCGTCAGTTTCTCTAGTGTAGCGATTCGCTTCGCATATTTGCTGTTTGCCTGTTCTCTGTTCGTTTTTGAGTTTGGAAAAGAAATTTCGAGAATACGAACTAGTGGGCATAAGGAGCTTGTTTATATAGCAGTATCTCATTCAGCCCGACGGCCGTATTTCCCAAATTTTGGAGGCGTCATCTAATGAATATGCACCAGTTGCAGGAGATGGATCGACCATGATAATTCAAGGGTAGTGCCAGATTAGCTTGGCGCCTACCGGCGCCAAGCTAATCTGGCACTACCCTTGAATTATCATGGTCGACCCATCTCTTGATGTAGTACGTCAGGGCTGAACTGGATATGAGCGTATTTTGTGTTTGTGTTGTGACAAATGCAAGTAGTCAGATTGTATCTTCTTGGCCTGCAAGGCTTTTGACAAGGAAAGTATATCAAGTAAATTCTTGAATATTAACCCCTTCCCTGCCACTGTACGTGCATTTCGTTTCTCAGTGAAATCCTGGTTTATTCAACGACCAAACGCCAACACCGTCCAAGAAAGATGGACACAAATTGGTCTCTGCAGGAGGCATAGATCCTCATGAGACCCCGCAGTCGCAGGGGCTCACTAGGATCTATGCCTTATGCAGTTGAATCGTGTTCACTTTGTTTCTCGACAGTGAAGGGGTTAAGTTATTGTTGTACAACATATCAATACATGCGTCAAAGAGGGGCAAACCTTCATGGAGTGTAGCACGCTGCTAACATTCAGCGAAGAATTTTGTTAGAACTAGTACCAGTGATTTCAGAACACATCTGACTGCAGGTTTCATATCTGCTTCAATTCTCATAATCATGTAATGTTTACTGTAACAAAAATCTGAAGACGAACAAATACAACAGAAAAAACCGCTTGTACCAGAAGCGCAGACAAAACTCCAACCATCTTCAGGAAGAATAGATCCTTATGAGCCCACTGCCCCAGAGTGCAGACAGTCACTAAAATCTGTCTGTCTGCTGACTCAAATTAGGTCGATGTTGCTATAGTGCTTATTTAGAACGCATCACAAGCTTGCTTACCCTGTAGAAACGACCTGAGAATCTGCATGTCTCTTAATGACTAGTGTTGACTATGTTTTTTGTTGTCAGCAAGATGCAATGAGCCTCATGAGCCCCCGCAACTGCGGGGGCTTATGAGGATCTATGCCTTTTGCAGTTAGGTGGTGTTCAATTTTTCTCAGCAGTCAACTAATCGCGCATAAAATTGTATGAAATACAAAGTCCCCATGATTTACCTGTGTGATGTTTCACTGTGATTTTTTTTCACTGCGTGTTTTCAGGGCTACCCTGTCGGAGCGGTTCGCCAACTACTATGGGAACCTTCGCTCATTGCTGCTGGGTTCGAACCTCACGGGTCGGCGCCCCACCTACCAGGAGGACTCGTTCGTGGAGGAGGCATCCCTCACGGCATTCAGAAAGGACAAGGAAAAAGATGGTGAGTGAAGCATACACGTGTGCTTGTCAACGATTTAGACATTGTAGAGACTAGGGTAGAGTCTAGAATCACTGGTCAGTGCATTTTACACCAGCAGTCCCCATCGTATTGATCTGTAACCATAATCATCACCCCCCCCCCTTTCCCTCCTTCAAATATTCTCTACCCCCGTCACGACATCCCTCCCCCCCCCCGCCCCCTGTTCCACCCCCCCTCACCCTCCCACACACACACCTTCCCACCCCCCTCCCCCACCCACTGTCACCAAACACCTCCATCACCCATTGTGTTGTTCCCGTCCGGACAGGACAAGACCCACCTAGTAAGCAAAAGATCCTCGTGCCAACTTCAGCTGCAGTGGGCCCGCGCACGGCTGTGCGCGGGCCCACTGCAGCTGATGTCGGCACGAGGACCTTTGCTTTACTTCATTGTGGCTGATGGCTCTACAATAACAGCTCAATGTCAAGATAATCGACCATGATACACGTTGCTCCCTTCTAACCCTTTTAGCCCCAAGGTCCCATTTCTCACATTTTGGAGGTGTTGCCTAACGCGGACTATGCACCAGTTGCAGGAGATGGCTTGACCAGTACTCAGTCAAGGGTACTGAGATTACTGAGCTTGGCGCCTTCAGGCGCCAAGCTAATCTGGCACTACCCTTGAATGATCATGGTCAAGTCATCTCCTGCTATATGGATCCGGGGCTAAAAGGGTTAAACTACCATGAGCGATCCGTCTGTGGAACAGCGGACAACATTTATTTAGGATAGTATCATGCAGTCGACTGCCCAGCAGGGAAGATCTAACGGGAATGCCACGGGAATCTAACGGGAATCATCACGACAAACGCCACTACCGACAGCCAAAGGGGTTAACCCACTCGACGGGGGCTGGAAATTGTCGGCACATTTCCTTCACTGAGTTTTGCATTAACCCCTCCGCCGTCACTGGCCGTTAATTATGTCTCTAAAAGCATCGCACATTGACTGACCGATAACACAATGCGCCGAGGGAATACTGGTATAAATACGGACAGCAAGCCTCGATCCTCACCATCCCCAGCCTCTTAGAGAGCGTATGAGGATCTGCCTGTAATTGGTTCCTTGCGCTCGTGCAAGTTCTCGGGTAAGAACGTTTAGCTCCGACTCCCACAGCAGAATATGGGTCGACAATGATAATTCAAGGGTAGTGCCAGATTAGCTTGGCGCCTAATGTCGCCAAGCCAATCTGGCACTACCCTTGAATTGTCATAGTCAGTCCATCTCCTGCAAATGATACATTGTCACTAGGTGATGCCTTCAAAATTTGGGAAATTCGGCCGTGGAGTTTAATGGTTAATCAGATTGGTATCTTTTGCCTGCAGATGTCCACTTCACCCGCCGCCAGATTACTTCCCCTAGTAATCAGCGGCGCCATCCGTCTAACTGAGGTTCACGCGATCCGCCCAACTAAGGTTCACTTGCAGTGTGTGTGCTTGGCCATCTTTAGCGCTGAATGTGTCGTTACAAGCCGTCGCTTGGCTAGCCTATTTTGTTTGCTTTGAAATAACGGTGCCATTTCTCCGCTTACTACGACAAATGACGTCGACGGAAATTTACCTTTCACATGACCACGAGGTCAAAGCGCAGCATTCTTTTTTTTTAAACATGACTTGTTCATAAAGTTATTTTCAGTGAATGTTTGAAATATAATTACAAATAACAATGAACCTATCCTATAATTATATTTTTAAAATTGCAATGAGGTAAAGTTTGACCTAATGGATTTCCCGCCATGTCCGCTGTAGCCTACTTTGTTTCCTTCGAAATAATCGCGCCATTTCTCCGCTTAAGCGGTTATATCGAAGCGAACTAAGTAGGCTAGAAACAATCTAGCAGTCTTCCAATCACTGGTGTCACGTGTGTCAAAGTTTTACAGACCTAGTCCTTGGACAGTTCTGCATGGAGACTATTACTTGGTTTGCGCACCGGATCCTGAAATGAACTGTTAACAAAACAATGGTAGAGTACACAATACACAAAGTTAATTTATTCCAGACGTAAGGCATACGGATACGCGGCTGTAGCCGCGTATCCGTGTGTCTTACGTCTGGATCGAGTTAATTATTAGGCAATGAATAAATTGTGTTGTTTGATTTCTTTTTTGACTCGTCAGTTGAGACGCTGGCTTTAGATGAACTTGACATAGACATAACGGCAGCCGCAGTCACGAGGATGAAAATGTCACAGCCTGTATCATTGCGACCTCCTGCGGTTTTGTCATCCCAGCCATTGGATGGTTTCGTTTGGGAGGCCATGTTTCATGTGGATCTTTCAACAGTCGCCATCACACGCTAGCCGGTCCGGAAGTAGTCGCATTCAGTTTCGGAGCGGTTCTGTGAAACGTAAGCTATCCAAACCGTGGTATATACGTCCTCCTGATCCACGTGCACGCCTTCATGAGCCTGCAGCGTTTCTAAAGTGAGATTTGCCATCGCCTCACGCGCGCTGATCATAGTGATTTTCGCATTCTCAACAGCCTGCGAGTGGGTAATCAATTCAGCCGTGATGTTCCACAGGGACAGCCGCTCTCACCCCGCCTCACCTGCACACTGGACACATTCACGTTGTAGCCAGCAGCTAGAAATGAGGACTATTGACTCTCCCAGTGTGCGCTCCATGAACGAGACATCAGCCGGCTGTCTTGCCTCTGACTTTGGCTTGATAGCTGAAGCAGTACTGGTGATGAACGTTTTGAAGTACACAAAAATCAGATTTCTTCTGCACAGTCCATCAATTTGTGGCTTCTCCACGCTGCAGCCGAGCTCTGCGCTATCACCTGCGTCATCAGTGTAATCAAATGAAACATCTTTGTCATCGACATGGTTTTCATGTACTGGTGATGCTTGTCCAATCGTCGGTTATCCCAGCAGCGTGCTCCTTTTCCCCATCACTACTAGCATTCTGCTCGCTTGTCTGTTGTCTGTCTCATTTCCTCGTGCATTTTCAGTCTGACCGGCTTAGGCAGTGGTTTTAGTATCAGCCTGATCTGCTTGTGTAGTTTTTATGATGTCAATCTTGGTCATGGTGCAGGACAGTTACGTCCAAGCCAGGGAGTTCACCCTTTCGTTTGTCTGCATCTGCAATGTCGCCTGTCCATAGTTTACCATAGCGGACGTCCATGTCATCAGTATGGAGAAATCGGACGATCTGTCTTGAACATGGGCCAAGAAATCAGGGTCGGGTGCAAAGGCCGAGAAGGGGACAGTATTCCTAGTTTAAGTTAGGTGGTAGCAAAACAAGCACTCCGGTCTACGGAACAAAAGTCTGCCTCTTGAACAAACAAGTCAGGCCCCACTTCGCATTGCTCCACTAGCAGCGGGCAGTCGAAGTTTATCTCAGTCAGCTCGTGTCGCTGCAAACAACGTCATGCAATAACCCCGGAAGGTGCCAGTGTTCTGACTGACGCTTTTAGATCGCGCGCCAAAGCCAGACTGAGAGACGTTCTGTGGAGTGAATCGTCGTTTTGCGGCCCTCCCGTGCATGTTGAATTCGACGCTCCAGGTGCAGGCGTCGTCCACCCGGCCTCCATGACACGGCAGGCAGTACACGTTGGCGAAGTGGTGTCCCGATGCGGCGTTCGTCACCTGCCTGTTCCCACGGCGTCACGCACCGCTCCTCTACCTCCCCTGCCATGATCTTCCGTCCCACGAATACCAGCGGTAGGTCAAAGGGTAGGACGGCCGGCCTGGGACAGGTGGCGATGAGGCTGGCATGACTGATGCACTCGCCCATTCCGGCCAGCGGACCAGCATCATGATTTGCGGAAGCTGACGACTTCGGATCGCGTGGGTTGGCGGAAACTGCCGATGTCGTCTGCTCAGTTTCTCCAGAAGAGATGCAGGTGAGGGTAAAGTCCTCACAGCAGTCCCCGTACACGAAGCAGGAGCGGTCACAGGCGCATGGCGATCCCGTGTACAGCTGCTCACATGAGTAGGGGGAGTCATTCCACCCCATGTAAATGTCGCGCAGGGTTATGTTGCACGCGGCACCTGACGTCACCGGCAGTATGACGCTGATCAACACCAGCACAGGCAGCATGGCAGTCCGAGGTTGCAAGGGGTGTATGCCAATGGACATCTAAAGAAAAACAACTCTGTCCAGCCTAAAATTGATAATGTTTTAAACAAACGAGGCGTCATGCTGCCTCGATAAAGCGAATTTACTTACTTTGGAAATAGTTTATGTCCGTTTGAATGTCTTCCTGTTCATGTGAATGCCACGAGAGTCATACAGGTCACCCTCAGTATATCGTGGTATGAAACCGTGTTATTCGCCATCGCGCTATTGAAGAGCTGACTACATTATGAAGATAAGCCACATAGTAAGCAAATGGTCATTGAGCCGACGTCACCCTTAGCTGGCCCGCTCACGGCGCAAGATTGATGTCGGCCCGAGGACGTTTTGCCCACAGGGCATCTCCGTGAGAGCCAGAGACCTGCGCGCATTATATCCGATGCAGCCGTATACTCGAACGCATAATAAATACTTAGGCTGACATGTACCGGAAAATTTGACTAGGGCAAAATGTCCTGGGGCGGGCCTCATATTGATTGATTGATTGATTGATTTTGATTACTAACATTCGTTAATTACATGTTACGTGCAGCCAAAACCTTGCTTTCTTTACAGATAGGCGAGGGCAGCAAAGTATTTGATATTAATGCACTTTTACTCGTATCGTGCCACGACGTTTTATATTTTAACAAAAATTAAAAAAAATAATAAAAAATCAACAACAATAAACAGGCATCGCAGAATCTGTGACCGCCTATGAAGGATAGATTTAAAGACTAAGAAACAAACTTGAAAGAATTATTGATAATGGAAAATGAATGATTGAACGAATGGACGAACGAACGGGCTAACGAACAAACAAGCGGAAGACATTAAAAATAGAACGAAGAAATCAGTGAGCCACAGCCACCAGTCAACCTAAAGGTTAATCAACCAACCAAATAAATTTATTTATCAGTCAATCGATCCATTAGTCAATCAGTCAGTCAACCAGCCAGCAAGCCAGCAAGCCAGCAATCCAGCCAATGATTCAATCATTCAGTCAATACCACAAAACCCTACATGTACACTCTTACCGTCTTCTTCTCGAAGAACCTATGCCGTATGTCTGCAGAGATGTGACAATGACGATGAGGTTGTGAGGAATGAACGCGAACAGAGGCATGTCTACGTCTTTTTATTTTACGTTGTAGAGTTAACCTGCACCCTTATTCCAAAATCTGAGATATAAAATAATTCGGTCCGGTCTTGTCGGTCAGAGGCACTGATACTCACGAGTCCCTGCAGCCGCCATGTCATTGTCTCTTGCAGCTGGATGAATTGCTGGGAGGATAAGGACCTGATCAAACCAAGTAAAGCAAGAAGGCTGGGTGTGGTCACTGATATCACTGCGCGTTCGTGCAGCTTCATTAATATAAATTGTATGCTAAAAGCGGTTTTCATTTATTTATTCATTCGTTCGTTCGTTCGTTCATCCATTCATCCATCCATCGATCCATCCATCCATCCATCCATCCATCCATCCGTCCGTCCGTCCGTCCGTCCGTCCGTCCGCAAACATATCACATGTAACGCTTTCATTTTGTATCGCAAGAGTAAGATCATTTATGAACAAGCAGAATAAAAGGGGACCAAAAATAGAGCCCTGTGGGTCGCCATGCTTCACTAACCCTTGATTCGAGTATGAGCCATTTAGTAATACCTTTTGTTTTATACCTTCGAGGTAGGATTTGAGAAACAACGCCGAAGTGTTGGTATACATGGATACTTTCTTGATCAGTATTTCGTGGTTTACTAGATCAAAGGCTTTACGAAAATTTAGAAACATGACTCCTGTAAGTTTTGAGTCGTTGATGGAAGATAACCATGTGTCTATCATCCGTATCAGCGCAGTGTGACATGAGTCTTCTGATCTGAAGCCCGACTGCAATGAATAGAATAATCTTCGGCTTTCCAGGTATATAGATAAATACTTGTGAATATACCGTTCTAAGGACTTGGACAAAACAGGTAGAAGTGATATGGGCCTGAAATTATTAATTTCCCTAAGATCTTTAGATTTAGGTAGAGGTATTACTTTCGCGTCTTTAAATGCGTCTGGAAAACAATTAAAATTAATACAGAGGTTGTAGATATAAGTGATACTCTCTACAATGTATGGGAGGGATATCTTGAGTATTTTTGCTCTAATCTCATCCAGTCCTGATGATTTTTTATTTTCCAAGGATGTAATTAATTTACCAACTTCATGGACCGCTATAGTGGGTATGATGAAAGGTTTTGTGCCGGCAGTTCTCTGCTTGCAGAAATCGACGAAGTTGTCCGGGCATACATAGTCATGCGACTCAGTTCCCGGCGGGATTAATGATTCTGCTACGGAGACGAAGTGGCTGTTGAAGCTGTTTGCTGTGAGATGCGGCGGTAAAGGAGCTGTGCTTTTATTCGTGCCTCTAGTAACTAAATTTATCGCACCCCATATTGTGGCACAGTCTTTACTTTCGTGAATAACTTTATCGAAAAGTAATTTCTTTGCCTTCAGAACCATGGATTTTATTCGATTACGTTCTTTCATGTAATCGGTGAAACGCTTCTCTCTTCTCAGCTCGTCCCTGTGCTCCATGGCCTCGATAAGATCCGCAGTCAGCCAGGGTGGTAAAGTGGCGTATTTAACTCTTTGTTGTCTCAAGGGCGTGTGTTTAACTAGCACTCTGAGAAAGATGTGATACCACGTATCTAGTGCTTTATTTGGGTCGGTTTCATTGTACACTTCAGTAAACTCTGCAGAAGCTATATCAGACAGAAAGGTATTTTCATTGAACGTTTTAAATGATCTGTATGTTTTGCACGTATGTCCTTGCTTTTTTAGTTTTGGAAGCTTGGACAGCCACGTCACACTGCAGCTCACCGGATAGTGGTCGCTTACGCTAAGACTACCAACGTGAACGTTGCTAACTGCCGGCGGTTTATTTGTATGAAATATGGTCTATAACAGTGGCTGATGATGGCGTAACTCTAGTGGGCGATGTTACCATTTGTTGAAGGCCGACTAATGATGGGTGAGGTTTAAGAGTGTCAATGTTAAAATCCCCTAGAAGGAGAAGTTCGCTTTTATGAATATCTGTTTTATCAATCAAGTGAACAAAGTTGTCATACCACTCAAAAGTGGCCGCAGGATTTCTGTAAAGAAACCCAACAAGTAAAGGAGGGGATTTAGATTGCTTAATCTCTATCCAAATACATTCCACATCGCTAGTTTCTAAGTCCCGGCGCCTGCGGGTTATGTGTTTAACTGAGTTGTGGATGTAGACCGCTACACTTGTCTCACCCTGGACTGACGGATCTCTCCTAAGAATGGAGTAATTTGGAATGGCGATGGCCTCATCACTGATGTGGGAGGCAAGGCGTGTCTCGGTTATACCAAAGAGATGAAAGTAACTAGGTGAATTAACATAAACGCAAACGTCCGGTACTTTGTTCGCCAGGTGATATACATTTAAATGGCGGATTCGAAATTTTTGGCCTTTTTGGCACATTATCTTGTATGGTAATTTTGGCGTTAAAAATAAGTAATGGAACTAAGGGGAATAGAGTACAGGAACTGAAAGTAGTGTGCGAGGAAAAAATATGACAAATGTAAGGCAAACAAACAGCAAACTTCACGAAAAAAGCGGACTTTAAACAGAAAAGAGAGGGAAAAGAAAGGGGCGTGGGGAGTACGTTATTTAGACAACGAGTTTACGTTATCTAAGACGAATAAGAGAATATTTGTGAGGCTGGAAAAATGTAACGAGCACTCGACAATATTCACTGATCTGACTTGCTCAGATACGCTTTAACGGGAAGAAAGAAAAATATTAAAATAATAATAATAAAAGTAAGTTGACTTTTCCCGTAACTTGAAATCTATAGTCTATATAGACAGTCACATAAGCAATATAAGTACGTCGACATAAGACAAAAGTGCGCTGCATGTAGTAAGGAGTTCGAGTCGATTATAAGATACGAGGTCCCGTAAACACACGTCTCACACGTGCGCTCATATGACGGTATTTGACCAAACATGCAGAAATGAAATGATTAGTATCATCTGTTTAAGTCACGAGCAGATCAACATAAGATATCTGCAGTACGAGTTCACTCAGTTTAAACGCCTTACGAGTAAGAACAGCACAAAAACAAATTTATTGCTGTGCTGTAAACATATCTCTTCTCGTTTGTAGGTGAGTGTAGCTGGATACGCGGCCACTCTTGTGGCTTAACGTCAGATCAGCAAAGAGGACAAACTAAAAAAAGTCAGCGTTTCAAGACGAGTCTAATTGATGACACCTAACACACACACACACACACACACACACACACACACACACACACACACACACACACACACACACACACACACACACACACACACACACACACACACACACCGCACACAAACACACACACACACACACACACCCGCACTGACTCATGCGTCCGTGTATGCACGACCCCTGTCATCTTCAGTTCCTGTGCGGACGGATGAATGACCAAGCCGACAAAGGTGCCGCACCTGACGAGCCATGCAAAGATGCATAGCTGACAAGGCGCAACACCCACGTTATCATGGATCACCCTTCACTCATGAGAGAGAGAGTGAGAGAGAGAGAGAGAGAGAGAGAGAGAGAGAGAGAGAGAGAGAGAGAGAGAGAGAGAGAGAGAGAGAGAGAGAGAGAGAGGAGAGAGAGAGAGAGAGAGAGAGAGAGAGAGAGAGAGAGAGAGAGAGAGAGAGAGAGAGAGAGAGAGATGAGAGAGAGAAGAGAGAGAGAGAGAGAGAGAGAGAGAGAGAGAGAGAGAGATTAATTTTCTGCTGGTGGGCGTATATGTAGTTGGTCACCGAATACCCTCACCTTCCCAATGTTAACTCTGAGACGTTCAACGATAAACCGTTCAGTGCCGAGAAGACGTAAACACCACCCAACTAGAAGAGGTATAGATCTTCATGATCCCCCGCAGTTGCTGGAGCCCACGAGGATCTACGCCTTTCGCTGATATCACTTTGAATCCATGTTCCTGGGACTGCTAGTTTTGTGTGTGTGTGTGTTTGGGTGTTGAATTAACCTTCACCGTGCTTCCTGGGTCCTGGAGGACCCAGAAGGGGTTTTAATTGCAAATATTTCATTAACTACTGGGAGTATTAATTTTCAGTTAAATTTTTAAAAAATGCTCTAAGGTCATAAAAGACTACATTTTACCAAAATACGTTAATAATTGATGGAGAAATAAACAAATAAACAATGTCTGAATTTTTCCTACACACAAAAGATGGTGTGGGTCTTGCAGGACCCATACTTTTTAAAGAGTGAGTAAGGTAAATATTCCTGTCCGGATGATGTTGGTCGTCAATTTGTGAAGAGTCAAAGATGAGAGAATTGCATATCACCCAAATTTGTCCTTTGCATTTTGAGGGATGTCAAAGTCCATGCAAAATCGACCAGTTTGAGGTCAGTTTCTTGGTGAACGTTTCACCTGTAGTTTCTGGGGGAAACAGAGAAGTTTCAGACCGTTTTCTCTCCGCCATGATGACTAAAAGTACAAGGATGCTCGGTGGTGTGTACTATAGTGTAAAAGTATGGGTCCTGTAGGACCCACATCATCGGGACACGGATAACCGTTTAAATTACTCTTTGAACAATATGGCTCCTGCCATCGGGACAAGGATAACCAGTTAAACCGACCGCTCTTTGAAAAATATGGGTCCTGTAGGACCCACGCCATCGGGACAGGGATAACCAGTTAAATCGCTGTTTGAAAAATATGGGTCCTGTAGGACCCACATCATCGTTTGTGTGTAGTCCAAAGCATGATGCGGTGAAGGTTAACTCATTCGTGGCAAGCCGCATCCGGATGCGGCTGGTTGCGAATGAGTTAACTCATTCAACTCCGACACGCCACGGCAAGACATGGATCGAGCGTGATAGTTCAAGGGTTGTGCCAGAATAGCTTGGCGGCACAACCCTTGAACTATCACGCTTGATCTGTTTCCAGAAGTGTAATACAGTCTTCAGGGGGCAACTTTAAAATTTGCGAATTTCGGTCCTGGAGCAGAATGTGTTAGCGAAGATTGCAGAAACATAGTCTACGCCAACTGGCACTGAACGGGTATTTTGAGCCATTAAATCATCACAACTGTCAGCTATCACAGCCAGTCTATCTCACGTACACAATGCTACCTTGCTGTTATTGTTATTGTGGATTTTATTATTATTATTATTATTATTATTATTATTATTATTATTATTATTATTATTATTATTACCGATTTCGTTCGATATCGATATCATTTGTAATATCATTATACTATCACGTGCACATATTGTGAATTGCTATACATATGCGTGGATTCTAAGCCACGTGGTCCCAGATGTGAAAGGGCTAACAAATAAAACCTGTGTGTGCTTCCTACTCAGTAGGTGACACACTGGTTCGCAATGCAGACAAACCACATTTAGCAGGGCGGGCTAAAGGCTGACTGATCAACACGCAGCGAAAGAGTTGCTTGCATGGCTACTTTTGTACCCTTTGATGTAGCTTGGGACTTTCATCATCTTTCTATTTCTGGTTTTGTTTTTCTTTTACATTATCACGGTGGCTGCTTCAGCTGTTGTCTGAGTGAGAGGTGGGTCGACCGTGATAGTGAAATGATGGCACAGAAATTCTTCAAGTTAACCGCGTGTTCGTCCGTCAGTGCGTCTGTTTGTGTTGCTCTCAAATGGAAGACATAGCGAGAAAGAAAAGTAAAAAGTAAGAAAAAAGGATACTCGCAAATTATGACCCAAAATTAATCCCTTCACTGCCGAGTCAGGGGGGACGCTACCCAGCTGCAAAAGATGTGAACCCTCATGAGCCCCCGCGACCTGCAAGAGATGTGAACCCTCATGAGCCCCCGCGACCTGCAAGAGATGTGAACCCTCATGAGCCCCCGCGACCTGCAAGAGATGTGAACCCTCATGAGCCCCCGCGACCTGCAAGAGATGTGAACCCTCATGAGCCCCCGCGGTCGCGGGGGCTCATGAGGGTTCACATCTGTTGCAGCTGGGTAGCGTCCCCCCTGCCCCGGCAGTGTGTGTGTGTGTGTGTGTGTGCGTGTGTGTGTGTGTGTGTGTGTGTGTGTGTGTGTGTGTGTGTGTGTGTGTGTGTGTGTGTGTGTGTGTGTGTGTGTGTTATGCCTGGTTTTGGTGTCATTCATTGTATCTGTGTTCTTTACGCGAATGTCGGTTAATGTGCAGTGCTTTCACACGCGAAATACGCGATCACTGGCAGTGAAGCGGTTAACTCATTCGAGACCTGCCGCCTCCGGATACGCGGCTTATGCCGCGAAGCCGCGTATCCGGATGCGGCACGTCTCGAATGAGTTAACTTTTACAAAAATGCAATACACAAGATGAGTCTTTCATAATAAGTCTTTTATCTGTGTATAGTTTAGAGACATGCTTATATCTAATGGTGTGCACAGTTCTAACGTCCCTTTGTGTCTGGGTGACTTACCCTGGTTGTTTTTGATCCCATCCCCTTGCGCAGGCAGGAGGCATAGATTCTCATGAGTCATTGAAAATGCAGGTGCTCATGAACATCTATTCTCTTGCGAAGAGAAATCGGCCCAGTTTACATCCTGAAAATGAGGACTGCATCCGGAGTTGATTCGACGACTGCAATGACACTCTTTAGGTTTAGAAAGTGCAAAGGTTCCTTCGGGTCATGGGCCTTTTTTCCGTCTTGGCCCTTTCTGTGGCGGAGTCATCGTGACTTCACTGCGCACACTGAGCTCGTTTTAATCTGAAGTTTGTCGTATTTTGAATGGTCAGTACAAGCATACTTGATGCACATTAATCGCATTTAGATTCAAGGGACCAGTATGGTGTTTGTCATTTACTCACAGGGTGAGGAAATCGACGTTCTAGCAAGAGTTTCGTGGCCCTGACTCGTAGCGTCAATATTGCCGTCACCAGTCACAGGCGTGAAACTCTTGCTAGAACTTCGATTCCCTCACCTTCACTCTGACACTCAGCAATAGACGCTGTTCGGAAATCAGAAGTAGGTTAAAGTGTTTGGACGAAAACAGTGGATTAAAAGCCCGGACAAACATGCGATATCGCCCAAACACATGCAATTTTAACTTGCCTTCTTCTGATTTCGTCAGTTTACCTCTCTGCACAGCCCCAATGCTCCACCCGCTTAGAAGGAGCAGATTACGTACCGCACTTCCCTGCGTACACCCCACCCCCCCCCCCCCGTGCCCCCCCCCCCCCTCTGTCCGCCGTGAGATGGCCATAGTCGGCGCCTGCTCGGCGTTAACGCCAAATAACTAACTACCCCCATCTCCCCCCCCCCCCCCCCCCCCCACTCCTTACCCCCTCCGTAGTGGACAAAGAGGGGCTGTACATTGAGGTGGATTACTTAGTTCGGTATCCGGGAATGATTTGATAAAACTACAGCCATTGTTTGCTTATAACAACCGTGAATGTAACACACGACAAAGGCCCATCCACATGACCAGTGCAAAGGGTCAGTTCAGCTGTTTCAGTCTAATTCAGACTCCGAAATGCCTAATCATTTTGATTCGCTGGAATGTGAGCTCGCTCTATTCCGCTCTGTTTCTGCCCCCCCCCCCCCCCCCTCCTTTTTTTTTTTTTTTTTCAGCAGAGCGGTTTGTTTATAATTGCTGTCAACGCGTCTATACACTATGCAAGTAGTCACTGAATCAGCTTGAGCAGCTTCTTCTATGCCTTACAGCATAATGATAGAGGCAGGCAAGAGGCATGATTCTCATTAGCTTTCGCATCTGCGGGCGCCATGAGGATCTATGTTTATTTCAGACAGAAGGTGCATATCAGTGAGTGTATCTAGGACAGTGTGATAGTGGCCCTTTCTACAGATGGGAAAAGGCATGGATCCTCAGGAGCCCGTCATGCAAGTTACAGGACCGTGACCCATGAGAATCCGACTGTGCCAAGTTTTGCTTTTTCATTTCACACAATTTTAATTTCCAGGCTGAGTGGCGGAGGGGGAGGGAGATGCGCTATTGTGGTTTTCAGTGAGTTTCAGCCGTCTCTCTCTCCCCCCCCCCCCCCTTTCAGTAACCGTACATCATTGGCCATATAAATGAACACATTTCCCCCCATCTTTCGTTCTGGTAAAGATAAAGTCGGATTGACTACGAAATATACTTGGATCTGCTGAGGCACATATACGGGCGGGTTCACTTCTGAAAACTCAGAAATTTGAATGCCAGGTTTACAAATTAAACTATATACTGACATGGGCTTGGACAGGGCTGTTATTTGATAGAGGGCTGGGGGCAGTACAAGGTGGTGCTAGAGGCCAGCCTTGAAGGCTTTCAGCGGAACTGCCGTCAGATGGTACGGCAGAGAGTTATATTCTGTTCCGTCTGATGTGTACAGAGACAAATGAACCAATCAATAAACATTCATTCCACTGTTACAGCATACTTTCACAAGGATAAAATAAATATATTCTTGTTTTTTCATCAGACGGTTAGTTAGTTAGTTATTTGGATTTAACGCTGAGCAGGCCATCTCACGGCGGTTTTACATCAGACTGATGGCATTCACTATTTAGCAATGTTCGCCTATAACAATAGACAAAACACTCCTAGAGGCATAGATCTTCATGAGTTCCGCGCAGAGTCCGGGGGCTATGTGTATTTCTCAGTCGAATTACTTTCATGTTGGTATGTTAACGTAGATTAATCTGGTTGCGGTGATGAAAAGAACGGATCAAACCTCGCACCTCTCGCGCTTTACCACTGCGCCACGGCGGACATCGCCCCGCTGCCTCCCTTCCCCCCCCCCCCCCCCCCAAAAAAAAAAAAAAAAAAAAAAAATGTGCATACATATATATATATATATATATATATATATATATATATATATATATATATATATATATATATTATATATATATATATATATATATATATATATATATATATATATATATATATATATATATATATATATATATATATATATATACCAACAGTCGGACACGATCAGCTATCGTTATTCCTGTGTATTAATTTCTCCACAAACATCGGATAAATGACGGTACAATCTGGCAGTGTGTTATGTCTGACGTTAAGTGTACAAACAGAAGAACAGCACTGTGTCTCTTGATCTAGACTGTGAATTTGGCATTCAGAAACTACGTCAAATGTAAATCCCAACCCGGTTTCCGTTGGAAGGTCTGCTTCAACTTTCGCCGCACTGCCTCTTTCACGTCTTCGCTAACTGCGTGAAATGGATCGAGATAGGCAGCGCACGGAAAGTGCCTGATTCGCTTGGAGCCTATAAAGACGCCAAGAGTCAGGCACGACCCTTGCTCAGTCCATTATACCGCACCGTAAACAACGCTTAAGGGGCGAGGCCGTCTGCTGCATCTCATTATGTGCTTCAATGCTTCTGAACTTTCGAACTGAAAGCGAAACCGGTGACTAACTGATGATGTCAATGCGACGGATCTGAGTGAGCAAGAGGAATAGATTCTCATGGGACCCTGTGTCTGCAGGGGCTCATGAGAATTTATGCCTCTTGGAGATGGAAAGGGGTTACCTAGAGGGGCTGAGGTTGCACACTCCCTCTGTCCATGTGTCAGTGGTAGAGGAGTATGTGCACTTTGTGGCACTGAATTGCGTCGAGTTTTTGGTGCAGGTTTCACATTTGTTGTCGTGAACCGTTTACATCGTTGTGTCGTGTTTTTGTACAGTGTGGCAGCGTCGCATTTAGGTGTTTTTGCGTGTGTATATTTTGGGATGTGTGATCTTTGCTTATGTTTTCAAAGTGATCATATTTTCCTATAGGTGACCGGATACTGACGCGGTTTGGAACTGTCACAGTGTAGCGCCATTTAGTTTCTTGTGTACTGTGTTGTGTGCACATGCTTGAATTTGTATTGACATTTCAGTATTTTAAGTTTTGAAGTACACACTACGTGTGTCTAAATTCTCTTTTCCACACCGATAATTGTATTAAGTTTTGTCATAATTTTTTTTACAGATAGTGTTGAATTCTGATTTTGTGCCGACTGACCTGTTTTATTTAATCCTTTGGGCTGTAGGTAGCGTTATTTGTCGCGATGATTCCTCAGTACAGGAATCATTGCGCCGCCCACAGTCAAACGGTTAACTTCGTACTGAGCAATACTGAAAAACACGACAATGTTACCCGCATCTAGCTAACTTCAAGCTAGCACCGTCTGTGCCGGTTGGATCGACCGTGATATCTTCTGGGATAGTGTTGGGGAGCTCAGCACCGGCTGCTGAAGATGGATCGACCATGGTAGCTCAAAAGCAGTGATTAATTTAGTGTCTTAACTCATTCGAGACGTGCCGCCTGCGAATACGCGGCTTGAAGCCGCGTATCCGGAGGCGGCACATCTCGAATGAGTTAGCACGGCATTCGCGACGCGCTGCATTCGGTTACGTGGCTTTATGCCGTGCGCACGGCTGTGTTCGGGCTAACGGCGGCCGACGTCGACCCGATGATCTTTTGCGCATTGGGGATTTGCCCTCTAATCTCCTCCTATACAGACCCAAAATCGTTATGGACGGGAGCGCTGGTACTAATGCTAGTCATTCCCTTGTCAGTTCTAGCCACCGGTACTATAAACAGTGTGTGTACTTACTTACTTACGCCTGTCACCCCTACCCGGGTATAGGCCGTCCACGAGAGACCTCCAGCAACTCCTGTCCTGTGCTTCTCCTTCGATTCTACTCCAGATGGTTCCCAGTCTCTTGATGTCTGCTTGGAGGTCTCGACGCCAGGAGTTTCTCGGCCTACCTCTTTTCCTCTTTCCCTGGGGGTTCCATGACAATGCCTGCCTAGTGATACTGGAAGCTGGCTTTCTCAGACTGTGACCGATCCATCCCCATCTTCTTCGCCCAATTTCATTCTCTGCTGTTATCTGCTCTGTTCTCTCCCAGAGTCTGACGTTGCTGATCTTCTCTGGCCAGTGGATTTTCAAAATTCTTCTAAGGCAACTGTTCATGAAGGTCTGTACTCTGTTGACTGTGGTTTTTGGCAATCTCCAAGTCTCTGCTCCATATAAGAGAACTGCTTTTACATTGGAGTTGAAAATCCGGACTTTGGTGTGTTGTGACAGCTCTCTGGAGCTCCACACTTTTTTCAACTGGAGAAAGGCTGCTCTGGCTTTACCAATTCGTGCTCTGACATCTGCATCAGTGCCGCCTTTTTTGTCTATGATGCTCCCGAGATAGGTGGGACTCCACCTCCTCCAACGGGGTGCCAGCAAGCAAGACTGGTTCTTCCCTGGTTGCGTTCAGCCTCATTGTCTTTGTTTTCTGTTTGTGAATGGTGAGGCCTACTTGGGACGAGATGTCAGCAAGCCTCGTGGTCTTGTCCTGCATTTGGTGATGAGTGTGGGACAGTAAAGCCAAGTCGTCTGCAAAATCGAGGTCGTGAAGCTGTGTCCACAGTGTCCACTGTATTCCACTTCGTCTGTGCTCTGTGGTCATCTTCATGACCCAGTCTATGGCCAGTAGGAAGAGAAACGGAGACAGCAGACACCCCTGCCTGACACCGGTTCTGACCTGGAGCTCCCTGGTGAACTGCCCTTCGTGGATCACGCGACATGTCATGCCATCGTAGCTGCTCTTGATCAGGCGGACGAGCTTTGTGGGTACACCGTAGTGTCGTAGGAGTTTCCACAGAGTCTCTCGGTCCACACTGTCAAATGCTTTCTTATAATCCACAAAGTTGACGCACAGCGGGGAGCTCCACTCCAGAGACTGTTCCACGATGATGCGGAGAGTGGCGATCTGGTCTGTACATGATCGGTTCTTCCTGAATCCTGCTTGCTGGTCTCTCAGCTGGGGGTCAACGGAGCTCTTCATTCTCTCCAGGATGATCCTGTTGAAGACCTTTCCTGGTACTGACAGCAAGGTGATTCCTCTGTAGTTGGAACACTTGCTGAGGTCGCCTTTCTTGGGAAGCTTGATTAGGTACCCCTCCTTCCAGTCAGCCGGCATCACCTCCTCTTCCCAGATCTTTCCAAACAGTGGGTACAGCATCTCCACTGTTGTCTCTAGGTCTGCTTTCAGAGAGTCCGCTGGGATGCCATCTGGGCCTGCTGCTTTGCCGTTCTTCAAGAATGCCACTGCTCTTCTGATCTCTTCCCGGCTGGGTCTGTCACAGCTGATGGGTAGGTCGGTCTCTGCCGGCTGGATGTCTGGGGGGTCGGGTGGGCTAGGTCTGTTCAGTAACTCTTCAAAATACTTGGCCCATCTGTCGAGTTGGTCTGCTCTGTCTGCAATAGGCTTGCCTTCTTTGTCTTTTACTGGTCTTTCTGTATGGCCATACTTGCCTGACAATCTTCTGGTAATGTCGTAGAGCTGTTTCATGTTGCCGCTGCCTGCTGCCTTTTCTGCCTCTGCTGCCAGGCTGTCTGTGTAGGCCCTCTTGTCTGCCCTGATACTACTCTTCACCTCGCGGTTGGCTTCCGAGTATTCCCCCTGTGCCCTTAATTTGGCTGCTCTCGTGCGACTGTTGTTGACAGCTGCTTTCTTCTGCTTCCTCACTTCTATCTTCTTCAAGGTCTGTGCCGACAGCCAGTCCTTGTGATGGTGTTTCCTGAACCCTACAGTGTCTTTGCAGGTTGAGTTCAGCGCCGCCTCTCTGACTGCCTTCCACTGCTGCTCTGTGGTGACCGCCTCCTCTTCATTTACTAGCTCCTGTAGCGCTTGAAACCGGTTGGACAGCGCCAGTTTGAACTCTAAACAGTGTGTGTGCCGTACTGCAAACAGTACACTCACGTGGCTGCAAGAGCATGGATGTTAGGAGTGTCACATGTAGCTTTGGCACGGTCGATCCATCTCCTGCGACATGTACATTCGAGTACACAGTAGACTATGACTCGATCTGAACTGATCACATAGCGTTGCTCTGAACTCAAATAGCGCCGACAGTGGTGCCAAAAAGTGTAGACTCAACAGCCGGTGTAGCAAGTGCTAAACGTGACATCTAGAGTGAATGTACAAGAACAATGCGCTCGGTTGTTGGAAATAAGAAAAGGAGCCAGGCCGTCCGGCCCTGTCAACATGAGCATTGTTGTGCAGTTTCCGCGTTAAACTTTTTGGGTTTCTGTTCGCATAGAAATTCGTGACACAGTGGCACGTATAATTTACGAGTTCAGTTTCGAATGCTAGTTTGATCTTGACACAAGAAGAGAGTTCAGGTAGTTCCTAATTAGCAAAGACGCGCATTCTCAAGGGTAGTGCTTGATCATCATGGCGCCATGCTGATCCAGCACTACTCTTGAGCTATCAATATCGACCCATTTCATGCTGGAGCTAAAGAAATTCACCATGACTTGCAAGCTTTATATCAGTAGGTGGTACTATGCGGGTAGCGTGGTCGAGCCGTCTATCGCTGTCCGTGCGGCCCTCGGAATCATGACAGATTAAAGCAGGAGGCAAAAGGTCCTCGTGCCGATGTCGGCGACAGTTTGCCCATTGTGGCCGATGTCAGCCCGAGGACAAATGACAGTGGTGAGGCACTGTAATCGTGCGCAGCCGGGCCAACCGTGTCCTACATCAGCCGGAGGACAGTGTGTAGCCGTGCGCAGGCCCGCAGTAGCAGTGAGGCTAACGTTACCACCGAACGACTCCTAACAACGAACGAGAGTGAAATCACAGCGGATAACCAGTGTGTACCGTAAGCATATATATCATCAGAAACACTCGGAACATCGCCCAGAGGCATAGATCCTCATGTGCCCTGATACATAACACTCCGAACATCTCCAAGAGGCATAGATCCTCATGAGCCCGGAGGATCTATGCCTCTTGGAGATGTTCGGCGTGTTGTCTATGCTGGTTATCCGCCGCGTCTTCGCTCTCATTCGTTGTTGGGAGTCGTTAGGCGTAAACGTAACCTCCCTATCGGCCGACAGTCGATCCGTGGGGCTTCAGGTTGCATACCGGAAAGGCGGTCGTTTCACTCTCGTGCCGCAGTCTGCTTACATCTTATTATGATTCAGTTGTCGACTCACTTCGTAAACAGATGACTGTCCGCCTCTGTGTGGATTTGCTGTGACTAAACTTAAACTGCACGGACGAGTTTCACTCTGCCAGGCGTTCAGTTAGTTCAGCTATTTGGGTCTTGTTTTGACACTGACCCTTTTAACTCACTGTGCCCGAGGTACGAAATACCCACATTTTGGAGTTTTATCCTCTGAGGACAGTATTACAATTCAGGAGACAGATCGACCATGATAGTTCAAGGGTGGTGGCGGCCCCGAATAGCTTGGCGCCTTGACCTATCATGCCGCCGAGCCATATGATCTTGCTGTGGTGTGTCGCGGGCAGAATGAGTTCATGTAGTTTGTCCCCCGCATCAGCTCATGCAAGGGCAGGGCATCAATAGCTGCGGAAGTGTCGTATAGCGTTGCCGGCGGCAACGCTATTCGACACTTCCGCATCTATTGGTGCCCGGCACCTTGAATGAGTTAACACTTAAAACAGTGAAAGTAAATTGAAATGTAGGCCTACGTGTACACTGGGTATGTCCTTGCGAAGCCAGTGCTTGTGTGTGGGTCTGTGACTTTGGATCTGCACTGTGTGCTGGTATGTGGTTTTGGACCGTAAGGCCTTGAGCCGTAAAGTCTAAAATCACAGACCAGCACGCAGTTGGTGCGCTACTTTGCTGATTTAACTCATTCTAACCCCAATCACCGAAATCCCGAAATTTTGCTGTTGTCCTCTAAAGACTGCATTGCAGTGCAGGACACAGATCGACCATGATAGTTCAAGGGTGATGCCAGAATAGCCTGGCGCCCATAGGCGCCAAGCTATTCTGGCATCACCCTTGAACTATCATGGTCGATCTTTATCTTGCTGTGGTGTGTCTGGGGTAGAATGAGTTAAAGAGAAACGAAAAGTGTCATCTAGTCAGACTTTTGTTAGAACACTCGTTTTTGGTGTGTGACCGTCAGTAAACGTGTTTTTCTTCTCTTGTCGTGGGATGATCTTTACCGCTTGTGCAGCATTCAACGGACATAAACCAGTCCAAACTGTGTCATCTTTACCGTCTGTGTCAAACGTAATTTTGTAGGACCAGTCGAAGGATTACAATGTTCTCATCATCATTTTCACCCGCTTCGGCTAAGGAACCAACGGAGGATGTGTTTACACAGAAGTATAAGTGCACACGATTTTACGGTGAGTTTATTTTGCACCTTCTTTTGACGTATTTTACGTAAACCCTGATCGTAAACACTGCCCCAAATATTTTCAAGCCGCACACTCTGATTAACACACTCTGCGGCTCCAGGACCGAAATCCGCAAATGTTGAAATTGCCCCCTGAAGACTGTATTACACTTCTGGAAACAGATCGATCGTGATAGTTCAAGGGTTGTGTCAGAATAGCTTGGCGCCAATGGGCGCCAAGCTATTCTGGCACAACCCTTGAACTATCACGCTCGATTCATGTCTTGCCTTGGCGTGTCGGAGTTGAATGAGTAAGGCAAACTCTCGCGTGGTCTCGCAAACGGCCGCAACTTCCCTCTGTAACTGGACGACCAAGCGGCATGCGCTGATTATCGGCCTTTGAATATATGGCGATGGTTTAAGATAGTGTTGAAAATCATACATGTGTAAATAACATACGGCCATGTATCCCGTAATGGCTCCTTTGGGCCAGGTTTTCATTTTGGAAGAGCCCCGGCGTCTATTTTTGTATTATATTCTTCTGGGCATCGTCATTAGCAGTCATGAGGTTAAACCGCTCAAAAGGTCTTACTTCAGAAATTTAAAGTGATAATGAAACGGACTTTAACCCATTTAGAATACTACACTACAGCAGAAGATGGATCGACCATGATAATTCAAGGGTAGTGCTAGATTATCTGATGGCGCAAGGTAATCTAGCACTACCCTTGAATTATCATGGCCAATTCATCTCCTGCATCTGGTACATAGGCGTTAGATGACACCACCATAATTTAGGAAATGCGGCCTTGGGGTTAAAGGGGCTACTAGACATGCAGAAAACTGTGAACGGTGTACAGATACAACTTGGGGTTAAAGGAGCTACTAGACATGCAGAAAACTGTGAACGGTGTACAGATACAACTTGGGGTTAAAGGGGCTACTAGACATGCAGAAAACTGTGAACGGTGTACAGATACAACTTGGGGTTAAAGGAGCTACTAGACATGCAGAAAACTGTGAACGGTGTACAGATACAACTTGGGGTTAAAGGAGCTACTAGACATGCAGAAAACTGTGAACGGTGTACAGATACAACTTGGGGTTAAAGGAGCTACTAGACATGCAGAAAACTGTGAACGGTGTACAGATACAACTTGGGGTTAAAGGAGCTACTAGACATGCAGAAAACTGTGAACGGTGTACAGATACAACTTGGGGTTAAAGGAGCCACTAGACATGCAGAAAACTGTGAACGGTGTACAGATCTATACAACTTGGGGTTAAAGGAGCTACTAGACATGCAGAAAACTGTGAACGGTGTACAGATACAACTTGGGGTTAAAGGAGCCACTAGACATGCAGAAAACTGTGAACGGTGTACAGATCTATACAACTTGGGGTTAAAGGAGCTACTAGACATGCAGAAAACTGTGAACGGTGTACAGATACAACTTGGGGTTAAAGGAGCTACTAGACATGCAGAAAACTGTGAACGGTGTACAGATACAACTTGGGGTTAAAGGAGCTACTAGACATGCAGAAAACTGTGAACGGTGTACAGATACAACTTGGGGTTAAAGGGGCTACTAGACATGCAGAAAACTGTGAACGGTGTACAGATACAACTTACTTTTCAATCGTGAGAATAATTTCTAGATAGTGGACAGATCGTTTTGGTCGCATCAAACGATTCCAGTTAGTTAGTTATTTGGGTTTAACGCCGAGCAGGCAATTGAGGCCATCTCACGGCGAGAACGATTCCAGTGGTAGTTACCCAAAGCGCAAAAGGCCATCGGGCCGACGTCAGCCGCCGTTGGCTCGCGCACTGACACAAGACGTTGGGAACACTGACTTAACTGATTCGAGACGTGCCGCCTCCGGATACGCGGCTTAAGCCGCGTATCCGGAGGCGGCACGTCTCGAATCAGTTAAGTCGTGGGGTGTGGGGTTCGTCATCCGAGACTTGTAGGCAAAGTTTGGGCGGCTGAGTAAGAGTGCAACACTGAGCTGAAAAGTATTTGCTCAGCAAGATGGAATCGCGCAGTCGTGATTTACTTAAGCTCAAGATAACTTTATTGTTGCCATAGCAGAAATTAATCAAACACCAACTGTCTTGTCACTGCAAATTTTGCTACAGGAACGGTAAAGCTATTTTGAAACCAAAATCTCGGCAGTGTAGAGCATTCGGGAACTTGTCGAGTGACCCTCGTAATATTCTGACGAGTGCCGACAATATGTGAAACAAAATATTATCTTTATCAGTTTTAACTTATGCAGAGTTCAAATATGTAGGTACTCACGGGCGCGCGCGCATACACACGCACACACACGCTCGCACGCACGCACGCACGCACGCACACACGCACACACACACACACACACACACACACACACGCACGCACGCACCGCACACACACACATGCACTACGGGTGTAAGCACGACTCGGAAGTGGTTCATACTGACCGTAACGCTGCTGTCTTAGCTGTTTGGTCGCCATGATTCTGCGGAATGATTGCGACAAACGCACTACGACAGCGAAGGGTTAACTCATTCTACCCAGACACACCAGCAGATAGGATCGCCATGCAGGTGATGCAGATATTGAGCGCCTATGTGCGCCATGCTATTCGGCATCAGCCTTGAACTATCATGTCGATCTGTGCCTGCACGGCAATGCAGTCTTCAAAGAACAACCCCAAAATTTGGGGATTTCGGTGTTGGGGTAGAATGAGTTAAGTTAACAAAACACAAATCAAGGAATCAAGGAAGTGTGTGCTCGCAAGATAAACGTTCGTTTCTTAGCTGCCAAGACCATCGATGTTTCGTGTGATCTGCGCTTGCTAAAACAAGGAAACCCAATGCGCACAAGGTCTTCGGGCCAGCGGCGCCCGACGTCGGCCCGATGACCTTGTGCGCAGTGGGAAGGCTTGTCAGACGATGAATCATTAGCGTCGTTTACAGGGCGTATTGCTGTCCGTACATCAAATGTTTGCCAAATAATGTCATCCTGATGAGAAACGGCGGAAGGGGGGAGGGGGATGAGAGAGATGATGATGAAACGTTTTTATTCAGGATAAAAAGTTTTAGGCATAGCAATGGCTATCTTCCAAACTGTCCTGCTACTCTACACATATAAAAATACATCAGACGATACAGCAAAAAGATAAAACATGTGAAAGTAAAAAGACCCATCCCCCCTCAGAGGGAAAAAAAAATGAATGAATACACACACACACACACACACACACACACACACACACACACACACACACACACAGGTATGAACCAACTACACAGGTAGAGAGAGAGAGAGAGTGAGAGAGAGAGAGAGAGAGAGAGAGAGAGAGAGAGAGAGAGAGAGAGAGAGAGAGAGAGAGGTTGGTTACTTAGTCAGTTAATCAGCTAATTACTTAGCCTGTTATTATTTAGTTAGTTAGTTAGTTAATTGCTTACTTAGTTAGCTATTGGGATAACGCCGAGCAGTCTAATACGCCTGGTGAGAAAGCGGCCATACAGTCTAAAAGGAACGTCAGTGTGAAAACAAAATGTAAGAATGGCGTAGATGGCTAGAATGTCGCATAGTCCCTAGTCCCGACGATACATGTCTGCAGACTGTGGGTCACTAAAACAGTACAATTTAGTCCATAAAGACTCAAATCTCGTGAAACTGTCATTTGCCGAGAGGTCATATTGTCTTGCATACACAGTATTTATACGACTCAGCAGCCGTGAAAGAGGTAACGTTCAGAAGAATCGTTGACGGATGAGGTCACTGCTCCTTGTTCCGGACACGCCCAAACCCTGGGTGCTATGTTGGCAGACACTCACTAACATTTTAGCCTCTCTCCACGTTGGTTTGGCTCAGCGCCCGCAATTTACTATAAACAACCAACCCGACACCAAAGAGAAAGATCTAGGGTGGCAGATATTTACAGCTATTAATTTTGGACGCGCGTGTTGTTTTCCCCCTAAGTCACTGCTGAGAAAATTGAACAACGCTCAGCTGCTTGAGGTATAGATTGTCATGAGTCCCCGGCAGTTGCAGGGGCTCGCGAGGATCTATATACCTCTTGCTGGTGTTGCTGAAAACACATCGTATCCGTGTTCCTGCTGAGAACAATTGAACACTAACCAACTGCAAGAGGTATAGATCCTCATGAGCCCCCGCAGTTGCGGGGGCTCATGAGGATCTATACCTCTTGCTGAAACGACTATGTATCCACGTTCCTTCGGCTGGGAATTTTCGACGTTCAATTTACAATGATCTCAATACGAAGCATTTTCGCAATCGGCGTCCACTGGCAGTAAATAGGTCATGTGTCATTTCACTCTGCATCGCGTCTCCTCCAGACTCATATCCTGCATTTGCAAGAGGCCTACATTTTCATGACCCCTGCTTCTGCGGGGGCTCATGAAACTCTACGCCTCTTCAGTGTTGGCAAAAGTCATCTTCATTAATTACATCATCATATTGAGAAAGTCAGTTGGGTTTGTCTACGTATACGTATGATTTTGTTGTTGTTGTTTTGTATACAGTTTAAACCTACATCATTTTAACCCTTGTGTTTCCGGAGTATTATGGCAAACATTAACCCATCGTGAGCTGGAGCAACCACGACATCCATTAACACATTAACCTCAGTGGGTTTACTTTAATAGTGCCGGATACAACGATGTCTTGCATGTTCAACTCCTTCCTTGCCAATGGACGTAGATTGTGTTTTTGAGATCATTGTAAATTGAATGTCAACGTTTGCCAGTCGTTTCCTAGACGCGTTCGGGTATATATGCACAGTTCTCTCATTGTCTTCTGGCTGTCTGCAACACATGATTTATTTTAGTAGCGCATTTCACTGGGAAGGAAAGAGTTAATGGTCTGACGTTGCCAACAACTGATACTAGAAATAATAGGCTTCAAGTTCAAACGTCACGTTTTGACGCAATAGTCACCCGGTTTAATGATCTTGCGTTGCCAACCCAGATATCATGTCCATAAAACGTGTTCAACTGTCATGTTAGTTATATGCATAAGCCTTCCAATTAACTCATTCGAGACGTGCCCCCCTCCGGATACGCGGCTTATCCTGTAGGCAAACTGTTATAATATTTATATAGTTGTTAATTGTTGCTATTCTTAATGTTGCATGTATTATTGCAATTTTTGGTGGGGTCTAATTAAGAGTGTGAAAAGACGGTAGATACAATTCTGAATGAATGCATGCACGAAAGATAAAATGAATTAATGAATCAATCAATGAATGAATCAATCAATCAATGAATCAATCAATGAATCATTCATCAATTAAATGTGTTAGGCAGTTTCCTTGAGCGTACATGGTCGATCCGTCCCGGCAGTTTTCGGTTAACTCATTCTACCCCAGACACACCACAACAAGATAAGGATCGACCATGATAGTTCAAGGGTGATGCCAGAATAGCTTGGCGCCTATGGGCGCCAAGCTATTCTGGCATCACCCTTGAACTATCATGGTCGATCTGTGTCCTGCACTAGAGTGCAGTCTTCAGAGGACAACGGCAAAAGTTTGGAAATTTCGGTGTTGGGGTAGAATGAGTTAAAAAAAAAAACTCACTCAGCACTGGCTCGCTTTTCTTTAGCACCGCTCTGTATACTGGCCGTTTTAATGGGTTAGAAAAAAAAATCATTAAAAAAAATGTAAATGAAATTTTCAGCCGGTTAGTTGATTAGTAAATGAGTGCATGCATATACAAAGTTTTGAGTTACTCACCCCAAAAACGTGTATTTTGGAGCATAGTAAAGATACCATTTATTTTCCACACTGCACTTCCACATAAAGTGTAATCGGTTATCAGTTTACTTGTGACCCACCGAACAGTTCAATCAGATGCATTCTCCTAACTCTCTGCTGGTTCAAAATCGCTATCACTGTCTTCCTCAGCCTCTTCTGCATCAGAACCCTCAATCTGGGTGATTTCTATCACTTCTCTAACAGTAAGTCGACGATTACTTTGCGCTCTTGTTGTGAGTGAAGCACGCGGAGACGCCATGTTGTTTCGCAAATGTAAACAAAGCTAGTATGTTCGAAAACGACGCTCTACTACAGTAACTGTGAGGCCTAGTGATAAAAATAGGAATGAGGTCCTTGTACGAAAACAGAGCTGCAGAACTAGGCAGGTTAGTCAGTTTCGTATTCAGTAATCCCCGGTTCTCGTAGAAATAGGCCTACGTCACAACCCGCGATCGCGGTGATCAGAGGGCAAGCGATGTGCAGGCCATCACCGGGATCGCGGTGATCAGGGCGGAGTGAGATTTAAAGCAAACTTTTTTTCAGGCAATGGAGGGTTAATGGCTCGCAATATCGCCTTTATAAAATATTCTTGATATGTCTTTCAACAATGCTGCAGAAATGGACAATTTAAACTTTGTTTATACATTTGAAGTTTGCCGGGACTGCCGTAAAATGAAGAAGAAGAAAAAGCCGTTCTACTCTTGTTCTCTTTTGCTAGGTAGGAGAGTGTCCCGATGGGCGAAAGGAATAACGAAGCCTCTGTTACGTGTGCCTTCGCTGATGGCTTGTAAACAGATGACTAACAAGGTCTTAGTCAATACAGGGCAAACATTGAGAGCCCGTTTTATGGCGAAGTTCAGCCCGCAAAGAATTGCCTGTGGAAGACATCTTTAACCCCTTTAATGCCGAGAAAATGTGAACACGATCCAACTGCAAGAGGCATAGATCCTCATGAGCCCCCGCAATTGCGGGGGCTCATGAGGATCTATGCCTTTTGCTGAGACCAATTGGACGGTTTGGGCTTTTGGTCGTTGAATGAACAAAGATTTCCGCGTTTCCATGTTTCTTGGACGGTACGGCTTGTTGTCGCTGAACTGACGAGCAACGATTTGAGAAACAAAATATGCATGCAGTGGCAGGGTTAAGTGAGACACGCTCAGACAAACGTGCTACACTCCTTGAAGGAGACGCACAATGCATCATAATATGCTCTGCTCTTTAATGCTGCACCCTAAAGAGGGTTTTGCTTACGTCGTCTGAATTTTTTTTTCTCTCTCTCTCAGTCTCTCTCTCAGAGAGAGAGAGAGAGAGAGAGAGAGAGAGAGAGAGAGAGAGAGAGAGAGAGAGAGAGAGAGAGGGGGCTACAGAAACAGACTAAGTACAGAAACTAGCACTGCTAGGTGTGAACATGTAACAGATCTGAGGTTTGATAAGAAACATGCCGAAGGTACACAACAATACATATTCTTTGAAGTTGGAAATGATGGTGATTGATGAGGACATGTGCATAAAAGCAGAAGAATAGCTGTGTTTACTGTTTGCCGCATAGCCGTTTGTGACTCATACCTCGAAAGGTTACGCACTGCTTTGTATCCATTTAAACCACGATCTGAACACTTAACTGATTCTAACTGGTATAGAGCTTGTAAAATAGCAAATAGATAAACAAACATATGCACATGCAGACAAACATAGATGATTGAATAAATGCACAAATAAAATTATAGATACATGGTCGTATAGTCCATCCATCCGTCCGTCCATCCATCCATCCATCCATCCATCCATCCATCCATCCATCCATCCATCCATCTACACAAATGAACACATAAAAACAACCATATAACTGATCGACCCACCAAACAAACAAACTACTCTTCAGTTCAGTCAAGATGGGATGTCTGAGCCCGGAAAGGCCCATACTCTTTCCACCCCACCCATCAGAAGTCTTCCCGCCAGAGTTCCTTTCGATATCGTGCCAAATATTGGTCTGGTTTACTGTGGGTCTCTAATGTCCTTTTTAAGTCTGTACGACACCGTCTGCCTTTCTTCACGCCTCTCCGCTACCAAACAAACACACATACCACCCGCACTTTCCTTCTGTAATCCTTCGTACAAATCGCTACCAACCCCCTCCCCGCCCCTTTACGCATACTTTGTTTCTGAAATCTTTGTTCATTCAACGGCCAAAAACCAGAACCGTCCAAGGTACATAGATATACATTGTTTTCAGCAAGAGGCATAGATCCTCATGAGCCCCCGCAATTGCGGGGCTCATGAGGATCTATACCTCTTGCAGTTGGGTGTGTTCAGTTGTTCTCGGCAGTCAAGGGACTAATCTTTTCTTCTGGTTTGTTTGTTTGTGTCAGAAGGTCAGCTGAAGCCCAAGTCAGTGAACCTCAGTCGCACGGTGAACCGCCATGCCCACCACACGAGTTCCTACGAGATCCCCAACCTCGTGTTACGGCGCGGGCAGTCCTTCGAGATGGTCATCACCTTTGAACGCGCCTTCAACCAGAAGGAGGACTCCATTGTGCTCAAGTTTGTCACTGGTATGATCTTTTGTATGTTGAGCTGAATTATCTCATGCTTAGGCCGTCGCTTTTACTGACCCAAAATTTAACCGCCTTGCGCATGCGTGCATGCACGCACAAAAGGTTAAATTTTGGACCCATGAATGCGGCGGCCTACTGTTGGCATAGACCACACTTTCAAGACACCTACTTTTATAAAGTGCTAATGGGTACTGCAGTGTCTTTAACTTATTGTGTCCCAGGTACAAAATCCCCACATTTTGGAGTTGTCATCTGAAGGCTACATTACAATTCAGGAGACAGTTCGACCGTGATAGTTCAAGGTTGGTGCCAGAATAGCTTGGCGCCTATAGGCGCCAAGCTATTCTGGCACCACCCTTGAACTTTCATGGTCGAGCCAGATCTGGCTGTGGTGTGTCGGAACTGAATGAGTTACACGTTGCAAATTATGGGTCCAAGTATTATCTCCTTGGTAACCGGTCACAGCCTCTACAGTGGTCACGCCGCGTATCCTTATACAGCACTTCCCGAATGCGTTAATTTGGATTCTCTGCAGGGCTATAGTGGTTTGATTTCATTTAGGGGAGGACCGTATCATGTTCTAACAGAGTGGAGCATATCTGCAGGAACACTTGTAATGTCATCTTGGATTACGATCAGAATGTTATGAGTATACCCTGCACAGCAAAACAATACTAATACTAATAAATAAATAAATAAATAAATAAAATGAAGAAAAAAGATTGGCATCATACGGGGTGGGGGGGGGGGGGGGTAGGGGAGGGGGGGGGGCGTACACAAAAGACCCCACTGACTCTAAGTGACGATACGGCTCGGCGGAAAATACACGTATCCACGCGTATTTTCCGCCGATCATAATCGTCAGTAGTACTGGAGGGGTTAAAAGGTATTAATTATGTAGAACACGAATTAAGCCCTTCACTGCCACAGCTTTGTCTTAACACATCGGCACATTCAGCATCAGAAAGCCCCATCCGTCCAATGAACACGGCTACAAATTAGGCTCAGCAAAAGGCTTATTAGAATCTATAAAAAGAAGTACCCAACGGAGAAAGAAACACGCTTAGAAAAGACGGGTACAACACAATTTATTAATATTTCGGGTAAATACCCTTTGTCAAAATAGACAAACAAACAGAGAGATTAGCCGCTACTTATCTTCACTGGCAGAAGGAATGTGGCAACAACTAAGCGTGTTTCTTTCTCCGTTGGGTACTTCTTTGCATATTACACGCTTGGCAGTCACCTTTTTGGTCTGGATTGCTTATTAGAATCTATGTCATTTGCACTTAACTCATTCGAGACGCCGTTCCGCCTATGGATACGCGGCGGTTCGCCGCGTACCCGTAGGCGACACGTCTCGAATGAGTTAAGTGTAATTTACTTAGTTCTGGCAATGCAGATGTTACAATAATGAGGGTTTCTGTCTTGCTTGTGGCCTGTTGTAGGAAGCCGACCGCTGCAAAGCAAAGGCAGCGTGGTATCCGTGCGAAAGTCTAGTGAAGCTCTCACTCTCGACTGGACCTTCGAGATCTCGAGTGTCATGGAGCGCGCTGTGACGTTGAAAGTGACGTCAGCGCCTGACGCCATCGTCGGCCGTTATGAGATGTTCATCGACTCCATCCACAAACCGGCAGACGGCGGCGAAGAGGAGAAACATCGATACAAGCACCCTGATGATATTTACATAATCTTCAATCCGTGGAATACAGGTAAAGTAAATTCTGTGATTCTGACCCTATAATTATCATCATAGCTGGTCTATGAATTCAGACTTTACCGGCTGAGGACCGAAAGGTCCAGAATCCCAGAGCAGCGCTCACATTGTCTAAAATGTTGATATGATTTTGACTTTGCACCTGTTATCTCATCTCATAACCCCTTCATTGCCAAGAATCAGGGACCAGAACATCCTATGTTGAATCGCGTAGGATGGCGAAGGTGGGGGTGTGGGATGGGGTAGGTAAGTGGGGGGGGGGGGGGGGGGAGGGGGGGGGGGAGATGTGAAAAAAAGGGGGGACACATTTTAGACGTACGGCATTTGGATACACAGCTATATGCAGCGTAACCGGATGTGGCGTGTCTCAAATATCAGGCGCTAAGCTAATCTGGCTGTTATCATGATCGACCCATCTCTTGCAACGGGTATATAGGTGTTAGGTGATACCTCTAATGGGAAATGCGGTCTTGGGGTTAAATAGGTTAATCTGGCTGTTTTGTTGATACATTGGCACTGTTGCCAGTGTCAGGCACCTTTTTTTCCCTCAGATATTCTGAAGCTGAGACTTTGTCTCATAATCTTTTTAGACATAAGGAAGATTCCTACCACAAATGGCCCTAATGAGGCGGGATTTTATACGCGCGATGGTTGAAATATTTTACACCCCCCAAAAAAATGCAGATTTACTCGCTCAGAAACTGGCCCTTCCCATTTCCAGTGAAACAGACGATTATGTTAGTATGTGCTGGTGTGTGAGCTTGGACTTTACGGTCTAGAGCCGTGAGGTTTAACATCAGGGAGCAGGACATTAACCCCTTCATTGCCAAGAATCAGGGACCAGAACATACTGTATACTAACACCTTCATTTCCAAGAACTGTTCATCAGGACCCAACTGCAAGAGACATAAATACTCATGTAGAGAAGTACCCAGCGACAAAAGAAACACATTTAGAAAGAGCGTTACAACACAATTTATTAATATTTCTGGTTCGTCAAAATAAAAAATACAAACAAGTTCACAGTTTGCAACTTATCTGTTCGTGCTCGGAGGATACAACGCTTTGGCAGTTACCTTTCGGTCTGGAGTTTATAGATACTCGTGTGCCCCTGCAGCTGGAGAAAGGCTAATGAGGATCTATGCCTCTTGCTGACATCTGTGTGTATCCATTGAGTTAACTCATTCGAGACGTGCCGTTCCGGATACGCGGCTTATGCCGCGTATTCGGAGGCGGCACGTCTCGAATGAGTTAACAAAGACTTTAGAAACAAAATGTGTGATCATTGGTAGTGAAGGGGTTAAGATAGCCAAGGCGATGTACGTGTCCCAAACAACCCCTCAATAACTGTCTGGTGTTGGCATATAATTATTGGGCCCTCCTGTCATCACAGCACATAAACGTACACATGTATCCTGAAGTTATCTTCTGCGCGGTTGTAAAACTTGATGGCTGAAAGCACCGAGCACATGCCTTTTATCAACGCTCTCGAGATTGTGTATGCTGCCCTAGCTAGGAAGGCAAAATCACCCACAAAAACATGACTGCCAAGCGTGTAAAAATGCAGAGAACAACACAACAAAGAAAGAAACGCACTTAGAAAAGACAATTACTACACAGCGTATTAATATTTCAGGTTAAAATCTTTTTTTCGGAATGAAACCAAAAAATAAAAAAATAAAAATAAATAAAATAAAAACAAGGTACACAATTCGCTACTTATCGCTCCGTCACACTGACAAGATAAGCAGCGAACTGTATAGGGAAGCAAAAGACGCCAAGTCCATTTTTTGTGAAAAGCGAGAATTTTGTTGTAGTACAACGAAAATCTCGCTTTTCACACAAAAAACAACATTTCTTATTCTTGGCGTCAGGTGTGTGCTGGTCTGAGAATATGGACTTCCTAGAGCCGCAGTGGCGGATCCTTGGGGGGGGGGGGGCTTAGGGGGCAAGCCCCCCCCCCCCCACCCCCCACACTCCGTCAGCCCTGACCCAATTTTTTTTTTTTTTTTTTTTTTTGGGGGGGGGGGGGGGGAAGGTGGGTGGGGATGGGGGGAGGGGGGGGGGAGGGGGCATAATTATTTGTGGAAGTTGGTTGTGTTTTTACTATTTGATGTTTCTTCTTTTCTTGTACTGTGTATGTCACAATTACCTCACGGAATCGGTGGGTGGGCCTAGTCTGTTCATGTGCCTATAGTCAAATATCCTCACTGCTGACCTTCACCCGTCACTGTACTTCACCCAGACAAAGAGCAACATGTACCCCCACAAGGGCTGTCGTTAAGCAGTGCCTCTTGCTGTGCTATACACTCCCCATTGCATCCTCAAACTGAGGCAGCCATCTGGCAATAAGCCGCTGATTGCTGGTCAACCCCAGCGATGGGAAAGTGTCCAATGATTGCTGATTTGGGGTCCAACTCAGTCCCTCAGCAAGCCATAGAGTTTCATGTGCCCCTTCAGTCACAGGGGCTCGTGCAAAGCATTACCTCTTTCTGTGCGACACCATTCATATTGTATCCTCATAGGTGGCAGTCATCTAGGTTGACGACCGTGGACACGCCCAATGTGATGAGAAAGCGAGAAAATCTGAAGCTCTGAAGTGTGTCTGAGAAAACCCCAACAAACAAACAAAAAACAAAAAACAAAAAAAATAAGAAGGAAAAGAAACACGCGTAAAAAGAACGGTTATAACACAATAGTACATGTTTAAATAAAATACCCAAAAGAAAAGAACCAAGAAAGAATAATTTCAACACAACTTATTTGTAATGGGTCTTTCTAAGCGTGTTTCTTTTTTTGTTAGGATTTTATGCTTGCCTTATAGTCACTGTTTTGGTCTGAATTTGTTTTGTATGACACAGTGTGGAAAACGGGGAAGGGGGTGGGGGGGGGGGGGGCGCGAAGGGTGAACTGTTATGACCGCCACGCCCCCACCCCCTCCCCTTCGAGACAACCTCTGGGTCCGCCCCTGAGCCGTAAGGTCTAGAATCACGGACCAGATGAGTTCCAGTCCGAAGGTCGTCTGTTTGAAACTAGAAACTTGTTTTATAGTCTGGTCTAGGAAATTAAAATCTGGCTTATTGCAAACAGAATAGCGGCGCTGGCGGAATTTACTGGTAAACCGACACACCGCAGTGCCTCTGAAAATCGATGCTCTTTACCGGTACGATTAGTCGCACTCCGCCATTTCCTGAAGTCGTGACGTGAAAATTCACCTTGTGATTAGAGCGCGTTCCGACTAAAGTCGCTTCTTGTGTGTGTGTGTGTGTGTGCGTGTGTGTGTGTGTGTGTGTGTGTGTGTGTGTGTGTGTGTGTGTGTGTGTGTGTGCGTGCGTGCGTGCGTGCGTGTGTGTGTGTGTGTGTGCGTGCGTGCGTGCGTGCGTGTGTGTGTGCGTGTGTGTGTGTGTGTGTGTGTGTGTGTGTGTGTGTGTGTGTGTGTGTGTGTGTGTGTGTGTGTGTGTGTGCGTGCGTGTGTGTGTGCGTGCACCCATTGCTAAGCAACGCGGGGAACTTCCCGAGCCCTTTACCCGAGCAGAGTAAAAGTCACGAACATAACAACGCCAAAACTGTCCTGTATGTTAAAGGGAAAATGCGTGGAAATCGTTTTTCCTATCCACATGTATGCGGTCCCGTTGTCAACTCCCCGGCTACAAGTAACTAACCCAACTCCGTTGGTGGGTTAGCGGGCCCGCAACAGTTTAACTTTGGTTATGTTTGTGGGTCGTGTGATCAACATAACTCGATACTTAGTCCGAGATAAGTCAGTCCTGTGATCACCCAAAACTGGCATCTACAGAATGACCAAGTCCTCCGGGTATAACCAGCGAGAAAACTCTTATGTCTTATTCGTAAAATAGAGCTTGAACAAAACTTATTATTGAGAAAATTATTAATTTGGATGTTCTGTTTTTGTGTGTGTTGTCGTTTGTTTTCCTGTACTTTATTGTTTGGTATATATTTTTGTATGATTTTTTGGGGGTCAGTGATGCCATTTTATCATGTGTTAATTTATATACCTATTTATCTGTTTATTTACTTATTACATTGTTTACTCGCGTATTTTTTTAAATTCAGTATGATTTTCCCTTTTTTCTGTCGAGTTTTTTTTAAATGACTTTTTAACAGTGACAATGTATTTATTTATTATTGTATGTTTTTTTTAATGGTTCCTTAGTTATTTAATATGCGTTTTGTTTGTTGTGTGTCATGAATTTTTAACAGTGACAATTAAGTTAGTTATTTATTTAACTGTTTCTTTCTTATTTTATCACTTCACACAGAAAACATTTTCTAGAAACAGAGTATGTTTCCTTCTGACAGTGAAAGGCTTAACCTTGTGCAGTTTAAATATCATTAATCCCATATTTGCCATTATTTGTCATTATTTCAGAGGACGAGGTGTACATGGAAAATCAGACAGAACGTGAGGAGCACGTGCTGCACGAGACGGGACGCATCTGGATCGGCACTGTGGGCAAGTTCTGCGTCAGGCCTTGGAATTTTGGACAGGTCAAATGGCTACTGATCAGTTTATTTGTGTCACAAAGAATAGCAACAACAAGAAGCTATTCTGGCACTACCCTTGAACTGTCATGTTGGATTGTCTCCTGTTGCTGTGTTTCAGAACTGACGTAGTTTCATTAATGTAATCGGACGAGTTGTGCCTTATAACTACTGACTCACGCAAGGTTCAATAGTGTTTTGATCTTTTTTCCTTGCGGTTTGCTGATGTTGCCTTTTTGTAGACATTTTTGATGGTGTGTGCCTTTTTAGCGCACATTTTGATGAAGTGTGCCTTTTTGTGTTCATAGTTTGATGACGTGTGCCTGTTCGCGGCACTGGCCCTACTGGAGAAATCAGAACTAGGAGACCAGGCGAGAAACAACCCAGTGCAGGTCGTTAGGGCCATCTGCCGTGTGGTAAGTGTGATTTTTGTTGCTGTTTTTGCTAAACAGAGTCGGCTCATAATTATTATATACGGCATTGTTTTGTTTCCTTACACTTCGATACTTCAAGACAATTTCTACACGTGAGGATACTACCGCCGCTTACAACATGTTGTCTGAGTCCCAGATACAAGACTGAAGCTGAAAATAATGTGCCCTTGTAAATCATTTTAAAGATGTGGTAGAGTGGTCTTTTGATCATGTAGTGAAGTGGAGGTGCAGAAGTATTCAGTCAGTATTTTCTGAATATTCTTAGATATTCTGTTCCCTTTTAACTCATTCGAGACGTGCCGCCTCCGGATACGCGGCATAAGCCGCGTATCCGGAGGCGGCACGTCTTGAATGAGTTAACCTAATTCATTTCTTGTTCGTGTTTTATGAAGTAGTATGATAGACAGGTAAGTGGGAACAGTTTAGTCAGTGGAAGTCTAGATGTGTTTTTAGCCTAGACAGTATCAGTATTGCTGCCTAATTCTATGTTTGAACAGGCTGTAGCTAACTCATAGCAGGAATCCCGTGCTCAGCTAGTTTCATGCTTTCTTGCAATACCCGCCGTGAGATGGCCTTAGACGCCTGTTCGGCGTTAAACACCAATAACCAACCAATCTTTATTGCAATACCTGTGAAACATGACCTAGTTAACTTGAAGACCGGTTAGCTCAGCCGCGTTTTACTTGACTGACAAAGCGGTACGGATATCACTGCAGTTTGCTGCGTTTTGTTGTTGCCTGCTAGTTTCAACGTGGCTGTTCTATAGACATATTTGCACCATTGTCACTTTGGGAAGGGTGTTTTTCGCTTTCAACTGTGCATGATTGCCAAAGGTTGATACGATGTACTGATGTCATGTGAACTGATTTGGAATACCATCATCATCAATATGACCATTGAATATATGCGATGTACTGATGTCATGTGAACTGATTTGAAATATCATCATCATCGATATGACCATTGAATATATGCGAACCCAACTAACCGGAAGTAGAGTGAATGCAGTATCTACCTTGCACCACAATCACCACCCCCTTCAACAAAGCTGTTGTGAGTATTGCATTGTTGATACAGCAGTCCTGCACTGAATCCCGATATTTAAAATAGTGTGTGGAGAGCTCGACTTGTTCTCTGGGCATCTCGTGTCTTGTAGATAAAGTTGGGACCCCACACCCCTCTTCCGCCAATTCTTTTTTCCTCTTTTCGAAAAAAAAGTGATGAGATCGCTTGGAATCCCCACAACACGCGTGACGGTGCATGATAGTGGCTAGAGCATCCTCATTTAACGTTCACTATGAAGGCAAAGACGGCAAGTACATTTTTTTTCTGAAAAGCGAGATTTTCATTGTAATTCAATGAAAATCGCGCTTTTTACCCAAAAAAAAAAAACATCCCATGGATTTGTTGTCTTTTGCCTTCGCGGGCAGAACCTCTTTCTGTACGATGTTTATGTTCATTTTCTAGATCAACAGCACCGAGCGCGACAGTGGGGTACTGTGCGGTAACTGGTCGGGTAAATACGACGACGGCGTCGCCCCATATTCTTGGAACGGAAGTGCCGCCATCTTGGAAGAGTTTCTCAAGAAACGCAAGGGCGTGAAGTACGGACAGTGCTGGACGTTTTCTGCTGTTGCTACAACGCGTACGTATCTGACAACATACACTTTGTTTCTCTGTACTGTCTGTAAAATAACCGACAATAATATTATTACGTTATGAAGTCATCTTGAGCTTGCGTGTACACCCAGCGACTCCCGACAACGAACGAGAGCAACATCGTGGTTGAGTACCTGTAACATAAGCATAGACAACACTCCAAACATCTCCAAGTTGGCTTAGGATCTATGCCTACTTGGAGATATTTGGAGTGTGGTCTGTGCTCATAGTACAAGGGGTGACTTCGCTCTCGTTTGTTGTTGGGACGCTTTCGTTGCAAACAAAACCCAATTACTATGGTCAGTTATTCCACCCGAACACTAATACTGACGTCGTCTTTCGGCGGAAAAAGACACGTACTTTCGTATTTGTAATTTAGTATTCGTGGTTTCGTCGTTTCTTTCCGTGTCTTAAAAGACACGTACTTTCGTATTTGTAATTTAGTATTCGTGGTTTCGTCGTTTCTTTCCGCCTCGTGGTATCGTCATTAGCACGTTTGAAATTAGTGATTTTTTTGTGTGGATTTTTTTAACGAACGACTCCCAACAACGAACGAGAGCAAAATCTCGGTTGATAACCAGCTTTCAATATTCTCCAAGATATATCTTCATGAGCCCTCTATGCTTATGGTAGAAGCTCAAATTGAAAGCGCCACTTACACTTTGACTTTGACGGAGATGTGTGAACAATGATAGTTAAAGGATAGTGCTCTCTTTATTAGCTTTTCTCCTTTCTAGAATGTATTTTGATTTCCTGAACTTAGATTTTTGTAGAGCACTAGTCACCTATGGACGTTAAGGTCACCGTCGTTAAGATTTTGTTTTCTTTAACTCATTTTACCCCAGACACACCGCAGCAAGATAAGGATCGACCATGATAGTTCAAGGGTGATGCCAGAATAGCTTGGCGCCTATGGGCGCCAAGCTATTCTGGCATCACCCTTGAACTATCATGGTCGATCTGTGTCCTACACTGCCACGCAGTTTTCAGAGGACAACGGCAACATTTGGGGATTTCGGTGTTGGGGTAGAATGAGTTAAATATATCACAGTGAAGTTGAGATAGCGTAGTTTCCCTAAGAGACGTTTCCTGTGTTTAGGCCTGATATCACATAAAGAAGGACCTTTCACTTTATGACTGTCTGTAAATGCTGAGATTAATAAGAAATCCAACAGTTTCTTTCTTTCCGTGTTCTAGAAATCTCAAAATTAAATGCCGTTTTTCACAAAACGAGTGATGTGTCTTTTTTTTTTTTTTTTTTTTTTTTTTTTTTTTTTTAAATTCAAGTACTGAGATCGCTTGGAATCCCCACGCGGTGCGTAACGTGCTTCAGGTCTTCTCATGACAGCGACTACAGCAACCCCATCAACGCTCACTGGTCCTCAGACAACCGACCACGTAAAAACATGGATGACGCCATCTGGTATGACGTCAGAAAGAGAACACTTTACGCCTTCACTGCCGAGAGAAAAGTGAAAACGATCCAACTGCAACAGACAGATCCTCATGAGCCCCTGCGACTGCGGGGGCTGATGAGGATCTATGCCTTTTGCTGAGATCAGTTTGTATCCATGTTCCTTGGACAGTGTTGGCTTTTGGTGGCTGAATGAACCAAGATTTCAGAAACAAAATGTGCGTACAGTGGTAGGGAAGGGGTTAATTAGATGCTGGTCTGTAATTTCGAACCTTTTGCTTCGCACCGTAAGGTACTAAATAACAGACCCTTACACATATTTCAGCGTTTGTCAGCGTGTTATGCTACGCTTTCGTATTGTCGCCTTTTCTGTCCACTTGCCTGACTATTGTTCCGAGTCAGTACGTATCACTATGATTGCCAATGTTATTTTTTTAATGGCGCTTGTCCTGTGATGTCACCTTTATAGCAGCAACAGAGGTGTATAATCCCGAACCTCTTTCGTCTGATCGTCATTTCTACATGTACTTGTCTTTTTTGTAGCGGTGGTGGTGGTTTAATTGGTGTTTGGTTTGTGTTCAATTATTATATTTGGTTTGTTTTGGTGTATTGATTGTCCCATTCCGTGCCACTGGTCGCAGATTCAGTGTTTCTGATATCTTACAGAATTGATTCAGTGTTTCTGATATCTTACAGAATTGATTCAGTGTTTCTGATATCTTACAGAATTGATTCAGTGTTTCTGATATCTTACAGAATTGATTCAGTGTTTCTGATATCTTACAGAATTGATTCAGTGTTTCTGATATATTACAGAATTGATTCAGTGTTTCTGATATCTTACAGAATTGATTCAGTGTTTCTGATATCTTACAGAATTGAAGCCGAAATAACCTCAGCTGTGCAAGGAATATGATCGATACAAAGGCTGGGTCAGCAATAGGCATAGATCCACATAAGCCCCCGCAACTATGGGGGCTCATGAAAATCTATGCCTCTTTCATTTGGGTATTGCTTGTTGTCTTCTGGCTGTTTGGATGGCAGTTGAGATGTTTGTAAGTTCGTTTGTTATCAGATTATTCATGTGTGTGTTGATCTCTGATTAGAACCATACATTACAATCGTATTAGGTTTAACATCTTACTTTACCAGGCAGGGAAGTAATTGACAGTTTAAAATTGACACGTTTTGTTTGTGATTGACAATGGCTGTCGTCATTGTTTACGACTGCCATCCTTTACAGGGACTACCACGTGTGGGGGGAGAGCTGGTTCAAGCGCCCTGACCTCCCTGCGGGCTATGATGGCTGGCAGGCGTTTGACCCCACTCCTCAGGAATGCAACGAAGGTATAGACTCAACATTTCTGCAGTTGCTCACAAGCGAGCGTTAGAAAGACCAGTTAACTCATGCATCCGGATACGCGGAATTAAGCTGCGTATCCAGGTGCAGTACGTCTCGATTGTCGTTATTTATTTTTTTTAAATTTGTCTTGCGAGACTATCCTGGCTTGTACGGCCTCGAGACCTTTCGAAAGCTGCCTCGGTAATGCAAGGAAGACAGCCGCTTACAGTCACATGCTGTACTTGGGGGGATATAGTGGGGACGATACTAGCTCACTGGTGCGGCGTCACGATGACGGGTCGATCATCTCGTTTCAGTTTTAACTGATTCGCGGCTAGCCCCATCCGGATGCGGCTGGCCGCGAATGAGTTAACCGACCGATAGTGGTACCAGATAAGGGCCTGGGTAGACTTGCACTTAATTTTCAATAGCCAGTGAAAGTTCCAACGGCTTGGTTTTGAGCTGTTCTTGGCCCCACGCAAAACTTTCGCTGCAATGCAGAGGGGCGGTTAGTTGGTAGTAATGGTCTGGAAAAGTTTCCTAAAACTGGAGGCTGGTATCAGCTTTGAATTGTGACGATGATAACGAATATTTCATCTTTCGTTGTTTTTTTCCCTTCGCTGCCGGAGAAACGCGAACAGCACCCAGCTGCAAGAGTCAAAGAACATCATGACCCTCCGCATTGCGGGGGCTCATGAGGTTCTTTCCCTCTTGCTGAAACTAGTCACGTCCGCGTTCTTTGGATTGAGGGGACTCATTGAATTGTCAATGGTATTCAAGGCGTCTGTTTGCGTCCACTGGCATTGCATGCGTTTAGATATTGGTCACTGACATTTGCAGGTGTGTTCACTTGCGGACCGGCGTCCGTGAAGGCCATCCGCAAGGGGGAGTTGTACTACGGGTTTCACTCCAAATTCCTGTTCGCTGAAGCTCACGGCGAGCGTGTCCATTGGCTGGTGGACTCTGACGGCAACATGACGCCTTTTAGAACGGAGAAGCGGGTGGTGGGACGTCAAATATCCACTAAAGCGGCAGGGACAATCTCCAGACTGGACATCACTGACCTCTACAAACCTGCTGAAGGTAGGCCTATAGCTGTAGATAGGCAAATGAAAATATGCAAATAGAAAAATAAACAAGCAAATCAATCAATCAATCAATCAATCAATCAATCAATCAATCAATCAATACAACAGAAGCGGTTTTGAGCGACCAAACTGATGAAAGTTTGCCTGTTATTAAAGACCATCATTTGGGGTGGCTATGCCAATTTTTACCTCTAAGACTTCTCTTGCGAGAGCACGTGTCTTATAAAACAAGTTATTTTCTTGCAAAAAAAAAAAGAAAAAAAAAAGATGGTTGGCCTAAACAGGTTTTAGGGAAAATAAATAAACTGAACAACTGATGAATGAGCGCAACAAAGTAAATAACGGAACTAGGATGGCAGGAAAATCTCCCGATCGCCTTGATATTGATGACCTGTAGAAAGCGGATGAACAGTCACGCATTCAGCAACTTGTCCATCTGCAAGAATGACTTGTTGCTTGCACTGGATGATAGTCAGGTTTCTGTTTTAGTTTTGCTGGACCTGTGTAGCGTATGTAATACGATTGACCATAGCACCCTGTTCTGTCGCCTTGAACGTGTCTTTGGTTATCCAGGGACAGGTTTTTGATTGGTTCAAATCCTTTTATTTAGCCGGTCACAGACTGTCTCTGACTGTGGTCATATTTCAGTCGCAGCCCCTCTGTGTTTCGGATTACCCCAAGGGTCAGTCCTCGGTCCTGTGCTCTTCATTATTTATATGCAGCCCTTGTCGGTGTCAAAGCTGCACACCCAATTTCTCACCACGCGTACTCTGATGACACGCAATTGTATAAGTCAGGCCATGTTGAGCAGGTCGATGCCATCATCCAGTGTGTGCAACAGTCAGTTTCTGATGTTAGAAAAGGATGATAGTCAACAAACTAAAACTGAATGAAGATAAAACAGAAGCCATGCTAGTCTCCTCTACGAGAATATCTTCTTCCTTACCGCAGTCCATCACAATCCTAGATACCGAAGTTAGTTTTTCTGCTCAATTGAGAAATATTAGCGTCACCATTGAGTGCAGTCTCTCACTAAACCGACATAGTTTGAATACCTGTAGATCTGCATTTATTAAACAGCGTCGCATTAGCTCCATCAGGCATCTTCTCACACCAGAAGCCACTAAAACACTTGTCTGCTCCTTCGTCTTGTCGCGACTCGATTACGGCAATGCACTCCTCAGCACCTTCTGGATCGGCTCAAGAGGGTGCAGAACTCAGCAGCACGGCTTGTTGTCAAGGCAAAGAAGTCAGACCACATCACACCCTTCCTGCGTTCACTCCATTGGTTACATAACACATCTAGAGTACAATACAAAGTTCTGTCCATCTGTCATACAATACAATACAATAATACTTTATTAATCCCTTATGGGGAAATTCACTGTCTGCCCATACTGCAAATGGCATCATCATTCACTCATTGAAATAATTAAATAACCCATAACTCTCAATTAAAGAGATGAAGTGTAACAGACGTATTGTTACCTTTGTAACACTCTTGGCGTCAGAAACACTTATAGTGGATTCCCCCTGTGCTTCTGGTGTCAGCTATGTTGCAGTGAACTACTAAAAGGGCTAGTACTAAAGAACTAAAGAATGTTGACAGACACTATCTACTGATATTACTGTTGAAAAGGGTAACACCCTGAGGGACAAAAGAGTTTGCATAACATGTACTACTTTTGGGTACTCGAAGTCTGCCACTTCGTTCGACACATCTGCTGTCAAATTCATATCTACGTGGATGTGTTTTGTCATCAAGAATGTCAGCCAGTTTGTTCGTAATCCGTCTGTTGTATAGTGTGTCCAAAGTATCCTGTGCCCTACCAATCACCCCGCCAGACTTCCGGATTACTTTATTAAGACGATCTTGATCTCTTTTACATACATTTCTACCCCAGCACGTTAGTCCAAAAGTTAAAACCCTAACAATACTGGAGCAGTAAAACATCTGTTAAAAACTGAGTGCTTACATAAAATGATTTGAGCTTTCTCAAACAGTAAAGACGGGTATGATTTTTTTTTACAATAGCATCTGTGTTTTGTTTCCAGTTGAGCGCGTTGTAAAAAAGAACACCTAAATACTTGTAGGACTCTACACGCTCAACTTCTGTTCCCTTGATGACAACAGGATCGGGATGATGTTTGTTTTTCCTAAAATCTATGACCATCTCTTTTGTTTTGCCAACATGTAATTCAAGATAGTTTCTATCGCACCACTCTACAAAGTCGTCGATCTCCTGTCGATAGTGTCTGTCGTCCTCACCTGTAATCTGACCTGTCAGTGCCGTGCTTGTCGTCAGCGTATTTGTCCATGACACAGTCGTCAGTCTGCTGTGTACAAAGATTGATTGTACATTGCTTAACGTCCCGACAGCAACAAGATTTTCTCAGGACGTGCCTGCACTGCTTGTGAAAAACACAAACAAACAGAAAAACAGAATATTGAATGTATGTCGCCAGCCGGTCTAATGCGCTAAATAAACTCAAGACCATTTAGCAACACACATCCAATATCAAGAGCTACAGGCAGCGCAGACAGTAGGGAGAGTTTAAAAAAAGGAAAATACAGGTGAATGGACCAAGGTTAGACAGAAACGCATGCCCCAGAATAGAGGGGAAAACCCACTCTGAGTGACCCTGGGAACTAAAAGGTAGTTAACCCCACCCAAGTCCCCCAGGGCAGACCCGGGTGGGGGTTGTGTACAAAGAAAACAAAAAAAAAACAAAAAAAAAAAAAAAAAAAAAAAACGACAGGACAGTCCCCTGTGGTGCAACGGTGTTGGTAAAAAGTACATCTGAGATTAGATCCGAACTAATTCTGACAAACTGTGGGTGGTTAGTGAGATAGTCCAAAACCCAAAGAATGGTAGAGGCATTTATGTTCATGTGAACTAGTTTGGAAGCGAGTATGTGTGGCTGAATTGTGTTAAAAGCAGACAAAAAATAGTCATAGAACATCAGTCGAACGGAGGCTCCTGGTTTTTCTAAATGAGAGTAGATGTTGTTTACAACATGCAAAATGGTAACATCAACACCTCTTTGCCTTCTGTAAGCAAACTGAAAGGGGTCCATAAAATCAGAACCCTGTATTTGAAAAGGTGAAAGAACAGCTCTCTCAAAAACCTTCATGACACACGAGGTAAGAGCAACTGGTCTTAAATCATTCATCACAGATACAGTTTGCGTTTTTGGCACGGGACAACACAAGAGGTCTTCCACGAACAGGAACGACACACTGGGTAAGTGACATGTTAAAAATATAGCAAAGAATTCGGTACAGTTGTTCAGCGCATAATTTTAACACATTTGATCTAACACCATCTGGCCCAGACGCTTTGTTTGGGTTGGTATGTTTAAGTACGCTAAGCACCTCCTCCTCAGTCACCACAATCACTTCACTTTGCATGTGTTTAGGCCCAATAACTAGCATATCCTTGTCCTGTTCCCTCTCATGCTCAAAATCATGACAATCAAATCTTGCAGAACTGATTTAAATCGTTGGCATAGTCCGTAGTGTTGCTCAATACCGGAACAGCATACCTGTCTGTCTCCTTCTACTGGCCCTGACTATCTTTCTGAGCTTCGTTTGTACACACCTTCAAGACAGCGCCGTTCCTCAGCAGACATTAAACTATTACGCTTTCCGACTGTGAGAACTAAGTCTTTGGCAAGAGGTCTTATCATACCAAGGTCCATTTCTTTGAAATAAACTCCCACAGTCCCTCAGATACTGATGTTGAATCAGCCATTAGTTTTCGGTAGTCTTGAAAAACGCATTTATTCCTTTAAACGTGCATTCACCGTTATAATTCCTCTTTTTGTCAACATTTCGTTGTCGGTTAGGGCTGTCTGGTGTATCTAACCGTTGTTGGTTTTACTTTTATGCATAGGGGCTTGATGACAGTAGCTTTGACTAATGCAAATCCACTCCGCCACCGCGTGCGCGCCACCGCCACCCACTAATGCTCTAGACAAGTATTTTGTCTTGAGCATGAGTAGGTGGTGGTGGAGCAGTGCATTTGCATTAGCCCTTATGGTTTTATGTTACACGTGTCTCTTTGAGAGTGAGCATTTTTTGTTGGTGTGTACTTTTTGTTATTCTTAATTTTCTTGTGTATCCTGTTGCGCGAGTGTGTATGTTAGGGAATATGTGTTATAGGATGCAAGGTGTATGTATGTTAGTATGTCATTAGTACGGCGCCTAGAGCTTCTCTATCGAAAGTATAGGCGCCTTAAAAATATACATTATTATTATTATTAAGTGGCGCAGATTTTCGTGAGCCCCAGCAGCGTGCAGGGGCTGTTACGTGGTGGAGTAGTAGTCGAAGTATGATAAACACACCAGACACACACGCACGTAGAGTTCTTTTAAATAGACCTCATTCAGCTGCAATCCGTCAACCGTGGCTTAAGGATGTAGACAAAACTGGAGTAACAGTTCCAACAATATTTAATTCAGCGATGCGATATCCTCACAGTAATGCTCTTTCAAATGCACAAACTACTGAATACAAAGTCTCTTTTGCTATGTCCACACTACGACTCAAAGTTTCTCATACACAGCATCTCTCGCAATAAACTGCGTATCTCTACAACTGACAAAGCAAGACAATGTACTCCCGGGCTTTCCCAGCGCCCTCCTTATATACACTATCAAAATCTAGAATCTTCTACGGAAATCATATAACTCAACCAATCAGAACGAAACGCGCAGCCAAAACTCATTAACATGAATTTTCCAGAAACAATATATCAGGCTACAAAAACACGGCTGCTCACTTCAGCTCTAAATTCTAGCATAAAATAAAGACACATAAAAGTATGGTATCCCTATCTATGATAGCTCAAAAAGGTACGAGAACATTCACCAAACAAAATAAAAGCTGCTCACTACACGCGCACAGGAAAACAAAAAGTAGCGAAAAATGTAGCGATGTCAACTAACCGACGTGACACTTACGAGGCCACCAGACAGTGCGATCCTTCTACAACGCACCGGACTAAACACAACAAAACGAAATCGGCTCTACTCACGAACAAAAGAAAATCTTACTAAAAAGGTACGAAATCATAACCATGATAGCTCAAATAAACAACATATCGTTACCTACGAATAACTCATGTACGCTCTCACAGGATAACACAACCACAATCGTAACAGGGGCAGATGGGAATGTGCAGAGTTACCATTTTTATTCTCAATGAAGTTATTCGATTGACCAGAACTGCAATGATTCTACTTGTTTTACGGACAAGAATACAGTGAAATTAACTCATGCCAGTATCCGGAGGCGACACGTCTCGAATGAGTTAAAAGTGGTGACAGCTAGCGCTTTTATTACAGGATAAGACAGGAGTGAGGTGGGAAATAACAACTCTGGTGAGGCAGAAAACTGTACAATGATGCACAGTTTTCTCCCGTAGTAATACATTTTCCCCCCAAACGACCTGTTACTTTGTTTTACAGGGAGTGCCGAGGAAACTGAACTTCTGAAGAAGACCTCCCGCCTGTGTTTCCGCACCGTGCCCCGAGCCATCACGAACGGTACGGAAGACATGGAGTTCACTTTCCAGGGCGAAGGTCACAAGTCAGGGGACGTCTCTGCGTGCCTGAAGGTAACGTCACACAACCGCTTGGGTGAACTTTGAATCTTTTTAAGTGTGTGCTTCCCGTACTCTTTGCGGGGGCACTGCCCAGGTACGCTCACTCGGGGAGTTTTGTAACTCTAGAGGCCATCGATGTCAAGGCGATCGGGCGATTTTCCTGCCATCTTAGTTGCAACATTATTTACCTTGTTATCACTCATTTGACAGAAGTGTACTTGCGTGTACTCCCCCAGTGGGTCTGTCTGTGGAGTACTTCCGCAAACGGTTGTGTGTGGTAAGATCAGTGAGAACCAAAATCAGAACCGCAAACAACTACGCACATGAACTCGCGATCGAACTTACAAGTCGGTTGTTAAGGATCAAAAGTTTGAAAACGGCAGACCAGCGCACTAGTTTTTAACTTTAGAATATGTGCCTCTCATTTTGTGGAAATTTTGTAACGCTTGAGAAACAGAGTCACAGATTAGCAGTTTATAATACCGATTTGTTACGTATTAAATCTGTATTGAATCACCCTCCCCCCCCCCCCCCCATTTCAGTTGCAAGCACTGTCTAAGATCGTCACGGTAATTTCGACTTGTTTTAAATTTGGTTTTCATTTAAAAAAAAATAATCATTTTGACTAGGACTCAGCACAAGCCCAAGCTGAACGTGTTTTGACTAGAACTCGGCACAAGCCCAAGCTGAACGTGTTTTGAGCAACCACTGTTTTGCAAGAAAAAGTGATCTAAAAAGACAGGTGCTCTCTCAAGAGAAGTGTCACCTGTCATTAACCCATATCATTCGGAATACACCAGTGTGTCAAATAAGTGTGACTAATATAGTTCAAGGGTGGTGCCAGAATATTTTGGCGCCTCTAGGCGCCAAGCTATTCTGGCACCACCCTTGAACTAAAGCCATTGGTCTATATCCTTATCTGTAAGTACTATAATGTAGCTCTTGCATATGGCGGTGTACAAATTTGAAGCTTTTAGCCTCAGTATGATATGGGTTAAAGACCATCATTTAGGTGGCTAAATGATAGTCTTTAATGACAGATAATCTGTCATAAAGGTGGTCGCTGTGGTTTTGGTTTATTCGGCTGCGGCTTTGAATTGATTTTAGACGTTATATCTCAAACCCGTAGGCACACTTGTATAATTATGTCGCTGGTTTGTGACTTTGGACCTCACTGCTGGCAGCCTGAATGTCCGTTCTCACAGACCAACGCAGGCAAGTACTGAGTTTTGGCTGCACGTCTGATGTATAAATATGCCGTACAGATGAAGAACGACAGCGGGGAGGCCCGCACGGTGGACGTGTACATGTCTTGTACGTCAGCCTACAACACCGGGGTGCCGGCCACAGACCTCAAGGACCTCACCAACACCGTCAGCATCGAGCCTCATGCCGGTCAGTTCGGTTGTGTTGAATTCCCACCCGTTCTCTGCCAAGGGACTTACTATTTTTAGATTCATTCAACAACCAAACGCCACAAACGTCAAAGGAACGTGGATACAGATTGGTCCCGGCAAGAGGCATCGATCCTTATGAGCCCCCGCAAGTGCGGGGGCTCATAAGGATCGATGCCTCTTGCAGTTTGGTGGTGTTCAGATCTTGGGTTTTGTTTAAACGTTCTCTGCACTGAACGGGTTAACGGGCTGAGCTTAGGGGCATGCATGTGTTTCCTGCTTTGTGCATGTTGTTACTCTTTGGGGGGAGCTGGGTGGCTCGGTGGTACAGCGCTCGACTCTCGTCTGTAAGGTCGTGGGTTCGAACACAGCTGAGATCAAAATTTGTACAGACCTCTTTTCGGTGCCCCGTCTTTGAAATCCCCCCACCCGGGTCTGCCCTGGGGGACTTGGGTGGCGTTAACTACTTTTTAGTTTCTATGGTCACCCTGGTCAGCTCCACAGGGTGGGTTTTCCCCTCTATTCTGGGGCGTGTGTTTCTGTCTACCCTTGGTCCATTCACCTGTATTTTCCTTTTTTAAACTCTCCTTACTGTCTGCGCTTCCTTTAGCTCTTGATATTGGGTGTGTTGCTAAATGGTCTTAGGTTATTTAGCGTATTAGACCGGCTGGCGACATGCATGCAATATTCTGTTTAGGTTTTTTTTTTCACAATCAGTGCAGGCACGTCCTGAGAAAGTCTTGTTGCTGTCGGGACGTTAAGCAATGTACAACCAACCAGCCGACCGTCTTTGAAATCACCTTCGTGGTGGGCAAAAGACGTTAAGCCCTAAACGTTTAACTTTTTTGTTTGTTACCCTTTGGCTGTCGGTAGCGCGTTTTGTCGAGTTGATTCCCGTGAAAAACATCTCGACAAACAGACGTCCACAGGGTGAAATGTATCCATTCTCTCCTGTTTCTGGTTACAGAGAGTGACGTGACGATGTCCCTGAAGTGCGCAGACTACATCAACTCGAAAGACACGGACTCGCACGTCAATGTGTACGTCATCGCTACGGCAAGGGAGACAAACCAGCGCTTCGCCACAAGGGACACTATTTGGATCGAGAAACCGCACTTGGAAGTCAAGGTGAGCAGACGTCGTCCCAAAATCTGAATTAGTTGAATGAAAGGTTATAGGACCCAATGAAAGCGAAGACTGTGCAAGATTTCAAAGACCAACTTTCTGCAGCCATTTACTGCCGAAACACGACTAACCAACGCACTACTGCACGAGGCATAAAACTCATGAGCCTCTGTGCAGTTGGGGGAGGGAGCGGGGGGGGGGGGGGGGTGGGGCTGATGTGGATCTATGAGTCTTGCTAACGTTACTTTGTATCCATGTTCCTTTGACATCTGCGGGCTCTTTATCTTTTACACAAAGATTTCAAAAACACAGTTTGGGACCACTGTAGTGAAGGGGTTGGTGAACATGATTACGGCTGAATGCACCGTACTTTTAACGGCTACATATTAACTTATTCAGGGTGCCCTGCATCAATAGCTGCGAACGTTTCGTATAGCGTTGCTGGAGGAAACGCTATACGACACTTTCGCAGCTATTGATGCGGGACACCTTGAATGAGCCAACGACGGATGAGTAAGCTTGCTGTTACTTTTTCCTCGTTGTAAATTTCAAAGCGTGTTTTTTTTTCTGCACTGGTTATTTCCTTGCATTTTACACGCTTTGCAGACTGTAACTGTGTTTGTGGTTTCATGTGCAGACCGAGGGTAAAACAAGTCTGTCCCAGCCGTTCCAAGTCGTGCTGAAGATTGTCAACACACTGAACGTACCCCTGAATGGGGGCGTGTTCAACGTCGAGGGCCCCGGAATTCAGCGCGTCATGGGAGTCAAGTGCAAGTGAGTGAAAGATGCATTTTTTTGTTTTGTTTATTTAGTTCTGCTTGTGTGCAGCTGATCCGTCATATTGGTCCATACGTCGCTAGACCGCAAGGTCCAACATCACAAACCAGCACCTCGTGAACACATCTGTCTTTTCAGTCACGTCATTCAGATTTTCAACTCTTCATCCACACTTCCATTACACATTTGCGGCAATGTTTTTAGTTCACAACTGAATCAGCAGCTTTCTATCGTCTTTCAATTTCATGGTCCAGTCTCCTGCAACTGCTATACTGATGAGCAAAAGAAATGCGACATTATTGGAATCATCGGAAACACGAAACTGTTTCCGATGATTAAAAAAAAATGTCGCATTTCTTTGCTCGTGAGTATACATAGTCGCTAGGGGACACTTCCAAAATGTTGGAAATGCAGCCTTGGATGAAATGAGTTCACACAATTTTTCTCCAGGAAACCTATAGCCCCTGGCGAGGAGTTTCGAGAGACCGTGACTCTGAAAGCACGCCGCGCCGGGCGACAGGAAATAGTCGCCAATTTCTACTGTCGCCAGATCTGCGACGTGGCGGGAGCTGCTGAGCTGGACATAAGTGACGACTCCAAAAACTGATGTGCTGTACGTTGAAAGCTGCCGGCACATTCACAACACGGCCGGGGCAGCCAAACTCCAAGTATATGGGTGTGGTCTGAGGGGCGACGTCTTGGAAACGAACATTTTTGGGCTTAACTCATTCGAGACGTGCCGCTTCCGGATACGCGGCTTATGCCGCGTATCCGGAGGCGGCACGTTTCGAATGAGTTAACTCTTTTTGTGCCATCACAATGACGGGGCTTTGAACAATGTCTGAACACATTTTAACCCCACCAGGGTTCAAGCTCGCGACCTTTATGGAGGCTGGAGCACCCGATCTACCCATGTCCCCTCGACGTCCTTAACCCCTTCACTGCCGAGGAAACGTGGACGCCACACTCATACAAGAGGTATCGACCCTCATGAGCCACCGCACTGAATTGCGGCGGCTCATGAGGATCTATGCCTCTTCCTGAAACCACTTTGTATCTATTAATCTTGGGACACGCCTGGAGCGCTCTTTCGCGTCGAATTGACCCAGATTTGAGACGGTACAGTGGTAGTGAAGGGGTTAAGTAGCTCAACAAAGAACCGTTGTAAGATTGGAGCTTTTGCTGCAGACACATTATGGTCCTAATGGACGATTTAAAAAAAAAAAAAATATCAGAAGTACGTCAAAACGTGCGCCTCTGTAGATTAAAAGCCCGGACAAACATGCGATTAATACACTGTTTTTGTCAGAACACGTGTAGTGTTGACCTACATCTGATTTCGAACAACGCCCACTGACACGTCAGAAGCCTATATTTGCGGATACTATATAGTCTGTCTTAATTATATAGGAACTTGAGTATACCACTTTCCGTTGTAACATGTGGCATTATGTTTGTTAAGATAGAAAACGGTTACCACTTTTAAGATATTGTATCTGTACAATATTGTGAATAATTTAGGTTATGAATATTAATACTCGCAATTACTTCATGAGCTCTTTTTGACCGTTTTCTTTCCTCTGGTCCTAAAATAGCTCTGACGTTGTTTTTTTTTACTCACCTGCGACAGCAAAAGTGAGTATATGTGTTGGGTTATCTGTCCGTCGTCAGTGGTAAACTTTAACATTTTCTCGGACACTATTTAAGACAGTCTTCAAACCTGGCCCAAGAATACATTGTGACAAGACCTTTCTTAACATAACAATTTCAGTGACCTCTCTCAAAGGTCAAGGTCGCAGGGAGTCCATAAATAGGTAACAAAAAATAGCCATATTCAACTTCGAACCCAAACTTGGTACAGAGGTACCTGATGATAAAACCTATCTATACACACTAATCTGGATGACCCCTGAGTCAAGGGTCAAGAGAGGTCAAGAAATGTGTAAGAAAAATGCCAATTTCTGATAGAATTTAATTTTTTTGTTACAGCTTTTGCAAATTTTCAATCAAATGTGACACAGAGGTAGCTGATAAGACCTTCCTATGCATACTAATTTAGCTGACCTATTACAAATGTCAAGGATCATTCACTGATCCAGAAATAGGTTACAGAATGTCATATTTTGACAAGACAAGTGGTTTTTGTTCTTAAAAGCAATTTTCAACTTCAAACTGAAAACAAACTGGATACCTGATGGTAAGACCTTCCTATGTAGATTAATTTGGATGACCCCGTGGAAAGGTCAAGGGTCACAAGATGTTGGCAAGTGTGTGAAAAATGCCAGTGTTTGTTAGAATTGTACTTTTGATCACAGTTTTTGCAAACTTTGCAATCAAATTTGGCATGGCAAGACATTTCTATGCATACTAATCAAGTTGGCGCAAAACAAAGGTCACAGAGAGTTGGATTCGCTGTTATAGAAGCCAGCTCTTTCCTGATTTTAAGACACTTGAACAATTGTTCCTTTCTGTGACTGTCAGAAAAGTCAAGGTTACACATATATATCGGTCTTAGAACGTGAGCCATAAGGGCTTTGTCTTTCTTGTTTATGTAGTATTGAATGAACACAAAATAATGTTTCCCTTATCTCCACATTATATTATTTTGTATTATCCCACGAAAAACGTGTAGATACTACTTTCATTGTTTGTTTTCAATTACGAAACAAGAAATGTATTCCTTTCTCGGTTTCGGTAAATCGCCAAAAGCACAACAAAGATAGAAACACGTTTAGAAAGGACAAAGATAACTGTGGTGAGATTCACCTTTTTGGTATGATAGTAATTGGATGGTTCTCAGCACTTCAAGCAGTGAGGATATGATATATGTTTACTTATTTGGTCCACAAATGCTGTTTTGAACCTCCTTTTTAGACTTGGTAGATAAAACAATTCGCAAGTTAGAAAACGCTGTCGTATGGAATATGGTAAGAAGTGCTGATTGTTTTCGGAATTTTGTGTTCTTTTGTTGTCGGTGATAGTTTTTGTCGGAATCATCGCGACAGAAAAACGCTACCGACAACCAAAGATTAAGAAATCCCATGTCAAGATATTTAGATTGAAACATGTTGGCACGTTTACATAATTCATGAACGCTTTCTTTGTATGAAGATTTGTGTCGCATTTATTTTGCTCGAGAGTTGGTTTTTTTTTGGGTGCTTACCGTCTTTTCATTTCCGGTTTCTTATTTGTATTTGTGTAAATTGCATCAAAACAAGATTGTATACTTGCTCAGCTTTTTTTAAATGTACACACGACTTTTCCTGGTACAAAAAAAAAAAAAAAACCAACAAAAAAACTACCCTGAATTGACCTATTTTATCGCTTGTCTCAACCATATGTGTATTGTTCCGAAAAAAATATGAATAGTTTTAGATCGCTGCTTTTCAGATTTGCTTTTGCAAAACCACAAACCTAAAGCCTCTTTTGTTTTTGAAGAAAGATAAACATAAGACGGAAGTCGCTCATTTCCTCCCATTTTTGCTTTGGGAAAATCGCTCCTTTCACTGTTTTTGCTTTTGAAGAGGTAAACATAGAAAACGGAAAACAAGCCGCTGCGTTTACCACCTTTGCTTTGCAAGAAGCGAAAACGGAAGTCATCGAAGGTTTTATTGAACACAACATCGCCTATATAATCTACAAAAATACAATGTTGAAATCATCCAAACAAAAACCACAACATCCATTCGTGAACAACTCTTGCAAGAATTCGCAGTCATTTCAATCACAAGTTTTAAAAAGTAAACGTGGTTTTAAGACCATTTAAAATTCACAAAAAACAAGGACATCAGACAAGATGTCGTTGCCAAGAACAACATATAATGTGCATGACAAGTACGGGATATTAACATTTCATCTTAAATGGTTCCTCAATTTTGGAAAATCTACGAAACGATTAGTTAGGCCACCGATTAGCCGTGATACTAGCCTACATTTTCACAGCATTGGTTACGTTGTGCAGGTCACATGCACGTTTTATTCCGGTGAAAATCGGTTTCAATTTTGTTTTCGTTTGTCAGATCAGGAAATAGTCAAGCATGGACAGATGCTGACACTGACAGTACATTTTAAAAATCTAGACAGATTGACAGAATTATTGACAGTTGGGTTCCAAACTTTAAAACCAGTTTTATGAAGCGCACCAATGATTACTGGTAAACAGATTCCCAATTAAAACAATGGCAAGTATATTTTCCTTTCCTTTGAATCCTGAGGCTGGTTTAATTTATGTGCACGTCCGCTATGTTGCACATTAGTTAAAAGAAAAAAAAATCATTTGCATGTAAATTGCGGCCTGGTTATCACAGACATGTTTTAATCACGATTACCAAAAGACAAACTAAAATAAAACAATTTTCAGAGAAATAACCTACACAGCTCCCAGTCTGACCACGTGACCCGCACAATTACAATGTTGTGAAAATTGTAGACCAGTTGTATGGCTAATAAGTGGCATAACTACTGACATGAAGTTGAAATTTAAATATCCCCTAACTTTTGGCACAGACGCCGTGTTTGCAAAATAATCTGGCGTAAATGTGCCATTATGGGATACATCTCCGCATTCTATTTACAAATAATTATTATAAGATTTTTTTTAAAAAACATTTTCCTCGCTCTTCAGCAGCGCCATAATTATTATACAACTTGTAACCCCTTTACTTCCAATGGCTATGATGGTTCATATATATTCAACGCACGCATAACCCAAGATAAAAGGCATGGATCCTCATGAGTCTCCGCGGGGACTCATGAGGATCCATGCCTGTTGTAGTTACGCCCAGATAGTGAAGGGTTAAGACCTGTCAGCAACCAAAAAATTAAAAAATAACGTGAAGAAAAGGTACATGCAGGTTCGTACAGCCACAATACCGATTAACTCATTGGAGATGCGCCGCATCCGGAAATCGGCGGCATAAAACCGCGCATCTGAACGCAGCACGTCTCGAGTGAGTTAATTTTAAAATGGTTTGTATAAAAGCCCATCAAATGGGGGAAAGAAGCATTCGGTAAATTGTACACGTCTCTTTAACGATTACAAAGATTAAAGTTCCACGGCCAGCATGGAAGGTCTCCTGACGACAGACCTAAGGCACCTTGCTCACAAGAGAGCAGCGCCATTATAATGCTTAATCCATTTAGCCACGACGCTCTACAGGAGATAGATTGATCATGGTAATTAAAGGGTAGTGCTAGGTGAGCTTGGCGCCTGAAGGCGCCAAGCTCACCTGGCCCTACCCTTGAACTATCATGATCAATCCATCTCCTACAACTGGTACATAGTTGTTAGGCAACACCTCCAAAATGTGTGAGAAGTGGGGCTCAAAGGGCCAATTTGCAATGTAGTTGCAATTTTACGAGCTTCTTCCGTCAGGCTCCAACATCGATTCCGTACTGTTTGTGGGAGTAATCCCCCCCCCCAGACAGGCGCATGCCCCCAGTGAGTACGCCACTTGTACACTATTATTCAAATGAGATTCCAAGCACCTGCAGCAGGAAATGGGTTGATCATGATAATTCAAGGGCAGTGCCAGGTGAGCTTGGCGCCTTTTGAGTCGCCAAGCTCACCTGGCACTACCCTTGAATTATCATGATCAATCCATCTCCTACAACTGGTACACATTTGTTAGATAACACCTCCGAAATTTGGGAAATGCGGCCGTGGAGTTATATGGGTTAAAAAGTGTAGTATGGCGTGTTCTCGAGTGGGGGACTACACCCGCAAACGGCGCGGAATGCCTGTCGTGTTCCTGAAGTCAAACACGGCCTAAGCCGAGTCCCTTGGATCTGTGGTCAGATTAACACTTTGCACGGTAAACGTGTCCAGCTTACTGTACATACGGTGGGGGAGGGGAGGCTGGCGGGGTAAATAGGATGATGAAACAGATTTGTACAAGACTTATTTATATTGCCCACCTCAGCAGCGACGCACTTACTGTGACCCAGCACAAGTGACAAATTTATTTTTAAAAGTTACTCTCGGGGCAGCCTTATGCATATATGTGCTGGTGTAAGATTCTGGACCTTACGACATAGGACCGCGAGACCTAAAATCACCACGCAGCACACGTCCATCTACTCGGCGACAATAACAATGCGCTTAAAAACGTCCGTAGAATTTTTTTGGACGTATAAAATTTCAAACATCAGGTACACACGCACTGAAAATCAAGTACCGAGACTAGCTAAAATAGCCCCTCGGATGCTAGTGACGATAGCGCTCGGCGAAAAAGATGCATGGCGTAGTTACGCGTCTTTTTCGCAGAGCGCTATCGTCACCAGCAGCCGAGAGGCTAATTTGGTAGTTGTAAGGGCTAGCCAAGGGGGTTGAAAGAGAAAGGTGGGGGAGGGGGGGGGGGGGGTCAGAATAAGACAACAAAAGGAAGTTACGGCAGGATGAAGGGCTGACAGACATTTTAACTTTATGGGTGTCAGTAGCGGTCTTTGTCGCGATCATCGTGACTGAAGCCGCTACCGACACCCAAAGGGTTAACCGCCTTAATACAACGCTCACACTTGTGCGTGATTGTATTCAGTTCTAAAAACGAAACAAAACCAGACAGTGGTAAAAAAAAAAATGGAGAGACTGTTCAGTCTAAACATTTTGTAGGAGCCACGCAGTTTGTTGCATAGACAGCATGCAACCTCGAAACAGGCGGGTACACTTTTGTACAAGGAACGGATTCTGTGTGTTTCATGCCATGCATGCAACGATTTGCGTCGTTAAAAAAGTAAACCAAGTTTATCACTTAATTGTGTGTCTCAAATTATATAGCACATGAATAAAATACATGATCTGCGTATATCACACACGTGTAGTTCTTAATATGTAAATGTTTGCCGGGAAATCGAAATAATGAACGATTCTTCACAGATTCTTCTGACCGTTCGAAAATGTAGCCATGTCGATCCAGCTGTCCAACTTCGTATCCGACATAATTATACATGTGACAGACAGGAAGCTGGCGACTGACACCGACGATATGCTTCTTTTACCCCTTCCCCGCCGAGAACAAACAATGTCTACCACCCAGCTGCACGAGGCACATATCCTCATGTGCCCCCGCAGTTGCGGGGGGTGGGGGGGGGGGTGGGGGGGGGGAGGGCTTACGAGGATCTATGCCTCTTGTTAAAGCCACGCTGCATGCATGTTCTTTTGACGGCTGGGGATCTTTGACGTCGATTTTAAAATAACTGACGTCGAACTTACAATCACGAAACACAACTGATCTGCGTCCTCCGTCAGTGAATTCTGAGTGCGGCCGCCGACACATCAACTGTACACGTCGGGTCGTCTGGGATTTACCATATTACACTTCTAGGCCAAAATGTGCAGGATCACAGACCAGCGCACACTAATGAGCTAATTTAAAGTCACACGTGCCCTTGATTTATCGTCCCACGTGACCCACGGGAGCTAACCCAGCAACGTAGGCAACAACAAAAAACCGGCACAATAAATGCTGTGTAATTCTGCATACAACACATCAGATAAACTTACATGACCCATTTGGCTGTCTAATTCTGCATACAACACATCAGATAAACTTACATGACCCATTTGGCTGTCGACAGCACATTTTGTTAACCCGGCCTTTGCGTGTCAGTAGCGGTTTTTGTCGCGAGGATTCCGACAGGAATAATTGCAACAAAAAGCGCTACTGACACGCAAATGGTTAAGGTGACTCCTGCAAGACTCGCTTCGAAAAAACGCGCTGCCGACTGTCACAGGGGTAAACTTGTACAAATCTGGTAACAAAGTCAAATTGTGGATCGCCTCATAAGTCTTCAGCATATAAAGACACCGAGTTAATATGAATCTGTTAAGATGTTCTTCAAAATGAAAAAACAAACAAACAAAACAAAAAAACACATTCGGCTGTCATCTCTCATGCGGGCTATCAATCGGCACTGTGTCGGACGCAGGCAGTGCGACACATTATATCTGACGTCACACGCGACCATAAACACTGCATGTGAAGTGAACACTGCACGTTCACGATAAACACTGCGTATGTCAGATTATGACGTATCGCGGGCACCTTCCTGCGTCCGATGCGGTGCCTGTTAAAGCCAACATGACGCTAATGATTTACTCAAACTCAGGATTCGCGTTAGAACGCCGCGTATTCTGAATGCAGAACGTCCAGAATGTATTAATAGAAGAAAACATGCACAGTAGCCCACGTTCACGGAACAGAGCCGAAAAAGTATGAGTCCACGGGAAGAAAACCATAAAGATCCGAACACGTCCCCATAAACTCACTCGACACGTGCCGCATGCGGACATTGTTTGCCGGGTATTTGCACGCGGCATGCCTCGAATGTGTTAATTAACACTTACTGCTAGCCCTGTGGCCGTCGGTAGCGCTTTTTGCAGGAATCATCGCGACAAAAAGCGCTACCGAGAGACACAGGGCTAGAAAACAGACGTATATCGTAATGATCAAAATGTGGAAAGATCAGGTGAATTTCTCTGTAAGTGTAGTAGATAATGGGCGAGGTACTGATCTAGGAAGACTGATTAGCGCATGAAAATAAGGAGGGAACAATGCTAAGCTGAACACTGATTAACATGCAAAAAGTTCACTTTTTTTTTCTTTCACTGAAATCTGCAGAACACTGCTTAACATGCAAAAAGTTCACTTTTTTTCTTTCACTGAAATCGTACATAATGAAAAACAGGACAAGCTGACTAATTTTAAACACATCGAAAAGCTTCATAAGTGTTGTCTCAACCTTTTCATAGTTTTAATAATACTTCTAAAATTATTTATGTCAGGTGCTTCGCGCCATGAGATCATCGGCAATTCAAGGTGACAAGCGTCTGTTCGATTTGAGGGTTTGCAGATAAAAGGTCAAAAAGGTCAAAATTAACATAGGTCAGGTTTCGCAAGATGGATGAAGATACAATCAAAACACGATGCAAGATGGTGTAACGCAGTCTCCGTTACAAGCCTACATATTGCAATAAAGGCACGGAATGAGAGTACAGTTAACTCTTTCAGCCCGACGCACGTATTTCCCAAATTTTGGAGGCGTCATCTAATGATTATGCACCAGTTGCAGGAGATGGATCGACCATGATAATTCAAGGGCTGTGCCAGATTAGCAAGTTGGCGCCGACAGGCGTCAAGCTAATCTAGCACTACCCTTTAATTATCATGGTCGACCGATCTCCTGCTGTAGTTCGACAGGGCTGACTGGGTTAAAAAAAAAAAAAAAAAAGGAGCACAGGGGTTTTAGGTTCACATGCATGTTCAGTTAATCCATTTAGCTCCGACGCACTACAGCAGGAGATGGCTGGACCATCATAATTCAAAGGTAGTGTCAGATTTGCTTGGCGCCTTTAGGCGCCAAGCTAATCTGGCACTACCTTTGAATTATCATGGTCGAGTCATCTCCTGAAACTGATTCATAGTTGTTGGGTGACAACTTGAAAACTTGGGAAATGCGGCAGTGGGGTTAAAATGGTTTTAAAAGAGAGTGTACATTACTTATGTCCTCTTTTTTGTGATTTTGGAACTAAAGTATGTAATTCGGAAGGTCAAACTTCACAGACTACCTCACACATCAGTACGAAATTCTATTGAGTTACTAATTTGCATTTCCTGTTCGTCCCAACTACCGCACAAAATGATGGCCTACTGGACTTGAAAAGCGCAGCAGCGTGGCCTGCATTTCCAGTGTAATTTCATGCGAAAACCGCAAATGAAACGTGTGGCTTATTGGCAAATAATCCCTGTGGCGGTAGACGACAAGTCCGTTGTAGGGAAAAGCGAGGTTTTCATTGGAATATGATGAAACCTTTGCTTTTTACAAAAAAAAAAAAAAGACACTCACCGTCCTTTGCCTCGACGGTACAGAAAGGTACCTCCTTCAACCTCCACGTTTGTTCGTAAGACTGATTCTATCAACAGCGATAACAATAAAGTTGTTGGTCAATGCTTTTGGACCTCAACGCCCATAACCATAAGTATTCTTTTTTAAAGTTTATGATCAGTTTTGGATCTTTCGAGCTTTGAGAAGTTCAAAAACACAGACCAGCGAACCATCCACTGTCGCGAAATTTCCAGAAAAAGCAGAATACTAACAATGTCTAATGTCATTGTCTAATTTCAAAGCTCTTGGGCTGTTCTAAGCGGGGGAATCACAGCCCTAGAAGGAGGGTTCATAATGATTTATTTGTTAGATCGCATTCCTGATTACAGTAAAAACAAACCTGAAACACAAAACACATGTGACTGACTCGAGTGGATTCGATCTATCTCTGCTGCTGATGAAAGTTGCAGAGCAGCCACGGCTAACTCCAGATGATAAGTCTCCTTTAACGACACACACTATTCAGCGTTATTTTCATTCAGAGAACAGAAGAAAAAAAAAGCCGGTGCTGGTCTTTGATTCTGAACCTTACGGCTTGCAGCCGTAAGGTATAGAATCACAGAGCAGCACAAAAATACATCTTAAGTCTCAAAGCTGGGTGGAAGAAGTGTCACCAGACTCCTCCGTAGAACCAGGACTAGCTTCACGCCCTGCCGCGGCCGTCGCTTCACCATCTCCTTCACCGGACGCTTGCGTGACAGGGGTGGACGTGTGCTGCGGCGGAGCGCTCAGATAGGGCGGGGAAATGGGAGGGGGAGCCATGATGGGGGCCGGGGGAGGGGGCAGAGAGTCCTTCACAGGGATATCCTCGTCCAAGAGGTCATACGACCCCTCACGGTGAAAGCTATCGGCGGCGGAGTCGCTATCTGAAACGTCTTCTATTTCGTCGTCCGAGGGCGCGGTGACAGCGGCTAGAGCGCGCTGGAATGGCAGGGGGGAGCGACCACGCCTCTGTACCTGGGGGGAAGGGGTGACAGGGAAGGTGAAAGACGTGGGTGTGGACAAGTGGGGAGGCGGGGGTGGAAAGTGGGGATCTGACGGATGAGAAGGAGGGCGGAGATGCTGCGGTTTGGCGGGTGGTGGGGGTGGGAGGTTGGGCGGCTGTGGTGGGGTAGTGGCGGGTGTTGTTGATGTGGAGGGCGAACTATGGCGATGATAGTCTGAACTAGGCGGCGCCAGGAATCTGGACAGTCCTGTCTGTGAGTCCTTTCTCTCCTCTCTTGCCCCACCTCCACCACTACCACCACCGCTGTTCCCCCCATTATCGCCCCCTCCATCTCCCCCGTCCCCATCCCCGCCTGACGGCTGTTCCCTAAGTGTACTGGCGTCTCTAGACAGGAACCTGTCCACGCTAGCGGCGCGGGAGGGAGGCAGGAGGGGGTCGCGGTCAGTGTCGTATTCACTGGCGGCCACACCAAAGATGAACCGCCTGTGTTTCTCCTGCCAGCGTCTCTGTTTCAGCTTCTCCACCTTGCGCTTCTTCTCGGCCTCCTGAAATGTCAACAGAAAACCGTCAGGAGAACGCTCTCAGCCCTGCCCTGTGAAGGCTAAGGCATACTGTCTTTTGGACACTTGCCCTCTCAAATTCCACCTTTTATTAACAAAATAAACTGACCTGAACAATGTTATAAAAGAAGTATATACATACAATATAATACCAAGTCGGTAAGGTCCAAATTCACAGACCGGCGTCCCAATACCCAGCAACAAACAAACAAACAAACAAACAAACAAACAAATAAATAAATAAATATTAAATGAATGAGTGTGTACTAACCCGTGCAGCGTCAACAGTGCAATATTCGTTAATTCAACACCAAACAACCTTAGATGTCCCTGGATAATGGATTTAAAATGATAGCAGCAAAAACACTTAGATCTTTATGAGTCCTCGCAACTGCGGGGATTCATGAGGATCTATACCTCTTGCAGCTGGGTGGTGTTCAAACTTTCTCGTCACTGAACGGGGTAAATAAATAACTCACGTCTTCCCGTTGTTTCTTGGCTATGGTGGTGACCTGCTGCAGTAAGTCATCAATCTTGGACTGCGTGGAATCAATGTCCACAGACGACAGACACAGGGCACGGTTCAGCGGCATGAACTCGTAGCTTTCTCTCTCCATCTGCCACACAAACAACACCATCAATACAGATCCACAAGCAAGAGGATGGGTGCCCCGCTTTTTTTGTTTTAAATTTATGGTCAGCTTGCTGATGGCGGGCTTTTGACAAAGGTCAGTTCATGAACGAATCTCAAAATTTAAAGAAAGGTAAAGCAAACACACACACACACATTAACCCGATTAGTGCCAGCTAACGCCGCACTGTGCTTCTGCAATCTTTGTCAATTCAAGACCAAAATCACTAGCTGTCCCAGAAACATGGATTCCAAGTGATGTCAGCAAGATGCATTGATCCTATGAGCCCCCGTAACTGCGGGGGCCTATGTGAATCGATACCTCTTGCAGTTGGGTGGTCTTCAGACTTTCTCGTCACTGAACGGGTTAACAACTGCTGTCTCAAAATTTTAAGTCTAAGCAAAATAGGTCACTTCGTATACATTTCGCCTTCTTAATGTGCACAGGTAAGATTGTTCCGTATTGACGGTTTAGCAATAGACGATTTTCGAAATCAGAAGTAGATCAAAACTGCACGTCTTTCAACGAAAACAGTAGATAACAAGCCCAGACAAACATGCGAGTTCGTCCGTACTGCTTTTGTCCAAACACGTGCAATTTTTACTTACTTCTAATTTCCACACAACGTCTATTTTAACTCATTCAGCCCGACGACCGTATTTCCCAAATTTTGGAGGCGTCATCTAATGACTATGCACCAGTTGCAGGAGATGGATCGACCATGATTGTCACGACACGGGTTCCCCCCCCCCCCTCCCTATTTTTGTAGGGGAGTTAAATTTAGAGGGGTGACAGAGACTAGTTAGTCACTGGGTAACGATAGCATAGGTGAGTTGTTTTGGCCTGTACACGAGGAATTGCTGCCGTAGGAGTCGAAGGACGGCGTGTGACGCACGTGATCGCTCAGTCTGCGCGATCGGGTGGTTTAGACTGTTTCACGTGTTTTAACATCGAACATTTTACTGAGCGCATTTTTGCTAAACCGTACGATATCCAAATTGTTAGTCAGTCGCTTTCCAAAAGCGAACGAAAGCAGTCGCTTTCAAGCAGTCTCTGAGGGGGGAGGGGGGGGGGGCGTGCAGGCGTGGTTTACCATTTGCTGCAGTCCTCAAGCAGCTGTGTCGTTCCTTTGTAACGGCTCTGCGATACGGACCTGGTCGCTCCGGAGCCGGTGTCCGGGACAGAGAGAGAGAGAGATAGAGAGAGGAAGAAACGACGACTGTACCCCTGGCTTGTCTTGTCTTTGTTTGTCTTCGTCCCAGCCGGGGCGTCTTCACAGATGACAGTAAGTACACGCAACAGTTCTTTTGTGGCCATTTGCACAGGGGGGGGGGGGGGGGGATGTGGGGGGAGGGGGTGGGGGAGTGTATGTGTTTGCTTGATCTGTTATTATTATTAGTTTGGTTGGTGCGTATTGGGGGGCAAGCGTAAGAATGTAGTAGTAAATGACATTTATTGTATTTGGTAATACCTAGCGTCGGAGGGTAGATTCGGAAGTGAGTCTTACGGTGACGTGTAAATATGCATTTTGTTGAGTTTGAATTTGTTGTTTTGGGAGAGAGGTGAAGGAAGATAGAAGACGGCAGTTAAAGTTGTGGGAAGGGTGATGTGATTACCTTTCTTTTGTTGTTAGTTATTCATGTGTATTTTTGCGCCTGTGTTTTAGTGCATCCAACGGTCTAAACATCCAAAAACCTAAAGATCTAAAGAACTAACTGGCTAAGTCCGCCGCCGTGCTGTGCGAAAGGCCTGGGTGGTTCGTTAGAATGGAGGCTGGCTGTGTCACTCCGCCTTGTGGGTCTACGACGCCGTACCTGAGCGCTGTTGCGAGCGTCGCGGCACGCCCGTGTTTAGCCAGGTCGGGTCGTCCCATTTAGTAGTTTCTAACTTATTTAAGTCTTGTTTATTTGTAAACTTGTAAAGGACGTTGTGAGATTGGTTTCATCTCCTCGTAGTGACAATGTTGTGAGAGTAGCTTTGTCGCAGTGACAGAAAGATTTTGAAATATTGTATTTAAAAGCAGCCTTGTGTTTCGAAAGACCTATCACGCAATATCGCGGAAGCAAGAGCGCTAAGCTGAGCTTGACAGTTGTGCTTCCGTCGAGAAGGTCCAGTGACGTGTTAACTATATTAAGTGTGCTCAAATTTCACTTGTGTTTTATTAAGGATATTTGTTTCATTATATTTGATATTTGATCCGTGATGCAGTCGTCATCACCCTGTACAAGAACAAAGGAGAGAAGTCTGCCTGCTCCAACTATCGTGGAATTACCCTGCTGTCCATTGCCGGGAAAATTCTCGCAAGGCTGCTCCTGAATCGGCTGGTACCTGCCATCGCTGAAGACCACCTCCCAGAAGGCCAGAGTGCCTTCAGAGCAAACAGGAGCACCACCAAGATGGCCTTTGTGCTGAGACAGCTTCAGGAGAAGTGCCGCGAGCAGAACAGGGCTGTACGTAACGTTTGTCGACCTAACAAAACCGTTTGACACTGTGAGCAGGCAAGGCATGCGGCAGATCCTGGATCGACTTGGCTGTCCCCCAAAGTTCCTCAGCATGATCGTCAAGCTACACGAGGACCAGCAAGGCCAGGTCAGACTCAACAATGACCTCTCGGAGCCATTCCCCATTCTCAACGGTGTGAAGCAGGGCTGCGTGCTGGCATCGACCCTCTTCACCATCTTTTTTAGCATGATGTTGAAGCTGGCCACAGTGGACCTCGACGATGACGACGCAGTGTACATCCGGTATCGTCTCGATGGCAGCCTGTTCAACCTCAGACGACTGCAGGCCCACACCAAAACCCTAGACCAACTGATTCGTGAGCTGCTCTTTGCTGATGACGCTACCCTCGTTGCACACACAGAGAGCCTTGCAGCGCATCCTGTCCTGCTTCGCAGATGCTGCCCAGCTCTTTGGACTCGAGGTCAGTCTGAAAAAGACAGAGGTCCTCCATCAGCCGGCACCCAAGGAAGAGCATCGCCCTCCCCATATCACCATCGGCGAGTCTGAACTGAAGTCAGTGCACCAGTTTATCTACCTTGGCTGCATCATCACGTCAGACACCAACCTGGACAAGGAGCTGGACAGCTCGCTTGCAAAAGCAAACAGCGCGTTCGGGCGACTATTCAAGCAGGTGTGGCACAATCAACAGCTGAAAACAGGCACCAAGTTCAGCGTGTACAGAGCTGTCGTCCTCACCACCCTACTGTATGATTCCGAGTCCTGGGCCGTCTACCGCAGCCAACTACGACTCCTCGAACGCTTTCACCAGCGCTGCCTGCGTACCATCCTCGGCATTCACTGGAGTGACTGTCACCAACATCGAGGTCCTTGAACAGGCAGAAACTGTGAGCATCGAGGCTTTGTTGCTGCGGACACAGCTCCGCTGGGCGGGGCACGTCTCCAGGATGGAGGATCATTGCCTACCCAAGATCACCCTGTTCGGCGAGTTCGCCACAGGACACCAAGACAGAGGGGCACCAAAGAAGAGATACAAAGACTGTCTCACCTAGTTCCTGCCAAATCGACCACCGCCAGTGGCCTTCGCTTGCTGCGGACCGCGACACCTGGCGCTCCACCATTTACAAGGCAGCCGTCTCCTTTGAGGACTTGCTCAGAGCTAGCCTTAAGGACAAGCGGCTCAGGAGAAAAAAAACCAGATGCCGCAACTCAGAACCCTGGTCAGACCTTCCCTGCAGCCACTGCGGTCGAACCTGCCTGTCCCGGATTGGCCTCCGCAGCCACGAGCATGCCTGCAGACGTCGTGGGCAACCCCTATAGAATCTTCGTTCGCGAAGTCAAAGCCAAGAAGAAGCAGATTTGATGTGTATTCTGACATTGTGTTATTTAAAGGAGCCATGTGCTATGAAGGTCTTTATTGCGAAGCGAAGACATTAATTTAATTTGAACTTGTCGTTCGTGCTCCCGCTGAGGAGATTTAGTAGCTTGTAAATTATATTCATTTTTCTCAATTTTTATTTGTATTTTATTAAGGATATTTGTTTATTATATATTTGTTATTGTGTATAATGGATATTCGGGTTGGGGAGTTTGGACGTGTGTGTGTGTGAATGTGATGTGTGAGTGCGTGGTTAGGATTTTGTGAGGATATTTTGGATTATTGTTAGTTTTATAAGTAATAAATGTTGTCGTAATTGTTCCTCTGGCGTTAGTGTGGGTTGGTTGTTCTCGAGTGGTAGCGCTCATAGTTCGTGCCCTGGAAGCTGGGGTCGTGACAATAATTCAAGGGCAATGCCAGATTAGCTTGGCGAAGCTAATCTGGCACTACCCTTGAATTATCATGGTCGACCCACCTCCTGCTGTAGTGCGTCAGGGCTGAATGGATTAATTAAAACAGCTTGTGCCTGTGAACAACGACCAGTTTGGTTTGAGAAATAACGTACCAGCCTGGCGACATATAGTTCCAAAGCCGTGTAGTCGCTGGCCTGGATGTCGTTCAGATGCATGATGAAATACACGTATGCCCACATGTTGTGTTCATGTCGCACGTGCCAGTCAAAACCCTGTGACGTCAAAAAAGTAATTGTGAAAACAAGTAAAGGTCAGATGCATATATCATTAACCCTCTTGCACATGTAGCCACTGGTGGACCCACGTGTTGCATTCGTGCCGCACGTGCCAGTTAATTTTTGGGACGTAAAATACAGAATAATTAAACAAATTAATTATGTACACAGTTCAAGGTCAGATTATTATAAAGTATATATGTAAGTCCACATGTGTTCGTGACGCACATGCCAGTGAATACCCTGTGACGTGTCATTTGCAAAATTAATTATGTAACAACTACATTCATTCAAGAACCTGCCTAGACAAAGATGAAAAATTAAAGCAAACCAGGTGAAATCCTCTTACAGTCCTGTTATGCTGCTACTATCAAACCTAAAGCACTTTGGACTGATATGGAATGTTGTTACAGTTATACCACACTATTTCATTGTAGAAAATTGCATTTTCTCATGACACTGATATGTTGCGTCTTCCACGTTGTATGCATTTAGCCCCTTTTACAGCAGAAACACAGCGATTACTAATGTAAACGGCATAGATCTCCATGAGCCCCCCTCAGCTGCGGGGGCACGTAATGATCAATGCCTCTTACTGGCCGTGAAGGGGTTACGTTGTCCGCATTCAAACTAGTGTGGTTGGTAAGAGTCAGACACGCAAGGAAGGAAAAATCAAACACAACACCACCACCACACACACACAAACCCGTTACCTTGCCGTGGTGTTCAAAGTCGTAGCTGTTGCGACTACAGATGAAGCAAGTGTCCTTCATATCTGATTCGGCCCGCCACTGAAATATCCAGAACCAATATTGTTTTACCAATTACCCAATGCGCAAAAGGCCATTGGGCCGACGTCGGTCCGACGGCCTTTTGCGCATTGGGTACATGCATGTCATGCTTATCACACCATCCCCCCCTCCCTCTTCCCCCCCCCCCCCCCCCCCCCCCCTGTAAAACACCAAAACCAAATAAAAGTTTGTGTACAGAGGAATTATAATGTCCTGTGCAGGTCAGACAGAAAGTCCACTTTTGTGAAGAGCGAGATTATCATTAACCCTTTTAGCCCCGGATCCCTACAGCAGGAGTTGGCTTGACCACGATAATTCAAGTGTAGTGCCAGATTAGCTTGGCGCCTGGCACTACCGTTTAATTATCATGGTCAAGCCATCTCCTGCAACAGGTACATGGTCTTTAGGCAAAACCTCTCCAAATTTGAGAAATTGGATCTTGGGGCTAAAATCCATTTATCTCTCATTACATCAAGTGGTGGGTCGACCATGATAATTCAAGGGAAGTGCCAGATTAACGTGGCGCCATCGGGCACCGCGCTAATCTGGCACTACCTTTGGATTATCACGGTCGACCCATCTCCAGCAACTGGTACATAGTCGTTAAATGACACCTCCAAATGCAGCCTTAAATGGGTTAATAAGCATCTTTTCACACAAAAAAAACCGGACTTACTTGCCTTTGGCTTGCACGGCACCTCTACACCTGGGGAAAATGACCCTTGTATTGAGCTCTTCAGTGCTGGCGGATCTATGCCTTCTGTTCTGCAGCTGGGTGCTAATCACAGGGTCTTAGCTGGTATGGAAGGGTTTAACACCTTCAATACAGAGAAATACTGAAGACAATCCAACTGCAAGAGACATAGATCCTCATCAGCCCCCGCGGTCGCGGGGGCTGATGAGGATCTATGCCTCTTGCGGAGGCTACTTCGCTCCCATGTTTTCTTGAGCGGTTGTGACATTTGGTCGTTGAATGAACGAAGATTTCAGAAACACAATATACGTACAGCGGCAGGGAAGGGGTTAACAACGAAGACACGTTACCCACCTTGAGGTCCCTGAGCTCGGAAAAGGTGTCGACGATGATACCGAAGATGATGTTGAGGCCGATGGTGGTGATGAAGATGAAGAAAGACACGTGGTACACCACCAGCGGCCAGAAGCTGGAAAACGAGCTGCCGCGGGGGTCCGACTTGATCTCCTGCAAACACACACAAACACAAGTCAACGTAGACAGGCTCCACAACAATAGGGATAAGACACAGGGGTTGTCCTCTATGATCTTTTAAAATCCAGACCAAAAAGGTGACTGCCAAGCGTGGATGCAGTGAAGAACCCAATGGAGAAAGAAACACGCTGAGAAATAACAGTAACTTGTGTTGTAACTGTTATTTCTCAGCGTGCTTTTTTGTGTTTTGTTTTTTTCCTCTCTCTCTCTCTCTCTCTCTCTCTCTCTCTCTCTCTCTCTCTCTCTCTCTCTCTCCTCTCTCTCTTTGGGTTCTTCTTTAATCTTCTGGAACCACACGGAAACATCTGGCCAAATATAGCAAAAACAAAGTCCATTTTTGTGAAAAGCGACAGTTCCATTTTGATAGAATGAAAATCTTCGCTTTTTCGCAAAATGGACTGACTGTCGTTCGCCACTTCATGCGTTGGGTAGTGTATTCTTTTCTTCGGCAGCGAATGAGTTAAGGTCCACAGATGGGCAATTACAATGACTTCACAGCGTTTCGTCATACCTCAAACATGTCACCAATCAGACCGTATCTGACGACTGTGATGGTGCACTGGAAGAGCGTGTGGCAGTAGAGATAGCTCTCCGGGTTGAAGTAGGACCGCAGTAGAGCGAACCCCACCAGGGAGTAGATGTAGATGAGAATAAAGCCCAGGACAGCCACCCACAGCAGCGACATACCTGTCCAGAAATTAAATACCTCGCTTAGCCCCGAGTCCCTACAGCAGGAAATGGACTGAAGGCGCCAAGCTAATCTGGCACTACCCTTGAATTATCATGGTCAACCCATCTCCTGCAAATGGTACACAGTCATCAGGCAACTCCTCCAAAATTTGGGAAATGGGACCTTGGGGCTAAAAGGGTTAATGTCAAAGCTTAACCCATTTAACCCCAAAGAAGCATTTACAAAATTCTGGAGATGTCACGTAACAACTAAGTACAAGTTGCAGGTGATGGATCGACCATGATAATCCAAGGGTAGTACCAGATTAGTTTCGCGCCTGATGGGCCCGTGATAATTCAAGGGTGGTGCCAGATTACCTTGGCGCTTGAATTATCATGGTTGATCCATCTCATCCTGTAGTGTGTCGGGGCTAAATGTGTTAACTGGAATACCTCTGTCAATTTTAAGGCGTCTCGCCAAAGAAAAAAACCAAAACAAACTCGCCTGAACCCAATTTAGCATGCCGCATCCAGATATGGGGCTTTATGCGGTCCATCCGAAAGCAGCACGTGTCAAATGTGTTAATGAATCAATTTATCATGTGGAAACAGACTAAAATAAACTTCATATTAAGTGGGATATAAGTACAGTAAATACACAGTGATAGCTTTACCATTGAGTGTTACAGCTTTGATGACCCCTGACAGTAGCTGGTTGTTGTTGACAACGTTCAGCAGATGAAAGGCGAAGAAATAGCCGTGAAACAACGTCCCTGCCACCGACATCCCCAGAAACATCTGCAGGAGAGGAGGATTTGAAATCATTAATTAACCCTTTTAGCCCCAAGGTCCCATTTCTCAAATTTTGGGGGTGTTGCCTAACGACTATATACCAGTTGCAGGAAATGGCTTGACCATGATAATTCAAGGGTAGTGACAGATTAGCTTGGCGCCTTTAGGCGCCAAGCTAATCTGGCACTACCCTTGAATTATCATGGTCAACTCATCTCCTGTTGTAGGGACCCGGGGCTAAACGGGTTAATAGTGAAAGCGGCTGCAGCAAACACAACGCGAAAAAAGTCCCGTACATTTCAATGGGATGCACACACGAGAGTTTAGAACTAAACATCACAGGATATGGTGGTGTCAGTTTGCAAGACTCTCCATAATAATGTTTTCAGGAAAGATGGATAGTATCTGTCTTTTACAATCTGACAAATAACACGTTAACCCTTTTAGTCCCAAGGTCCCATTTCTCAAATCATGGAGGTGTTGCCTAAGGACTATGTACCGGGTGTAGGGGATGGATTGATCATGATAAGGCGCCAAGTTCATCTGGCACTACCCTTGAATTATCATGATCAATCCATCTCCTGCTGCTGGGTCCCGGGGCTGAAAGGGAAATTTAGAATTAACCCGTTCAGTGTCACTTGACACCGACTGTCTTTCTGCAATCTTCGTTAATTCAACACAAAACAACCCGAGCAGTCCCAGGAACATGGATTCAAAGTGGTTTCAGCGAAAGGCATAGATCCTCATGAGCCCCGGCAACTGCGGGAGCTCATGCAAATCTATACCACTTGCAACTGAGTGGTGTTTAATTTTTTTCTCGGCACTGAGCGGATGAAAATCTTTGACCAGCTGGCTGACAGTTTACATTATTTAACACTGACCAGGTAGTAGATGGTGGTGAAGCTGAAGAACTGCACGTGCAGCTTGGACACAGTGTCGTCCTCTTTAGACACCTCCTCCTCACTCCTCCGCTTGCTCCCACATAGACCCCTTCAACCGATACAATTCATTGACTTCATGATTACACTGTGGTACACTACGTCTTCACCGGCGGTACCGGATCGAGTAAGAACGACGACAGTAGTCCTAAAGACTCACGATTTTCAGGTGACATTCTAGGAATTTAGATTGAATGACAGTGTGTTTCTATGTGATTCACGGACTTTATGCATTAATCAACGTTTTTGTACCGCCTATGGTCGCTGAAAAAAAACCGGTGTCAAAGTGTGCCTTGCTCCCACGAAGTTTCGAAAAATCACACACGTCTTCCCGTTTTACCGGTCATTTACGAACGTACTGGACTGACCAAGCGCTGCAAAAGGTGACACTGTCAGTTCCGTTCAGACCAAGCGAGGTTTACATGCATACAAAAGCTAGTCGACAGTGCCTTCTTCTTCCTCCAGGGGAAAAAAATGGCAATGAATGAAATTTTAAAAAGCGGCTCTGAACTGATTTGGCGAGTACAGCTCAAGTTTTCATGACATTTAGGGATTAAATAATAACAACAAAACAGCTATTTCAGGCTTTCTAGAAATGTATACTTGTGTTCTCTAGTGTTTGAAAATGAGGACCTGCGTAGAGCCGATCTGAATTTGCGAGCACCATGCTATCTATCTATATCCCATAGTCTTGCCGACCGTTGGGACACCACTGATGACTTGGCAATCAGCTCCCTCCATTCCTCTCTGTTCTCTGCCATTCTCAGCGTATCGCCCAGCTTCAGTCCTGTCCACTCTGAGATATTGTCCTCCCATCTTTTCCTCTGTCTTCCTCTCCTTCGTCCTCCTTGCACAGTGCCTTGCAGGATTGTTTTGGCAAGCCCTGCTGAACGCGTGACCTTCAGTTTGCGTTTTCTCACAATGGCTAATAAGTCTTCATAGGGCCCGATGGCTTGCCTGATTCTGCTTTCCACTTCCTCGTTTGTGATGTGATCTCTGTATGAGATGCCATGCAGCCTTCGAAAACATCTCATTTCAGTGGCTTGTATCCTCCTTTCAAGGTCTGCTGTGAGGGTCCATGACTCGCAGGCATACAAAAACACTGATATGACTATAAGAACACTGAGAGGACTAAGGAGCGCATCAGTCTGATCTTGGAGCAGAGTGTGATGTTTCTGTCCTTCCATATGGTCATCAGTCTTGTCAGTGCTGTTGTTGTCTGCGCAATCCTGGACAGTATTTCTGGTTTTGATCCCTCATCTGTCACAATGGCTCCTAAGTATTTGAATTTCTTAACTGTTTCCAGTTTTTGGCCTCCAACCATGATTTCAGTGCCAATTCCACTGGCGTTATTGGTCATCAGTTTGGTCTTCTCTGCACTGATTTCCATCCCATATGCAATGGCTGTACTATCCAGTTTTTCCACCAGCTGAGCTAGCTCCTTCTCTGTTCCTGCAAGGCCATCAATGTCGTCCGCAAAGCGCAAGTTCGTGATTGTTCTGCCTCCAATACTGACAGTTCCTTCATGATCTTTCAGATTCTCTCCAGGAAGATGTTGAAAAGAGTAGGTGAGAGCAAGCAGCCTTGTCTGACTCCAACTGTAGTCCTAAACCAGTTTCATATTTTGCCGTTGAAGCAGACTGCGCTAGTGGCCTTGTTGTAAAGGTTTGCTATGACTTTGATCAGGTTGGCATTGATGTTGTATAGCTTCATGGTGGACCAAAGGGCTGCATGCCACACCCTGTCAAACGCTTTCTTAAAATCCACAAAGACATGACGGAGGTCCTGCTGGTGCTGGAGGTATCTCTCACATAGAACTCTCAGGTTGAAGATCTGCTCAGTTGTGCTGCGCCCTGGTCTGAAGCCTGCCTGTTCCTCAGCTATGATTTCCTCTGCATGTGGCTTCAGCCTGTTCAGTAGGATCTTTAACATGACTTTGCTTGGGTGGGATATAAGACTGATCGTGCGATAGTTCTGACATTGATGTAAGTTGCCTGGTGTGGACCAATCCCCTGACTGCCAGATCTTATTGCAGATTGTTAGTAAGGCGCTTATTGTGTCTTCTCCCCCTTCTTGGACTAGCTCTGCAGGGATGTTGTCTGCTCCTGCTGCCTTCCCTTTTATCAGCGACTTCACTGCAGCCTCTACTTCTTCTCGGAGGATGGGATAGTTGCCATTGTTGGTCACGGGTGGGTTGACAAGCATGCCTGGGTCCCCTGCAGCTCGGTGGTTATACAAATCTGAGCAGTACTCTGTCCATCTCTTCAGTATGTCTTGGTCTTCCGTAAGACAGTTCCCTTCACTATCTTGAATGATCGAGGAGCGTCCTTGTTTTACACTGGTCAGGTCTTTCGCCAGCTGGTATGCTTTTTTGCTATTATTTTTGTTCAGATTTTCTTCTACGTGTTTACACTGATCTTCAATCCACTTATTCTTTGCATTTTTCATGCTTTTCTTGATATCCTGGTTAATTTCCCTGCATTGTTTAGCTCCTTCTACCTCTGATTTCTTTTTCTTTAATTCTCGACGCTTGTCACATAGAACAAAGATGTCAGCTGTAACCCAAGGTTTCTTTGCTTGTCGGTGTTTGCCAAGGATCTCACTGGCTGTTTGGGTTACAACAGTGTTAAATGTGTCAATCAGTGTGTCCACGTCCGTGTCTTCTGCACCTAGAAGTAGCAGTGGTGGGAATTTTCCTCCCATCTTTGCCTGAAAGGCTTCCGCTACCTCTGGGTCTTTCAGCTTCTCGAGGTCAAACTTGATTCTGGTGGGATCCTGCTTTTTGGCCTTCTTTAGGCGGAGTCGGAAGGTCATCATCACTAAGTCATGGTCGCTTCCAATGTCTGCTCCTGGAAAACGTCTTGTCTTGGCAATGTTCACACTGGTTTGGAAGCGTCTCTTCACTATGATGTAGTCAATTTGGTTATGGTGCTCTCCGTTCGGGCTGTGCCATGTCCACCTTCTGGATGCTTTGTGCGGGCCAAACGAGTTCATCAGCTTTAGATCATTTGAACTGGCAAATTCCAGGAGCCTTAAGCCTCTGTCGTTGGTCTCTGCATTGCAGTAGCGTCCGCATGTGCCTTTCCAGTTCCTAGCAGCATCCTCTCCTATTTTGGCATTCCAGTCTCCCTGCACCACAAGAATGTCTTTCTTGGGGGTCTGGTCCAAAACTTCTTGCAGTTAGTCATAGAAGTCTTCTATTTCCTCATCGCCATAGTCTGTTGTTGGGGCATAAACTTGTACAATGGTGATATTAAATGGGGTTATGGTGATAAGTCTACTGGAGACTGGCCGACAACTCATGACGGTGTTCACGATGTCTTTGTGGACGAGAAATCCGACACCCTGTTCGTGTTTGTCTTCTCTGCCACTGTAGTACAGTTTGTGGTTTTCCTGGGTTGATGTTTCCCCAAGGTTCTTCCATCGTACTTCGCAAAGTCCTAGGATGGTCCAATGGTATCTGTTCATTTTATGTGTCAGTTCCTCTACCTTTCCAGGCGTTCTTAATGTTCTGACGTTCCAAGTGCCAATGCTGATGTTGTTTCTGGCACGGAGTTTTGATGGTGAGGGTGCACCAGTAACACACTTAACACCTCTGCCCTGGCGCAAGACAGAAGGCGCGGTCCTTGTTCCGGGCGACGACCGATCCGGTATAGATTGAGGTAAGGTTGTCATTGCATGTGGTGTGTCTTGGGCAAACGAACCTGGCGGAGCCCATCCCTCTCCAGGCTGTTAACCACAACCGAAACTCCACATAACTTGTGGCTCGCCTTGGTCCTGGACACGTGGCCGATGCGACCCTCATGGGACTCTTTCGCCCTGAGTGGTGACTTCATCAAGGAAGTTCATACACCCAATCAGGTACCGTGTCAGCACCCTAGCCTTTGGTTATCCAAAACCTAACCTGCAAGGCAGCAGGGGACTCGTGGAGGGCGGGGTCGTCTATGTCCCGTGCAGATGTGAACATCTGCCCACTGCCCATCTGCCTACTAGCGAGCACCATGCACGGCTAGATTAACAGTCATGAGATCAACATATAGGTACTACTAATAGGGTTGTTCCTAACAGGGCTATTACAGACTGCATGGAGGCACCAGAAGGTATTTAAAGCTGAGGGTCTTTACCTGCAGCACGCCTTGATCTCCGCTGCACGTGGTAGGCGCGGGTGGTTGGAGAGCAAATAGCTGATGAGGACGAAGAGAGAGAAGAGGTTGTGCACGCCGCCCAGAGCCCACAGGATGATCTTGTAGTCGTCAGCAGCTATACCGTCTATCCGCGGACTCGGGCTGAAATTTGAAGAACACATGTACCTGCAGGGTAGCCATATAGACCGTGTAATGCGTAACCGCTTAACTCACTCGAGACGTGCCGCCTCCGGATACGCGGCATAAGCTGCGTATCCGGAGGCGGCATGTCTCGAATGAGTTATGAGGGTGTTTCAATTCAGCGGCGCGACAGGCGATAGTGGCGCGACAAAATTTAATCGCCCAATCGAACAATTCAAAGGCTATTTAGCGGCGAATTCGCTGTGAAGGGTAGAGTTTTTTTTATTTATTTATTTGTTTTTTTTATTTATTTTTTTTTTGAGACAACAAATCGCAACAATTATGAACAACTGATATATGTCGCCCGTCGCGCCGCTATATGGAAACCCACAAGCCATTTTCCGCCTGCTGCATAGGCCTGCTGCCCAGCTACTTCTTGCCGTGTCGTCTACCGCGCCGCTGTCGCGTAGCTAATGCAAACATAGTGTGCTTAATATATAGGCTTGAAAAAAATGTATTAGGCAAAAGGTACCCGGGCCGACGTCAGCTGTAGTTGGCTTAAAGGGTCGGGTTCCGAAGCTGTACCTTCGGTTTAGCCACAGAGCAGGCGGCGCTTCGCCTTCGCCCTGGCGGCTAGGATTCAAACAACCTATCGGGACTGCGCGCGCGTTTATATAGGCCGGCCGACGGTTTTCCAATGCGCAAAGGCCATCGGGCCACATGACGTCGACCAGAGGGCTTTTTACGCAAATAAAAGGTGTTCCACTCGGAAAGCAGCGTTTGCACTTCGGTGCCAGCGGTACAAGAAATAGGAATTAATGAAAAAAAAAAAAGCAGCGTTACTGATGACCGATTTCGCCGTACGCAGGACGCTTACCGAAATGCAGTTCCACAGCCATGCAGCTCTGTTGTGGGCAAACCAGTCTAACTGAGTATATGACGAGGGAGTACAATAGTAGAGAACTTACTCGTATAGCAGCGGACACGCTTCAGTGATGTTATCTCCCGTCAGCTTGCCGCAGTCCTCCATGGAGGCCTTTGCGTTCCACGTGACCAGCATCAACACGTTGATGGCCAGACTTAGGATGATGGCGCCGTAGTTCCACAACAGCCTAAAATATAATCCAACGTTACATTTAACCCATTCCACCCCATCGCAGGAGATGGATCGACCATGAGAATCCAAAAGTAGTGCCATGCTGGCTTGGTGCCAAGCTAATCCGGCACTACCCCTTGAATTATCATGGTCAATCCAACTCCTGCAGCTGGTACACAGTCGTTAGGTGAGACCTTCAAAAACTGGGAAACTCGCGGCCATGGCACTAAAGTGGTTAAGCCATAATACAGCAACTGTTTTGAACAACCGGTTTGGTTTGCAAGAAAAAAGTGGCCATAGAAGAAAGGTGTTCTCTCAAGAGAAGCCTTGAAAAACAGAAAGTAGGACTTGTCATTGGAGATCATTAACCCATTAAGCCCACGGCCGCATTTCCAAAATTGTAGAGGTGTTACCTAATGCCTATGTACAAATTGCAGGGTATGGATCGACCATGATAATTCAAGAGTAGTGCCAGATGAGCTTGGGGCCTTCAGGCGCCAAGCTCATCTGGCACTACTCTTGAATTATCATGGTCAATCCATCTCCTGCTGTAAAGCGTTGGGGCTAAATGGGTTAAGGTGGCTATATCCACCCGCCTGTTTTAACTAGCTTCGGACAATAAAAGCACTGACCATCCTTTGGTGAACAGCTTGGCGATCGGGTTGTCGAGGATCTTGCGCTGGTAGGAGATGTCTTTCATTATGTCCCGCGTCCACTCCATCAGATCCCGGATCTTGTTGGTGGGGGACGTCCGGTCCACGTTCCACTTCAGCTTTTCTTTCACCTCCTCTCGTAACACGCTCTGTGACACAGTTGGTACAGTGAATAAACAGCACGGACAGCCCTCCGAAATCAATGTTCCCCGGCGGACAAAATCTGTCACTTTCTAAAGAAAGATAATTTATTAAAAACCTTTACGAAGCATGCACCTATCCCTGTTTCCCGTGGCTTTCTTTAAAGTTAAGTCTTGACTTGTGCGAAATGTTATCCAGAAATTCTGTTAACATATATTTACACATCCTGTTTTAAGACCACCCTCTTATTCTGGCTAGCTAGACTTTTACCCTTCCCGCCGTGAGATGGCCTAAGTCGCCTGCTCGGCGTTAAACCCAACTAACTAACTAGCGAACTAACAAACTAACGAACGTCCAACATCAATTATGACGACTGATAGTGCTGCACGCCACTAAGCAACTGATCGCTTTCTCGCGGCGAGTCGCACCGAGAGCAGCAGTTTTACAGAGATTACGAATTCAGAGTGTTACATGCATGCTGCTGATTAAACAAACAACTATTTAAAAAATCATTTAAAAAAACCAAAGTAGACGCTCATTCGCCCCTGCAGGCGTTGTATTTATTAGGTCATCCAACAATGCATTACATACATGTATAGGTCAGGCTCAGCATCATGCGCATCAGAATATCGCATTAGAATATCGCGAAAACGCATCGAACGCGGTCAGGCCTGTGGCTCCAAATTCGGTACTAAATGAACAAAAGGTACTCTGGCGCAGGCCAGTTAAGACTGACGTCGGCCAGAGGGGGCTGGTTTGGGCCAGAGGGCCTATTTTTTTACGGAGTAATTTTTCTTCACCATCCTATGTAAGCTTAGCACACAATTAATTTTAAGACCAACGCCAGTAACGAGGTCTGGCTTTATGTCTCCGACGTATCGAGCTATAACGGAACTGACCTGTACAGTTATCAACAGACAAAAAGGGCTAGATCGACCCACGAAGCAGTTTTGCTCTGTTTGGGAACATTACACTCTTTCACTTTTTAAGGAAAGTCTTTACTCACCCTGTTTTTTACCCGGAAGTTGACCTTCTGCAGAATGTCGTCCTTGACGACCTCAATGGAGAGCGAGTTCTTCTTGTAGTAGTCCAGCGCCTTCTGCTTCTCTGGAGTCATGTCTAAGGCTGACAGATATTCAACAAATTTTTCAAATGTTAGAAAATACCTCAGGACCAAAATTTCTTCTCCTTGATGTATCCGAAGTCTTATCTGTTGTATTACCAATTACTGCAATTTACATGGACAAAGTGTGGCCGAAAGAGCTGAAAATGCATTTTATGCCATTTTTCTTTGAGCCCATTTTGCTATGTCGATAATAGTTGTACTTCTGAATGAGTCTAAACCCTTCACTGCCGAGGAAGAAGCCTGCAAGAGGCACTGATCCTCATGAGCCCCCGCGATCGCGGAGGCTCATGAGGATCAATGCTTCTTGCTGAAACCAATTTGTATCCATGCTTTTTGACAGTTGAAGCCTTTGAGGCGTTACGTGAACGCAGATTTCAGACACACAATGTACTTCTGTTGGCAGGGAAGGGGTTAAGAGGAGACAGAACTTACTGTCGATCAGGTGGGGGTCGATGTCCATCATGCGAGCGAGAATCAGGTAGTATGTGAAGCCCACCTCCATCACGCTCTCCTTCAACGCGTTCTTTTTCTTCCCTTTCTGTACACACAAAATGGTAAAGGTTTTAAATAATAAAATAATTCAAGGGTGAAAAGCTTTTGTGGTGTACTCCACAAGCGGGTCCAACTAGAAGGAGCACCCCCTCAAATGGTGCGGGCAATGACAAGGCCTATACGGATGCTTGATTCCAAAGTTGTTATGAAAAGATCGACTCATGCTCCAAAGCACAGTTTGAAACTGTTCAAAACAGACAATGTTGATAACACTGTGTGTGCGACTCCGTGTGCTATCCTAGCCCGTGTGAATATTTTTGTGTAGTAGTAGTAGTAGTATTGTGAGGACAAAATAGGCCGTGAGGCCCTTACAAATGTCCTTTCTTTCTATAGTAACTTTATGGGTCTGCTATGCATGCAAATTTTCCTATAAATCATTCATCATAAGAATAGAAAATCTCTTTAAATTTTGGTAATTCGTCCAGATGGTTTTTAAAAGAATTTATGTTAGGTGCTTTTTTAAATAAAACTGGTAAACTCATTCCAAACAATGGCAACTCTTTTAGAAAAACAAAACTTCCGCAGGTTAGTGTTGCAGTGCTGTACAAAGATTTTCCCTTCAGAGTTTCGCGTTCTGTCACAAAATGGTGCTGCAAAAAAGTCGTTCCAATTTAGGTCGTCGATGCCATTATAAATTTTAAAAACTTGGGTTAAGTCTCCACGTATTCTACGTCCACGTAAGGAGTGTAATCCAAAGTATTTGAGTCTGTCTAAAAAAGTCATATTTCTACATTCTTTGACCAGCTTTGTTGCTCGTCTCTGTACCCTTTCGAGTGCAACTGATTGTCTCTTTAAACCTGGGTACCATACAGTGTTTGCATATTCTAAATGTGGTCTGACTAGTGATTTATACAGTTTACTAAAAATGTCCTTGTCTAAATAATTAAAAGCTCTCTTAACTACTCCAACCATTTTGTTGGCCTTATTGATACATTTCTGAATATGGGGGTCAAAAGATAGAACTTTGTCGAAAACAACACCTAAGTCTCTTTCCTCCTCACAAGATACCACCTTTTTAATGTCGCTGTCAACTTTCATCAAGTAATCATGTTCAGGATTGTTCCTTCCAGCATGCAAGACCTTATATTTCTCTACATTAAAATGCAAGTCCCATGTGTCGGACCACTCTTGCAAGTGATCCAAATCATGCTGCAACACGTTTTTATTGCTCGATTCGTTATAGATTTTAGTATCGTCTGCGAATATTTTGCACATGCTATTTACACAGTCTGGCAAGTCATTTATAAATATCGTAAATAATATAGGTCCTAAGATGCTTCCTTGAGGTATACCGCTCAGCACCTTTATTTTGTCTGAATTTGCATTTCCAACCTCTACCGCTTGTTCTCTTTCATGTAAGAAACTTCTTATCCATTTGGAAATGTTTCCACATACACCATAGGCCTCTAGCTTCTGTGAAACCTTTCATGAGGAACAGTGTCAAATGCTTTTCTAAAGTCTAATATATATAATGTCAACCGTTTTTTTTTTTGTTATCAAGTAAGGAAGTTATATCATCCATAACCTGTATTAATTGAGTAACACATGATCGTTTCTTTCTAAAACCATGTTGGCATTCAGTGTACATATTATTCACAGTTAAATGATTAACGATCTCGTCTCGGACTATAGACTCTAAAACTTTACATACTATACACGTTACACTTACTGGTCTGTAGTTTACTGCATCTGACGTAGAACCTTTTTTTTTTAAATAGTGCTTACCTCTGCGGTTCGCCAGTCTTGCGGTACAATACCTGATTTAAGGGAAAATGTAAATAATGTGCAAAGTGGTTCTGCAAACTCATTACACAACTCTTGTAAAACTCTGGGAGGGATGCAGTCTGGACCTTGAGCTTTGGAAGGATTTAAATATTTTAGTTTTTTCTTGACAATATCAGGAGTTATTACAATATCTGTTATGGTGCGCCCATTCGATTTTGAACCTCTACCAAGCAAATTACTCAAATTTTCTTTCACAAATACACTTGAGAAAAATTTATTCAAGGTTGCTGCCTTTTCATGATCTGCTACAGCAAGTGTGCCATCTTCTTTTTTAAGTGAATTTATTCAAGAATTATATTTAGTTTGTTCCTGTACATACTTCCAAAATATTTTGGGGTTCATTTTACATTTATCTGCAATATTTCTTTCATGTAATTTTTTTTATTATTACGTTTTATTAATTTATTACATTCGTTTCTTAAGGTAATATATCTTTGATAATCCCTACCTTCTTGAGTTTGAAGATATCTTCTATATAACTTATACTTCTTTTTAATCAGTGTGTGTTGTTGGTTTCAAAACACTACAGGATGATCAATATGGCCGAATCACATGGATATATCCAACGAGAAAGGAAACATCCAGAGCGTGTCACATTGCATTCTTGATGTGAGGCTGTGGATGTCAGAAAACGAGCTCAAACTGAATGAAGGAAAACGGAAGCCATGCTCATTGCATCACCCAGAGTATCTTCTTCTACCGCTTTGCCTCAGCACATCATGATTGAGAACACGACCGTCAGCTTCTCTCAGTCAGTGAAGAACCTGGGTGTTGCAATTGAGCATGACTTGTCCATGGATAAACAGGTCATAAACATTTGCAGGGCAGCCTATTTGGAGATGCCTCGTATTAGCTCTGTTAGACAGTTCCTTACGTCAGAGGCTACAAAAACACTGGTTTGTTCATTTGTTCTGTCTCGCATTGACTATGTCAACTCACTCTTATATGGATGCCAGCAGTATCTATTTGATGGGCTCCAGAGAGTCCAAAATTCAGCAGCACGTCTGGTCATGAAAGCGAAAAAGTCAGACCATGTGTCCCCCATCCTGCACGCTCTCCACTGGTTGCCAGTGAAGGAGAGAGTCAAGCACAAAGTCTTGTCCATTTGTCATGTTTCTCTTTCTGGCACTGGACCCACTTATCTCTCAGAGCTCCTTCACTGTTATATCCCTTCGAGGCAATTGCGCAGTTCGTCTGACAATAAAATGCTTCGTATTCCTACAGTAAGGACTAAAAGATTTGGGCAGAGATCTTTTTCTTACCATGGTCCATCAGCCTGGAATGATCTTCCTAAATCATTGAGACACAGTGAGTCTAGTGCCAGTTTTAAACACAGCCTTAAAACCCATCTTTTCCCATCTTGATTATCATTGTTCATGTAATTAGTCATTTTCTGTTCTTCTGTGTAATTGTACATGTGGCTTTGTCACCTTTTGTGTAATATTTTCCTTGTTCATATGTACGGCGCCTAGAGCATCTTACCATGTATAGGCGCCTTATAAATATTCCTTATTATTATTATTAAACAAATTTAGAAAGGGCACATACAACACAGTTTATTAAGTTTCGTTCTGAAGCCTTCCTGGAAGCATCACATCGACGGCCACAGCCAGCGTTAAAACTTCTTTTTCAAAATAGACATCAGACAGAAATACGATGGACTGGTTTTTTTTATCATCCTGTCTTTAGTCCAGCTACTTATTAAGGAACACAGGTATGAATGAGTCAAGCAAGAGGTGTAGATCCTCATGAGCCCCCGCGACTCATGCATTTTTTTTTTTTTTTTGTTCCGGCAGGGCAAAGAGGTAAAAGAGCGATGCGTACCACGACACCCTGCAGCAGACTACCCCCGAATGCCGCCAGTGTTTTGGCGGACTGCAGGCCCGTCTGCAGGTAGCCTCCCTCTGCGCCCTTGCTGAGGCCATCCAGCTTGGACTTCTTCTTCTCCGCCTGGTGCATCTCGTAACACGCGGTCAGACACCGGCACACAGCCTCCTTGTCCAGCGCGTCCTTCACCTCCTGATGGGGATCGGAAAAGGATGTGAAATATACTTTAGTTTACATGCAGTTAAATGTTTTAACCAGAAAGCAGCGAGAATGACGTAATCGTAAAGGTATGATATACGCCTCTTGCAGATGGAGAGCGACGAATGGTTTCTCTGAACGTTTCAAGTCCGTACAATGTTGAACTACTTCTGATCGAAGCTCTATTTACTCATTCAGCCCGACGGCCGTATTTCCCAGATTTTGGAGGCGTCATCTAATGACTATGCACCAGTTGCAGGAGATGGATCGACCATGATAATTTAAGGACAGTGCCCTTGAATTATCATGGTCGATCCATCTCCTGCTGTAGTGCGTCAAGGCTGAATGGGTTAACCTAGGTTTGGTGCAACATACACGACATTACCTTGGCCAACTGCGATGCCCCAGCCCCATTCTCCTCTATCAGAGAAACCACCAGAGCGCCGATAGTCTGCTGCAGCTCGATCACCTAAAAAACAATAGACGTCACTACGAGTAAAGCAAGCAAAGAAATAAACACTGAAATCACACTACAATCACAGTAATAATGCTATGTATCCAGACAAGATAAAAAGAAGAAGAATGCCACTGAAAATGGTTAACCCCTTCACTGCTGAGAAAAAATGAACACATTTCCGCTGCAAGAGCACAGATGCTCATGAGCCCCAGCACCACTTTGCATTCAATTCCACCCCCTCCCCCCGCCTCCCCCGTTAAATTAACACAGATTTCCAAAACAAAATCTGCGACCACTTGCAGTGAATGGGTTAACGGATAGTGAAAACGTTTCAAAGGGGTCTTCGAACTTGGATACTTTCAATTCAGGATCCAGGCCCGAAACTTGTTTATCACCTACCTATAATTCAGTTGTACACCTACTTCTCGTTTTTATGTTATCTATAATACTGGACGAACTGCCTATTTTTACAACGGAACCTGTACAGAGCAACCACTAAAATTGCAGTTTAGATTCTTCGAATTATATTACTTCCATTCTGTAGAATGGATGGCATTTACTTCTGGGAGTTTAAAAGTTAAGTCAGCCCTCACTTTCTCAATGGGACAGTCGGCAATCTCTCCAGCCCTCAGAATGAAGTTGATGTAGTCTATGACTTTCTTGTCATACACAGACGCACGGTTCTCTTGGTTACCCTGTAACAAAAGTCCACACAAATATCTAAGGAAGTATCTAGAAAGTGAAACAAAAAAAACATGTCCTGAAAGGAAGCTTTTTACAGTAATGAAATGTTAACCTCTCGAGCGTTACAGACGATACTGCTAGGCGGAAAAGACGTATGATTAGGCTACATTAGGATATGGTCAGGCTTATTGTGGTCATACACCACCATAATCAATGAATGAATCAATCAGTCCAAGTCACTACAAGTCAATATAAGTCCAGTCCTGTCCAATCTAGTTGGTTGGTCGGTCGGTCAGTTAATAAAAAGATACATGTTGCCGCGTACAGGAAAATCTGTCTCGCCACCTCAGGGGCAATTCACAATCGCTCACACAACCTATAATTACTCACGATACTCTACGGCGGAAAAGACGCGTTTACGTGAACTATTATACCCTTCAACTATTATAGTCAAACTTGTTTCACACACTGGTGTATTCCGAATGATAAGGATTCTTTGGCTTGACTTCGCGAACGAAGATTCTACAGGCATTTTCGTGACTGCGGAGGCCAATCCGGGACAGGCAGGTTCGACCGCAGTGGCTGCAGGGGAAGGTCTGGTCAGGGTTCTGAGTTACGACAACTGTTTTTTCTTCTGAGCCGCTTGTCCTTAAGGTTAGCTCTGCGAGAGTCCTAAAAGGAGACGGCTGCCTTGTGAATGGTGGAGCGCCAGGTGTCACGGTCCGCAGCAAGCGAAGACCACTGGCGGTGGTCGATTTGGCAGGCACTAAGTGACTTCTTGAGACAGTCTTTGTATCTCTTCTTTGGTGCCCCTCTGTCTCGGTGTCCAGTGGCGAGCTCGCCGAACAGAGTGATCTTGGGTAGGCGATGATCCTTCATCCTGGAGACGTGCCCCGCCCAGCGAAGCTGTGTCCGCAGCAGCAAATCCTTGATGCTCAAAGTTTCCGCCTGTTCAAGGACCTCGACGTTGGTGACATAGTCACTCCAGTGAATGCTGAGGATGGTACGCAGGCAGCGCTGGTGAAAGCGTTCGAGGAGTCGTAGTTGGCTGCGGTAGAGGGCCCAGGACTCGGAACCGTACAGCAGGATGGTGAGGACGACAGCTCTGTACACGCTGATCTTGGTGCCTTTTTTCAGCTGTTGATTGTGCCACACCCGCTTGAATAGTCGCCCGAAAGCACTGTTCGCTTTTGCCAGCCTGTTGTCCAGCTCCTTGTCCAGCTTGGCGTCTGACGTGATGATGCAGCCGAGGTAGGTAAACTGGTGTACAGACTTCAGTTCAGACTCGCCGATGGTGATGTGGGGAGGGCAATGCTCTTCCAGCCACCCACCCCAACTAGGGTAAGAAAAGGATGTAAGAAGCATACAGTACTCCACGTAATCCAGTTTGCCCCATGGACCCAACGAGAATCAGACCCGCTGCCACGAAGAAAGCAAGCAACATTACGCCTAATTCCCCACAGACAGCCCGGAGCAACGATACAAGCTTATCTCCTCTCCCCGCGTCAGCCCTAAAGACAACGAGACGGAGGAAAAGAAAGCGGTTTAACCCACGACCATACTCCAACGGGACGATCAAGCCGGATTAACAAGGATCTACTACCGCGTCAAAGAAAAAACGGCCACATTTCACAACCAACAACTGCCCGTCACCCTAAACTCATCGGACCAGGAAAACTACGTAACCCTTAAGCACAGCCCACTACACTGTCCAATCCGCGATGGCTCTTCTACACACCCCACCAGACTTCAAGAGACGGAATCCCACGAACGGATAAGGAGAAACACGTAGGTTAACTCCAACATCACGACACTAACAACGCACCCACCAACATAAACGACAACCCTCTACGACATCAACAACGCACCCACCCACTTAAACGACAGCCCTCTACAACAATAGGCCGGTTCCCTGACGAGTATATCGGAGCCTGTAGTCACAGACTACGAATACCGATCGAAACGCCTCCCGAGTGCTTCACATAACACAACGCATGCGACAGCAGCGACCACCAACAACTCGGAGAATAAACAGGCGTCGGGACCAGAGTGACAGGATGCATACTGACCTGGGTGGGACCGGTCTTGCTTTCTTACCACTAGACGTCATCGGCACGCGCGCTGCACTAAGCCCGGCTCTGCCCTCACACCAGCTAAGCCTCATTCGAAGCGAGACGACGAAGGAAACAACAGCTGCCAGCCCTAACTCCGCCAGAAACGGCGATCAAGACCCAAGACATCTATGTCAAGGGAGAACTACAAGGAAGAAGAAAGTCATCGATGGTTTCCCACACCTGAAACAGGGTGATTGAGACCCATTCCCCACGCCTGATAAAGGGTGGATGGAACGAATACAACCAAGAAAACCACAAGCAAGAAGGAGCTCTTCGACCATTCTCCCACACCTATAATAGGGTGGTTGAGACCCACTCCCACACCTATTATAGGGTGGTTGAGACCGACTCCCACACCTATAATAGGGTGGTTGAGACCCACTCCCACACCTATAATAGGGTGGTTGAGACCCACTCCCACACCTATAATAGGGTGGTTGGAACACACTCCCCACACCTGAAAAAAAGGTGGATGGAACGAAAACCACCAAGTAACACGTCCCCCACAAGGCTGGAAATCCAGGTGGAAAATTTAACACCACACGATCGACAAGCTAGAACAAGCGACAAACTACACTGCGATCCTATTTTTCTGCTGCTTTAACAAGACACGTGTGAGCCAGCTACTCAACTGAGGCCAACAATCGGCCCTGCAGCCCCCCACGGCATAACCCTCTACTGAAGAGACATCTGTCATGAATCGCTACACGCTATGACGTCATACTGTTTGCTAAAAGACTTACCTCCCGCCAACGAGAAAGGCAAGCCACTTTGTCTACAACACGGACTAAGGAATAGAGGAAACGGACATTGTCTACTTCACACCGACCACAAAACTACGCAGCACCAACTTTAATCTACAACACCAGGCAACACTGGTCACAAAGAACCCGTTCTAAAGCGCACAAAAGTGAAAGGAGGACTGGAACGCTCGCAACAAGCGAGGCCAACTATTCTGTGAAGCACTCGAAGAATTGAAGGCCCTTCTACAACGACAAAACCCGGCACCTACCACCAAAACGGTATACAATTCAGGCGGCCCAACAAGCCAACGGCAACAACAGCAATCAACGAAACGACAGCCACACCAAAACAGCAGCAACAGCTATGATTAAGCTGATTTTAAAGCATCAACTGTGAGATATGCACCACGGCAACACTGCATACCACCTACGCAGAGGACAATACTAGAAACACTAGTCTGTCGCATGGAAGGCAACACAGCCACACAAACAACCGGCATCGTCTACAAACACGAATACACGGAGAATCAACAACAACAACGACACTAAGTCTGGGATTGATCCGTCAAAACGGACGGATTAATAAACAAAGAACATGACTCCCACGTCTATACACGCAAACTCCGCCCAACGGTTCCTTGCGTCTTATCGCGGCTAAGCCCCGCTGAGCAGGAAATGACCTTGGAACTGACAGGCACAAGCGCCGAGGGAACAAAAGACGCGGCGATACAATCGGATCCCGACACAAGACTGGACCCTGCAAGGATTTGAAGCGATCATACTTGACATCAATAACACCGCATCAGGAATACTGCAAAGATTTGAAAGCGTTCATACTAGACATCAATAACACCGCGTCAGGAATACTGCAAGGGTTTGAAAGCGACCATACTGGACATCAATAATGCCGCGTCAGGACTACAGTTACAGGCAAGGACTACACGGATAACATGTCCTTATGTAAGGAATTAAATGCGACACACTTAGAGGAAGACACCAAGAAATGGACTGCGAATTGTAGGCCGGTTCCCTGATGAGTAAATCGGAGCCTGTAGTTACTAACTACGAATACCGATCGAAACGCCCCCGAGTGCTTCACATTCTTCTGCTCGGATATTTTGAGGCGTCGGGACCAGAGTGACCGGATGCATACCTGGGTGGGACCGGTCTTGCTCTTTTACCACCAATGCTCTTCCTTGGGTGCTGGCTGATGAAGGACCTCTGTCTTTTTCGGACTGATCTCAAGTCCAAAGAGCTGGGCGGCATCTGCGAAGCAGGACGTAATGCGCTGCAAGGCTCTCTCTGTGTGTGCAACGAGGGCAGCGTCATCAGCAAAGAGCAGCTCACGAATCAGTTGGTCTAGGGTTTTCGTGTGGGCCTGCAGTCGTCTGAGGTTGAACAGGCTGCCATCGAGACGATACCTGATGTACACTGCGTCGTCATCGTCAAGGTCCACTGTGGCCTGCTTCAACATCATGCTGAAGAAGATGGTGAAGAGGGTCGGTGCCAGCACGCAGCCTTGCTTCACGCCGTTGCGAATGGGGAATGGTTCTGAGAGGTCACTGTTTAGTCTGACCTGGCCTTGCTGGTCATCGTGGAGCTGGACGATCATGTTGAGAAACTTTGGGGGACAGCCTAGTCGCTCCAGGATCTGCCACATACCTTGCCTGCTCACAATGTCAAAAGCTTTTGTTAGGTCGACAAACGTTACGTACAACCCTTTGTTCTGCTCGCGGCACTTCTCCTGAAGCTGTCTCAGCACAAAGACCATGTCGGTGGTACTCCTGTTGGCTCTGAAGCCACACTGGCCCTCTGGGAGGTGGTCTTCAGCGATGGCAGGTACCAGCCGATTCAGGAGCAACCTTGCGATAATTTTCCCGGCAATGGACAGCAAGGTAATTCCACGATAATTAGAGCAGGCAGACTTCTCTCCTTTGTCCTTGTACAGGGTGATGATGACTTCATCATGGAGATCCTTTGGTAGTGTTCCTTTTTCCCAGCAGCATAGAAAGAGGTCGTGGAGCTTGTTGTGCAGTGCTGGGCCTCCATGTTTCCATATCTCTGGCGGGATTCCGTCAATGCCTGCTGCTTTGCCACTCTTGAGCTGGTGGATGGCTGTGAGGGTCTCTTCGGCGGTGGGCGGTTCGTCCAATTCAACCTTTAGTGGAAGGTGTGGGATTTGGAGGATGACTGTTTCTTGAACATCTGCCCACTGCCCAGACGGTGACACCAGAGGAGAAAAATCCAACGCCGGAACCCGGTATCGAACCTCGCACCTTTGGCATTGGAGGCAGACGCCTTAACCACTGCGCCACTTCCCCGTCACATTTGCACGGGACATAGACGACCCCGGCCCCCACGAGTCCCCTGCTGCCTTGCAGGCCTGGCCGCTTGGCTGCGGAAAGGCTAAGGGAGGAAACCCCTGACATCAAAGCCCCCGTGTCTCCGGGGAAGGCTTTTGAGCCAGAGACTAAGACAAGGACAGTCTGATATAAAACCTACGACCCGAGGACCTCGATGCCACCGTCCCAGCTTGCTAGGCCATGGCAAACGAACCAAGGGTTTAAAGGGTGGGGCCAGTACTGCACACACTGCACTCCACCAAAAAGCTCCACCGCGCAGGCTTTAGGAAACGCCCACGGACTATGACACTGAACTTTCCAAGTCCTGTAGCGATGGGCAAGGGGCAAAACGGCAGGTGAAAGATGTCACTGGAAGCCGCAGTCTCAAACCTGCATGCAGGCGGTTCAGGATATTGGTCGCCTGATGTTGACCTGGGGATGACAACGTCACTCGGCACACCCTGAACGACCAAGCAGCCTTCTCTAGGGACAGCACTGCTTGCTCCACACAGAGAGGGGCCTAGAAAAGGTGGCCTAACCAAAGCTCATCCCCTCGTAACCCCAGTTGGCTAGCCGCGGTCAACGGGCATCTTCTCATGCGGTCAGAAAACAAGAAAAAACAATGGATCCACTTTCATGACGACCACGACCGGACTCAACGTAGCATGCTGGAACATCCGAACCATGCTCGACACAGCAGACAGCGGACGCCCTGAACGTCGCTCCGCCCTCATTGCCCATGAATTGCGGAGGTTAAACATCGACATCGCCGCGCTCAGCGAAGTACGCCTCCCGGAGGAAGGCAGCCTCCAAGAACTTGGCGCTGGCTACATCCTCTACTGGTCAGGCAGGCCTGCATCAGAAAGACGGCTCTCAGGCGTGGGCTTCATGGTGAAGACCCCCATTGCGACTAAGTTGGAAAACCTACCAACGGGTCACTCCGACCGCATCATGTCCATGCGCCTCCCACTGAGACACCAGCAACATGTCACCCTTCTCAGTGTGTACTCCCCAACCCTCCTGGCAGAGCCTGCAGAAAAAGACAAGTTCTACTCTGACCTGCGCAGCCTCCTGCAGAGCACCCCTGCAGACGACAAAGTCATCATCCTTGGCGACTTGAACGCCAGAGTGGGCCAAGACTCTGAAGCCTGGAAAGGAGTCCTCGGCAAGCATGGCGTTGGGAACTGCAATGACAATGGTCGCCTACTGTTGGAGCTCTGTGCAGAGCAGCAACTTGTCATCACCAACACCACTTTCCAGCAAAAGGACAGTCGAAATACCACCTGGATGCATCCTCGCTCCAAGCACTGGCACCTTATCGACTATGTCCTAGTGCGTCAGAGGGACCGCAGTGACGTCCTCCTCACCAGAGTGATGCCCAGCGCAGAGTGCCACACTGACCACCGCCTTGTTCGCTGCAAACTCAGGCTCCGCCTCAAGCTGAAACCCAAGAAAGGCGGCCCTCCCAAGAAAAAGCTTGATGTTGCCAGCCTTCAGCGTGACGACAAGAAAGCTGCCCTTCAGGCCGATTTACAGCGCATGCTCAAAGACACAGTTGATCCAGCAGACTCCTCTCCTGAAACACTCTGGGAACAACTGAAAACTGCTATTGTAAAATCCTCTGTGGAAGTCTTGGGCTTTGCTAGAAAGAGGAACAAAGACTGGTTTGACGAAAACGACGTAGAGATCCAGGAACTTCTAGCAAAAAAAAGAGCCGCCCACCAGGCCCACCTAGCCCAGCCTTCCTGCCCTGTGAAGAAGTCTGCCTTCCGCCTCATCTGCAGCAGTCTCCAGCTCAAGCTTAGAGAGCTCCAGAACGAGTGGTGGTCCAGACTCGCACAGAGGACCCAGCTCTGCGCTGACAACGGTGACTACAGGGGCTTCTACGAAGCACTGAAAGCAGTGTATGGCCCTAGGCACCTGGTACAAAGTCCCCTGCGAAGCGCTGATGGACAGGCACTCCTCACAGATAATACCTCCATCTTGAACCGCTGGTCGGAATACTTTCAGGACCTCTTCGGCGCTGAACGCACTGTTCAAGAAACAGTCATCCTCCAAATCCCACACCTTCCACTAAAGGTTGAATTGGACAAACCGCCCACCGCCGAAGAGACCCTCACAGCCATCCACCAGCTCAAGAGTGGCAAAGCAGCAGGCATTGACGGAATCCCGCCAGAGATCTGGAAACATGGAGGCCCAGCACTGCACAACAAGCTCCACGACCTCTTTCTCTGCTGCTGGGAAAAAGGAACACTACCAAAGGATCTCCGTGATGCAGTCATCATCACCCTGTACAAGAACAAAGGAGAGAAGTCTTCCTGCTCTAATTATCGTGGAATTACCCTGCTGTCCATTGCCGGGAAAATTCTCGCAAGGTTGCTCCTGAATCGGCTGGTACCTGCCATCGCTGAAGACCACCTCCCAGAGGGTCAGTGTGGCTTCAGAGCCAACAGGAGTACCACCGACATGGTCTTTGTGCTGAGACAGCTTCAGGAGAAGTGCCGCGAGCAGAACAAAGGGCTGTACGTAACGTTTGTGGACCTAACAAAAGCGTTTGACACTGTGAGCAGGCAAGGTATGTGGCAGATCCTGGAGCGACTAGGTTGTCCCCCAAAGTTCCTCAACATGATCGTCCAGCTCCACGAGGACCAGCAAGGCCAGGTCAGACTAAACAGTGACCTCTCAGAACCATTCCCCATTCGCAACGGCGTGAAGCAAGGCTGCGTGCTGGCACCGACCCTCTTCACCATCTTCTTCAGCATGATGTTGAAGCAGGCCACAGTGGACCTCGACGATGACGACGCAGTGTACATCAGGTATCGTCTCGATGGCAGCCTGTTCAACCTCAGACGACTGCAGGCCCACACGAAAACCCTAGACCAACTGATTCGTGAGCTGCTCTTCGCTGATGACGCTGCCCTCGTTGCACACACAGAGAGAGCCTTGCAGCGCATTACGTCCTGCTTCGCAGATGCTGCCCAGCTCTTTGGACTTGAGGTCAGTCTGAAAAAGACAGAGGTCCTTCATCAGCCGGCACCCAAGGAAGAGCATCGCCCTCCCCATATCACCATCGGCGAGTCCGAACTGAAGGCTGTACACCAGTTTACCTACCTTGGTTGCATCATCACGTCAGACGCCAAGCTGGACAAGGAGCTGGACAACAGGCTGGCAAAAGCGAACAGTGCTTTCGGGCGACTATTCAAGCGGGTGTGGCACAATCAACAGCTGAAAAAAGGCACCAAGATCAGCGTGTACAGAGCTGTCGTCCTCACCACTCTGCTGTACGGTTCCGAGTCCTGGGCCCTCTACCGCAGCCAACTACGACTCCTCGAACGCTTTCACCAGCGCTGCCTGCGTACCATCCTCAGCATTCACTGGAGTGACTATGTCACCAACGTCGAGGTCCTTGAACAGGCGGAAACTGTGAGCATCGAGGCTTTGCTTCTGCGGACACAGCTTCGCTGGGCGGGGCACGTCTCCAGGATGAAGGATCATCGCCTACGCAAGATCACTCTGTTCGGCGAGCTCGCCACTGGACACCGAGACAGAGGGGCACCAAAGAAGAGATACAAAGACGGTCTCAAGAAGTCGCTTAGTGCCTGCCAAATCGACCACCGCCAGTGGTCTTCGCTTGCTGCGGACCGTGACACCTGGCGCTCCACCATTCACAAGGCAGCCGTCTCCTTTGAGGACTCTCGCAGAGCTAACCTTAAGGACAAGCGGCTTAGAAGAAAAAACAGAGTTGTCGTAACTCAGAACCCTGACCAGACCTTCCCCTGCAGCCACTGCGGTCGAACCTGCCTGTCCCGGATTGGCCTCCGCAGCCACGAAAATGCCTGCAGACGACGTGGGCAAGCCCTATAGAATCTTCGTTCGCGAAGTCAAGCCAAGAGTTTCTTGAACAGTGCGCTCAGCGCCGAAGAAGTCCTGAAAGTATTCCGACCAGCGGTTCAAGATGGAGGTATTATCTGTGAGGAGTGCCTGTCCATCAGCGCTTCGCAGGGGACTTTGTACCAGGTGCCTAGGGCCATACACTGCTTTCAGTGCTTCGTAGAAGCCCCTGTAGTCACCGTTGTCAGCGCAATGCTGGGTCCTCTGTGCGAGTCTGGACCACCACTCGTTCTGGAGTTCTCTAAGCTTGAGCTGGAGACTGCTGCAGATGAGGCGGAAGGCAGACTTCTTCACAGGGCAGGAAGGCTGGGCTAGGTGGGCCTGGTGGGCGGCTCTTTTTTTGTGCTAGAAGTTCCTGGATCTCTACGTCGTTTTCGTCAAACCAGTTTTTGTTCCTCTTTCTAGCAAAGCCCAAGACTTCCACAGAAGATTTTACAATAGCAGTTTTCAGTTGTTCCCAGAGTGTTTCAGGGGAGGAGTCTGCTGTGTCTTTGAGCATGCGCTGTAAATCGGCCTGAAGGGCAGCTTTCTTGTCGTCACGCTGAAGGCTGGCAACATCAAGCTTTTTCTGGGGGGGGGGGGGGGGGGCCCTTTCTTGGGTTTCAGCTTGAGGCGAAGCCTGAGTTTGCAGCGAACAAGGCGGTGGTCAGTGTGGCACTCTGCGCTGGGCATCACTCTGGTGAGGAGGACGTCACTGCGGTCCCTCTGACGCACTAGGACATAGTCGATAAGGTGCCAGTGCTTGGAGCGAGGATGCATCCAGGTGGTCTTTTGACTGTCCTTTTGCTGGAAAGTAGTATTGGTGATGACAAGTTGGAGCTCCAACAGTAGGCGACCATTGTCATTGCAGTTCCCAACGCCATGCTTGCCGAGGACTCCTTTCCAGGCTTCAGAGTCTTGGCCCACTCTGGCGTTCAAGTCGCCAAGGATGATGACTTTGTCGTCTGCAGGGGTGCTCTGCAGGAGGCTGCGCAGGTCAGAGTAGAACTTGTCTTTTTCTGCAGGCTCTGCCAGGAGGGTTGGGGAGTACACACTGAGAAGGGTGACGTATTGCTGGTGTCTCAGTGGGAGGCGCATGGACATGATGCGGTCGGAGTGACCCGTTGGTAAGTTTTCCAACTTAGTCGCAATGGGGGTCTTCACCATGAAGCCCACGCCTGAGAGCCGTCTTTCTGATGCAGGCCTGCCTGACCAGTAGAAGGTGTAGCCAGCGCCAAGTTCTTGGAGGCTGCCTTCCTCCGGGAGGCGTACTTCGCTGAGCGCGGCGATGTCGATGTTTAACCTCCGCAATTCATGGGCAATGAGGGCGGAGCGACGTTCAGGGCGTCCGCTGTCTGCTGTGTCGAGCATGGTTCGGATGTTCCAGCATGCTATGTTGAGTCCGGTCGTGGTCGTCATGAGAGTGGATCCGTTGTTTTTTCTTGTTTTCTGACCGCATGAGAAGATGCCCGTTGACCGCGGCTAGCCAACTGGGGTTACGAGGGGATGAGCTTTGGTTAGGCCACCTTTTCTAGGCCCCTCTCCGTGTGGAGCAAGCAGTGCTGTCCCTAGAGAAGGCTGCTTAGTCGTTCAGGGTGTGCCGAGTGACGTTGTCATCCCCAGGTCAACATCAGGCGACCAATATCCTGAACCGCCTGCATGCAGGTTTGAGACTGCGGCTTCCAGTGACATCTTTCACCTGCCGTTTTGCCCCTTGCCCATCGCTACAGGACTTGGAAAGTTCAGTGTCATAGTCCGTGGGCGTTTCCTAAAGCCTGCGCGGTGGAGCTTTTTGGTGGAGTGCAGTGTGCGCAGTACTGGCCCCACCCTTTAAACCCCTTGGTTCGTTTGCCATGGCCTAGCAAGCTGGGACGGTGGCATCGAGGTCCTCAGGTCGTAGGTTTTATATCAGACTGTCCTTGTCTTAGTCTCTGGCTCAAAAGCCTTCCCCGGAGACACGGGGGCTTTTATGTCAGGGGTTTCCTCCCTTAGCCTTTCCGCAGCCAAGCGGCCAGGCCTGCAAGGCAGCAGGGGACTCGTGGGGGTCGGGGTCGTCTGTGTCCCGTGCAGATGTGAACATCTGCCCACTGCCCAGACGGTGACACTTACCAGAGGAGAAAAATCCAACGCCGGAACCCGGTATAGAACCTCGCACCTTTGGCATTGGAGGCAGACGCCTTAACCACTGCGCCACTTGAGGATTAAAGGATAAATAAACCAGATAAAATCACTTCTTCCACAGCATACTGCCAAACACACAACACTTGAAACATGGCCGTGTTCTTACCGAGCAGAACTCGTTTAGCGTTCCGAAGAGCTGGATGACGAGGTCTATGGTCTTGCTGTTGATGGTCGTGTACACGACGTTGAGGAACTGGGCCGTCTCTCCCACTATGTTGAACGACTTCACGTTGTCTGGCTGTTCCCGCAGGTAGTTCTACAATACACAATTTCAGAATTAACCCTTTGGATGTCGGTAGCTGTTTTTGTCGCGATGATTTCGCTGGAATCATCGCGACAAAAACCGCTACTGACACCCAAAGGATTAAACTGTTTTAGTATTAATAATACAACGGTAGACTGATCGACCGTGACAGCTCATGGGCAATTTTAGATTACATTGGCGCCTTCTCAGGGGTTCTACAACATATACTAATAAACCATATCTTTAAGTTAAACTGTAGAACGGCGCCAAGCGGAGCACGTGTGATCTGTGCCCCTTAAATACATTCGAAAAAAATGATCTACTGTGATTACAACGGAAAAAAACACACACCAAAAAACACACACAACACAGGGAATGTTTAAAAGTTGTCGAAGTTATCACATTTAACATGTGCTGCATTCGGAGGGGCTTACCCGGATGCGGCACGTCTCGAACGAGTCAAATTTGTATACATATATTGAAGAAGGGTTTTAACCCGAAGTATCAATAAATTGTGTTGTAACTGTCTTTTCTAAGCGTGTTTCTTTCCTTTCACTACCTGTAGGCCAACATGTTGACCGTCACAGATCCTGGCCAGCAGTTTGAGGACGAGCTCGATGTAGCCGTCATCCTTGTACTCCAGCATGTCCCTCACTCCCTCGTCAAGGGCTGTCTCAAGGTCCTGGTCATCAGGTATTGGCTCCTGTTCAACAGTTCACAAGTACGCGTGTGAGTGTGAGAACTGTACTCCCATGCGCAAAGGCCGTCGGGCCGACGTCGGCCCGATGGCCTTTTGCGCATTGGGACATTAGTTTTGCTGGTTTGTCTGAACCGCTACAGTAGAACCTGTCTGAGCAACAACGTTTTGAGAAAAAAAAAAGTGGTCTTAAAAGACAGGTGCTCTGCCAAGTCTTCATTTGCAAAACGTGCTACAAGACCAGCATTTACATGGTAGCAAGTGATCTCTCAGAAGTGTGGTCGCTCGGAACAGGTTCTGTTGTATTTGTTATCTTGAAAACTTCTGCATTCCGATTTAATTACTGCCTTCATTTTTTTTTTATTACTTACTTTGCATTTTTGGAGTACTTCTTTATATGTCTATTTTATGATTGCTTCGTTTCATCTTTTTGCTGTGTCTGCGTTTATGTCGGCTGTAAGTTGGTTAATTGATAATATCTTTACAATATGTTTTTCAATATTATAAATTCCATTACTTTTATCCTCTTGATGCCTATTGTCATGTAAACTATTGTATGCCGATTCCACTAGTCTTGTCTGTTTCTTTTCTTGATGTTTAGATTACACGTCTATACTAGTATGAAATATACCACCGAATCCGATTGGTTTATTTTGTGATAACAAATAGTGTCTGATAATAGAAAACAAGATTAACCCATTTAGCCCCTACGCACGGCAGCAGGAGATTGATCGACCATAATAATTCAAGGATAGTGCCAGAGTAGATTGGCGCTATCAGGCGCTAAGCTAATCTGGCACTATCCTTTAATTACAATGGTCGCTCCGTCTCCTGCAACTGGTACATAGTCGTTCGGTGACACCTCCAAACTTTGAGAAATGCGGCCTTGGGCTTAAATGGGTTAATGCAAAAATACTGCTGTCGGCCAGTACATAGCTGTAGGCTGCGCCATCAACGCAAATGCCACGCTGTTGGAGGGGTAGACATACAAACACACTCCGCGCATTACTGATTGAGATACCCACGCCCATCCCATTATAGCTTTCCAAATGACATTCTAGCAATGGAATACATAAACTAGCAGGCTACGCAAGATACATGTCATTTCCTCGCACAACGCCTGCTGGCTCGCGACTAGCCATAAACATATCCAGTAAATTTTCCTTATTCTTCAAAGTTGGTAGAAAAGTATCTCTTTTAGACGACAAGGTTACACTTCTCGCGTAACCTGATAAACAGTACATTGTCTCTCAGCTGTACGTCCATCTTGAAAAAGGAAAAAGGGTCATGTTCCTTTTTCAAATTGTTTCCGGTTTTTTTTTTTTTTCAAATGGACATACAACACGCGAAAATGTAATAAACTGTATTGCACTTGTCCTTTAGAAGTGTTTTTCATGTTGTGATTTCGTTGAATTTTACATGCCTGGCAGGCACCTTACCCATGTCTGATGATTGTTCACTTTATCTAGCCACCCGTAAGAGAAACAAGTGTGACGTTTCCAGCACTGAGACCAAGCAGCTCTGTCTGCCGCAACCATTCATACACAAACACTGAAATATTAAAAGCATCCACGAGTCGTCCGAACACACAAGTATAGAGGGAAAATGGTCGGGTATTTGTGTTTATACTTCAGCCACACTGCCCATAGCACCAGAAGCAAAACCCTACGCAGAATATGTTACAGCATAGTCAGAATAGAGCAATGCGGCAAGTGGGCTGTGCAAACTGTGTTTCAGTATTGCTTAGATAGTACGAAGTCTCGGTTTCAGAAGCCGGATGGACGTTCTCGGTAAAGACGGAGCACAGCCAGCACGCTGCCCTCACCCTGACGGTTAGGATTCCAGTGACGCGCTGGGCAGCAGCTTTAACTGTCAGATGTCTCCGTTACAAATAATTAAACATCCTGCAATAGGGTAGCTTGTTCCAAATACGAATCATGTATCAAATTTACGCTTGGTGAAATGTTAGGGAGGATCACTCGAGCAATCAACTAAAACATCCTGCAATAGGGTAGCTTGTTCCAAATACGAATCATGTATCAAATTTACGCTTGGTGAAATGTTAGGGAGGATCACTCGAGCAATCAACTACGGAACAGCCATTAAAAAGTAAACAAGCGTGCAAACGAAATGACAATGTTTTAAAACACGCTAAAATGTTGAACTGCTGTCATGATTAGGGCGGAAATGTGCTCAGAGTACTACCGTGGAAAGACACTAAAACCAGACAGTTAAAATGATTAGCCACATTCACTTGTTATCAACTAAACACAAAATGTGCAAACATTGGTGATGAAATCAGCAAACGTTTTAATTACTACGAAATTACTTTTAAAAAACAAGTAGGTTGAACAAAGCAACCGGACATGCGAGGACTAAGATCGATATCTCCAGGTTATATTCTGGGTAATGGTATTCAATTCACCTCATTGAACATTACAAACTATATGTCTGAATACGATGCGATTTTAGGTATGTTTGAGACTCTGTAGATACAACAAACAACAATACGAAGTAGGTGTACGTGCGTGCTCAAATAAATTCACACAAATAAATAGATAAGCGGTCAAGGAAAATGCTACATCAGGAAGATTTACATTATCGATACAGATACAAGTAAATAGCGTATCGGTCCATTTCCTAAAACAAGCCACCTTAATTTCATAACTGTTGATTATTGGCGGACTATATACTCTTCTGAAACGTGAACAATTAAATCATGTGTTAACTCTTTAGTTGTTGGTAGCGCTTGTTTTCGCGATGATTCCAGCAGGAAACATAACGACAAAAAGCGCTGCCGACAGGCAGGGTTAACCCCTTCACTGCCAAGGAAAAGTGAACGCAATCCATCTGCAAGAGATATAGATCTTCATGAACCTCCGCGACTGCGGGGGCTCATGAATATCTATGCCTCTTGCTGATACCAAATTGTATCCATGTTCATTGGACGGCTGTGACTTTTGGTCGTGGCAGGGAAGGGGTTAACAGACTGGCACCGTTTGCGGGTGTACTCTCCAGATAAACCCACTCCCAGACAGACCCATGCTTAGCATCTCTTTGGAATACAAGTGTCTTTGTGGTTCACTGTCCGTGGAGTACTCCTGCATCAGTACGGCCATACAAACTGAAGAGAAAATGGACCGAATAACTACAATACAAAATAGCTACACTGCATTTAGTGCCATCGTTAGTCCAAGGCAAAAGCAAAGCAAAGCAAAATGTGGGAAAGGCAACAAAATCAAACTGACACAAAATACAAAAAAAGCAAAGCTGTGCAGAAATAAAGAATAGCGCGGCACTCTTGTTCCAACCGGCTAACAGTCCACAGGCCTTACCTCAATCGTGACCTTGACCCCTGTCATCTCGATACCTGCTGGGTCCCCAATCAGGGCCTCACTGTCTTTGGCGGCGGTGATCCCGTTTCGTAGTTCCCGCTTGTTCTTGCTTCTCTCTTTGGACGATTTTCGGCGCCATGTTAGTTTGCGCCTGAGTTTGTTCTCGTCAGTGGGCTCGATGGCACGACATAGGGCCCGCTAGATTAGATTAGAATCAGGGGGTGGGGTGGAGGTTTACAAAAGAGTACAACTATACCAAATGTGCGCTTCTCTAGATTTTAGGCCCCTACAGCCCGTGAGGTCCAAAATCTGATGTCAGCATACACAAGAATACGACACGTGAGGTAATGGAATATAGCCATGTAAGTATGAGATGTCCATGTTTAGTAGGGGGATGTGGGGAGCCAACAATTATTATACAGCAGGTGAGGCATGGATGAGATGATTGTATATATTCACCTGAGGGATGTCACCATTGTACAAGACAATAAAATAACTTCGACTGATTGCGAAACGTGTAAAAGCCAGGGTCCATTTTCACGAATACGCTGGCGTAGTCCTGTGCCAGCCACTAAGCAAGATGCTCCGCTATCATATCGGAGCACCTTGCTAAGTGGCTGGCGCAGGGCTAAGCTCGATCACTCATAAAACTGGCCCCAGACACGAATTGTGTTTGATTCTGTTTCTATTTTAGATCGTGTTTGACAAGACAGAAGAGCAACGGACGTTTATACACTGTCATTTGGGTAATGAAAAAAAATATGTTTAGACATAATTGGTTCTTTTTGTGTGTGTTCAACCTACAAACGTTTCATTTACTTTGTAATTAAGAGACATACATTTCACCTATATTTCTAACGCTTATTTATTTTATTTCAAAATTCTAGTACTGCAAAAGGCGTTCATGCCGACTAACATCTCATCCACGAAATCTCCTCTGTTGCATGACCTGAACTGGTCAATCTTGAAAACGCCAAAACCTTGACCAAAAGTTAGATCTTGGCGAAGTGTAAGAGTGGACCATAAGCAAAAACAGAAACATGGGATGAAAATAGTGAGATGAAAGCAGCTGTTAATGTGTACGCTGAAGCGAAAGTCAATGAAGATTCTAGAATGATGGATACGTTTAGAAAGACGACAATAGATGTACAATATGCATTTGCAGTTAAAAGAGTCAGTTGCCTGAGTGAGCTTACGCTGGCGCAGGACTAAGCTCACTCATGCATCTAGCCCCAGAAGTGAATGGTAGGTCGTAGGTGAACACAATACAATAACATCTGGTACATAAATTATTTTGCCAGTATAAAGAGCTGGCTCAATAGCGAACATGTAAGAAGATAGTAATTATAAACTGTAGAAAAGATAGAAAACACTTGGAAGAAATCACCTTTGCGTTTTCAAAGAAAAACATATAATTCAAACGTATCCTTCCCCTATATTCCACGCTTCCAAACAGATTAGCGAAGGTGCATACATACAAAACTATCAATATAGCAGTTTCCTGACCATGTTATTTGAAGCTTCAGAAAAAGCAGTGTTTCCTTGTGCACAGTGCGCAAACACACATCGTCTACTTACTTCAGCCATAGGCATTTTGACTCGTCTACGATTCCATTCTCGTTTCACCTAATAGAACGCAATTGTCAACAATGTTTACAAGCGCTTATGAACCTGTAACCAAGCCAAGATCTAGGACAACAAATTATAAATTACTGACCCAACACATGGTAAAACCTTCAACCAAAGGCGGAAAGACACCACAATTACCATGACACCATTATTTGAGGAAGCGATCCAATTAACTTTTAAAACCTCCATCTATACAAGTGTGTACGAAGAATGCTGTATGTTCTGAAAGCAGCATACACTAGAAATATATCAGCAGCTGACACTACAATAATAACATTTGTGTTGGTGAAAACCTAAACTTCAAAGTGCGCGTTTCTAAAAGCTTTCTATTTCTTATCGATCGTGCAATAGAAATTAAAACCTTTGTACAAGCAGCCACTTGTAATGTACCTGGTGGCCAGCATGCGCAAAGGGGTTAATGAAATGTTGACGTGAAGAAGTACAGGTCAGCCTCAGTATAACGCGCATCAGAATCTAGCCAAATTGGACACAACGCGGACAGGCATGTGGTTCCGAAGTGCCCACAAAGCAGAAAAAGTTCCTTTCGCCGACTTCAGCCGTTCGCGCGCCAACTAAGGCTGGAGTCGGCTAGAGGACATTTTGCTCAGTGTCATTTTTGTTCCAAAAATGTTTAGCGTCATATTACGCAAACGCCCACATAAAGTAGTCTGACTATGACTCCCCATCAAATATCGCGATATAATGAAGCTGACCTGTAACAATAAGATACGCAAGTACAGGAGGCATATTCCATCACACGGCAATTTGGACAAAAAGTAACAGAGTTCTACTTCCACTCACCCATCCCCCGAGTTTCTCTGTTTTCATCTTCTGCTCGAATATCTGGATTTGCTGTTAAAAAAAAACAGACAAGTACACACATGAAAGTAAAAAAGAAGTGTGTATCAATTAATTTGTTCAGTGCCATCTGACGCAGACCGCGTTTCTGCAATCTTCGTTAAGTCAGCACCAAACAGCCCTAGTTGTCCCAGGAATATGGATTCAAAGTGGTGCCAGCAAGAGGCATAGATCCTCATGAGCCCCCGCAACTGCGGGGGCTCATGAGGATCTATACCTCTTGCAGTTGGTGTTCACATTTTCTCAGCGCTTTTGTGCGGTTTAATCATTGGCGATGTGGTTTGATTAGAGGCGGCGAACAGAACGGGGATATGACAGCAGTCTTTACGACGATGGGCTAAGACAGAGCTATGTGCACCTCTGTATACATGATGCACTGCTGAAATTTCAAATGGCAGAATATGCTGTCAGTTTCCATCTGGAGAGAAAGCTATTTCGAAGAGTGCCGCACACAGATGCGCGGCAAACAAAGTCACTATTGAAGACAAACCTTAGATTATGCAGTGTGTCTCAAATGCCAACTTCATTTGCCACTCATACATATATGCTGCATACACAATACGTCTTGCATGAGGTTGCCTTTACCCCGGACGACTCAAAACAACGAACGAGAGCGAAACGACGGCGGATAACCAGCTTGGAGTACCATCAGCACGGACAACACTCCAAACGTCTCCAAGATGCGGGCGGAGGGGGCTCATGCGGATCTATGCATCTTGGAGATGTTTGGTGTGTTGTTTATTCTTATGGCACACGCTGGCTATCCGCCGTCATTTGGGATCCGCTCGCTGCAAACGATGACTCGTATCTTATCATAAGCAGAGACAGCACTTCACACATCTCCAGAAATGCAGAGCCTCATGACCTTCCCGCGGGTGGGAGGGGGGGGGGGAACAAGTGAGGACTCTGCCTCTTGGAAATGTTTGGAGTGCTGTCTATACTTATGGTACACGCTGTTTTATTCGCCGTCATTTCGCTCTCGTTCGTTGTTGGGAGTCGTTCGTTGAAATCGAAACCTTACTGTTTCACTTGACTCAGGGTATCCGATAAAATGTCGAATCAATTCTGACCTGCAGAGCTTTTCTGCCGACGGAGAGTGTGACGCTGTAGTTGGTCATGCTGGCCAGAGCCTCCTTTACCCGAGCCTCGTGCTGCGCCAGCAGACTGCGCCTGGGACAGCAGTATGCAAATTCATCTAGCATGCAAAACATTGGGGGTATGTTCAAGTTACGTGTAACCCTCTGGTACATGCATCCACCGGTACAGTGAACAGTATTGTGAACAGTACTGGTGATTGAAAACACAAGGGGTTAACTCACTGTAGACGTCCCGAATACGGATACGCGGCGAATCGCCGCGTATCCGTATGCGGCCCGTCTCCCGAATGAGTTAACACACTACCTTAACCCTTTGGCAATAGGTAGCGATTTTTGTCGCATTAACTTCTGCAGAAATCAACGCGACGAAATACCGCTACCGACAGCAAGAGAGTTAGTACTTGTGTTTAACTCAGTTTCTGGTGTCGTGTAGGTAAATCATGTTTCAGATAAATAAAATAATAATCATCTCTTGGGGTCATTTAAAAAAAAATTGACGTTCCATTTAAATGCTATTCGTGTAGCACTGAATGCTTTAGTGTGTTTTTCATTGTTAAAGTGCAAACGGTTAAGTGTCCTTTACTCTTTTGGGCGGCAAAAATAAATTAAAAAGTTTCTGATGTCCATCGCATACAAATGATGTTGACACTACTTAAATGTGAAATGGATACGCGTTTACAAGACTATTTCCAAGACTACTCGGTATGAGAAATCCGAAAGGTGTGAATGGTACTGCAGTTTGTTAGAAAATGAATACACTATGCCTACAAATGCAGTGTGAGTGAGTGCTGTAAACTTAACAACTGTGTGGTGTTATTTTAATGATAAAGTTACGCAGCAAAAGCATCTTGATCCTTCACGAGACAATAAAAGCTGTAGTTTTGTTATATCACACCTGTACGCTACTGAAATTATAAGTGAGTGCTCGAGGTGGACGGCGGGTTAAGCAGACGATTATACTTTGATGTCAGTCTTAAAGCCTAAATAAAAATCGCAACTATAGACGTACGTGAACGATAATATAAAACCGCTGAAATCGCTTAAAGCGCCAGCATACAGAAAAGCCCACCCGTATCGTTTGCGGGAGCACTCCCGAGAGAGACCAACTCACCAAGTGCACCAATTCGATTCAAAAGAGATACTTCAGGGAGTACGCCACAAGCACACTTCTATTCAAATGAGATGCTTCGCATCTCAATTGAATAACAGTGTACTTGCGGCGTACTCCCCGGCCCCGCGTGAGGCTATCTGGGGTGTACTTCATTAAACGGTACGGGCGTGGACACACGTTCTACTGCCTAGCACATCGTCTCAAACTACACGTGTGAAAGACCACCACAAGACGGAAAGAAATCCACCTAAACAGAACACGCTTTCAGAAGTAATTGTCATCACATCTGTGCTAGACTGTGACTTCGGATCTGTCCATCTGTAAGGTGCGAAATAACAGACCAGCACATACATACATTTAGCTCTAACAGTCAAATACTGAAATTACGATACGACTTGAGCGAAACTGATGTGAACATTCGTGCAATAAAAATGCGAAAAGATAATTCGTGAATGAAAACACACGGAGAGGCGAGGGACAAGACAAGGTGGAGGGGGTGGGGAGAGGGGAGGGGGGTGGGGGTGAGAGGAGAGGAAAGGGAAACTGGAATGGGAAAAGGGCTTGGAGGTGGGGGCTAAAGGACTCACTCAGTTTTTGAACACACCATGCAAACAGAACCTGAAAACTGAAAACTGCTTGCACAGGCAGAGATTGCTAACATCGAGAAAGACATATTGACTGGAAACTCACGAGATAGAATGCAACACCAAAACCAAAGAACAACAAGGCAGATTTCTACGCATTAATAAAGAAAACTGAAAACTGCACATCATGCCAAAGTGTTATTACCCAGATTTATTTCGACGGGTCTTTTTCAGCAACAAAGTTCTGAACGAAAACATAAATGGCACAATCAACAGGGAGGGTCTATGATGTAATGAAAAATATAAAGATATTATTGGTGAGATAGGGGTTGCAACCAGCATACTCCTAGCAAATCAAAAGTTAAAACATATCATAAATATCTTGTCATAAACCATTTCGCTATGGAATCATGGAAGTACCTCATCATGGAACACACAAACGTTTTGCATCATTGACTTCGAAGTTGCCTACTGTGACTCGATACATGCATTTATAATAAACCTGTTCTGAGCAACCAAGAGACATAGCCAAAACAGTGACGCCTGTCATTAAAGACCATCATTTAGGTGGCTGTAGCCAACTAAATGATGGTCTTTAATGACAGGTGTTCCTCATAAAGGTGATAGCTCAAAACAGGTTCTGCCAGAGCAATGTCCTGCTTGTGGTCAGACTGTATAATAATTAAGCCAGCCATAAAAAGAAACTTTGGGCTGCAGCAACTACAGAAAAATCTTTCTGCAGAAACAGAAATAGCACGCGAAGGAACTGTATTCTAAAAATTGTTTCCAAAGAGGTCTCTTGAAAGGAGGCAACACATTCTCAAAAACAAGTATTATTGATGAATTTACTGCCGAAAAACAGTGAACACAACCCATCTGCAAGAGGCATAGATCCTCATGAGCCCCCGCAGTTGCGGGGGGGGGGGGGAGTCATGAGGATCTATGCCTCTTGCTGAAACCACCCTGTATCCATGTTTCTTGGGTGGCTGGGGCTCTCTTTATGTCTCTGGACGTTGAATTTACGATTTCAAAAACACAGTGAAGGGGTTAATAAATTCAAAGTAAAAAAACACACCACACAAGTTACGCAAGATCATAAGTGAGTACAAGTTTTAAAAAATACCCCACAGACACATTAAATTGAAACAGTTCTAATAAATGACTATCAATTCAAACCTCAAACGTGAAAAGTGAACGTGAACATACAAAAGTATACAGTTCCTTCTGATTAAAGCAATTTTGAAACTTCAGAGCTAGTCCCTTTAGACAGAGCGATGTGAAAGCCAGCTGGCAGAAGGCAAAGAACGTAATTTATAATAAAAGATGGAATGACTGGGACTGACAAGACCGTGGCTCAGCCTCTCACACTTACTTTTCCTTGATGGCATTTGTAGAGATCTGCATGCGGTCTCGGACAGCCATGAAGAAGACCTCCTCCCTTGTAGAGAGGAAGTACTCCAGCATGGATTGCTGAAAAATACGGGAGTTTAGAAAAAGATGTGAAAACAACTGATTAACACAATGGCAAAATAAACAACTAAACAACACGCCCGCCCACACCCCCCTTGCACCCCCCCCTCCTCCCCCACCACCACCCCCTCCCCCCAAAAATAAATAAATAAATAAATACAACAAAGATAACTACAACAAAACTTGAACAAAATTAAAATAGAATTTATACAAAATTATAATTACAATATTGAATTTATACCATGAATTTATAAAATTATAATTATAATTTTGAATTTCTAAACAATGTACCTCGCATTTACCTTGTTTTTCTTTTTAAAGACGAAAACGACCCCGATTTTTTAATTGTTTTCACAAGTTTATACGATCATCCCTTAACTCTTTGGCTGTGGGTAGCGCTTTTTGACAACGTGATTCCTGCAGGAATCACGTCGACAAAAATCGCTACCGACAGTCAAATGCTTAAGAGATGATCGTCTTTGATTCTTTAAATTTAACCCGTTCAGTTTTGAGTGAATTTGACCACCACCCAAATGCAAGAGGCACAGATCCATATGTGCCCGCCCGCCCCCCCCCCTCCCCCCCTCATCCCCCATCCCCCCTCCCCGCAATTGCGAGGGCCCATGAGGATCTATGTCTCTTGCTGACAGCACTTCAAATCCATGTTCCTGGGACAGCTTGGGTTCTTTGTTGTTGAATTAATGAAGATTGCAGAAACTAAAAACAACTATAACATAACATCTGCAAATGAATTGTCTGATATTTTCGATAACATTTAGGCCTATATGGTATCTAATATTTATGACTTTAGGATCAAATTAACCCATTTAACCCAACTGCCGCATTTCCCCAATTTTGTAGGTGTCATCTAATGACTATGTATTAGTTTGAGGAGATGGATCAACCATGATAATTCAAAGGTAGTGCAAAATTGGCTTGGCGCCTGATGGCGCCAAGCTAATCTGGCAGTACCCTTGACATCACGATCCATCTCCTGCTGTAGGGCGTTGGGGCTAAATGGGTAATAAGATGACGATAACAGGTCTAACCCACTTTTCCACACACAAAGCAAAACCGAAAATAAAGAAAATACACTACAAGAAAAGCGCGTCTGACCTGAACGACCCTGTTGGCGTTGAAGAGCATGATGCAGATAAAGGCCAGAACCTCCCGCACAATGTCGTCATTACGCCGCGCCAGGTGCGGTAACACCTTGATGATGGTCTCGTGGATGTTCAGGGCCACCTGCACCTCCTTCACATACGCCAGTTGTCTGCACAGGTAGGGGACAGGCCACATTAATCCCGGTCTGTACGCGGCCACCGGTACTCTTTACAGTAATTCTTTACCGGTCACTGCACGCATACCTGAGGGGAGTATACCCTTTACGGCCGACAAAAAGTGAACACGCCCAACTATAGGAGGCTGACAACCTCATGAGGCCCCGCTGAAAAGGGGCCTCATGAGGTTGTCTGTCCCTTATTGACACTATTGTGTATCCATGTTCTCTGGATCGATGCAGTTCTTGGGTGATGAATTTACAATAGTTTTCTTTAAGCGCCAAGCTCTTCCTTGGCCGTTCTGGAAGGAATGCATGTCTTATGCAATGCATTGTAAAATTAAGGGATGTAGATGATGGCCTTGTTCTATACCTGCGTGTTTTTCTGTGGGCTGGCAGAGGCAGGGGATCTAACTGTTTGTCTGTCCAGCGCTGAGTAATTCCCCTTGGTATGTGTACAGTTCTAACAGCGCTAGCCTCACCTATCTAGTTTGTGAGTAAAATTAAGCCTCTTGCTAAAAATAACATTCTTGGTATCCATGTTCTTTGGATCGATGCAGTTCTCGGACGATGAATTTACAATTTACAATGATTTCCTTTAGGCGCCAAGCTCTTCTTGGGCGTTCTACCCCCTAGACTGGTATGTATGCAGTGATCTGAAGAAAATTGTGAAATGTCGATCTTGTCAGTCGCACCTCTTCTCGCTCCTTCCACTATTCTATATAGAAAATTGTGAAATGTCGATCTTGTCAGTCGCACCTCTTCTCGCTCCTTCCACTATTCTATATAGAAAATTGTGAAATGTCGATCTTGTCAGTCGCACCTCTTCTCGCTCCTTCCACTATTCTATATAGAAAATTGTGAAATGTCGATCTTCTCAGTCGCACCTCTTCTCGCTCCTTCCACTATTCTATATAGAAAATTGTGAAATGTCGATCTTCTCAGTCGCACCTCTTCTCGCTCCTTCCACTATTCTATATAGAAAATTGTGAAATGTCGATCTTCTCAGTCGCACCTCTTCTCGCTCCTTCCACTATTCTATGGGTAAATTCAGCGTGCCCCGCTTTCGCCGACTCATTTTCTTAATCATATACTGTATTGCCTAGAGTGATACTTAAAGCGCGTCGAATATGTCAAGAATTACACCTGGCAAACTGAACTGTCAAGGCACCCAAGCCTCCCTGTCCCGCCGCATATAAACAAGAGCCGCTTAAGTCTTGCTTTCTTTTGTCTCCGATCAGTCTGGTGTCAAGAGGCCGTTAAACTGAACTGAAGTGAAGTTATGCTTTCTTGCAATGTGATCACTTCTTGCTTTCTAGCAATGCAATTACTTACTTTTTGATTTTCTCTTCTGCTGTGCGCAGCGCCCAGTCCTCACTGAGTTTCCTCTCCTCGTTGTGAATGATGGCCCTCAGTACCTGCAGACAGCGCACGTCTAGGTCCGCGTTTGTCGGGTTGTCGACGTGCGGCTGTTTGCACTGCTGGGCGGAGATCCTGCAAGAAACGATACACGTTGATATTTTTGTCTTTTCAGCTCAACAATCTTGGCCGTTAATACACAAAAGTAAGAACAGTTTTTGTGAGGGTCTACTTTTGTGAAATGGAAAACTTTTTTTTTTATTGTACAATGTACAAACAAACAGAAAGCGAAACTGTCCTTGTACTATTGCCTGTACGTTCGTATTACGTACCACACAAAAAGATGACTGCCAAGCGTGTAAAATGCAGAGAAAAACCCAACGAAGAAAGAAGCACTTTTAGAAATGACAGTTACAACAACTGTGTTGTAACTGTTTTTCTAAGCGTGTTTCTTTCTTGGTTGGGTTATTCTCCATATTAAGTACGTATAACCGGGCGCAACATGCTGTCTGCTCTTACCATTGAAGGGGAACAATCTATTCCTGTTCCGATTCTCATTTAGGCGTAACCTCTATTCAAGGGCTAGCTGCCATGCGACTTAATTCACTAAACTGTTACCATGCACACAATCTTCGCACAATGCACACAACATACCAGAGTTGTTCGATGAGTTTCTTGGCTGGCGCATATCGTTTGACCGGTTTCTTCTCGTGCTGATTGATGAAACAGCGGACAAGGCTTTGGAACTCTTCTCCCAGTGGCAACTCCTCGTTTGTGCCTCGAGCTGTGTACTCTAGTAAAAGAGATAAAATAGAAAAATAGTCATACAAACAATGCATACCATGAGGAATCACCCACTGGTGGACGAACATGTGAAACGTCAGAACCCTTTGCTCCTTCCTAACGGTACCAAGTTACCAACCCACAAGAAAGACAATGCATACAGTACATGACACTCCCTATCCATAGCAGTGTGTGTGTGTGTGTGTGTGTGTGTGTGTGTGTGTGTGTGTGTGTGTGTGTGTGTGTGTGTGTGCGTGTGTGTGTGTGTGTGTGTGTGTGGTAAGAGAGGGGTTGTCATGTCCCGTACTGACTGCGGTAGTATTCCCTAGATAGAAGTACTCAGGCCGGGAGTATGCCACAAGTACACTTCTATTCAAATGAGATATTCATTATCTCCGCGAGTCAATGCGCAAAAGACCATCGCCGGGGCCGCCGTTGGCACGAGCAAGGCCGTGCTTGGGCCAACGGTGACCGGCTTCAACCCTCGGGCCTTTTGCGCACTGGGGCATTTGAACACAAGTGTACTTGTGGCTTAAGTACTCCCGTAGTGGGTCTATCTGGTGAGTACTCCGACAAACGGTGTATGCATTGTCTTACTCTATACACACCTCTTTTGGACTTGACCTTGAGCTGTGCCTGCACCGTGTTGTGACCGCTGTGGACCAGTCTACAGTTGTTGGTGAACGTGTGGAACTTGGCGTTCAGCTCCAGTTCGGAAGCGTAGTACTCCATGTTGCCCTGTACGGAGAGAAACATGCGACAGCGCTTGAGTTACGCCAGATTACGCCTCTTGTTTAGTCATGTTCCAACCATCTTACGCACAGAGGAGTCGGAACATTTTTAGACGTGTTAGGAGGTCAACCACTGTCCGAGAAATACGGCGAAAAAAACCCAACCCAAAGCAGCCTGCAGAGGATAAATGTACTTTTCCTGAAATGAAATACATTTACTATGTATACGCAGTGACACAAGGACGGGGCCAATTCCCGCCTTCTGTAATCAAACTGAAGAGCCCAAAAGGCAAATCAGATAAACGAATAATACCCAATGCGCAAAAGGTCATCGGGCCGACATCGGCCGTAGTTGGCCCGCGCACGCCGTGCGCAGGCCAACGGCGGCCGACGGCTGCCCGATAGCCTTTGCGCAGTGGGGAGATTCTCGTACGTACCTTTCTGACAGCACTTGTGGTGTCGGACAGCCTCATGTCGCCGGTAAACTTCTCCAGTACGCTGACCAGAAGCTGAAACAAAATCAGGTTATTTATAATAAGGTCGACATTCTACGCTGAGTTACTTTGGAAATGAAGTTGACCAACCCACAAATAACCAGATTGTAACACCTCTAACTTGATCACAAACTCAGTTAACAAGTGTAACTTAGTACGTTATTATTAAACCCTTCACTTCGCTGCCAAGAAAAACCATACAACGCCAAACTGCAAGAGGCATAGATCCTCATGAGCCCCCGCAGTTGCGGGGGCTCAATAGAATCTATGCCTCTTACTGAAACGACGTGGCATCAATGTTCCTTTGACGGCTGGGAATGTTTAACGTAGAATGTAGGCCTACCACGATTTACGAAACTCAGTCTGCTTCCTCCAGTCGTGAAAAGATTGAACACGAACACATTTTGCTTTTTTTAAAGTCATGTAATCGTTCTGTATCCTTTTATTTTCTCCATACCGTCTTGGAGGCGTTGGAGACGGACACGACTGTTGTCAGACACATCACGATGTTCTTCAGGTATTGTGGGTTTGTCACGTGACCGCCCAGCAGATCGCACAGCGCCTGCGCAACAAAACAAATAGTATACTGTGGCTATTCGAATAAGTTTGCTGGGGTTCGGATAGCTATAATACACAAGCAGTAGCATTTTACCTAATCCGTTTCTAACCGACATTTTAACATTATTCAACTGCTACCAAAAAACTGGATGGTCCTCTCGTAAATTTATTGGATTTTAGTCAGTTACAGCGATGTCGGTTTTGGCGGAGAATGCGATCTTGTAGTCTGCATTCTAAACACAACCAACGACACAAAATTAACAATCGCCTAGCGGACACAATTCTGATGACTGACTTAGAACCCGTTTCAAATCTGTATTTTTTCTTGAAGCATCACAGATCACACTCTAAATCATCAGTAAGGCAGAAGGAGTGACAAAATGATCAGTAAGGCAGAAGGAGTGACAAAATCATCAGTAAGGCAGAAGGAGTGAGAAAATGATCAGTAAGGCAGAAGGAGTGACAAAATCATCAGTAAGGCAGAAGGAGTGACAAAACCATCAGTAAGGCAGAAGGAGTGACAAAATCATCAGTAAAGCTGAGGGAGTGACAAAATCATCAGTAAGGCAGAGGGAGTGACGGGCAGAGAGGAGGAACAGTTCAACTCAGTACACCACCGACGACTAACAGACAAGACAACAACCATACTGACTGACAACACTCATCCATTGTGAGAGAAGTTTGACAGCAGACGAATTGACAGGAGTGGTAGACTGAGACTGCCCATAATGCGTACTGAAGGATACAGAAAATCTTTCATCCCCAGGGCTGTCAACCTATACAATGACTCTCTTACTAGAGACACGTGAGTTGAAGTGCGCGGGTGTGTGCGTCTTTTATTATTATTATCTATATTTATAAACTTTTAATTTTCCTAAATTCCTTTGTTTTACTTGTTAATTTGATGGAGCAGACAGTGTAATTTCCCGATTTTGTGGGATTAACTCATTCATCCCGACGCACGTATTTCCCAAATTTTGGAGGCGTCATCTAACGACTATGCACCTGTTGAAGGAGATGGATCAACCAGGATAATTCAAGGGTAGTGCCAGATTAACTTGGCGCCGACAGGCGCCAAGCTAATCTGGCACTACCCTTGAATTATCATGATCGACCCACCTCCTGCTGTAGTGCGTCAGGGCTGAATGGGTTAATAAAGTTATCTTGTATCTTGTAAGATCACTTACAATCAGGGCATTGGCGATGCTTTCTGTGGTGTTGACTTCATTGGTGTACACGTCTTTGTCCGGAGAGTAAAACACGGTATAAAAAATCTGAAATCAATAGTTTCAATATTAGATTTTGTTCATCATAGGTTAGAAAAATCAAATGCGATATTTCACATCGTTGGGATTTAAACTCATTGTGCCCTAGTACGAAATACCCACATTTTGGAGTTATCATCTGAGGACTGCATTACAATTCACGAGACAGATCGACCATGATAGTTCAAGGGTGGTGGCAGAATAGCTTGGCGCCTATAGGTCCCAAGCTATTCTGTCACCACATTTGAACTATCATGTTCGAGCCATATCTTGCTGTGGTGTGTCGCGGGCAGAAGGAGTTATCCCACGATCTTTAGCATGGAAGCACGAATACTCAATATCGAAAACATTTTTTGTTTAATAAATATTTTCTTTTTTATTCTCCTGTGATTAACTTCTAACCGTGCAATGAGGTCGGCGACAATAAAAACATCCAAAGCAAGCGAGACATAAATAATAATAAAGTCCCCACACCAGCTGGGACGCATGTGGATTTCTGAACCTTGCTTGACTCATTCGTACCTGCAGACATGGTTATCAAGCAGTGAATCTTTCCTGATTTCAAAGTCGTTAGTTCTAGCTGCTGATTCTGGAGTAATTTGGTCCTTGCTATCATTATCGTTAGTGTGGTTTTGTTTGCAACAAACAACTACCAACAACGAACTAGAGCAAAATCACGACGGGTGACCATAAGCATAGACAACACTCCAAACATCTCTGAGAAGACACGGTTTATTTTCGTCTATTTTTGTAGGGGAGGTATATTTAGAGGGGTGACAGATTAGCTAGTCACCCTGTAGCGATAGCATAGATGTCTAGTATTTGGCCTCTACACGGGTGTTTTGCTGCTGTGCGTGAGTACTGAAGACGGCGTGACGCACGTGATCGCTTGGTCTGCATGATCGGGCGGTTATTGTTTCACGTGAATTTCAATCACATGATTTACTGAGCGTTTTTTTGCTAACCGTACGATAACGAAATTGTTAGGGAGTCGCATTTCCAACAGTGAACGAGTGAGTCGCATTCCAGCTGCGAACAAGAACAGTCGGCTTCAAGCAGTCAACGAAATAACTAGTCTTCGAGGGGGGGGTTTCGTGGGCGTGGTTAGCCATTTGGTGCGGTCCTCAAGTGGCGTGTCGTCCTTCTGTGGCGGTCCCACACTACGGCTCTGGTTGGTCCGGAGTTGGTGTACTGCGAGAAGAAGAAGAAACTGCAACGACTGAACCCCTGGCTTGTCCTGTCTTTGTGTCCCAGCCGGGGCCTCTACACGGATAGCGGTGATTACGCGCAACAATTCATTAGTGGCCATTTGCTGGGTGGGGGGGGGGGGGGGGGGGGAGGAGGTTGTCTGTTTGTCTTTCTGTTATTATTATTTTGGTTAGTGTGTATTGGGGGGGGGGGGGGGGCAAGTGTAAGAATAGAATGTAGAAGTGAATGTCATCTGTTGTATTTTGTAGTATTTAGCGTCGGATTAGTTATTTTGGTTTAACGCCGAGCAGGCGACTAAGGCCATCTCACTATTTAGTGTTGGAATGTGTAAATTTGGAAGCGAGTCATATGTTGACGTGTAAATATGCTTTTTGGTTGAGTGCGAATTTGTTGTTGTGGGGGAGACTGAGGTGAATGGACGTAAAAGACGGCAGTTAAAGTTGTGGGAAGGGTGATGTGATTGATTTTTTCGTTAGTTATTCATATGCATACTTTGCACCTGTGTTGTAGTGTATCCAAATCCAGTTCCAAGCCAGAATTAACCAGCTAATTCCGCCGCCGCGCTGTGCGGAAGGCCTCCGTTGTGAGAGTGGAGGCTGGCTGCATCATTCCACTTGTGGGTCTACGACGCCGTACCTTGGGCGCTGTCGAGAGCATCACGGCGCGCCCCGTGTTTAGCCAGGTCGGGTCGCCCCATTTAGTTATTTCTAACTCGTCTAACGTATCTTGTTTATTTGTAAACTGTTAGAGGGCTTTGTGTTAATTTCATCTCCTCGTAACGGCAGTGTTGCGAGGAGAGCTTTGTGGCAGTGTCAGTGATATTCTGAAATATTGTATTGTTTAAATGTAGCCTTGTGTTACGGAAGACCTTGTCGCGGAAGCAAGAGCCTAAAGTTGAGCTGAGCTCGACGGTTGCGGCTTCCGTCGAGAAGGTCTAGTAACTTATGAACTATTAAGTTTGCTTAACTTTCGGTTGTGTTGTATTGAGGATGTTGGTTCCATTATATAGTCGACTTTGTGGTCGAAATACTGTTATTTAAAGGTAGTCTCTTGCTGTGAAAAACCTTATGAAGCTGAACTGAGCTCGACGGTTGTGCCTCCGGCGAAAAGGTCCAGTGACCGGTGAACGGTACTAAGGTTGTTCCACTTTTGCTTGTGTGTCAGTAAGCATATTCGCTTCATTATATTTGATATTGTGCTATTTGAAATACCGTTACGTTAGGAGCCACGTGCTGTCATGGACGCTTCGCGGAAGCAAAGGCGTAGGTCTATTGGCGTTAGCGCTTGACGCTTGTGCTTCCGTCGGGGTCCAGTAGCGTGTGAATTAAGCTTTTCAGTCTCAGTTTCCGTTTGTATTATTAAGGATAGTAGTTTTATTATGTGGTTATTTTGTATTCTATTCAGGATATTTGTTTATTATATATTTTTGTTATTGTGTATTGTGTATAGTGGTTATTCGGGTTGGGGAGTTTGGACGTGTGTGCGTGTGAATGTGGTGCGTGGTGCGTGGTTGGGATTGAGTGAGAATAGTTGATTGATAGGGTTATATGTAATAAATGTCGTCTTTATTGTTCCTCTGGTGTTTGTGTTAGGTTTGTGTTAGTGTGGGTCGGGTGTGTCTCGAGTGGTAGGGGCTAGCACTCATAGTTCGCGCCCCGGAAGCGGGGGTCGTGACAATCTCCAAGAGGCATAGATCATCATAAGCCCGAAGGGCTCATGAGGATCTAGGCCTCTTGAAGATGTTTGGAGTGTCATCTATGCTTAGAGTAGAGTCAGGTTACCCGCCGTGATTTCGCTCTCGTTTGTTGGGAGTCACGTTCGTTGCAAAACGCCGAAATCTCAAACCATCAAACATCAATAACGACAACAACTCACGTGGAGGAAGGGCAGCACGCCGTCCAGAATGTAGAACAAGATGTGCTGCATGACGGCCCGCGTGTCCGTGCTCTCGGCCACCTCGCTCTTGGCCGGCTGTGACTTGAGCAACATGTGCACCTTGTCCGGGTGTCGCGTCAGGAAGTCGATCAGCTGGTGAATGTCTCCTGTCGCCGAGTGGATGAAGTCCCACATGGATCTGTAGAGGTGGTTAAAGGGTTAACCCATTCAGCCCTGACGCACTACAGCAGGAGATGGGTAATTCAAGGGTAGTGCCAGATTAGCTTGGCGCCAACCAGCGCCAAGCTAATCTGGCACTACCCTTGAATTATCATGGTCGATCCATCTCCTGCAACAGGTGCATAGTCGTTAGATGACGCCTCCATAATTTGGGAAATACGTGCGTCGGGCTGAATGAGCTAAAATGTAATTTCGTGTTTTAACCCCTTCACTGTCGAGTAAAAGTGAACACGATCGAACTGCATTAGGCATAGTTCCTCATGGGCCCCCGCGACTCATGAGGATCTTCGCCTCTTGCTGAGACTAATTTGTATCCATGTCCCTTGGGCGGCTGTGGTGTACAGTCGTTGAAAGAACAAGGATTTTAGAAACACTGTGTACGGTGGTAGGGAAGGGGTTAACTAGCTCATTTACATTTCATTCAAAATCAGGAACAAAAGGGTGACTGTATGCTATGCAGCCAAGCGCAAGCGTAAAAAAATTGCCAGGGAATAATTTTCAACAAGAAGATAGAAGCGTCCTTATTTACCTCAACTGTTTGAAGTTTGACCTTGTTATTGAAATCTGGCCGTTTCCCGCCGGGGATCTTTTAGGGTATTGACAATTGTCTTTCGACCAAGTTTTTTTTTTAAAGACTGTACAGCAAACTCAGCAAACCAGAAGAGTTAAGTTAAAATATATATGTACTGGCTGACGTCGGCTCTAGGATCTTTGGTTACTGGGACGGCCTATGCATGCTGTCTGCTATTCGTTGACAAGGGGTACTGCAGTGTAATCACATAATAATTCGACCTGATGCTGAGTTAGGAATAAGTCCTGTTACTAACTTGTCATGCTGTAGATCCGCTGCACCACTCTCCACAAGGTTTCCACCCGGTTTCATGTAGACCCACAACATGAAGTGCAGGAAGGGTCGCTTGAGGTTACAGTCCACCCCGGGGTGGTTCATCACCCACAGTAGTTCCTCCACGGGCACGATCGTCTGGCACAGGGACTCGATAAACTTATTCTCTCCCTGGCGTGAAAAAAGATAAATCGGCCGTAAGGAACAATAAACTGATTGGTTGGTTGGATGATTGACCGATTGATTAGTTGATTAATTGGTTGGTTTGTTAGTTGATTGGTTGACTGACTGATTAGTTGATTTGTTGGTTGATTCAATTAAAAGTCGATTCCTTGATGGCCTGATTGATTCACTGATTCGCTAACAGACAGACAGACAGACAGATGCCTAGATAGTAGTAACATATTAAACCTTTAGTTGTCGGCAGCAGTTTTTGTCACGATGATTCCAGCAGAAATCATTGCAACAAAAATCGCTACCGACAGCCAAAGGGTTCAACGACAATTTTACAAAACCTTTTGTTAACGCAATTTTTTTTTAAAGTGTTTTTTTTTTTTTTTTTTTTAAACTTGAGCTAACCTCTGCGCACGTGGCCAGCAGGTCGACTAGACTAATGAAGTATGTCAGATGACCGCGCTCCGTCTGGCTCGTCAAGATGTTTTCCCTGCAAGAGATAAATCTTTAATGATTAACCATTTGGCTGTCGGTAGCGGTTTATGCCGCGTTGATCCTTGAAGGAATCATCACGACAAAAACCGCTACCGACAGCAAAAGGGTTAACTAATCAGTTACCACAGAACCATCAACCTTAGTTAACAATTAGCAACGTGGAACCATTTAGTTCATATGGAAAATACAGAAAGAATACACCAGCAACAAACAGATATTTCTTCGGATTCCTACAGTAAGGACTAAAGGATTTGGGCACAGATCTTTTTCTTACCACGGTCCATCAGTCTGGAATGATCTTCCTAAATCCTTGAAACAGTGAGTCCAGTGCCAGTTTTAAACACAGTCTTAAAACCCATCGTTTACCATCTTGATTATCAGTGTTCATGTATTCAGTCATTTTCTGTTCTTTTGTGTAATTGTACATGTGGTTTTGATTTTGTCACTTTTTGTGTTATAGTTTTCTTGTTTAATGTATGTACTTCGCCTAAAGCATTTTACCACGTATAGGCGCCTTATAAATCCTCTTTATTATTATTATTATTATTAATATTATTATTATTATTATTATATTTAGGATATTTTGACTGTAGCAGATCTTGTTTATTAAAGGACACATACATACATATGCCAATACGGCAATTTGTTTTATAATAAAGACTAGACTGAATCTTTATTTAGAACAACGAAGAAAAATCAGATGAAGCTGCCATTAGACAAAACAACGCACCTGAACAGTCTGGGCTGATCCAGAACGTAGGCGGCCTTTTTGAAGTTCTGCATAATGTACTTCATGACGAGGGCCTGGTTACGCTTGATCGTCAGGTCAAGGTCTTCCACCTTAACTAGCGCCCTCAGGAGTTCCAGAAACTCCGGCGCAGCCTGCTGACTCTCCGCCGCCAGTAGCACAATCCGCTGGATCTGCCGGGAGTGGACCTTCAGACACGTCGTCTGGTTTCCGATGAAGATCTGACAGACGACAAACAAGACATATTCAGCTGGAAATAAGAGTTTTCAAACAGCTCTATGACCCCTTCCCTGCCAGTCAACGCAAACTGTGTTCACTGAAATCGTTCTCAACTCAACGCCATAGGGCGCTATCCGTCCAAAGAACACCGAAAAAATGTCAGCATGAGATATAGATCCTGAAGAGGATGTACGTCTCTTGCGCTTGGGTCGTGTTCAGTTCTTCCGACAGTTAAGGGGTTAATACCACGCCTCTCTTACCGTTTGCGGGAGTACACCCTAGATAGACCCACTCGTAAGGTGCACAACTACACTTAAGAATGGAAGAGAAGTTGTGGTGTACTCCCCGAGAGGGTCTATCTGGGGAGTACGCCCACAAACTGCACGGGGACTACTTATCTCTGAAGCATCTTACTTGAATGGAAGTGTACTTGTGGCATACTCCCCGAGTGGGTCTATCTGGGGAATACGCCCGCAAACGGCACAGGGCCAACTCACCTCTTTGAGAGCCAGAGCAAGGTCTGAGCGCACGATCTGGACGTCCAGCAGCTGGTCGAGGTTCTCGAACATCCTATCCTGCACCTTGTGGTTCTCCCGGATGAGCAGTCGCAGCAGGTACAGCGTCTTCCTGAACACCGTCTCCATCCCCGCGTACTGATCCTGAAAAGGCAAATGGTCGTCTTAAAATTAAAAAAGAATAAGGCTGTAGGAGGGGAGGGGGCAAGAGGAAGAAGCCAAGAGGATTGGGAGGAAGGAGAAGGATTAAGGAGGGGGGGGGGGGGAAGGGTTGCAGTGAAGTTACAAAGACCAAACAGAAGAAAGAATAACGTCCGATCTGATTGCCGTGTGCTTCAGGGATCAGTTGCATGAATAAGGTTATTAATCCTGCGCCAGCCAATAAGCAAGGTGCTCCGCGAAAGCGGATCACCTAGCTTAATGGGTGGCACAGGACTAATCTCACTTAGCCCAGAAACTGAGCCCAGATTCTTCTCCGGCAATTTAATGTATTTGTGAAGTGTCTAAATAACATCGTTCCAAAATCTGTCCGGTTAGACAGTAGAGAGTCTTGGAAAAAAATACGCTCTGACTGCAGGTAATGAAAATAATCTGTTCGAGCTTCTGCTGTTAAACTTTCCATGCAGGCATGAAAGGAGAATATTGTCAAAGCGTTTGACGAAAACAAGTTTGTGGGGAAGACAGTGGGAAAACTGAACACGTCAAGAATAAACACACTCGATACACCGTATTAGTTCAAAATAATTATTTGAAAATAAAGATACAAACTCATTATTCAAGTAACAAAAAAGAAAAACGTAAAAGAACGTTCAAACGTCACAATAAAATAAGCACGTAATGAAAATGATGCACACACCGTTTCACTAAAGTTGACGAAATAACACCCAGGAACAAAAACTTGCAATGTCGGAAACACGAGTGCTGATAGAAGAACGGAACGAAACTTCTAAAGGAAAATGTACAGATCATTGTGTTAATGGAAAAGAAAATCTAAAAGGGATGAAAACGGAGCAGCTACGAAGAAATCAACCGAAAAAAAAGGGAAAATAAACCACACTTAGGTTGTCGACACATTGAACACGTAGCTATGACGTTAAGTTAAAACACTGCCAGTTAAATGCAAGTTCGTGCCAAGAAAACAAAAACAGATTAAATGAACACAGCATGCCACCAAAACGTAAGCTACAAAATACAATGGATTTAATAAAGACCGATGTCACATTCTTGTTATATTCTATGTTAGTAAAATCCTTTACAATGGCTACGCCATGCTCAATTTGAAAATAAGCGATGCCAATATGTCCCCAATAACCTCATGAGTTCAGTTTGTTTAGCTGGGTAAATACAAGGGAAATCCAAATGCACGCGTATAATCTGAGAAAACATATTATCACATTTATAAACTATCAGAGGGTTTATATAACTTGATGCACTCAAATACTGATTCTCGTGGCTGAAAAAAAAAATTCGTGTCATGTTATGTCGTTAACCCGTGCAGTGCTGAGAAAATCTGAACACCACCCAACTGCAAGAGTGTAAATCACCATGAGCCCCAGCAGTTGGGGGGGGGGGGGCTCATGAGGATCTGTGCCTCTCGCTGACACCACTTTGAATTCATGTTCCGGAGAAAGCTAGAGTATTCGGTGTTAAATTAACAAAGACTGCGGAAGACAATCTGCGTCGCCTGGCACTGAACGGGTTAAATGCCGAGCAAACGCAGTACAAGAAAAAAAGCCAAAGTCTCACCAGGAGGTAAGAAAGATGTAAGGGTTGAATTCTATCAACTTCAGGACTAAATACGTGTATGTATGCTGGTCTGTGATTCTGGACTTTACAGCCAATAGCCCTAAGGCCCGCCATCACAGAATTTTACACACATACATAAAGGAAGCGAGAGTAAAGTTTCACCCAAAGCAATAGAGTATAGGATAAAAAGAGTGGAGTCGGCAAGAGTGGGGTATATGGGTTGATATCAGCACCCTGGATTTACCAATGGAATAGCGCGGAAGGAGCGAGAAGAGGAGCGAGAAGACCTATTGCTTCTATCGGGAACATCCGCGTCCTGTACCTGAGCCAATCAAATTACAACATTATATCATTGTCAAAATCGTACACCTCAACAGTTTGGACGTCCGAGAACAAATGCCAAAGTGAAAATCTATCAAGTCTCTCTTGGGGTAAATGGAAGTTACAAACTTAAAAACAGATGAAATGCATTCGCTAAAACGTAAGAACAAACTTCAAGTAAAAATGACTGCCGAAAAAAAGTGTACACAAATAAAAACAAAAGTTAATTTCAGTCCGTTGTCATAGCAATTATCATCACATCATCAGGCAGGAATGAAATATTAGCAATTGGAATGGTCAACATATTGATGTTTAATAAACAGCGTGCTTTAGTTACAAACAACAATAACATTTAATCAAAATACAAACAGAACGTTACAAACATGTCATTTCAGACACATATAAACGTAAAATTGACCATAACCATGTGAGCACATTCGGAATTTAAAAAGAAAAGTGGCTCATGCACATCAGTTGCCCAAAGGTTTTATGACGAAGTTTTAACCCCTTCATTGCCGGGACGAAGTGAAGACCATCCGACTGCAAGAGACATTGGTCCGCATGAGCCCCCGGTGCTGCGGGTGATCATGATGCTCTATGCCTCTTGCGGACACCACTTTGTCTGTCCATGCTCCTCGGACTGCTTGGGCTTTGGTTTTGTCCAGACACGGATTTTACAACCACAATCTGCGACCACTGACACTGATTGGGGTTAAACAAAAATTAAAGTTAATCCAACCACCAGAACAGAAAGATCTAATTAAAGAGAGGAAGTGCAGCGTACACTCGTCAAATTTAACTCATTCTACCCCAACACCGAAATCCTTAATTTTTGCCGTTGTCCTCTGCAGACTGCATTGCAGTGCAGGACACAGATCGACCATGATAGTTCAAGGGTGATGCCAGAATAGCTTGGCGCCCATAGGCGCCAAGCTATTCTGGCATCATCCTTGAACTGTCATGGTCGATCCTTATCTTCCTGTGGTGTGTCTGGGGTAGAATGAGTTAAGAGGTGTTTCCAAAACAGCCTTGTAAACCCGACCATGAGTCAGTCTGAGAATCTGATGAAAGTTAGAACACAAACAGAATCAGGCAAGAGTTCCAAAGAAGAGTGAAAACACACACTTACAATGAGCTTCGATTCGATTTCTTGGGCCAAGATTTCTTGAACAATATTTAAAACTCCTGAAACAGACAATAACAAATGAAAAAATTACACATAATGTGTTTGTCTTTTTCATGCATTTTCAACTCTGAAGTCATCTGTCCATGTAATAACCTAATGAACCTCACATCCGCATTTCCCAAATCTTGCAGGTGCCAACTAACGCCCATGTACCAGTTGCAGCAGTTGGATAGACCATGATAATTCAAGGGTAGTGTCAGATTAGGGACTAAATGGGTAAATGAAAAAGTATTATAGACCTTAAAATAGAGAATCTCCTCCACTTATAATATAAAACTCGCAACTGAAAACTCGCACAGACCCTCGATCTTTGCCCCAGATGGATCTACCCGTCTTCAACTTACATATAAACTCATGATAATGAAAACAGCCTTACCATGGCTGATCATAATGTTCTGATTCATGTGATGGGGCTCGTCTGGTGTTTTGGGCAGATGGCAAAACCTGCAAAGGAAACAACGATTTGATTGTTTTGGTCTGGATTTTTTTTATCTATTACTTAAACTCAAATAATATGACCTATCTTCATTGAGTGCACATATTAACTGAAGAAAACATGAGATAGTGACAAAGGGGAAAAGTCCCGAGAACTCTACACAAGTTCTTTTCAAAGTCATGAAGTATGAAAATTAGATTGTAACTACTCACTTAAAGAAACACAAAACACTGTTCTGTTAGCAACAAACAACAAACAACCCTACATCATCAACAACAGTTAACAAACACTGACACACAGCAATTGGGCGTCACAACTACTGTCCACATTTCCATCTCTTCGCTACTTCCGTAATGCTCTAGTGTCTTTAACCCGTTCAGTGCCTAGAAAATGTTAGTTTAGATCCTCATAAGCCCCCGCAGTTGCTGGGGCTCATGATGATATATGCCTCTTGCTGACACCACTGTGTTCATATTCCTGGGTCATCTAGGTTATTTTCGTCTCGAATTAACCCTTTGGCCGTCGGTAGCACTTTTTGTCACGATGATTAAAGGGTTAAAGAAGATTGCAGAAACAAAGTCTGCGACAGCCGGCACTGAACGAGTTAATATCGTCACTGCTGGAACGCAGCGCACAACAGCAAAAAGTGCACGAGACATAGATCCTCATGAGTGACTCTCGCAGACGCGGGGTTTCATGAGAATCTGTGTCACTTCCTTGCATCATGCCTATGTACCTCAGACAGACAGTCAGCAGCGAGTCTGCGGTAGTTTCAGACAACACTGTCTTGAGAGATGCCAGTCTGTGTACTCACTCGCACAGTTCGTCCAGGACCTCACTCATGAGCGCCACCTGCTGGTCGTTCAGTTTGGCCCGCGCCAGGCGCCTCAGGGTCGGAAGTGACCTTTGAACCTCGCGGTGCACGCGCGCAGAGTCGTGGGTCATCAGCACCTGTGATGAAATTCTACATTTTTCAGAGTTATTTCCAATTAGCCGTTAGTGTTAACTTATTCGAGATGTGCCACCTCCGGATACGCGGCTAATGCTTCGTATCCGGAGGCGGTACGTCTCGAATGAGTTAATAATCGTGGTGTAACCCGTTCAGTGCCGGGTGACGCAGACTTTTTCTGCAATCTTCGTCAATTCAAGACTAGAAAAACCCTTGATGTCCTAGAGACATGGATTCAAAGTGAAGTCAGCAAGAGGCATAGATCCTCAGGAGCAACCGCAACTGTGGGGACTCTTGAACAGAGGCGATCAGTCACCTCGAGGGGGGGGTGGGAGGGGGACTTGTTATAGCATTTTAAAAAAATTTTAAATACGGCATGCGAAGGGGGGGGGAGGGTTCTGGACTCCCCCCCCCCTCCTTCAGATCCGCCCCTAATAAGGGGGGGGGGTCTAAACTCACAAAAGCGACTTTACAAAATGTTTTCGGCCAAATCCGCCGCCGAAAATAGGGGAGAGGGGGGGGGGTGGGGGGGGGGGGTAAGGTAGATCACAAAGATGAAAAAAAATGCAATCACGATCACGGAAACCGAAAAAACGCCAACGGATCACGAGTTTGCTGACTGGGAATAAAGTACCATTAATGGATCAATGTACCTGCGCCTTTTTGGCGAGTCGGAACATGTCGTGCTGTGAGGAGTACATCTTGTTCAGAATGTCCAGCGACTTCACCACCATCTTGTCATATTTGTAGTCAGACAGGTCCTGGAAAACGAAAATGACATGTCATACCAAGGGCGTGCGTGCAATTAACCCCATAACTGCCGGGGCAAGGCGAACTCTACCCAGCTGCAAGAGACATAAACCCTCACTTGAGCCCCCCTGGCGTGGGTAGTCACGAGGATTTATGTCTCTTGTTCATTTTTCCCCGTGTTCTTTGTTGGTAACAGAACAGTTTTTGACTTGACTGTTTCATGACTGCGAAGGAATTTGTTTAGAGTTCTTACAGATTCCCCCCCCCCTCCCCCCCCCCCCCCCCCCCCCCCCCGCCCTGGCCACTATCTCATGTTTTCTTCAGTCATTTTTACATCTGCGTTCTTCACGCGATTGTTGGTCAGTGTGCAGTCGTGTCAGATAGCAATTCGTGCAGGGTTACTCGCAGTGAAGGGGTTAAACAGACTTTGTCTTTACACCATTGTACTCACCGCTTGATGTACTATGGAGCGATATATTTCATTTTGTTCCGTGATGAGCAAACAAAAAATAAATAATTTATTTATTTATTATTATTATTATTATTATTATTTATTTTTTTTATTATTTTTTATTTTTATTATTTAATTTATTTTATTTATCATTATTATTTTTTATTATTATTATCTTTTTTTATTTACTTATTTATTTATTTATTTTTAAATTTATTTATTTATTTATTTATTTTATTTATTTATTTATTATTATTATTATTTTAAAATATTTTTTATTTGTTTTTTATTTTTATTTTATTTTATTTTTTTTTAATTTTTATTATTTTTTTTTTTTTGGGGGGGGGCATATTGCGTGGGGAGGGGTGATATAATTTACATCAATGAGACAAAGACTTCATGGTGTTCAGATGGGCCCGGCTTTCCAGATCTTGTCCACAGCATATCTTTGCTGGATATTTAAGACAAAGACAGTAAACGCTTCCCACCACTGACCACCACCCATCCTACATGCACCCCCAGGCTCGCAGAGAGACCTATAAATGTCAAATAGACGCAACAACACTCAACTCGACAAATTGGCGGAAAATCATAAACTCCGAACGCCTGAAGCGACCGACGCGGCCAACACCCTCCCCAACGAACAACGATATACATCGCCAGTGAATGGAATGGACAGCACCCGAAATCTGAATCGGTGACCAGACCTGAGATACCAACCCTTGGCACAGAAACGATGCCAGCTCATCGCAGCGACACACAGCAAACAGACTGCCCTCGCGCTCTACTCCTACCCGGCACTACACTCTTAACCAAGCGTAATAAGCGCGAGACCCCAGAGAAAACAGCAACGCCCGGCGATAAACTAATGAATGGAGTATACGCCTGACCACCCATCCGACTGACCACGTCACCAGGTGCGAGAGAAATAGCGCTCCCCGCAAACACTCTCCACCAGCAAAGCGCTATACCACGACGAAAAGAAAACGATCACACGCAGCAGAACCTGAAAGGAAACCAGAAAGAAAACGCAGGGCCCAATACAACAGAAACGACAATCGACCATGCAGAGACATGAAACAACGATCTTCACAAGCAAATGACTGCGCACCTCTACAGATTTCTACAGCACCCAACACGGCTTGCAGCCTGAGCAAATAGCAAAGGGAGAATATAGCTCTACTTTCGCTCAGGACCCAACAGAACAGAAACAACTACACTGGTAATGGCAAAAGCGGACCAGAGGACGACGCATCAGTAAATCGACGACAACTACAGAAATGAAAACCCAAAGGAATCTTAAACCACGACCGACCCAGGCTCATGGAGAGACCAAAAGCGCCATATAGACGCACCAAAACAAATTCAACATAAATAGCAGAAACAGGAAACCCACCCGGAGGAATCGCCGGAAAAAAGTATTACAGATGGACAAGAATAAATCGACCGGGCATAGACCTGAGACACTGATCTACACGAGCCACCACTAGGCTCCCAGAGAGACCTAAAAATGTCAAATAGACGCAACAACATCCAACTCGACAATTTGGCGAAAAATAAACTCCACTGCAGTGAAAACATCTTACACCTCACCGCAAGAAGCGACTGACGCGGCCAACACCACACCCCTCCCAACAAAAACGATACAAATCGTCAACGAATGGAATGGACAACCCATAAATCTGAATCTAGGAGCAGACATGAGATTCAGGTACAGAAACAATGCCAGCTCATCTCAAGGACAGCTCTACGCCAACACTACACTCCTCCCGCACAGCGATATAAATCGCACAAGTGTGTTATGGACGGCCCCCGGAATTTGAATCAGCAACCAGCTCCAGATAAGAAAACGATCAGTACAGCGAAAGACAGTAGACGCCAAACCCCCGCATCAGGAGCGCTATACTCGGAAGAGTAAAGAGTAAGCGCGATGCCCTACAGAAGACAGCTACGCCGGGCGATATACTACTGGATGGAATATACACCTAACTACCCACCAAACTGACCACGCCAATGAGTCACCATCGGGCCGGCCACGCGGCAGGGCGGGCACACAGCCACACAGAGAAATGCAGGGACCAACGAGAATGATTGGAACAACAACACTGGACGCGAGCCTCCCAGTCTCACTACAAGCCGAGCCAGCAACGAGCGCAGTCGGACTCTACAGTGCACGCAATGAACGTGTGACTAAACAGACCACCAGACTACCGGACATCAAGTGAAGCCAATAAGACTACAAAATGAAAGCCGAAATGGCAACCAACACTCTAATAGAGTAAACAAGATCATCAACTGTCAACGCAATGAAACAAAAATCCACATAAAAGTGATCAGGCTTGGTCCGCTCAGTGACGAGAGTAGTGCCTGGCAATTAAAGCAAAAACTTACTCGAAATACACAAACGCAAATAAATGACAACATCAAGACCAAACGTCAAATAGTTTTGTGTATACGCCAGACCGGGTAAATCTTGAAGCCTGCGTGTGTGCGATGAGAGCACCGTTTTTTCCTACACGTGTTTGAACTGCCATAGAACTAGAAATGTTAGCATGCGCACGGTGCTTTTACCTGCAAGACTGCGGTCGTCCGCTCTATGTCAAAGATGGCTGACGTGTGGAACATCTCTCTTAACTCTTTCAGCACGTCCTTCTGTTTTTTCATGGCTTTTCTGAAAACCAACGTCATAAGGCGTCCTTACTACACTCAAAATCGACAAAGAAGGTAGGGGTTATCCTTTTTCCTTTGGCTGTCGGTAGAGCTTTTTCACGGTCGAGGTGATTCCTGCAGGAATCACCTCGACCAAACGTCCTACCAACAGTCGAAGGGTTAAATCAGAATTTGGTCCAAAATAGCGGACTACATCGCACGCCTTAAACACTGAAAAACAAATTATAAAAAGTGAACTGAACTCACTTTTTCTGATCAGCAGGGTTGTACGTTTCGTACAGCAATGGCTCCAGCACAGTCTGCGACCTCCGCTTGGCGGCACCCTGCTCCGCTTGTTTGAACATGGTGACGAACACTTTGAGGCGGAGATTCCTCTGGAAGGTCAGCAGCAAATCAAGAACCTCCATCGCCCTAAAAAAAAGTACACAAATAGACATAGCATTGATCCCTCTCCTCCACAGAAAATGGTTAACAAATTTCTTGCAGTTCGCAAGAAAACGTTCTACCCTGCGAAATGAACCCTTTCTACTGCCGAAAAAAGGTGAAGCCAATCCAATTGCAAGAGGCATAAATCCTCATGAGCCCCGCCGTTGCTGGGACTCATGAAGATCTATGCGTCTTGCTGACACTACATTGTATCCATGTTCTTTGGACGGCCGGAGCTCTGTGTCACATCCTTCATCGTCACATCCTTCACTTGCCACTTATCTTCATCACACTGACAAGATAAGAAGTGAATTGTATACCTGTTCGTTTGTCTAGTTTGAATTTGTTTAAAAATATGAATTAACTGTGTTGTAACTGTCTGTCCTAAGTGTTTCTTTCTTCGTTGATATTTGGATGGTGGTGAATTAACACAGATTGCATCAACACAGTCTCAGTGTGTCCACTGACAGTAAAGTGTTCAAAGATCACTTACTGGTACTTGGCATCAACGATAGCCTCGGCCTCCGCGCTGCGTTCAAAACGACCGGTGGTTCGGTACTGGGCTACAGCCTTCTTGTTCACGTCTTTGTTGTAACCGGCTGAAAATAGCGAGAGAAGAAAAATGAGTTTAACCCATCTAACCCGAAGGCTGCATTTCCCAAATTTTGGATGCGTAATCTAACCACTATGTACCAATTGCAGGAGATGGATCGACCATGATAATCCAAGGGTAGTGCCAGATTAACTTGGCGCCTTATGGCGCCAAGCTAATCTGGTACTACCCTTGAATTATCATGGTCGATCCATCTCCCACTGGAGGTGCGCTTTGCCGTTGTTAAATAGCTTAACTATAGATGTTATACATACGGTGTGTTTAATATTTTAATTTCTTAGAGTTTTGTAAATAAAACAATTCATGAACCGTTACAAAAAACATACACAAAAACGACGACAACTGATGTTCAAAGTTCAATTATAGGCGGCCCCTTCGAAATCTGCAATTTCTGTTAACGTAACCCGGGTACGCAGAACAATTGTTTCAAGAGTTCTCTATCTATCTATCCCGTAGTCTTGCCGACCGTTGGGGCACCACTCATGACTTGGCAACCAGTTCCTTCCATTCCACTCTGTTCTCTGCCATTCTTAGTGTGTCGCTCAGCTTCAGTCCTGCCCACTCTGAGATATTGTCCTCCCATCTTTTTCTCTGTCTTCCTCTCCTTCGTCCTCCTTGCACAGTGCCTTGCAGGATTGTCTTGGCAATCCCTGCTGATCGCGGGACATGCCCATACCACATCAGTTTGCGTTTGTTTTTTCACAATGGCTAATAGGTCTTCATAGGGCTCGATGGCTTGTCTGAATCTGCTTCCCACTTCCAACCATGATTTTGGTGCCATTGCCACTGGCGTTATTGGTCATCAGTTTGGTCTGTTCTACGCTGATTTCATTCCAAACGCAATGGCTGTACTGTCCAGATTACCACCAGCTGAGCTAGCTCCTCCTCTGTTCCTGCAAAGCCATCAATGTCGTCCGCGAAGCGCAAGTTCTTGATTGTTCTGCCTCCAATACTGACAGTTCTTTCATGATCTTTCAGAGCGTCCGTCATGATTCTTTCCAGGAAGATGCTGAAAAGAGTAGGTGAGAGCAAGCAGCCTTGTCTGACTCCGACCGTTGTCCTAAACCAGTTTTCTATTTTGCCTTTGAAGCAAAATGCGCTAGTGGCCTTGTAAAGGGTTTTTGTTACTTTGATCAGGTTGGCATTGATGTTGTACAGCTTCATGGTGGACCAAAGGGCTGCATGCCACACCCTGTCAAACACCTTCTTTGTTCACTCTGAGAGTTGATGCTTCCTGTACATGCGCAGTCTGCTTCAATGGCAAAATAGGAAACTGGTTTAGGACAACAGTCGGAGTCACACAAGGCTGCTTACTCTCACCTACTCTTATCAACATCTTTAAGGGTTCACACGTCTATAAATATATCACGGTTAAAATGTCGTACAGCATATACAACTTTCTCCAAAACATAATTACTTTTGGTCTTGTCTTTGGGAAACGGAACGTCATGACGTCCGTCCAGCAGACTGAGCAGGGGAGGTAACAGCTTCCTGACGTCATCCAGATCCATGTAGTAGCCGAACTTGACCAAATGGTGTAGAAGGCACAGCACCTGTGCAGACAATCTTCGAAATTATATAAAAAATAAAAAAAAAGGTGTGCTGGGACGTGATTTTAATTTGGACCGTACAGCTTATGGTCCAAAATCGTAGACTAGCACACACAGTATAAGGCTGAAATGTGTGAATCGGTCTAATTAACCCACTAAGCCCTGACACACTGCAACAGTATGAATATGCATTGACCAAGACAGTTCAAGAGACATAAATCCTCATGGGCCCCAGCGACTGCGGGGGCCCATGAGGGTTTATGTCTCTTGCAGATGGGTAGCGTTTGCCTAGCCCCGGCAGTTGAAGGGTCATCGTATTAAGACTGTATGATTTCTTGGTGATGGTATACTAAAGAACTGCAGCTACTCTGCTCGTACCTGCTCGATGAGAAGGTTTCTACCGATCATGGAAGCCGTCATCATGCAGTTCTGAGACAGGAAGTCAGCAAGCCAATCACGCAGGACCGGGAAGATTGTAACGAGGTCCTTCACAACCTGTCATGTACAGGAAGCATCAATTCTCAGAGTGAACAAAGAAAATTATAAACATTGAACAGAGAAAAATGTGAAGGCAAAAGACAGAAGTCCACTTTTGTCAAATGCAATGAAAATTGTGTTTTTCACAAAATTGACCACCCGTTAGCTGTCGGTAGTGACTTTTGTGGAGGTGATTCCTGCAGAATCGCTACCGACAGCCAAAGAGTTAATGTATTTTGCCTTTACAGGGGAGACTAAATCCTCGAAAGTGAAATACAGATTGAAAGAGTATGAGCAAGAGTGACAATATCGCCCAAACATAATGAGGCCACCTTCCAACAACATAAACTAAACAGCAACTCACTAATTCGGTTCAAGCGTGTTTTTTTGTTAAACAACGGTTATCTATATGTAAAAAAATGATACTGACAAAACATGCGCCAGCCGCCAGTCTACATAACGTCGTAGCAGTATCTACTACAATCCGCCCCTTCGTCAAAAGAAGTTTCCGTTTTGAAAATGGGACAAGCAACTTTTAATAATAGGGTATGCATTAATTACAGCACACTGGTTGTCCCCATCGATTCGCTACCGCTTGTCAGCGGTAGCGAATCGAGGGAGACAACCAGTGTGTGATTATAGTTCATTGAAAAAAAATCTTTCCGAATTGATACATTGCATATTAATATAAGTGCATATAATTTAGGAATGTTAACTGGCAATTTTAACCATATGATCCACCATATTAACTTGTATGTTATTAATGCAGAATTACGAAAATACTATTAATTCTTTTCTTTGTAATACCAGCATATTCGGATAAACACAGATATAATACACACGAATAAAGAGAGTTTTACAGAAATATAACGTACACATTTTCAAAGTAAATTATCCGTTACAACTTGAAAAAAAAATCGATTGAATTATAAAGCTTGCAGTTGCAGCATATGCCCTTATCAACATATTCTAACAAGGAAAGAAGATAGGATTCGATAATTAAAGACAGTTCCAACAATTTTATGAAAGAAGCCCCTGAGGATTATAGAGAAGAACAGTACAGACGATTATCATAGAGACAATAAGCGTCTAGCAGAGCATATTGAAGAGCTGAACTTGGTACGCCAGGCTCATAGTAAAACCTAGGTCAAAGCAGTTTTCTGGGTCAGACAAAGGACAACTCAGGTATAAACTGAACAGACGATTGTTGCAATTTGGAAGTATGTCAACATTTGCATGTCTTTTGGAGCAGACAGGCGTCTAACCCGTTCAGCGCAGTGTCTCTGCAATCTTCGTTAATTCAACACCAAATGACCAAACTGTCCCGGGATATGGATTCAAAGTGTTGTCAGCAAGAGGCATAGATCCTCATTAGCTCCCGCAACTGCGGGGGCTCATGTGGATATATACCTCTTGCAGTTTGGTGGTGTTCAAATTTTCTCGGCACTCAACTGATTAAAAGACCAGACAAAGATGCATGTTTGTCCGTTCTGTTGTACTACTGTCTGCGTCAAAACGCTTGCAATTTTACATACTTCTGATATGCGAGCATCGTCTTTTAGGCACTGGCTACTGTTTCTCTGTTTTTAACTTAAATACGACAAGAGCAACATTTAACCATTGGTACGCCAGTGAGGTCATATTGTGACGATAAAAAAATAACCATGTATCCTTAAGAAGATCACGACTGCACAAGCTAAACAATTATATACCCTGTGCGAAAATATGGACGCAAACATTTCAGTTGTGACATCAGTGCACTTAATGCCAGTAACCTACGTCATTAACCCGTTTTCTGCTAGTGGACACATATTCTGCTTCTGAAATCTTTCTTCATTCAAAGACCAAAATCCACAGCCATCAAAGGAAATTGTTACCGAATTGGTCTCAGCAACTGCGGGGGCTCGTGAGGATTTATACCTCTTGCAGATGGGTGATATTCAATTTCCCTCGGCAGAAAAAGATTAAAGTAAAAAAAAAAAAAATTTTTTAATGTACTTAGTCATCCTTAATTTCTCAGCACCGTCAGCTGTACTACGTCCTACACTCGACCCAGGAGAACTACCCTAGCCTGGGGGGAGACTAGGAGCCTGGTATACCAAGTTGGTGTGAACTGTCCCTACCTCGCCGGGGAGCCTACTGGCGTCTGGTTTCTCCTGGTGAGAGGGAAGGTCAAAAAGCAAAACACAAAAATCCAACGTTAGCGTGCAGGCTCAAGCAGACACCCCACACAGATCCGCCCAGAAACGTGCACAGAGCTACATAGCTCAGTCATAATTACTGCCGCTTTCAAACCATGAAATTAACTAATGTTAGTCCAGACTGTTAGAGTGAAAGAGAAAAATTGTGTTGATTTAGGTTAGGGGGTACAACGCTTTTACCTGTTGCATGTCGATTTTTGACGCGATGATTCCTACTGGAATCATCGCGACAAAAACTGCTACCGACACGCAAAGAGTTAACGTTTAAACACATCCGAGACGCGCTGCATTTGGATACGCGGTTTTAAACTGCGTATCCGAATGCAGCACGTCTCAAATGAGTAAACGTGTAGTTTAATGATCTCGACTGACAGATTTCGCAACTTTTGAAATTGAACATTTGACCACTTCACGCCATCCATGATAGCTCAGTGATGGGCAAGGCAAAGTTTTCAACACCGTTTTAACCCTAACAGGAAGGTCATCATGTACATTTTCTGGACGGATCCATTGAAACACATTTCTCCCATGTACCGCAAACCAGACGGACGATAAATCTGCTAACACTCTTGACAACCTTTGACAAATGAATAGCGATTCAAATAATGTATATACCCGTACCGCATGCGGGAGTACTCCCCTGATAGACTCACTCGGGGAGTACGTTGCAAGTACCTTTCTATTAAAATGAAATACTAATCATCTCATGTGGAAAAGAGTGTACTTTGGTGTATTATTATAAATATGAGAAATGCGCCATATAAATGCTATGCATTATTATTATTATTATTATTACTCCCGGAGTGGGTCTGTCTGTGGAGTGCTTCCGCAAACGGTACGGGTATTTACATTATTTGAAATCGTTATTCCATTGTGTGCTGGTCTGCGATTACATTTGGATGTCGTAGGTCTGCACTTAAATTTCTATACAACTTTCCTTTCAAATCTTCCGGACAAGCGCGTTATCAAATCTTTCGGATAAGCGCGTTATCAAATCTTCCGGACAAGTGAACTTTTGCACAAACTATACTTTCCTCACAAGCACGCATCGCAAAAGTAATTATGCGTATCTGTCTGATGTTTGGGACCTTAGCCCCTTGAATGCTACTAACCGATACCACTCGGCGGAGCGGTATGGGTCAGTAGCAGTCAAAGAGTTAACTCATTCGAGACATGCCGCGTATCCGGAGGCGGCACGTCTTGAATGAGTTAAGGCTCCCAGACCAACGCACATATCTGAATTCGTCCGACTGGTTCACACTACTGATAGTCTAACGACTTCTAGCAATACTCAGAACTCTAGACCACAACAATCATGTCATACCAACGAATGAACAACACAGAGTCTATAGCACTGTCAAACTATGCACACTGACATTCGTTACTTCAAGTTCATAAACTGTTAATCAGATAAAATGTTATAACGCTCGCTCAACTCCGATCATCTCAAAAGATTCTCTTATCCTAAAATAAAATACCACTAGTTACTTGCGTGATATATCAGACAATATTAACAATAATCATAGACTGACTGATACATTATGGTGATGGTATTACGAAAACTGCAGCTACTGGGTTCATACAGCACCAACAAAGTGAACAAAACGTTCCCTGACCGACATCGGTCTTGTATGCTCGCACGCAGCGGGCTAATGTAGGCCTTGGAACGTTTTCCTCACTGCGACGGCACACTACAAGGTTATGCTATTTTCGCAGGATTTTGAGATGTTGTGTCTCACATTCCACTGCTTTTCTCACTCGTTTCGCTACCGCTGTTACCAGCGGTAGCGAAACGAGGGAGACAACCAGTGTGGAAAATGGGAATAAGCAAGTTATACCTATTTATAAGCGTTTGATATTAAGAGCTTGGGGTAAATCTAGCATAAGCATTGGAAGAGATGCGAATTTAATTTTAAACTATGCGTAACAAATAGGAGCAGAAAGGCAGGAGAATGTTTCTAACGTTTAAACTTTCTCATTATTCTCGAAGAGATCCTGATCTAAATAGATGGGTGCATTAGACAGAATACTTTTCAGACTTTTGTATTTCTCTTGCAAAAGACATGCAGAAACTGAAGAGGATGGTCTGTTATGACACAGTGTGCAATATCTACAACTACATGTGGACATGCGTTTTGTTTCCGCGACAAGGACACCAGCTGAGGTTTTCATTTTGATAACCGGTTTATACGCATAAAAAAATATTCTTAAAAAAAAGTCAAAACAACATAACAAGAAATGATTTATGATTATGTCAGCTCTCACAACTGGTGGACTAAATGACAAGCAACTAATAAATTTTCATGGCGGAAACACAGCTAAAATAAACACAAGCAGTAATCCAAAATACAAATCAGTATAAACCTAAAAAAAAGAAGAAAAAAAAAGTCACAAGTTCAAGTTCATAAGGCAGCCATGCTGGGAAATACTTGCGACAAACGACGTCACGCGGGCGTTGTGTATAGTTTCAAAGCGCGATTAAATTTTTGGCTGTCAGTCGCGCTCTTTGTCGAGGTGATTCCTGCAGGAGTCATCTCGACAAAAAGGCAAAACCAGCTGTTAACTGCAAACACGAGTCAAAAGCCTCCTGTTCACTGTGTACAGCGGGCTTTGAGTAAACACCGATATGCAATAAGTAATATATCATTAACGCAATGTGCCTCAAGGTCAAAATCCACAAATTTGGGATTTGTTCTCTGAAGAATGTATTACAATTCAGGCGACAGATCTACCATGATATTTCAATGGTGGTGCCAGAATAGCCTATAGGCGCCAAGCTATTTTGGCACCACCCTATAACTATCATGGTCGACCCATTCCTGGCTCTGGTGTGTCGGGGATATATTAGTAAGCTAACTTGTTATTATCAATTCGTAGAGATAAAACATAAGCCAGCTATGAGCTAATTAGAAAAAAGCAAGCTTAAATCGTTAAGCAGGAATTCTTTCCTGAAAGCAATCCTACCAGATTTAAAATGAAGCAAGCGCGCATGCTGTTACCACTATGTTTTGTTAAAGTGAGGCAGAGGGAGTAATCAGACAGGAAATACAACCACAGGTAACTATAAGGATATAATGCACAACATGACAGGGGAAAATGGCGGAATACGGGGGTGGGGGGGGGGGGGGGGAACTATACATCATACAGTGCAATATTCATGAATATTGAGATGCACTATGACAATATATAGTCACCGATCACGCAAACTTGTCATGCAATATATCTCTCTTTATTGATACCTTAACTACATTCACACTATCCACAAGAACAAGCACACTATTGCGTACGACTATTCATCTTTGTCATGCATCAACATTCGACATAGAGATACATGATATGGTAGTTTTTAATGTAGACTCACGTATTGGCTCTGTTCCCTGTCGGAGTCCTTGGAGCCCACGTATTCGTACACGAAGCAGATGTTGGGGTTGTCCAGAACGGAGTAGTTGTTGCCCACGTCAACAAACAACCCTGGGAAAGAGAGACATGGTGGCTTTATATTTGTAGGGCGGGGGATAGGAGTTATTCCTACAGTGAGCTTAGTCCTGCGCCAGCCACTAAGCTCCTTGACTGATTAGTGGCTGGCGCAGGACTAAGCTCACTCATGCCACTGGCCACAGATCAATGATAGTATACTGCGTCCCAACCAGTACACTGAAAAAAGGGACAGTTTGGCTGCACATAGCACCAATCATTGCACCACGGGTCCTCGTAACAGTCGTACTACAGTACAAAGTTCTCAAAATGGGGATGTCAAGGAGGCAACGTATTGCCGCTGCAGAGGCACATGAAAATATGCGCCTGCTGCAGATGGAATATGACAGAGGAATCCACTGAATGTATTAAGCCCGTTTTAACTACTTCTGACTCAGAAGCTGGTAAACATTGTTCTGACTAACATGATAACCATTCCGTATGTTTAATAGCAACTCTATTGAATTGGGTGGAGCTACATTTGCCTAGATCACAGACTTCGGTAAGAAGGTCGTTGTCTTTTGGAAATTTGCCCGATAAAATTATACTTGGTGGCATTTTCTCCCTACAAGTAAACTTATGCTGGACGATTTTCCGATAATTCATTAGAGACCTCATCAACATGTTCATAGAATATGTGAAAATGCGGTCAAGCAACTCCGCTGAGGACAACAACTCTACCCCCCCCCCCCACCCTCATCCCCCAACCCAAGCCCCCAAAAGAATGGGGTGGTCCCTACCAATGATGAGCTCGCAAAACTTGGCCCGGATGGCGTCCGGCAGGAGTTCCGACTGCAGACACAGGAAGGCGTCCTCCCACGTGACGTAGCCGTGCTCTCGCGTGATCACGTGAATCGCGTAGTCGTTCCGGCCCTGATAGAAACAGACAAACTAACGCATGCTGGTATCTGATTCTGGACCTTACCAGCACACAGTCAAATAAGACAGATCTGATATCGCTTATAACATAGCAACATCATATATGAAGCTAGTTCTTTGTTGTTCGCATGACATTATTATACAGAAACACACATTACTTATAATAAATGGACGGCAGGAACGTCCTGTACAATGCTAGTTGCCATCTTCCCAGAGCTGCATTCTGTGTCTAAGACATTATCATCATCACAAAACAAATCTATCTAGCTTTGTATGCGCTAGCAGAGTAGTGTTAGAGTAGGGGTGGAGCTGGGTGCAACGGAGTGTACAAGTGACATAAAAACAAACACTTACAAAGCACAGCCCCTTGAAGAGCTCCAGCTGCCTCAGAAGATACAGGTACCTGTCGTAATCGTACATCTCACTCTCGGGCTGCAACCAAACATCCCCTTTATCTGACCAGTTTTCGTTTCTCACAATCAACTCACACGTATTCGATCAGAACCGTATTACACACACTGCACTGGCAAGACAACAGTCTACACTGATTCATTTAGCTTACGAACTACAGATGCATTTGCATTGCAACAAAATTGTCCTAGGACATTTCTTCACGTACTGTGTTACAGCTTAAGATTAAAAGCATACACTGACTCGTTTCTTAAGCCATTATTTCCTGAGGCTGAAGTTTTTCAAATGTGTGAATTGTACTTTGAAGGCTATATTGCAGATTAGGAGAGAGATCAACCATTTTAGTTCAAGGGTGGTGCCAGAATAGCTTGGCACCTGTGGGCGCCAAGTTATTCTGGCACTACCCTTGAACTATCATAGTCAAATCTAATTCATGCAATTGTGTATAGCGGGATGGAATGGGTTAATTTGAAGATAACATGTTCACGTTTAAAAGCCTCACCGTGTTAAGACACCGAAACAGGAGATGGATATGGCCATGATAGTGTAAGGGTATAGTGCTAGATTTGCTGGGCCTTCATGATAGCGCCAAATTAGCTGGGCGCCTTCCCACGAGCCGAGCAAATCGGGCAGTACCCTGAACTAGATCACGGCCGATCTGTCTTTCAGCCCTTATATGTGCCTTCCAAAGATAGCCAGGTCATTATCAATTTTTAAAGTGTTAAGCAGTGCTATAACTGGCTGACTGCATAACCATGATCGATCAAGATGACTCACGTCAACAAACTGATGTAGTGCAATCCAGGTGGTACCACAGTCCATGGACACATACACTATGTTAGGGCGCTTGTTGATGTTCTGGCCTCTGTCCATCAGGTAAATACTGTCCTGTAAATACACACAAGCACACATGCACAGGCGTTTTGTATGACTTAACCCTTTGGCTGTCGGTATCGGTGTTTGTCGAGGTGATTGCCTTGTAATACACACACAACGAAGAATATTGTAAAATATATATATATTTTTTTATATAAAAACAAATATTTGTAGACGTCTCCAAAGGCCGTAAAAGTCAGTATTAAGTGTAGATGGTTTAACTCTTAAATTCCCAAACCTGAATGACTTCCATTCTGTAGAATGGAAGTCATTTAGTTATGTGAGTTTAAGAGTTAAAGAGACTAATGTTAAATGTGAAAATACCTTGTAAGTCTTGAGCCAGTGTTTGACGATGTACGTCTGGTTGTTGGGAATGGCCACGCCATCACAGACACACAGCACTTGCAGCAGATCCAGAAATCGGTAGTTCTGAAGACAGCATTTAAGACTGCACTTATAAACCACATTCAAAATCACAAGTTTGTGTGTCTCTTTTAAGAACACAGATGTAAATGATACAAAATTAACAAGACCTAACAAGAGAAATAAATCATCATGAGCCTCCGCGAGAGCCACATGGCAGGATTAACGTAAAAATGAGAAGAAGAGAATAATTTCCTCACTGACCTGGTTGTGTCGCAGAAGCTGTATGAAGTTCTGTACGTGTGTCTGGTTGATGCGGTCCACTATCTTCCGTTTGTCTCGGATCAGCTCCACAATCATCTGTGCCACGTTTAGGCCGATACCGCCCTGTACAACACAGACAGGGACCTTAACCCACTGAGCCCCAACACTCTACAACAGGTGGTGGATCGACCATGATAATTCAAGGGTAGTGCCAGATTAGCTTCGTGCGGTTAGGCGCCAAGCTAATCTGGCACTACCCTTGAATAATCATGGTCGATCCTGATGGAGCCAAGCTAAAATAAGTAAATTACAAAACAAAAGAAAACAACAAACAGACACAAAGCGAAAGAGAAAACGAAAACAGACAAGAAAATAAAAATACGTCTTGGACGCAAATAAAAACAGAAGTCTGTTCTTGGCTCCTTAGCCGTTTGGCTATCGGTAGCGCTTTTTGTCGCGAAGATTCCTGCAGGAGTCATCACGACAAAAAGCTCTACCGACACCCAAAGCGTGAAGAAAAAAAAAAAGGCTTGCCTTTTGTGTGAACTGCGTCTGGAAGAAGTCTATATACTTGGCGAAGTAAAGCGCGTTCTTTCGAGATTTCCCGATCATGTAGGCGTGCAGAACGTCATACGCCTCCTTGAAGACCCGGATCATGTGCGCCTCCTCATCCCCCTCTCTCAGCGGACATTGCAGCAGCTTGACTAGCAGGTCGATCACCTGAACAAAACCAATGTTTGCCGTGACTATTCTTGAGATCTGGACAGGATGGCATGAGCTATTCTTTTTTTTATTTTCCTTGTGTAATTTTTTTTATTCCTCCTATTTTTTGTTATTTATAATACGAAAACAAAAATAGACTTACTATGTATTTCCGTTCACAGGACAGAATTGTGCTCACGGTGACCCTGTTAATATTGTTACGATTGTGGTTGTGTTATCCTGTGAAAGCGTACATGTGTTATTCGTAGGTAACGATATGTTGTTTATTTGAGCTATCACGGTTATGATTTCGTGCCTTTTTAGTAAGATTTTCTTTTGTTCGTGCGTAGAGCCGATTTCGTTTTGTTGTGTTTAGTCCGGTGCGTTGTAGAAGGGTCGCACTGTCTGGTGGCCTCGTAAGTGTCACGTCGGTTAGTTGACATCGCTACATTTTCGCTACTTTTTGTTTTCCTGTGCGCGTGTAGTGAGCAGCTTTTATTTTGTTTGGTGAATGTTCTCGTACCTTTTTGAGCTATCATAGATATACTTTTATGTGTCTTTATTATACGTTAGAATTTAGAGCTGAAGTGAGCAGCCGTGTTTTTGTAGCCTGTTATATTGTTTCTGGAAAGTTTATGTTAATGAGCTTCGGCTGCGTGTTTCGTTCTGATTGTTTGAGTTCATGATTTCCGTAGAAGATTCTAGATTTTGATAGTGTATATAAGGAGGGCGCTGGGAAAGCCCGTGAGTACATTGTCTTGCTTTGTCAGTTGTAGAGATACGCAGTTTATTGCGAGAGACGCGGTGTATGAGAAACTTTGAGTCGTAGTGTGGACATAGCAAAAGAGACTTTGTATTCAGTAGTTTGTGCATTTGAAAGAGCATTACTGTGAGGATATCGCATCGCTGAATTAAATATTGTTGGAACTGTTACTCCAGTTTTGTCTACATCCTTAAGCCACGGTTGACGGATTGCAGCTGAATGAGGTCTATTTAAAAGAACTCTACGTGCGTGTGTGTCTGGTGTGTTTATCATACTTCGACTACAACTCCACCACGTAACATTTTGTCGACCCCGACGAGATCTCTTCAGTTGGTTCAGTGGAAAGGGTAGCAGGAGAAAACAGCCAGCAGTGAAAAGCAGAGATGGCGACATCGGAGATGGAGATATTCCTGAAAATTGGAAAGGAATGTGGACTCGAAGGAGCTCAACTCCTCGAGTTTGTAAAGGAGAGAGAGGAGAAAGAAGAAAAGAAACGAGATAAAGAAGAAAAGGAGAGATTGGAAAGAGAAGAGAAAGAAGAAAAGAAACGAGAGAAAGAAGAAAAGGAGAGATTGGAGAGAGAAGAAAAAGAAGAAAAGAAACGAGAGAAAGAAGAAAAGGAGAGACTGGAAAGAAAAGAAAGAGCTAAACAACGTGAAATCAGGAGACTCGAAATCCAAGCATAAGAAGCAGAGAAACAGCGAAGAGAGGCAGAGAAACAACGAGAAGAGGAGAGAGAAGAGGCGGAGAGGCAGCGTCAACACGAAATTCATCTAAAGCAGATGGAGATTGAGGCACAGAGCCAGAGAACTAATGAAGCAACAGCATTAGCGAGCAGAGAACAAACAGCCCATGCGCCAAAACTTCCACCTTTCATAGAAAATTCAGATAAGATGGACGCTTATTTGGAGCGATTTGAGCGCTTCGCAAATAGCAACCATTGGAAACAAGAGACTTGGCCTATTAAACTGAGCGCACTTCTAACCGGCAAAGCGCTTGAATTTTACACCCGCTTACCAAAAGAAGCCGAAGATTATACACAGTTGAAAGCCGCCCTGTTGAGACAGTACGACTTCACTGAAGAAGGTTACAGGCGACGATTTCGGAACTGCAAGCCTAAAAAAGGAGAAACACCCGGCCTATTCATTGAGAGAATTAGAAGCTACCTGGAGAAATGGATAGAGCTTGCTGGTCTAAACAGAGAGTATCAAGACCTGTGCGACCTCATCATCAAAGAACAAGTTTTCAGCGCATGTTCTAAGGACCTGGCCGCCCACCTCAGAGAGCAAAAAGACCAGTCACTAAAGGCCCTGGCCGACTTCGCTCAAAGATACCTTGACGCTCACAACATGAAGTTCGGGTCCAGTAAGCCACAGCGTGTGTCTGCACCAGCAGAGGAAATCCACAATGTCAGAGACACCCCGAGATACAAGCCGGTGGAGAACCTGACATGTTTTCTCTGTGGAAAGAAAGGTCACAAAGCGATACGGTGTCCTTCTAAAGATGTTCCCCGAGGCGACAACATCAGAAGATCCAACCAAGATCGTGGGATAGCAGGCAGAAGCAGTACCACGTCTCAACACAGAGCTGCCGCTGTATTAGCAAATGATGTGACGTCATCCAATGACTTTGAATCCAGAGAAAAGCGAGCGACACCAGAACTGATCGAATCTTTCAGAAAGAATGGACGCATCCCAGTAGGAGATGGGACTACATTTTTACCAGTCTCAAACATCGCGCTACCTGAGAATGAAGTGCCGAACATGCCGGTGGTGTCAGGATTCGTCGGCGACACACCAGTGAGAGTGTTGAGAGATACTGGTTGTAGCTGCATCATCGTGAGAGAGGACCTAGTAGCTGAAGACCAGAAGCTACAGGAGTGGACCACCCTCATTTTGGCTGACGGAACTGTAAGAATTATCCCCCTTGCCAAAGTCAGTGTCGACACCCCATACTTGACAGGAGAGGTGAAGGCGTTGTGCGTGAAGACACCAGTCTACGACCTCATCATCGGAAACATTGATGGTGCCAGAAACGCAGACGATCCAGATCCAGAGTGGAGACCTGAAATATGTTCTGTTACCACGAGAAGTCAAGCAAAGAAGAGTCACCAGACCATCCCTCTAAAAGTGGCGGACAACACGGAAGCAGCAGTGGTGAATAAAGAAAGGCTGGTGGAGCTACAGAGAGGTCAAGACAAACCAAAATTGGCGGAATCGGTGCATCTTGCTGATGACGAAAGACTAGACGACGAGAACCTATTTGACCTTAATGATCTCCGACACAAAGAGGATGTAGAAGATATCCAGTTCGGTCAGAATCTGACCCAGACTCAACGTGAAGAACTGCGCGTCCTGACTCAAGAGTTCGAGCATCGGTTTACACCTGACCCAGGGACAACAGACACCAACCAGCCCGAGGTTAATCTAACATCCGACAATCCCGTTCGCGACGAGTCGTGTCGTATGTTTCGCTACACGAGTAAAGGACCGAGAAAGAATGTTCGAGAGACGCCGGACCTGAGAGTCGACAGGGATGCCAGATCGCCAGTTGTTATCGCGAAGGAACAAGAGAGATCCAATTTGGTGTGTTTGAACTGTGACACTTTTCCTGAGCCCACGGTGTTCGACCCCGGACCAGTGACTTTTGACTTGTGAACTGTAGCTTATGATTTGGTGATGTTCCTGAAACTAACTTTGACATTAATTTTAGTTTAATCGAGGATTCACAGAATTTTGGAGCAGATTACCTGAGCTGAGCAGTTTAAATGAACATTTCTGTGTCCAGAACTTTTTGTATGAAACATTTCCATGCTCAGGACCGTTTACAGGAACCGTGAGACGTTTATTTTAATTTGATTTTTGATGTGAAATTATATTTGTTTAGGGTTTTGTGTAGGTTTACACAGCCACAACCATATTTTTGAAATTTGAGAAGAAATTTTTGTGAAATTTCATTCTTAAGAGGGGGGGGGGGGGGTAATGTTACGATTGTGGTTGTGTTATCCTGTGAGAGCGTACATGTGTTATTCGTAGGTAACGATATGTTGTTTATTTGAGCTATTAGTAAGATTTTCTTTTGTTCGTGAGTAGAGCCGATTTCGTTTTGTTGTGTTTAGTCCGGTGCGTTGTAGAAGGGTCGCACTGTCTGGTGGCCTCGTAAGTGTCACGTCGGTTAGTTGACATCGCTACATTTTTGCTACTTTTTGTTTTCCTGTGCGCGTGTAGTGAGCAGCTTTTATTTTGTTTGGTGAATGTTCTCGTACCTTTTTGAGCTATCATAGATATACTTTTATGTGTCTTTATTATACGTTAGAATTTAGAGCTGAAGTGAGCAGCCGTGTTTTTGTAGCCTGTTATATTGTTTCTGGAAAGTTTCTGTTAATGAGCTTCGGCTGCGTGTTTCGTTCTGATTGTTTGAGTTCATGATTTCCGTATACGCAGTTTATTGCGAGAGACGCGGTGTATGAGAAACTTTGAGTCGTAGTGTGGACATAGCAAAAGAGACTTTGTATTCAGTAGTTTGTGCATTTGAAAGAGCATTACTGTGAGGATATCGCATCGCTGAATTAAATATTGTTGGAACTGTTACTCCAGTTTTGACTACATCCTTAAGCCACGGTTGACGGATTGCAGCTGAATGAGGTCTATTTAAAAGAACTCTACGTGCGTGTGTGTCTGGTGTGTTTATCATACTTCGACTACAACTCCACCACGTAACAAATATCTAGTTACCAATGAACATAATTTTTAAAAATATCATTTACCGTCTCCCTCAAAATTGTTTTCCGGCTACGAAGACATAACTGTGGTTCGTACAAACATATTTTGCTGCGAGTCGGAGAGTGAGGATAAAGGTAGAGTGATTCGTAGAATATTTTGGCACCTACAGGGCTCACATTGTTAATTCTTAAACCCCCATAACTAAATGACTTCCATTCTATAGTTAGTTAGTTATTGGGGTTTAACGCCGAGCAGGCAACTAAAGCCATTTCACGGTTGACTTCCATTCTGTAGATTGAAAATCAATTAGTTCTGGGAGTTTAAGGGTTAAGAGACAGACATTTGCCCAGACAGTAGACTGAGGAACAGACCTACCCGGAGATTCCGCATGAGCTTCTGTCGTTCCTTCATAGGCAGGTGGTCGGGCAGCATGAAATCTTTCAACTCCCTCAGAGCCTAAAAGACAATTCACACGACAAAAACCAACGTTTAGGATGACCTTATGACACCAATTACAATTAACCCTTTCCCTGCCATGAAAAAGTGATCCAACTGCAAAAGACATAGATTCTCACAAGCCCCCGAATTTGCGGGGGCTCATGAGGATCTATGCCTTTTGCTGAGGCTAATTTGTCTGCATGTTCCTTGGACGCTTGTTGATTTTGGTCGCTGAATTAACAAATATAATAGAAACAAAATATACGTCCAGTGGCAGGCAAAGGGTTAATAGTAAGACAGCAGATCGGTGTGTGTTTGCGAAGCAGCCAGGAACGTACCGATAACTTGCGGCCTGCACAAAAAAGAAACCTCTATGACTGCCCTGTCCGTTAAAGCAATATTTTCTTTGTATTACAAAGAAATCCTCGCTTTTCACAAAAATAGACTTACATTTGTCTGCCTTCATAGGGCAGTTTGAGCCTTACATTACACTGCGTTGTTTTTTTCTGTATAGATTCACTATTCATAAAACTTAAACTTTTGGCTCTCGGTAGCGTTTTTATGTCCAGGTGATTGCTGTAATATAGCCAGAGGATTAACTGTGTAACTCAAACTTTAAAATGTACACTGCACTTACTGCTATGATTTCGTGCGTTTTGCGCGCGTTCAACTGGGCACCACTTCGTTGCTGCAACAGAAAAAAACAGATGTACGTGAATTCTGAGGGAAAACGACGATGGTGTGTGTGTGTGTTTATGTGTGTGCAGGGGCGGATCAGTTGCCTCGATGTGTGTGTGTGTATGTGTGTGTGTGTGGGGGGGGGGGAGGGGTCCAACGTTTTGTTTGAGACCTTCAACCTGATGCAAAAGGCGTCCCCGACGCTAGACCTTGCTTTAAGGAGCCGAAAAATCGAACAGCTGGGGATGTGTGTGTGAGTGTGTGTGTGTGTGGGGGGGGGGGGGAGGGGGGGGGGTGGTCCAAACACCCTCAAAAGGAACTTTGTTATTGCACTTTACAGAATATTGGGTCGGAGAGGGGGGGGGGGGGCGGAACTCCTGTAACCCCCCCCCACCACCACCAAGATCCGTGAGTGTGTGTGGTGTGCCAGCCCCTTGATGATTATTCATGTCCGTATATCATATGCAATTGACCTGTCCAGTATTGAGTCTCCGACAACTTGACGCATCAGTTCTAACAGCTGGCACTGACTAGTAGTAGTAGTAGTAGTAGTAGTAGTATCATTATTATTATTAGATACTTTTTTTCCACTGCAATGAAAGCATAATGACTGTCTCACTTGCAGCAACGGGAAATTAACTTATTCGAGACGGGTCGCATGCGCATACGTGGTTAAGGCCGCGTATTCGTACGCGACACGTCTCTAATCTGCTAATACTCACATCCTGTATGAGGTTGAAGAGAAAAGGCACCATGCCGGCCACGTAGTTGAAGTTGGCTACATCCACTGGGTCCGTCCACTGTATTGTGTACGCGTCATCGTACATACTCTCACTGCTGGCCGACACCTGCAATCATAACACAATATGTGGACTGGTCTAGATGTGATTTTCGACCTTACGGCTTATGAGGGGGCTAAAACTATATACAAATAAACCTGTTTTGAATAACGACCTTTTTTGTGCAGGAAAAAGTGGTGTAAAAAGACGTGTCGTCTCCTGAGACGAATGGAAGGACACAAAGTGTGAACTGTCATCAAAGACCATCTTTTAGGTGGCTACAGCCATCAATATGACAAATAATCCAGACCAAAAAGGTGACTGCCACTATGACGTTCTTTAATGACAAGTTAGTTAGTTGGGTTTTAACGCCGAGCAGGCGACAAAGGTCATCTCAAGACGGTTTAATGACAAGTGATCTCTTATAAGGATACTCGCTCAAAACAGTCTCTGCTGTGACATTCTGCATTTGAAATAACAACATCCAAACTAGATGGTGATTTGACTCAACTAGAGTGAGACTACTACTTGTATAGTGTACCTTCCTGACGGCCGCCCCGTCCCAGCGCAGTCCCTGCATTGACCTTTCGTTGTCTACATCTTCGTACTGATGTTTCTTGTAGTCTTCGTCTGCAAAAACATTAACAAAAATTAATATGATTACAGAAGCGAACATAACATGCAACAGAACAACAACAACAACCAAAAAAACCCAGTCAAATGCAATGGGAACAAAATATGCGTTGTTCCTTAAATGGTACCACAACTTTGACCATTCACCGCCGAGATACAAAGAACACCACCCATCTGCAAGAGGCAAAGAAACTCATGAGCCCCTGGTGCCCCATTCTCTGATTTCATTCCGGCATATCTGCATTCATATTTAGGCAGATCAGTTGTCATCTTTTAAGTCGGTAATGGTTTTAGACATTTGTGAGTGTGTGTTCATGTTCAGGCAGTAATACTATGTCTAAAGTGTTAATTAACCCATCCAGCCCTGACGCACTACACTAAACAGGAGATGGGTCGACCTTGAATTATCATGGTCGATCCATCTCCTGCAACAGGTGCATAGTCGTTATATGACGCCTCCAAAATTTGGGAAATACGTGCGTCGGGCTGAATAAGTTAAACTCAATAACTGAACTTTCGTTAAATCGACTGCGCATTCATCATCATACAAAACTGACCTTTGAGCGCGTGCAGCCAGCACGAGGTGAGCACGTGCTCTATCCGAGCGTAACTCTCGAACTGCATTTCGTCTCGTTCCTGCAACAGATGCATGTTGTCATTATCATTGATTATCAGCGGTGGCGGCAGCAAAAACAACAACATGACATGTCATGCCTTGAATCTAAGCCACGAAAATCATTTGCGTTGTAAGACGGCAAATCTTGTCAAGAAATGATTTTATTTCTCCTCTTCATTCCAGCATATGCCTGTTTGCTCAATGCCAACAAAAACCATTACAAAAAAAACAACACTTAACCCTTTTAGCCCCAAGGTCCCATTTCTCAATTTTCGGAGGTGTTGCCTAACAACTATGTACCAGTTGCAGGAGATGGATTGACCATGATATTGAAGGCGCCAAGCTAATCTGGCACTACCCTTAAATTATCATGGTCGACCCATTTCCTGTTATAGTGCGTCGGGGCTGAATGAGTTAATGTGTCAGCTGGTCTGTGTTTTTGGACCTTAAGGGATTTTAGCCGTAAGGTCCAAAACTACAGACCAGCAAACACATGTTTTAGATGATTAGGAGGGTAATTTATAATAATAATAATAATAATAATATAATGGTGATGATGATGACGATCATGATTATCACCATCACTATCATTGTCATTATTATAATCATTATTATTGTTATTGTTATTAAATAACCTTTTACCTTGAGAACCGAATGCAGTCTGAAGACAGTGCGGGGATCTGTGGGATCGGGAACAAGGGACACATCCAGCTTGGCGTCTATACACAAATACTGTCGCGTCAGCATGTGACGTAAGCGAATCTGTTGTTCCCATCGTAATACGTCACCTGCAGAGATAAAGAAAAGGCCCAGAGGTCAGTTGCATGATTGAACTTAGTCCTGTGCATTCTACGAATGCACATACCTTGCAGTAGCGGCCTGCACAGGACTAAGCTCACACATGCAACGGAGTCCAGTGTCATAAACTTAGTACGCACACATGTAACGATAGATGATACAAATAGCCTAAGACAGAGTAATTTTAATGTGCGTTTACACGTTATAGCGTCGAGGATTAGAAAAGCATTGTCCGCAGAACTGTCTTTTATGCGTATAGTGTATATATCTATTGACAGGGAGGGGGTTCATGGCTTACCGTCGAGAATACTGTGTTCCGCCTCAATCTGCCAGTACGTGATACCGGAAGTGGAGGGCGACAGAGATTTGGGGCGGTGCTGGTCAATGGCGCGTATCCGGAAGTGGACTGCACAGACAAATGTCACTTGATATTTTCGCGCAAACACTCATGTCAAATGTGCTTAATACGTCATGATACCCACCTATGACAGCCCACGCACACACCCGAATATTCCAGAAGGTCCATACAAAACCATACAGCATCACCTCGTTTGAGTGACCACTGTTATGAGAGAGCACCTGTCATTAAGGACCATCATGTAGGTGGCTACAGCCACAGTCACAGCTACAGCCACCTAAATGATGGTCCTTAATGACAGGTGTTCTGTCATAGTGAGGTCGCTCAAAAGAGGGTTTTAGTGATAGGTGGAACCTTCTGCTCTTCAAAACTTCTCTTCACAGTGCAAGCTTATTTTAGGTTGACTTTTTTATGAAAACAAGTGGATCGCTCAAAAACAGTTACTACAGCACAAGGACAAGAAATGTGTACTGAACTGTCACGTGGGACCTCACGGCCTCAAATTACAGACAAGCACACACAACAACCAACGAGTCCTCTAATGACCAACATTTCATTTTAACTATATTTCCAAAGGCAAATAGATTAGAACAAGTTTGAGATCAAAAACATTTTTTTTTTAAGGCAACAAGTGGTAGTAAACGGCAGAGAGAAGAAAATGTCACCTTGTCATTAACCCTTTCAGCCCCACGAGTGCTTTTCCCAAATTTTGGAAGTGTTACTGAACGACTATAGTCATATATGTGCCAGTTGCTGGAGGTGGATTAACCGTGATAATTCAATGGTAGTGCCAGATTAGCTTGGCGCCTGAAGGCGCCAACCTAATTTGACACTACCATTAAATTATCATGATAAATCAGTCTCCTGCTGTTGGGTGTTTGGGATAAATGGTTAAAGACCATCATTTAGGTGGCTACAGCCACAGTCACAGCTACAGCCACCAAAATGATGGTCTTTATTTTTTAAAAATAAGGATGGTTGCTCAAAGCAGGTTTGGCTGTGGATTACCACAACTTGTGGTCTTCCCTTACCGTCCTCTGTGACCACCTCGTCAAAGAGTCCTTCTGCCACAAGGTACGCTTCCAATTCTTTATGGAACAGTCTGATCACGGACCCGCCCTGGAAATGCAGAAGACTTGTTGTCTAATTAACACATTCGAGACGTGCTGCATTCGGATAAGCGGCATTAAAGTCGCGTATCCGGATGCGGGACGTATCAAATGAGTTAACACCTCTTCACTGCCATTGGTCGTATACTGCGTTTTTGAAATTGTAACTTCAGCGCCATCGATCCCCAGCCGTCACAGGAAGGTGGCTGCAAAGTGCTTTCAGCATGAGGCATAGATCCTCATGAGCCCCCGCAACAGCGGGGGATCATGAGGATCTATACCTCTTGCAGTTGCTTGGCGTTCGTTCTTTTTCGGCAGTGAAGGGGTTAAAAATGGCTACAATGCCCTTGGGGTATATCACGGTAAGGATCTCACAATCCGCTGTGCGGTTATAACTGAGCATTAAACGTAAACTTAGTTCGCATGGTTTAGACTCTAAAAACGCGGGTTTTTTTTTATTTTTTTTTTATTTATTTTTTTTTAACCCTTAGCTGCTGACGATACCGATCGGCTGAAAAGACGAGTAGTTACGCGTCTTTTGCGCCAATCGGTATTGTCTGTAGCAGTCTAGGGGTTAATTCGCCCTTTGTTATATTCCTGTTCACTGGAGCTCATACACATACAAACAGCATTACACATACGAGATCAGCATTGAACGTCCACAAATGATACTTTAAAAAAAAGAAGTGATTCTTAACCCCTTCACTGCTGAGACAAAAGTGAACGCGATCCAACTGCAAGAGGCATAGATCCTCATCAGCCCCCGCGACTGCGGGGGCTGATGAGGATCTATGCCTCTTGATGAGACCGCTTTGTGTCCATGTTCTTTGGACAGGTCGTTCGGTGAACACAGGTTCCAGAAACAAAATGTACGTTCTCTGGCAGGAAAGGGTATAATGAAACAGCTTTAAAAGGCAGTTTCAGTCCAAATAAAAACCCAATACTTACCCTGACAAACCTGTTTTGGTCGGCTGTCTCCCTGTAACTGCCAATCAGTGTGAAACTAGAACGCTCCACACCCAAGTTTAGCTCAGCGCTGAAACATCCAAAAAGCAAACGAATATAATGCCGTTGACTTCTTAACTCATTCTGCCCGCGACACACCACAGCAAGATGTGGGTTGATAGTTCAAGGGTGGTGGCAGAATAGCTTGGCGCCTCATAGGCGCCAAGCTATTCTACCACCACCCTTGAGCCTATAGGCGCCAAGCTATTCTACCACCACCCTAGAACTATCATGGTCGATCTGCCTATGTAACGCAGTCCGCAGAGGACAACTCCAAAATGTGGGTATTTCGTACCTCAGGCACAATGAGTTAACAACGTTGCATGTGACAAAACTATTACGTTAAACCAAGGGAAACGACTCACGGCTGGACCAACAAAACAGAGAGTTAGATCCCTTGCTCCTTTCCTGCCGCGCCTAATCGCCCGCCGGCGGTGAAAACAGCATAACACACCGCAAGACGGTCACACACGTCCTTATTACTCCGCATTCCGATAGGCAACAAAAAGCCTTGGCTTATTATATAGCAAACGTTACACATACACGTTTTTTTTACAGACGCATTTAAGGCGTCACCGCTTCAACAGCTGCCGAAGTTTCGTATATAGTGCTGCCGGGACAAAGCTATACGACATTTCTGCAGCTGTTGATGCGGGGCGCCTTGATTGAGTTACAGAGGTCCAGACTGATTTGATCATCGTAAATTAAGAATGTATATAATTATGTGGGACACTAATATCGACCGGGGCATAAAATAAAAATTTTAAAAAAATTAAAAAAAAACTGTTTGACATTGCCGTATTGTATAATGACGAAGCTCACTGTACAACAGAGCGGCCCTTCACAAAAGATCGCCTGTCATTAAAGACCATCATTTAGGTGGCTGTAGCCACTGGCCCTAACCCTGGCTGTAGCCACTAACCCTAACCCTGGCTGTAGCCACTAACCCTAACCCTGGCTGTAGCCACCTAAATGATGGTCTCAAATGACATGAGACACATCTCGCCCTTGAGAGAGCACATGTCTTTTCTGACAACTTTTTTCCTGTAAAAAAATAAAGGTGGCTGTCAAAACAGGTTCTGCTGTATTTATGTTGTACGTAGAAATTATCTTCCTCAAAAGCGCACCATGCACAACATGAAGAAGTCGCAAAAAATCTTCTTTTTAACTCATTCAGCCCGACGCACGTATTTCACAAATTTTGGAGGCGTCATCTAACGACTGTGCACCTGTTGCAGGAGATGGATCGACCATGATAATTCAAGGGTAGTGCCAGATTAGCTTGGCGCCTGTCGGCGCCAAGCTAATCTGGCACTACCCTTGAATTATCATGATCGACCCATCTCCTGCTGTAGTGCGTCAGGGCTGAATGGGTTAACGAAGTGACCCCAACCTGTAGCCATACAAACAGCCGCCAGTTTCTACAGTTTTTGATGCTGTTGTTTACAAACTTGCCCGTTTGCCGAGGTGTAATTTAGTAAACAATTTAGCAAACACCCAGCATCGGTTCGTGTGTGTTTGGGTTTGATGTTGGGGGAAAACATAGCAACAAGAAGATACACACTGTGGCCTGCTAGGTCCTCCTGGCAGCTGGCTTCCGGTCAGCGAAAAAAAGTTACCCCCCTCCCTCCACCCTCTCCCCTCCGGCTCTTGCACCCCAAGCTTGACGCATTAGAAATCTCCACCGGAGATACCGGGAGCTGGATGGCTCAGGTGGTAAATGCGGTTGACTCCAGCTCCTATTCGGTCTTTGTAATCATGCACATTCATAGTGGACAAAAGACAAGATAAAACGCGTGCTGATACAAACCAGTGCTCGTTTTAGGTTTCTATTTTGGACCTAAAAAATCTACAAGTCAAATACTGAAGAGGTCCTCCGGCCGATGTAGTCGGGCCATAGTTGGCCCGCGTCGACCCGACAGTTTTTGCTTACTAGGTAAAGTTCAATTTTCAGACCGTCACATACAAGTTTAAAAGTCACTGATTATCTCACAAATACCCACCCGTAAGAGAAGTGGTCGATCTGGTACGGGTCACTGGCGTGGAAGTAATGACCAGGAGACTTGACGCTCTCGAACACTATCTGGTCATACAGCTGCACCTGGGAACGAAAACATAAGGAGGCATAGTTTGATTCCAGTGACTGTAAGACAGCAATGAGTGGATTGCTGAGCAATCAGTTCCCACCCTAAAATTGATTTAACTCATTCGAGACAGAAATGCGCCAGAAAAGCCTAGAAGGAAAGCCATTCCATTCTCTTCGTGCTGAGAGACAAGATTCTCGTGAGCCCCTACAGCCGCAGAGGCCCGTGTGAAGCTGTTCCTCTGGCTTTCATTTATTTACTCGGCGCGCGGCGTTTGCTGCGTATGTCTATTGGGTATAATTCGAATGAGTTAACCCATTTAACCCCACGGCCATAGATTTTGGAGGTGTCATCTAACGAGTATGTTCCAGTTGCAGGAGATGGATCGACCATGATAATGCAAGGGTAGTGCCGGATTAGCTTGGCGCCATCAGGCGCCAAGCTAATCTGACACTACCCTTGAATTGTCATGGTCGATCCATCTCCTGGTGTAGCCGCGTCAGGGCTGAATGGGTTAACTCGTGGGGAAAATGCTGGGAACGCTTTAGCACAAAAGAAATTCAAATTCAAATACAAACAAGGAGATGGGTGGGGGGGGGGGGGAAGGGAAATAGTTTTATAACTTATTCGAATCGTATTGCTGAAATTTTACACGTACAAAGCGCACGTGCGTAAACTGAAGGGTCCTTAGTCAGTCTACAGCAGTATTTGACGTACAATCCGTTTGTTTACATGTTTGTTCCTCAAGTAACAAGTGTTAAAAGTTAATTTGTAACACATGTGCCACCCGATTATGAGCATCCATCAGTTAGTGGTAAAAAGCAATGACGACAACGCCAACAGAAGCAGCATGCAGCCACAGGTAATACACGCATGCTGTGAGAGCATATCTTGATTCATTACTTTTGACATGCCTATGCAAAGCCACTGCGCTTTGATGTCATGGGCCTAATTCATACACCACCCACACATGCAATCAAAACCTGTCGTTCAAGATTCCCACGAAATGTGTTTACTGTAATAGTATGGATCTAATCTCGTACACAGAGAGGGTGGGGTAAGAAGGGGGGAGGGGTGGGGGGTGGGGTTGGTAAAATACGTGACAACTGATGGCTGTGATCTATGACTGTGTTGACCCCAGCCCCTTCACTACCGGTGGACGCAGATTTTGTTCTTGGACATCATAGTGAATTCAACAGCAAAGACCACAAGCCGTCAAAGGACCATGGAGACAAAGTGGTTTCAGCAAGAGGCACAGATCCTCATGAGCCCCGCAAATGCGGGGCTCATGAGGATTATGCCTCGCCGTTGGGTCTTGTTCATTTTTTTCTCGGCAGTGACGGTTACAAAATTTATTTTCTGAATCTGGAAAGGAGAATTTAAGTTATCTCTAAACTCTTCTCCACTCTCCCCTTACCCCCCCCCCCCCCCCTCCCGCTTCCCACCTCGAAATGTTGCCTATAGTGTGGCCAAAGGGACAACACCCTGTATAAAGGATTGGTCGCAATTCGCTCCAATGCATAATCATACACATTCACAGCGTATTTGTGAACAGCTTTTCCATAATACCAGTGGGATATCGGATGTGTTTATTTTCCTGCGCACGTTATTATGCTTACGACAACCAATTTACTAACAGTGCAGCGCAAGGTGAAGAGCAAGCTTATGGCGGATACAGCTAGGATTTCTCCGTGTATGATGTAAACTGTTGGACCCAGCTGGGAATTGGTTGAGTTTGGTTTTGCGTTGGTTTTGGTTATCTTTCTAGTTCTTTCAATCTAAATTTAATTTAAAAAGAAAAACACCAGTTCAATACACGTGATAAGCGCGTGCACACACAAGCCCAAAGTATACAACCCTTAACCATTTAGCTGTCGGTAGCGCCTTTTGTCGCGATGATTCCAGCAGGAATCATAACGACAAAAAGCTCTACCGACAGCCAAAGGGTTAAATGTTTAATAGAAAAAAAAACGTCACCCGTAACGTATCATATACTGACGAGCAAAAGAAATGCGACAAGATTAAAAAATCTCGCATTTGTTTTGCTCATCAGTATATATCATTATCCAGACAAAATGGTAAGTGCCAGGAGTGTTCAATGCAAAGACATTCAAAACAAATGAAGAAACGCGCTTGGAAAGGACAGCTGAGTTGTACTTGGCTTTTAACCCATTCAGCCTTGACGCAATACAACAGGAGATGGATCGACCATGATAATTCAAGGGTAGTGCCAGATTAGCTTGGCGCCCACCTAATCTGGCACTACCCTTAAAATTATCATGGTCGATCCATCTCCTGCAACAGGTGCATCGTTAGATGACGCCTCCCAAACTTGGGAAATACGTGCGTCGGGCTGAATGTGTCTTTCGTTGTTGGCAATTTTTCTTCACGTCATCAATCCAACATCCAGACAGAAAAAGTCACAGACTTACAACTTCTCCTTCCGATTTGACTTTGTAGCGAGGCAGTATACGGAACTGAGCGTTCTTGGCGTTGAACTCGACCAGAGACACCTGAAACCAACAGGGGTATGTGGCATTACCCGGACTCAAAGATTAGATCCAAATCCCCGCCCCTGCCCGTAACTGTCAAACGCTCTCCTCAATTAAATCACGTCTCAAAACCCACCTCTACAACGCTGCCTTTTACTAGTTCATTTCCCCAGCCATGCACAATTCATCACCACTGTCTCGAGTGTGTGTGTGTGTGTGTGTGTGTGTGTGTGTGTGTGTGTGTGTGTGTGTGTGTGTGTGTGTGTGTGTGTGTGTGTGTGAGTGAGTGTTAGCTGTTAGCATTTTCATTGTATCAGCGCTTACAGCTACTTTTAGATAAGCACTTAACAAATCTCCTTTATTATTATTATTATTGTTATTGTTATTATTAAATACGAACGCAGGTGTGCGTTAGCACAAATACCTATTCCTTGGCTTAATGATGTACCACCGTGTAGGGTATCAACACTATTAACCCATTAAGGCCTGACACGTTACAGCAATGAGGTGGATCGACCATGATAGTTCAAGGGTGGTGTCAGAATAGCACCACCACCCTTGAACTATCAAGGTCAATATGTTTCCAGAACCATGGCCGAGACCTCAAATGATATCTACCAAAAAATTGATAAACTCATCCTCATGTTGTAATGAGGTAACCTTCGGGCAGTCGGTAGCGCTATGTATAGAGGCGATTCCAGGAGGAAACACCTCGACAAAAAGCGCTACAGACAGCCAAAGGGTTAACTTCAAAGCAAGGAAAGGACGATTCACTATTTTATCATTAAATAATGTTCACAGCCGCAGTGCTTCATTTTAAAATCATGTAAAATGAGAGAAAAATAGTCACACAGAGAAGTAAATAAATAGGCGTGATTTTGGACCTGAGATTGACCATATACCCAGTAAGCAAAAGGTCCTCGGGCCGTGCGCGCGGGCACACTACTGCCGACATCGGTCCCAGAATCTTTTACTAACTGGGTATTTTTATACCCTGCAATAAGAACATAAAAACCGCTTGCAGAACAAATGTAAATGGTTTAATTGTTGATAATCGTATTGAGAACCTTCATATTATTTTTGTCTTTCTTGCTGGTGTGTGTGGTGTTCATGTGAACATATTTCCCAGTGAAGATGTGTTTGAGCTGGACAATTTCCCCGTAGCGGACCCTCTTCCCGTGCTGCCGGGTCTGCTCGGCCAGGTTGTCCTTGTCCTCGGCTTCTGCGGCCATCTGAAACAACGAGGATACAAACGTTAACCCCTTCACTACAGGACACAACTAAAAACCAAAAACACCAATGCAAGAAGTATATAAATCGACCCACATGGGTCCAGACCACTTAAACAAAAGAGATTGATGCATGCAATCATTCATTAATTCATTCTGTAGAATCTAATTTTGCAACATGGTTTAGGGGCATATGGCGCACGTGGCCGGGGTAGGGGTTGTGCTAGAGGAGGCACAGGGTGTTGAAGCCTGAAACTTCTGACACATGCAATATTTCTTTTAGATGTTTTTTCTGTATTAAAAAATAAAAACAAAAAAATAAAATAATACGCGTTACTGTTTTTGACGTATTACTGAAACAATCATAGTAGTGTTAATGCCGCTGGGAAACTCAATCTTAGGATGTAAATGAGCCCATTCCTACCCAGCAAGAGTCTATACATTCTCATGAGCCGCTGCGTCTGCAGGGACTCATGAGAATGTATAGCCTCTTGCACACAAAGGGGTCTGACAGACTGAAGACTAATTATACACAGATAGAGAAATGGAGAACCGGGGCCGGGTGGCCGGGTGCGCGTAAACGACAGTTGCGAGAGGAGGAAGTGGGGGAAGAGGGGTGGGGTGGTTGTGTGTGTGTGTGTGTGTGTGTGTGTGTGTGTGTGTGTGTGTGTGTGTGTGTGTGTGTGTGTGTGTGTGTGTGTGCAGGGGCGGATCGGGGTGGGGGATTACAAGAGTTCCGGACACTCCCCCTCCCCTCTCCATCCCCTCCCCCCCCTCCCCCGCCCACTCAAAAAAAAAAATAAATAAATAAAATAAACAAACAAATAAATAAATTTAAAAAATAAACCAACCGCTATATGCCTTTTTTCTCAGGCTGAATGTCCCTCCCCCTCGGGAGCTAACTTATCCGCCCTTATTGTTGGTGTGTGTCAGGGTAGGGGGTTTGAGCATAAACGAAAACAGCGAAGGGTTCACAAGGAAACACATTCTTGACCCCACTACCAGTGCTGGAAGCTTGGAAACGTCTGACATAACGTGTGGCACGTGCAGGTAATTTCTCGCCCTGATGGATGAAACAACTCGAGGCAGTTGAAATAGTTTCTCAGGCGCCACTTATAATTAAGGCAATTCACCGAAAGCCCAGGCATAAACACACCAATAAACGTGACAGCGAGAGCGCAAAAGCCGGGCATGAATGCCAGACGCAGTTAAGGTCGTTTACCTAGAAGTATCACTGGCGGTCTACATCCGCGAGTCTGAACCCCTTAACCCTTTGACTGTCAGTAGCGGTTTTTGTGGAAGGAGTTCCTGCAAAAATCACAGTCATCTCCATAAAAAGTGCTAGATTTACGGCACGCATCTAGCATTCAATCCATGCCGTATTGTATCCAGCCAGAGATAAGCATTGTGGATCGAATCATTGTTCCCTTGACTGCTACTGACGACACCGTTCGGCGGAAATGACGTACAGTTACGCGTCATATCCGTCGAACGGCATCGTCCGTAGCAGTCAAAGGGTAAACGTTTCACCCCAAAGCCGCATTTCCCAAATGCTGGACGGTCTAACGACTATGTGCCAGTTACAGAAGATGTATATACCATGATAATTTAAGGGTAGTGCCAGAATAACTTGGCGCCTGATGGCGCCAAGCTAATCTGGCACTACCCTTAAATTATCATGGTCGATCCATCTCATGTTATAGTGTGTTGGGGCTAAAATGGGTTACATGTTTATGATTGTCCAACGACGGAGGGAACATTTCAAAGTTCAACTGTCTATGGTCACGACTGAAATCAGAAACTCAGAGATTTATGACCGTCCTGTCTGAGAAGTGCCCACAAGACTAAAGGGAGCCACCCCGTGGCACTTAGAGATACTACGGCCCGGGGACATCCTCGAAACCATGGGCGATCACTTCTGGGTCACTTCCATGTGAATGATGCAGGAATCATCGAGACAGAAAACGCTGCTGACAGCAAAAGGTTAAGACCATTAAATTGCAAGTTGTATGTTACAAATCTGGACTCGATGTCTTTTGCCGGTTGCACGAGGCACAATGGCTTCAGGGTGGTTTAGCTGACATTACCAAACTCAAACGGATAATAATTTGTTTTAATTTACCACGTCTTGTACATAGTGTTCGGTTGTCGCGTTTCTTATGTATCTTGAAATGACATTAACTCATTGTGCCCGAGCTACGAAATACCCACATATTGGAGTTATCCTCTGAGGACTGCATTACAATTTAGGAGACAGGTCGACCATGATAGTTCAAGGGTGGTGGCAGAATTGCTTGGCGCCTACAGGCGCCAAGCTATTCTGCCACCAACCTTGAACTATCATGGTCCAGCCACATCTTGCTGTGGTGTGTCGCGGGCAGAATGAGTTAAGCAATCGGTTTGCACATTTTTAACGGTAATTATTACATGAATCTTAAAAAGGTATACCAATGTTTTGAAACAGGTAAAGTAGGCGCATACTGCGCATATGACGACTTCACTTTATTTCAAGCTTTTTTTCTTCTTTTTTTTCGGAGCCCACGACTTCGTATTAATTTTGTGGTGATCGTTATCACGGAAAAAGTGTCTAAAGTGTGAAAAAAGATGTGTAAAACTAATCAAAAGCAAATGGTCCTGGAGTAATTACTATGAAAGTAGCTAACCTCACTAAGGAAGTCGTAATTGTATGACGTAGGCAACGACACCCACAAGCCCCCGCATGACCTTTTGGCCTAATTCAGTATGCCCCTTCGAGAATCTCAAACGATCCTGGCCAAAATCATGTTAAGTAGAAGTAGTAGTCAGTTTTGGCTAATTAAAATAGTTGTGATAACATCTTCCAGTCACGAATGCTAATTAATGTAGTCCGAAACTTCTCATCCCACCAGGCAGAGCATCTGGTCATCATTATGCAGATGCTGCTGACCTATTTTTTGGGGCGGAGTGTTTCAGTAGTTACTTTTGATGGTAAATGCTGCTTTCTCCTACAAACAACTTCAATCATCAAGAGGAATAGATCATCATGCAGACTGCAGGGGCTTATGAGAATATATGAATCTTGCTGCCTTACTTTTAATCTATGTTTTTCCGTCTAAAGAGAGTTTTCCCGTTATGAACAGTAAACTATTTACTGTTTTCTGCAGATAAGTATTTTACCGGCACGTGTGCACACTAATACCTTCGTTATCCAATCAACTGACGTACTTACAAAGTTCTCCAAGAAAACGAGGCTAATGAAAAGGGAGACAACAGCCACATGAAAGGGGGACTACTCATCTCTCAGCAATTTTCTTATCGTTCATAGTTTTCGGCGCTCTCTCTGAAGACTAACACGTTTGCAAAGTCAAACCCAGACAGATTCCTCAAGCTAAGGAAGTAAAAGGTGCTAGTCTCTACCTGCAAGAAGCATAGATTCTCATGAGCTCCTGCATCTACAGGGGCTCATGAGAATCTATGCCTCTTGCAAAAGCAAAGATGTGCTTGAAATGCTGTCATTGATGGTGAGAACATCAACCCCATGCTGCCCAGTACTCCGTGTATCCGTTTTGATGGTATTCGCGTGACTCTCAGATAAAACAATTATTGGTTACTCTCCTATCTCATGTGGCACATGAAACAGTCAAACGGTGCTAAATCAAAGCAGATATACCAGTGGGTGGCCCTTTCTGCCTTTTATTGTTTCTCGTGATAATTTTCGACGAAGCGAATGTCAAGTTTGCAAGTTCTACTTTTACCCAGCAAAAAGAATCCAAAACGGGTATCAACCCATCCTTCCTACCTCTCCCCTCGCCCCCTCCCTCTCCCGCACGCCCCTCCCCATGTATTGCATGTTTGTGCGGGCTTTTAACCCCTTCGCTGCCAGTGATCGCGATTTTCGCGTCTAAAACAACTTTACACTGACCGACATTCGCGTGAAGAATGCCGAGTGAAATAGGAGCAAAATTAGGCACAAAGAACACAGGACTAACAAGAGACATTAATCCTCACGAACCCGGCGACTGCGGGTGCTCGTGAGGATTAATGTCTCTTGCAGTTGGGTAGAGTTCGCCATGCCCCAGCAGTTAAGGGGTTAATCGGGAAATCGTCTGTTGAGCTTCACATTTACCTTTGCCTGTTGTAAGTGCGCCCTGACCGCGGGCTCGTTGCCGCTCTCCGACAGCGAGATGCCCAGCCATTTTCGGTACTTCTTGTTCAACTTGTACCGGTTTTGGATGCATATTTGGAACACCACCGCTGGACACACGTACAAACAAAGGGGAAAAAAAAAGATGCAAAATCCAGGCCAAAAAAGGTGACTGCCTTAACGCGTAACTGGACTTGAGGGAAATCCCAAATCAACGAGGAAACACGCTTAGAAAGGTCATCTTCTCAACACGAAACGATTAAATCCAAATCGCGTACTAAGTTGTCACAGTTTTTCTTACACACATCCTTCTTTGCTGCCTTTGAGCGCAAAAGCGTGAGTGATACAGCCGTGCTGTGTGAACGGCCAAGTGTGCCCCGTGACAACATTGTCCTGTAGAAAGTCTGGTCAACATCACACGCGATATTGAAACTTGACCTACTTTCAGATCATGCGCAATGACATCATTTCATAGTGACGGCTGGCACTCTGGAGTCATTTATTGAGCTATTAGGTAACATTTGTCTGGCATCCGCAAAATATTAACGTGACATTAAAAAGCAAATTACGTCAAGAAGGCTGTGTTGTGACTAGGTGTGCCGAAAACCAACTCACATCGGATTTATGCAAAGAAAAAGGTGAGTAAGAAATAGATTTTTACATTGGTGTTTAGATGATACTGAGAATCTCACTCTCATGGTCTTAAAACCTTATTTACTCGCTTTCGCTCGTAGGATAGGGTGTCAAAACCACTCGAGTGAGATTCTCAGTATCACCTAAACACCGATGTACGAATCTATACGTATGTCTAGTTTGACAATTTTGAAATATTAACAAATTCTGTTGTTACTGTCTTTTCGAAGGGGTGTTCCTTTCTTCGTTGGTGTGTTGTACGTGTCCTCTCTAAGCGGGTTTCTTTCTTTGCTGGGATCTTTTTTGGGGAAAAAGATAGTGTAAATCAAACGATAACCGATCTAATTAAGACACAGCCGTGGGCTGATAAACGTTGATTTTCAACGCTTGATGTATGATCAGTACAGAGCAGTTATCTCGAAAACTCGTTTCTCGGTCTACCCCTGGGCTGTGTCATTTATCGCAGCATATATTATATTATATATAAACACTTTTGCACTGCCAGTGAACGCAGATTGCGTTTCTGAAATCATGGTAAATTCAGCGCCAAAGATCACAAGCCGTCAAAGGAACATGGCGACAAATTGGTTTCAGCAAGAGGCATAGATCCGCATGAGCCCCCGCAACTGCGGGGTTTCATGAGGATCTATAGCTCTTGCAGTTACGTGGTGTTAGTTTTTTTTCCCGGCAGTGATATAAAGGGGATGCAGGATTTTACTTAAAGTTCGAGATGACTAGGAAAGGGACACTACGTTCAGTAGCCTTTCATCGCCTTAACTCATTCATCTCTGACACTCCTCAGCCGTAAATCGATCGATCGTGATAGCTCAAGGTACACAGACGGATCGGCCTGCATGAGCGACTGTCATGGGGCACTGTCTACTTTTCGCGTCTATCCTTTCACATAATTTTGCTTTCCTTTTAGGAACAGGTCGTATATATTTCATTTGAACACCGCTTTGTGGACTGTGAAACAGGTCAACCAGCTTCTGCCGTGAGCAGCCCTACGACCCTTTGTCGGCCCTTAACACTGACTGTTAGAGTGGAGTGGGCTTACCGTGGGGGTTGGGTATATTGGTGGGCCTGTTGCGGTCTTGGTGGGCGTACACAAACAGTCCGTTGCTGGCGGAACTGAAACAGCAGAACAAAGAGTAGCGTTAGAAGCGAAAAAAAAACAAACAAAAAAAAAAAAAACCGTTTTTTTTTAATTACATGTATCAACATGTTAATTACATCAATCAACCATTTGGCTGTCAGTAGCGCTTTCTGTCGACGTGACTCCTTGATGTCGCTGGCGCTCTTTGTCGACAGTCAGAAGGTTGATGATTGATCAACAGGTCAGTCTCACTATACCGCTTTAGTGTCATTCGCGTTAATGCGGTGCTTAACTTAAGTTTAAGGGGAAAAGTCTTCCGGCCGACTCCAGCCTTATTTGGCCTGCGCACGGCCGTGCGCGGGCCAAATAAGCCTGGAATTGGCCAGAGGACTTTTGCTCATTAAGTATCTACTTGCCAGTCACAAAAACCTGACCACGTTATATTCGATTTCATGACGCGCATAATACAGAGGTATAACACAGACCTCCGGTTAGAATGAGCAAATAAAAGTCGAACAATCGTACAGGCGAAACACAGAATGACGCATACACAAACACAAAAGACAGACAAGCACACATAGTCACAAGGAGCAAACAAACATTTTTTAAAAAGTGAAAACATATGTAAAGTGTATTTGTTTATATAAAAAATATGAGCGAAAATATATTCATAGTATATTTGTTTATATCAAAAAATGAACAAAATAAACAGGTAAAATTGTATCAGTTTACATCTTACAAATCTGTCGGCATTTTATCTACTCTGTCGTTAATGGAATATATCTTTGCCAGTTTCAAACAGCGCCGATCCCATATGTAGCATTCAATTAGCTTTAACTTTTGCGATGCACCAGACGACTAGACGCGTTCAAGCGGCCTTCTTTTCTATTTTATTTGTTTGATTCATCTCATTTCCCTTCGTATTCATCCAGGAATTTCAACAGTGTCCTAAAACTGTTTACACCAGTTCAAGCTGAAATTACTTTTCAACTCTGCATTTTAGACGCACTGATAAACTTCCCTGGAGAAAAGGTGAACGCCACCCAACTGCAAGAGGCATAGATCCTCATGAGCCCCCGCATATGCGGGGGCTCATGAGGATCTATGCCTCTTGCTGACACAAACTTGTTTCCATGTTTCTTGGGTCTCTTTGGCGTTGAACTAAAGTAAAATTTCAGAAATATTGTCTGCGCCGCAGGAAGTGAAGGTGTTAAACCAACAAAAAGCATTCTGTTGTATTCTTTGGCTCACATGACCATATCAGTAGCTTACGGGTGGTGCCCAGTTAGCTTCGAACAGTGCCATTGTCCACTCTTATTTATATATAACTTAACTTAATTTAATGTAACTGGTTTAAATTAATTTATTTTAATGTAATTGATTTAAATTAATATAATTTTATGTCACTGGTTTAAATTAATTTAATTTAATTTATGTATATTTCATTAATATAACGTTAATGTTATTTTATTTTATTTTATTTTATTTTCAGTTTTTGGTTTGTTTAGGTTTTTGGGGTTTTTTTTAACTTTCGTTATTTTCCACACTGGGATACATCTATTTCAAAGACTTCAGACAACGCATATCACTGCATAGCAATGAATGACATTCACAAGATACATATCAGGAACAAGGCGTGGGTATTCAATCTGAAAAGAATATTCAGCACTCAATGTCGCCTTTAAAGAGCTACGTAATCAAGTACTAGATAAAACAAACATGATGGACATTTAACAATTTCGCTTTGTTATTGGGAAAAATCTCCAACACGCAAAAGGGATGTCTGCTATGCGAAGGGAAAAGACAGAAAGTTCATTTTTGTGAAAAGCGAGATTGTCATTGCATTACATTGAAAATCTTGCTTTTCAAAAAAAACAGACTTGCTGTTTATTTGCCATCACAGGGCAGATGTTCAGTCGCGCACTTGAAATGCGCGACAGCTCTGACCAGGCATATCTTGCTTGGTACTAAGTTTTAACCCCATTGACTGCCTGGACACAGCCAGAAGCACCCAAATGCAAGAGGCGTAGAACTTCATGAGCCCCCGCATTCGCGGGGGCTCATGAAGTTCTATGCCTCTTGCTTGCCTTATTTGGTATCCGTTTTCGCAGGACCGGCTGGGGTTCTCATGCTGTGCTTTTGCGACTGTTGTTGTTGCGTTGTTAGAGCGCAAGAGTGTATGTATGCTTAAAACTAAATTGCTGCTGAGATCGCATGTTGCGCTTTAAAATTGTACAGACTGATTGTTTTGCTCAGTTACGCCCTGGAGAGTTTTCATATTATTATGCGCTTTAAATATTCCACTGTTACGAAATTACAACGACAAACAGATGCCCGGACGATGATAGTTCAAGTGTGCTGCAAGAATAGACTGACACCTGGTGGAAGGAGCCCAGCCATAATCTGGCACTGCCCTCGACCTATCTTGGCCGATCCATCTCCTACAACCGGTACACAGTCTTTATAGACGCTTGAAAAGTTCGTGGAAATTACTATTACCTTAGAAAGTATTGACCAACTTTTTATAACAAGGAACACTTTGGCTGTCGGTAGTGCTTTAAGTCGAAGTGATTCCTAAAGCTGTACGGACAGCCAGATTGCTCAAATTGCTCAATTCATCGTCAAATTGCTCAATTTTGGGAACTGTCATCTGAAGATTACAGTTCAGTGCAAAGCGATTCGGGCACCACCCTTGAACTTTCATGACCGATGCATCTCATGTAGTGCATGATGCTGAATGAGTTAAAATGGTGTTCCGAAAATAGTGCAGTTATCAGCGTTGGAAATGGCACGCGTTCCACAGAGATGGTGTTCTAGGACAAAACGGTATCATGTCCATGCCAGATATGTTGGAATGTTTAAAATGAAATTTCCTCGTGCATGAAGTTTATCAAATAAACAAGAGATACTGAGGGAGCAGGTTCCCAAACAAGACGGTACAAGACGAATTTCTCTTGCGTCTGGATCACGGATATGCCTTCAGTCCCTTCACTTCCATGGCGCAATATTTATTTTTGTCCGGGATGACATAGAGCAGATAAAACCCTCTAGTCATTGCAGCAAGGATTAACTCATTGGGTGTCGGTAGCGATTTTAGTCGAGGTGATTCCTGCAGGAATCACTCGACCAAAATCGCTACCGACACCAAAGGGTTAAATGTTTTTGCTTGAGCATTTCAGATTGAGTACACGTCAAGGGAGATAAATCGATCAGTGTTGCCCATACATGTTTCCGATCAGTGATACAGACTTATTCATGGTATGCTCTAGGAGACTGCTGTATTAATTACCCTTTACTTAACCCCGTAACTGTCGAGAAAAAGTGAACAGGATCCAGCTGCAGGAGACACAGTTCCTCATGAGCCCCCGCGACTGCGGAGAGCTCATGAGGATCTATGCCTCTTCCTGAGACCAGCTGGTATCCATCTTTCTTGGACGGGGTTGGCTTTTTGTCGTTGGATGAACAAAGACTTCAGAAACAAAAATGTACGTACAGTGACAGGGAGAAATTTTGTTAACTTACAACCTACCAAGTAAACCCTTTCACTGCCAGTGGACGAGGACAGTATTTTCTGAAATCTTTGTTAAATTTAACTCCAAAGAGCCGCTGCCGTCCAAGGAACAAGGGTTTAACCCTTTCCTGCTACTGTTTATGAGATCTTTGTTAACGGAAGGACCTAAAGCCACAACCGTCCAGGGGACGTGGATGAAAATCGGTCTCCGCAAGATGCGTAGATCTTCACGAACAATTGCGGGGGCTCATGAGGATCTGTACCTCTTGCAGCTGGGTGGTGTTCGCGTTTTCTCGGCCGTGAAGCGGTTACTTTGGTGTCAGCAAGAGGCACAGACCTTCACAGTGTGGGACTCGTGATGATCTACGTCTCTTGCAGTTAACCCTTTTCATCCTGATACACTAATCTTGAAATTAATTTGAATACGATAGTTCAAGGGTGGTGCCAGAATAGCTTGGCGCCTGTGGCGCCAAGCTATTCTGACAGCACCCTTGAACTAAACTGGTCGAGCTATCTCCTAATCTGTAATGCAGCCTTCATAGGACAATAAGAAAATTTGAGAAAATCAGCCTCAGAATGTAATGGGTTAAATAGGCTCAGTTTTCCTCCTCACTGAGGTTCACCAGTCGATAATCTAGAGCTAAGTCGATCTGAGGCAGTCGCACGTAAAACGGGTACAGTGGTGTTTCCACTCTTTGCTTTTATCTGACACCTGACGCGAAATTAATCCAGTACATCCGGAATATGACTGATAAGGAATGCGGAGAACCGTACTGCGCAAAACAGACTAGCCAATACAGAAACAAGATATTGTGGTTAACTGCAGCATCAATCCAACACAAATTTCTTTTTGGCCGGAGGCATTGAAACCTGTCAGAAGTCTGTCGTTCAAAATGCACAATAATGTTTCAACTTTCAAATATGCGATCGATCATGCTGGGACGTTTGTCATGCCAAAAAGCACGACAAAGTTAAACTTGTAAAGTCTGTCAAATGATTTGCAAGTCCGCCCAAATCTTAAATCTATCCCCATTTCCCGCCAGAAAATCCGTGTCAAATTCCGAATGAATTTCCAAATCTGCAGATAAAACCGCAGAGACGCCACAAGAACAGAAGGCATGTGGGTGACGCAAAGGATTAACACACTCAGCCCGGCGCACGCATTTCCCACATTTTGGAGGCGTCATCTAACGACTATGCACCTGTTGCAAGAGATGGATCGACCATGATAATTCAAGGGTAGTGCCAGATTAGCTTGGCGCCGACAGGCGCCAAGCTAATCTGGCACTACCCTTGAATTATCATGGTCGATCCATCTCCTGCTGTCAGTGCGTCAGGGCTGAATGGGTTATACTTTGTCCTGACGTAAAGTCAGAGGAAACAAGTAATAAACATCAATAATTCTACAAGACGCATACATTTTTATGAGACCCTGGTGCCACACGGGCTCATGAGAATCTGTGCTTGTCAGTAGTCGGTAGGTACATGATTCAGTTATTCACACGCCGCACACGGAGAAGTAACCGGCGTCAGACCCAGGGGTCATTAGCATGAGTGAGCTTAGTCCTGCGTAAGCCACTAAGCAAGATGCGGAGGACCTTGCTTATTGGCTGGCGGTGGACTAAGCTCACTCATCATGCAACTGGCCCCAGTTACACACAATCGGCAACAGCTGAAAGGGAAAAAATCGACAGGTTCGACAACTCACGCAGCGTTTAAACCTCGATTATCTCCCGCATATTCGCAGCTAGGTGAAAGTCATGTACATGTGCGCGTTGTGTGCTCGGGGGTGGGGGTGGAGTGAGAGAGAGGGGGGGGGGGGGGGGGGGGGGAATAATGGAATGGGAGGCAGGATGCGGTATGATGCACGCAAACATACCTGGCACTAAAGTAAATACGCGCAAACACTTTCTGCTTTGCTAAAGTCCAACTGAGAGATATCAATCCTAATCAACCCTTGTAGGTAGGGCCGCAGGCCCATAAGAACCTGTGCCTCCTTCTGACATAATTTACGCCTTTGCTTCCAAACCAGATGAAGGGTGCTCAACGTACGACCGAAAACACACAGAAACCGTCTATGGCACTCAAATGCCGACTAATGCACATCATCAGTGGCAAAACATAATACCTGTCGCGTGAAACCCTCAACTGCTTCTACCTCTGACAAACACAGACGTAAATATTCCTCACGAGCAAAAGGGTAGAACCTCATGTGTCCCTGTGGAATGCAGGGGCATTTAAGGTTCTACGTCTCTTGCCGACGGAAGGACTTTGCTAGAAGACTGTAATGCGGCTGTAAAAAGGGAGAAACGCCGAGCAAATTCGTGGATTTCCCTTGGCATTTCCTCTCCTCAGGCGTCAAAACAACGCAAAGAGCAACAAGAATACAGTGTGCATGTCACTTATGCCATGATAGGCTTTGCCGCCACTGTAATGTGCTGGTGATATTCGCAATTTATTAACTCGTTTACCGGCGAGAAACAGTCAACATCGCCTATTGATGGTTTGAGCGTGTAACGCCGTGCAAATGACCACCTCACGGACAGCCATCCAACTGCGTGAGGCGTAGATCCTCAAGAGACCCAGCAGAAGCGGGGGCTCATGAGGGTCCACGCCTCTGTTGGGTTCTATCCCGTAACTACAATCCTTGGGAGACTGGGGTTTGGCCGCGTTTAACTGTCCCTTGCCAGCTGACGCAGATTGTGTCAGTTTGTGCAATCTTTGTTTATTCAACACCAAAACCCTATCTACCCCAGGAACATGGATTCAAAGTTATGTTAGCAAGAGGCAAAGATCCTCATGAGCCCCCGCAACTGATCTATACCTCTTGCAGTTGGGTGGCATTTAAATTTTTTCGCCACTGGACGGGATAATCCATTCACTGCCCAAAACAAATGGAATACGGTAAAACTGCAAAAGGTAAAGATCCTCATGAGCCCAGGCAATGGCGGGGGCTCATAAGGATCTATACCTCTGACTAGAAGTTCTTTGAATCCATTTTTTTCGTGCACGGCTGGGGATCTTTGGTTCACGAAGATGTCAACAACAGAATCTGCGTCCACTGGCAGTGAAGGGGTTAATCTACCAGGTTTTGGGAAATGACACAGCATGTGTGACGGGAAGGGAAGGGGCGTCAGTAAAGGGGTTAGTATCATCATCATATGGATACCCTTTGCCGCATTTTGTTCTCATCGGCCGTCCAAGTAAAAAGCAGGTTTGTTCTACAGCACGCAGGTTAAAAAAGATGGGCTTGTTCCATTCACCTCTGTTTTACCAAACGGTAATATTCTCAAATGGGTCGGTTAACAGGTTGCTCGGCTGTGTAGCATTTCCGGTTTGGCCTTTCAGAGAAGTGTTTACGTGTGCGCGTTGGAAAGATTTTTGCGAAGTTTTCGTGTATATGCATAGATATTTTGTGTAGCCATGTAGTTATTTAAGTGTTCTGTTTTCAAGTGTATCTCAAGCTAATAACACTATTTCTACACTTTGTTTGGTCTCTACTTTTGGGTGGCAAACTATTCTCATGTTATTTATGAAATGTTTGAGACAACAAAACTTGTATTGCTGCACCATACATGTATACATTAATATAATAATACTGAAAACAATGAAAGAATTGCGAGTAATGCATTCTAAGGATAATTCATGACACAAACACAAAAAATTGACAATCTGCCAACAAACTCTTTAATTTTATCAGCATGACAATAAATATGAATTACTGGGTACATTACTACAAGTTTCACTATTGTACCGACAAAACAGAACAAAATAAGTTTCACTATTGTACTGACAGAACATAAAAAGTTGGAGGAAAAAAAAACAACATAAAAACAAAAAAAACACATTTACACAAAAGTTGAAGATCACACACGCCCATGATACAAAAAGCGTATGAAAATATCAGGGCGTGAGTGAGACAACAGCCTGCTGGCATCAGTAGGTAGGCCTTAGAGTCGGTAGTCCTAATCCCTACCAAAAATATGGGGATATAACTTCAACGGAGATTTTGATACGTGCAACAAAACGCTGCGCAAAATAACTATCTCCGCCACGGTTTGGTCCGCTGACGATGAGGAGTACCGGCAATTTAAAGCAAAACTTCCTCGAAACACACATGAACTAGACATAAAAATTCAGACTGACTTGTGTCGCTCGAGTGTGTACGGCCGGCCGATAAAAAACAGGCCATTTCATCGGATAGTGTGCGATGCAGATACACTTTTTTACAAACAAAAAGGTTTCAAACACGAACAATAACGGCGAATGAAAGGTTTGTGGTCAAAACATGGCATTTGCAACAAGTCATACAGCTTTTTTTCGTTGTTGTGGCAACCTTTTACTGCGCAATGTCGGCCGCTAGATCGGGAACTTGTGTAGGGTTTTGTATTCACAGCTTCCATGTTTGCTAGCAAAACCGGAAGTCGTCCCCAGTAGGTCGAAGGTCATGTTCAAAATGGCCGCACCCATCATTTCTAATTAAAAAGACGTGAATACAAACGCATGTCCGTTGAAAGGTCCTGTGGCAAAGTTGAAGTGCGCCTGAATCGCTTATATAGTGTTCAGGTCGCACTCCATAGGCAACAGCTGTCCCTGTCCTCATTAACTTTGGTACCGGTTTCAGTCAGGCCACTGTATAAATTTCAAATACAAGCGATCAAAATTTCCGAAACCTCAGTAGCTGAGCTGACCCTTCGCACCACGTGAATGTCCTGTGTCTGTCTTGCACTGTGTTTGTTTGTTCTTCAGAGTGAATGCGTGTGTGTCACGTGAGCGTGCGTGTTGGATTCAGTTCGCGGCGCTTTGAGCCCATTCGCCGAATTGGGAAAAAGCTCCTATATAATAACCGGTATATTATTATTATTAACTCATTCTGCCCGCGACACACCACAGCAAGATATGGCTCGACCGTGATAGTTCAAGGGTGGTGGCAGAATAGCTTGGCGCCTATAGGCGTCAAGATGTTCTGCCACCACCCTTAAACTATCATGGTCGATCTGTCTCCTGAATTGTAATGCAGTCCTCAGAAGATAACTCCAAAATGTGGGTATTTCGTACCTCGGGCGCAATGAGTTAACACGCGCGTTAGGACTATCCATTATGACTTCGGTACCGTGGACGTTGAACCCCGAGCTAATCAAGCAATCATATTTGAATCTTTTGGCAGTGGCTCTAACTCCTTGAAAGCGTCCTGCATCAGCAGCTGCGAAAGTGTCGTATAGCGTTGCCGGATGCGGAACCCCTTGAATGAGTTAACGTCGCAATGCTGGCACGTACCACCCGTGAATCATCACCCTGCTGAAGTCTGTGAGGGTCACAACGAATCGTGCGCCAAAATTTTTGATCATCCTTAAAGCGTTCACAGCATTAAGTCTTCACGTGAAAAAACAACACAAAATCATAATCAACAATAACAATTCAACCGCATTAGTGACCGGAATCTTCCAAATCATCAAAGAATCACCAGAATTATTACTCGAGTTCTCTTAATCCTACAACGTCATATTTCACGATCGACTGCATTCTGACGAGGGTTTGATGACGATTCCACCGGTGCAAGCAATCCCAGCGGGCCTGCGCTAAACGGGCAACAATGAGACAAATTCATTATCTAATGGGTCTTCATTACGGCTGTATTGACTTTGCAACCATAAGCGTTCTCACTGACCCAGCGCTTCATTCAGTTCTTTTACAAAAATCTCTTCTTTTTTTTTCTTCATGGGTTTTGCCACTGACCTTCATATTTTGTTGACAGCAAACTCGTTCACCGTGAAACAGGCACAGATATGCTCGTAATCGCCCGTACCCCTTGTCGTGTCAGTAGCGGTTTTTGTCGCGATGATTTCTACAGGAATCACCGCGACGAAAATCGCTACCGACCCCAAGGGGTTAATTCTCATCGTTTCATTTCAGACGCAATCGTCTTTATACGTTACAGTGAGCCGCAAAGTCCAAAATCACAGACCAGCAAACATTTATGACGATTTCCTAATGTCTGTTTCCTGTGGCTGTCAGTAGCCTTTTTTGTCGAGATGATTCCTACGGGAATCATAGCGACAAAAAACGCTACTGATAGCAACGGGGTAAAGTAATCATCTGGGGGAAAAAAGCGCCATCGACAACCAAGGGGTTAACACGCTACGTTTATGTGTGTGCTTGTCTGTGACTTTGGACCATACGGCTTCCAGCCGTAAGGTCAAAAATCACAGACCAGCACACATTCAAAATCAGTTTCTGAGACGGAGGAGTTTGTCGGGGTGTCACCCATACACTTGCTACTCATGAAGGAACTTCGATCATTGCACAGCGGCCCGGAAACATCATCAGCTGAAATATCAGCCTTATCACTCAATAAAAACTCAGCCGCCGAAGTACAGAAGCACCGGAAATTTGTAATATTATTAGAGAGCAGAAGACATGGAAGCATCCCGAAAGGCCGGAAATCCCCTGGTGTACAGGTTTAAACTGATAAAGTCAGTATCAGTATTACGCGCACGAGTTTAGCGCGAAATCGAACTTCGAGGCGGAGCGAACGGCCTCTGGCTCCCCAGCAGTTATCAGGCCGGCGAGCAAATCTATTCAGCACAGCTGTGCGCGAGCCAGCTACAGCCAAGGGACTATACATGACGTCGGCCGGAGTTTACTTTATCATTGTCGGCGAGTTTTCTTTTTCTTTTTTCTTTTTATGTTTTCACGTCTTTTCTGCACGGTAACCATAACCTGAGTATAGATTGTGCCGCCTGTGTGCCAGGTGACTTCAAAAGGTTTTATCGTGTTTCGCGACCATGACCTACGTTTGGGCACGGGGTAGAGTGACTTTGGGCGTACGTCCAGGCAAATCACTGCAGCTGAACGCAGTACTGAGAGCATTGTTGCCGCCACGGAAGAACTCGATAAAGAATTGTTGACGACATAGCTGCAGCACTTCGTGGCATGACCCTTTCAGAGTGATTATAAAACAAACCGAAGGAAGCAAAACGCCTTGTGTAGACTCTGTCGAGTCATTCCAACCGTCAAATCGTTATGACATGAAACAGGTATCACACGACAGCGAGCTAAATAGGTTAAACCATTCAGCCCTGACGCACTACAGCAGGAGATGGATCGACCATGATAATTCTAGGGTAGAGCCAGATTAGCTTGGCGCCGACAGGTGTTCGGGTGTCAGGCGCCAAGCTAATCTGGCACTACCCTTGCAGTCGATCCGTCTCCTGCAACAGGTGTATAGTCGTTAGATGACGCCTCCAAGCTGTGGGAAATACGTGCGTTGAACTGAATGAGTCAAACCATGGTCGCTGATGATTTACGATCTCGACTTGTTTTGACACAGTTATAGCTCCGAGGCAGAGCCTCGGAGCCAGAACTTGCGTGTCAAAAGCAAGTCTCGACTCGTAAATCACAACCACTCAAGGCTTAACATATCCTTAACCCGTTCAGTGTCTAGAAAATATGAAGTTCGTCCAAATGTAAGAGGTATAGATCCTCATAAACCCTGCAGTTACAAGGGCTCACGAGGATCCTATGACTCTTGCTGAAACCACCACGCCTCTTGCTGAATCCATGTTCCTGGGAAAGCTTGGGCATGCTGGTGTTCAATTAACAAAGAATGCGGAAATACAATCGGTGTCAATTTGGTTCTCATTCGAGACGTGCCGCCTCCGGATACGCGGCTTATGCTTATGCTTATGCCGCGTATCCGGAGGCGGCACGTCTCGAATGAGTTAAAATGACCTGGTCTGGGGACTTATTATGCCAGTCATGCTTGTCACATAATTTATTCCTGATGGTCCCCTGTGATTTTCAGATCAAGACTGACTGATGATCACATAAACTGTGCCCCACGGGACTCTATAGGCAATGATAGCACAAAAGATATGACAGATTTGCCCGTGAAGTGAACATTTTCAGCGACAAAGCCACGGACATGACGGGAACAGGGCAGAGCGCGGGTGAGAGATGTAAACCGGCATTGCTGGAAAAACACAAACGCACTGCCAGTGAAGACCATACGAGAACAAGCAGATAAAGACGACGATTGTTCGCAGGTGAATGGGGGCCCCAGTGAGCAAAAGGTCCTCGGGCCGATATACGGGTGGGCCCGCGCCCTGCGCGGGCCCACTGCGGCCGACCGTATATCGGCCCGGGATAAAGGCTTTGATGTGTGTATGTGTGTATCGTTGCACGCTGGAAACCCAAGGTGGTTTTGAGTGGAGTATACTTCTTACAGCTGTTCGGGTGTCAGAAATGCGGTACAATGCGGGGGATGGGGTGGATATATTGGCGAGACCAAGAATTCTTGGATAGGGTGCACGGACACTTTGCCACTACATGGTTAATGTGCGTGTTGGTTTTGTGAATTCGAACCAAAAACCACAGACCAACACGCCGTCGTGAACATTAAGGACACGAGGCCAAGGAGATAAATAAATAAATATTAAATATGAGGGGGAAAAGTCCACGAATTACCTACATGTGTCATGTAACACCATGTAAAAAATAAAACTCGCCGCGATCTAAGAGAAAATACGAACATGCAGGTAGCAACACGATTTTTGTTGAAGACAGTCCCTAAAACATTACCAATGCGGCTTTCTTTGCAGCGTATTCAGACACAGCACGTCTCGAATGAGTTAAAGAAATCGGTTGAATGGTTAACCCCTTCACGGCCTGTGGACGCAGACCGTGTTTTTGAAACATCTATACATATCAAGGTGAATTACTCAGCGCTGGATATACAAACAGTTAGATCCCCTGCCCCCGCCAGCCCACAGAAAAATACGCAGGTAATAGAGAACAAGACGATCATATACATCCCTAAACAGGATGCCTCAGGTCAAGCCTTTGACCCATGTCTTTTTCTGGAACCTAGGAAGTAGGCAGGAGAAACACACATACACAAATGTCAAGGTGCACTACTAAATATGGTCGGGTATATATCAAGAAATCCCACAGTAGATGCACAAGACAATACATAACAATGTCACGTAACAATACACATTTTGCCTCGAGTTACATAACGGGGGCAGGGGATCTATCTGTTTGTATGTCCAGCTCTGAGTAATTCCCCTTGGTATGTGTACTGTACTACCAGGGCTAGCCTCACCTGCCTGGTATTTGAGTATTCTGAAATCTGTTAAATCCAGCGCCAAACCCAGCCGTCCAAAGGACGTGGATAGAAAGCGATGTCGGCAAGGGGCGTAGATCCTCATGGGCCCCCACAACTGAGGGGCTCATGAGGGTGCATGTCTCTTGCAGTTGGACTGCGTTCAGATTTTTGCGCCAGTAAGGGGATTAAGGTTCCAAATCGCAGACCGTTACAAAACGGGTGGGTGGATGGTTCTGATAGGCTAAAGCAAATCGTACAGTGATCTACCACAAAATGGACCAACAAAATACTAATAATTAGTTATCTGGGTTTAACGCCGAACCGGCGACCAAGGCGAAAAAACAACAACAACTTCTAATAGAATATCTAAAGATTAACTGACTTCCAACATAGCCTGCATCCATTTTCTTTTTACCAGGAGACGTGTTGCCTGAAAACATGCCAGACAGGTCGGGTTGTACCAACTCCACGGCAGTAAGGCGTTTCAATTTGCTGTTGGGAATGTCAAGCGTTTGTCCACGGATATATTACACCTCTAAGGGACCGTCTGCATCTGCTTCAATCAAAGAAACACGGAAGTAATTTATGTGATAAGCAACGGACAAATCTTTATGCCCTCCTCTACAACCTGCGGAGGCCCAAGAATATCCACGTCTCTCGCGGGCTAACCCTTTCACTACGACTGGAAGCAGACTGCGTTTCTGAAATCTTCGATAAGACAAAACCAAGGGCTTTAGATGTCCAAGGAACGTGGATACAAAGTGGTTTCAGCAAGAGGCATAGATCCTCATGAGCCCCGGCAAAGGCGGGGGCTCATGAGGATCTATACCAGCTTGCAGTTGGGTGGAGTTCCATTTGTATTGGCAGGGAAGAGCTTAAAAGCTTATCAGTGCTTTGACTAATTCGCTGTTTGTAGTGTGAACTCCGCTGTCAGTGTAGTGAAGATAAGTTAACACAGCAAACAAAAGACCTTCGTTAACCTGCTTGTCAAGACTGACCCATATCACAAACTGACGCGCACACTATTATGAATTCAGGTTAGTAGACAAGTGCCCAGATAAAGTTTCAGAAAACAAAGCAAGTGTGGGCCTTAGGAATACTTAGTAGCACTGAGGAGCAAGTGATTGACAGTGCCGTATGCTTCAGTCAACCTACTTTCCGCTCCAGGATGCACAGTAGTAACTGCTGTTGCGTTGAATGATGAAAGCGGCTAATTACTGTTAGGAAGAGGTCCCGATTTCACACCTGTGTATGCTCAAACGCATGAAAATGTTTTGGGAGAAGAGAGAGAGAGAGAGAGAGAGAGAGAGAGAGAGAGAGAGAGAGAGAGAGATGAGAGAGAGAGAGAGTGTGTGTGTGTGTGTGTGTGTGTGTGTGTGTGTGTGTGTGTGTGTGTGTAGGGGGGGGGGGGGGGCGTCGTTTAACCCTGCTGCAAAACACAGTTGTTGAAATTCCCTAGTGTGGAGTTGTCTGAACTATGAACACTGAACACCCCCCCCCCACACACACACACACACACACACACACACACACACAAAGAAAAATAAGACAAAAAGTCAGAAACGACATCTCACAAGATAGTTTAAGGGTTTAAGCGCCAAGCTGTTCTGGCCGATGACCCTTGAAATATCATGGTCGATTCGTCTATTGCTGTAGCAGAGTGTCATGGTTGAACGAGTTAATGCTTTATCTTTATCCTAAATAAATATTTACCCTGTGTAAATCTTTACGCTGAATAAATCTCTCTCTCTCTCGCTCTCTCTCTCTCTCTCTCTCTCTCTCTCTCTCTCTCTCTCTCTCTCTCTCTCTCTCTCTCTCTCTCTCTCTCTCTCTCTCCTCCCCCCCCCCCCCTCTCTCTCTCTCGTCACGACAGCAATGGGCACGTTTGGGAACCCCAAGGTCCGGGCAAAGCTGGTAACATTTGCTTTGGACTTACCATGCAACCGTTGTCCCATACCCAACCCAAGTTGTGGTTGCACCGCTGGTATGTTAGCATTCTGAAGTGAAGGGTGCCCGATTTCTTTTTTGGGTTCAGGGTAGATAAGTTGCCTTGAAAGAACTGGATGCCTTTTATACTCAGGGTTATAAAGCTATTAAAGAATGCATCAAATGGGGACGGAAGCGACTGTCTTCCCCGCAGCAGAAACACTGACCTGACATGTTCTGCCCTGCATCCATCTTCGTAACCACCCCCCGCCCCAGCCCTACCCTCCACCCCTTCTGTCCCCGTCATACACACACACGCACACTCAATGACATGCGTGCATACAAACACGGATCGACTCCCTGGATTCCCAAAGTATGGACTATAATCATATTTAATCCGAACGCTATCGATTCGCTCGTCAAGCTGAACCACGGATGAAATCCAGAACAGAAATGTCCCTGCCAATAAAATAACACGAAAAGGCGAGAAAAAATAAACAAGCTTAGAAAGGACAAGACTAGTACAACACAGTTTCTTAATTTTTCGGGTTAACCCATTCAATCCTGACGCACTACAGCAGGAGATGGGTCGACCATGATAATTCAAGGGTAGTGCCAGATTAGCTTGGCGCCTGTCGGCGCCAAGCTAATCTGGCACTACCCTTGAATTATCATGGTCGACCCATCTCCTGCAACAGGTGCATAGTCGTTAAATGACGCCTCCAAAATTTGGGAAATACGTGCGTCGGGCTGAATGAGTTAAACCTTTTTTTCTCAAAATGGACACACAGACATCCAGAAATGTTCGGATCTACTTTTTCTTGCACAGACCGATACAGAGAACTTAGTTCCTTCAACTCATCCTTCAAAAAGATAAGTACGCGTAGACCACTTCAGTCTATATGAATATTATGTAAAAAGGGCTTCACCCCTTCGCTGCCAGTGATGACGAATTTCGCGTCTGAAACCCCTGCACACTGACCGACATTTGCGTGAAGAACACAGATTCAAGATTCAATGGAATCACAAATATTCATAATGAACACGGGACTAACAAGAGACAGCGGGGGCTCATGAGGATGTATGTCTCTTGCAGATGGGTAGCGTTCGCCTTTCCCTGGCAGTGTTATAAACCGAAAATTTATGAACTGTGTTGTCCATGTCATTTCCGGCTATTTTTTGTTTTCATTTCGGATTTTCATTCCGCCCTGTTGGGAATTTCTTTGACGCAGGCTTAGTGGACTTACGAACCTCATAAGAACTTTTCGCGACACGAGTTGACGTCTGCAAGGACCACGACTGTGTGCACCAAATGCGGGAGACGGATCGACCATGACAGTTCAAGAAAGGATAGTGTCAGATTGGTATGGCGCCTTCCCAGGCGCCGAGCTAATCTGGCACCGCCCTTGAACAGTCGTAGTCGATCCATTTCCCGTTGTAGCATCAGAAGAGTGAATGCGCAATGAAAGGTCTGAGTTTCCTCGCTGTAGAGGGTCACTTTCTACTGTCTTTGAACTAAATCGGATTAACCCCATCACTGCCGGGGAGAAAAAAGACCACCCCGCTGCAAGAGGTATAGATCCTCATGAGCCCCCGCAACTGCGGGGGCTCATGAGGATCTATATCTCTTGCTGAAACCACTCTGTATCCACGTTCCTTGGACATCTGGGAATTTTTGACGTTGACGTTATGTACAGTGAATTTCAAAATACACAGTTTGCGTCTGCTAGTAGTGAAAGAGTCGAGGCCGAATGAATCCTACAGTGTAGCAAAATGACAGGCTACAGCGCGCACAAACTCACAAAAAAGAAAGGGGGACATGCATTTTGACCTGACAATTCGGCTGTGACATACACAAGACACGCTGGCGCAAATTTTGCACAAGCATACAATGCACCCGAATCTGGACGAAGCATAGATTCTCGCGTGCCCTTAACATGTAGGGGCTCACGAAGACCTGTGCCTGTTGGGGACCATTTGCTTTTTGTTTTCTTTGGCGAGGTGGGTTACAAAGAACACCAGGATACAAAGTTAAAAGCACCCATCCCACCCAGGACGTGCACCATGTTTTGTTTGAACACAAAGTGAAAAAGTAGGACGCACAATGACACAGCTGTAGGCACAGGCACGGGATGATCGTGGCATCATTGGCCACCTCTTCACATGGGTGGTAGTAAATAACACCTACCCGTCTTAACCCCTTCACTGCCAGGAAAAAGTCAATACGATCCAACTGCAAGAGACATAGATCCTCATGAGCCCCCGCGACCGCGGGGGCTCATGAGGATCTTTGCCTCTTGCTGAGACCAATGTGTATCCCTGTTTCTTGGACGGTTTTGGCTTTTGGTCGTTGAATGAACACAGATTTCAGAAACACAAATGTACGCACAGTGGCAGGGAAGGGGTTAAGAGGTGACTAATAACACAACGATCAATCCGTGCCTGTAGCTGAGGAAGAGCCACGGGGTAACTCTAGTTTTTGGTAAAGCAAGATTTCACTGCATTACAATGAAAATCTCAATTTTGGACCAAAAAAGGGCAGACGTGCTCTAGAGAGTGACAAAAAAAAATGTAGACCGTCAGGTTCCTAGCCAGCAAAATCTCCTCAAGCCGACATCAGCCTGTTGTTGGACCCGTATACACACCAAGGTCCTCTAACCCGAAGGCCGCAATGTGGAGGTGTCACCTTACGAGTATGTACCTGTTGCAGGAGATGGATCGACCATGATAATTCGAGGGTAGTGCCAGATTAGCTTGGCGCCTAATGGCGCCAAGCTAATCGGGCACTACTTTCGAATTGTCATGGCCGATCCATTTCCACTGGTACACAGTTAACACAGGTGCATCTAAGGTGTCACAACCGCCATTGCTTCGTGTGATTGAGCGGAAATACAGGAACGAGTAGGTTTTAATTGGATTTCAACAATTCTAAGACTGTTTTATTCATCAAGGGCACATACAACTCTACTGCGCCTTTTAGCAAGGTGACGTTTTGCTGCACGCGCGTATTGTGAGAATATTACGCCTAGTGCAAAACACCCCGTAAAACATTACGTGCGTGCCAGCCTGTGGTTTTGAACCTTACGGCCTTTGGCCGTAAGTTTCAAAATCACAGACCATCACACATATAAATTGTCTCACGAGATAAGAGTCAGATAACATATTTGGCCTAATATTCTGCCTCGGGCATTGCGTTTTAGGACAGTTCATAACGCACTGGTATGTTGGGGTTTTTTTGGAGGGGTTTTTTGGTGGTTGTTTTGGGGTGGTTTTTTTTTTGGGTGGGAGGGGGGGTGCGGGGGGGGGGGGGGTGGAGAGGGTGGTGTGTGTGTGTGTGTGTGTGTGTGTGTGTGTGTGTGTGTGTGTGTGTGTGTGTGTGTGTGTGTGTGTGTGAGGGGGTCGGGGTGGTGGTGGGCGATGTTATTTCGTCGGTGTTTTTTTGTGTGTTGAAATTGCGGTACGTGCCAAGTGTACTAAGTGCGAATAAAAGATGATAGATAAGACAATACCGATGAAAACACACGTGAACATCCTTTAGGAAAGTGTATTGAATTAGCATGACGTGCGGCTCATAACTGATAACACTTCAAATGCTAAATTTGTTAAGCCATTGCAAGAGGACCCCAGGCTTCACGGAACGATGAGGATCATCGCTTTTTCATTTTGCTTAGTTAGCTTGATGGCTAGAACAACTACAACACAAGTGTGCTGTGCTTGGCTTTTCTAACGTGATTCTTTCATACGCTTCAGTGTTGGTCACCTTGGGCTGGATTATAGACAATGGAAGAACAGCACCCAATATATATATCTCAAACTGATTCGACGTCTTTTCAATACTCAGACAAGCACGCCATAAAACTTCAGGAGATAATGACAAAATGGCTTAGTTTCTATGATGCAGTCCTTTCAGCGTTATGTAGTTCGAACTGAGAAACTTCAATATCACACCCTGGACGCACAGAATGTACACAAATACACACGAACGTGTTAAGATTAGTGTCCTAGTGAATGGTTCTTGGGGCAGAGTTTGCATCAAAACAATAAACCAGGGAAGATTGAAGTCACGGACGGGGGATCAGTTAGAGAGTAGCCCGGCTGAGAAGAGCCAATATATGAAATTGCGTCCACGTTCTAACGTGTTTGACCCCAGAGCTTATCAAGCCCGGTATCCAATAACAAGGAGTGGAGAAAGGACTAACCGGTGAAACTAAGCAAAATGAAAAAGCGATGATCCTCATCGTTCCGTGAAGCCTGGGGTCCTCTTGCAAACGGATGGCTTGGCCATTGGCTTAACAAATTTAGCTTCGACACACGGCAGCAGAAGAGCGACTGACCATGATAATTCAAGGGTAGTACCAGATTAGCTTGGCGCCTAATGGCGCCAAGCTAATTTGGCCCTACCCTTGAGTTATCATGATCGATCCGTCTCATGTAACTGATACATAGTTGTAGGTGACAACTCCAGAATGTGGGAAATGCGGTCTTGGGGCTCAATGGGTTAACCCTTTAGATATCGGTAGTGCTTTTTGTTGCCATAATCATCGCGACAAAAAAGTGCTACCGACAGCCAAGTGGTTAATCACACACCATCTCACACACACACACACACACACACACACACACGCACGCACGCACGCACGCAAGCACGCACGCACGCACGCACGCACACACACACACACACACACACACACACACACACACACACACACACACACACACACACACACACACACACACGCACTCAATGATGTCGCCCACGTGCGAAATCGTAAATACACAGGTATCAAAGTTACCCATCAACGCGGCTATCTCCGGGTGTCAAACGTTTGATTTAGTGGGCCATTGACTGACTTACCATGAGAATTATTACAAGGGGGTATTGCGTACTGTCCACAAACACAATCGTATTTGGTTTTAGTTGCTAAGAAACACACTGAATTCACATGAATGTTTCGGATGAGGAGCGGCCTTCAACTCGGCGAGAACCTTAAACAATGTCACGCCTTGAAGATGTGTGTGCTGGTATGTGATTTTGGACCTTACGACTGGAAGCCGTAAAGTCCAAAATCACAGACCAGCACTGCCGTGAATGACCACACTAATAATAATAGGCTTATCGGGAAGTGTCGAGCGTGGTGATGTGCGGTGGTCGTGGAAAAATGTATACAGCTCTGCTCAGATAAGGAACCAAAGAATTTCGTACCCACGTGAATAAGCCACGCTATTAGTCCGAGTCCGAAATAGCTCAGGCGGTTAAACGTCGGAGCAGGAGAGCGAAGTGAATCGCCGGGTCGTGGGTTCGAATCCCGTCCCGGCCCCGGTAGCTGGACTCACAATCCAGGGGAAAAAACGGATTTGTTCAATAGCATGTCCGTTGAAAGGTCCTGGTAAATCAAAGTGGCACAGTTGGAGTGCGCCTGAGTTGATCAGTGTTCAGATCGTACTCCATAGGCAATAGATTTCCCTGTCCCCCATAACCCGCCCGTCAGGGCCGTCCATGATCACCTCGGTGCTGTGGACGTTAAACCCGAACTAACCAGCTATTAGTCCCATCCACGCATTGTACCATCAGCCTATCAAACTGCAGGAAACCGGCTTCGGAAATAACAAAGCGTCAGGCTACCCACATGTTTGTTGGGACAAAGCGTCAGGCTACCCACATGTTTGTTGGGACAAAGCGTCAGGCTACTCACATGTTTGTTGGGACAAAGCGTCAGGCTACTCACATGTTTGTTGGGATAAAGCGTCAGGCTACCCACATGTTTGTTGGGACGTATATAACAAAGCGTCAGGCTACCCACATGTTTGTTGGGACAAAGCGTCAGGCTACTCACATGTTTGTTGGGATAAAGCGTCAGGCTACCCACATGTTTGTTGGGACAAAGCGTCAGGCTACCCACATGTTTGTTGGGACAAAGCGTCAGGCTACCCACATGTTTGTTGGGACAAAGCGTCAGGCTACCCACATGTTTGTTGGGACGTATATAACAAAGCGTCAGGCTACCCACATGTTTGTTGGGATAAAGCGTCAGGCTACCCACATGTTTGTTGGGACAAAGCGTCAGGCTACCCACATGTTTGTTGGGACGTATATAACAAAGCGTCAGGCTACCCACATGTTTGTTGGGACAAAGCGTCAGGCTACCCACATGTTTGTTGGGACAAAGCGTCAGGCTACCCACATGTTTGTTGGGACGTATATAACAAAGCGTCAGGCTACCCACATGTTTGTTGGGACAAAGCGTCAGGCTACTCACATGTTTGTTGGGACGTACATAACAAAGCGTCAGGCTACCCACATGTTTGTTGGGATAAAGCGTCAGGCTACCCACATGTTTGTTGGGACGTACATAACAAAGCGTCAGGCTACCCACATGTTTGTTGGGACGTATATAACAAAGCGTCAGGCTACCCACATGTTTGTTGGGACAAAGCGTCAGGCTACTCACATGTTTGTTGGGATAAAGCGTCAGGCTACCCACATGTTTGTTGGGACGTATATAACAAAGCGTCAGGCTACCCACATGTTTGTTGGGACGTATATAACAAAGCGTCAGGCTACCCACATGTTTGTTGGGATAAAGCGTCAGGCTACCCACATGTTTGTTGGGACAAAGCGTCAGGCTACCCACATGTTTGTTGGGATAAAGCGTCAGGCTACCCACATGTTTGTTGGGACGTATATAACAAAGCGTCAGGCTACCCACATGTTTGTTGGGATAAAGCGTCAGGCTACCCACATGTTTGTTGGGACGTACATAACAAAGCGTCAGGCTACCCACATGTTTGTTGGGACGTATATAACAAAGCGTCAGGCTACCCACATGTTTGTTGGGACAAAGCGTCAGGCTACCCACATGTTTGTTGGGACGTATATAACAAAGCGTCAGGCTACCCACATGTTTGTTGGGATAAAGCGTCAGGCTACCCACATGTTTGTTGGGACGTACATAACAAAGCGTCAGGCTACCCACATGTTTGTTGGGACGTACATAACAAAGCGTCAGGCTACCCACATGTTTGTTGGGATAAAGCGTCAGGCTACCCACATGTTTGTTGGGACGTACATAACAAAGCGTCAGGCTACCCACATGTTTGTTGGGATAAAGCGTCAGGCTACCCACATGTTTGTTGGGACGTACATAACAAAGCGTCAGGCTACCCACATGTTTGTTGGGACGTACATAACAAAGCGTCAGGCTACCCACATGTTTGTTGGGATAAAGCGTCAGGCTACCCACATGTTTGTTGGGATAAAGCGTCAGGCTACCCACATGTTTGTTGGGACGTACATAACAAAGCGTCAGGCTACCCACATGTTTGTTGGGACGTATATATCCGAAGTTCGTCATAAGCCAAAGAATCTAGAAAAAGTTAGCCTGGACCCCTGGAATCCTTATAATCCTTATTTTGTTATATCAGACTTCCTACAAGCGAGGTTTAGTGTATATAGATGCCAGACTGCTGACTGTACTGAATGAACTAATCATGCTGGAGCACCTCATATTAAACGTGTAAATCTACGTCTGATAATGCATCTGGTGCTCCTACGTAACTTTATGTCTGTATTTAAAGCAGAAATTGACGTACGCTTTGTAAATCTTGCAATGAACGGCGCTCACGGGTAAATATTACTTACTCCCACGCAACAAATAGCTTTTCTCTTGTTCTACGGTGCGTGACCTCTCAGTGCATGAGGCTTTGAAACGGCAGCCATAAAAGTTATAAATCGTCATTCAAGAGTGAAACCGCAACCAACGCGGCCTCCCCAGTACGCAAAAGCTATCGGGGCCGAAGTCAGCCGCCGTGGGCGCGCGCACGACAGTGGATTACACTAACACGACAGTGCGCGGGCCCACGACTGCGGCCGACTTCGGCCAGATAGTATTTTGCGTACTGGGTCTCCCACACCCCCGCCACTAATCCTTGTTTATTGTTTATGCCCAGCCCGAATTATCGTGGGTAATTTACAGCTTTTTTGTATTCTTGAAGTCTTCAAGGTTAGTGTGCATGACCGACCCTGAGAGCACAATCCCACGGCATCTCAAGTCAGTATCCAATTCTTTTATTTCTTAGTGTCCGAAATTCACTGTTACATAACACATACAGGAATGACTTTTGTACTCAAACATTTATTCATTTATTATGTACATCTATGATATAATATATATGTGTGCGCTGGTCTGTGAATTTGTACCTTACGGCCGAAGGCCGTAAGGTCCAAATTCACAGACCAGAGCACATTTTCTTGCGATAAATTTTCTATGAACCGTACATAATAATACTTCGGCCTTTTAAAAGGCAGCTTTCGTTGTCACACATCTGGATTTGTCATCAAGGGAGGTAAATGACCCATGGACGCAAGCTTCTTTGCCGTGACGAGGAAATAACCGCGTGCGACCACCATGCACTGACAGACACTGGAAGGAGGGGAGAAAGGCAGGTTTATGATGCGAATACCACGCAGCTGAACCTTTCGGCATGTTTTCTCACAACTGACGATAGTGACTCTAGGTCAGCCTTGACGCACGGCAAGTGAGCAACCTAATTACCGGGCCATTCTAGGCGATCAAGACTTGAAACGTTCGTTTATGGCTCCAGTACTTCTTTGATTGTTTGTTCGTTTGTTCTTTCTTTCGTTGGTTCGCACGTTCGTCCGTTCGATCGGCCAAGCGGATCTGAGGAGGGGATTCAGGGATTTCGCCCCCCCCCCCCCCTCTACCTCCACATCCCCCAACTCCCCCTCCCCCCCCCCCCCCCCCCACCCATAGGCCCAAAATTCTGTAAAATGCAAAGGCCCTATACAAGAAGTCCCTTTTTATGAGTATGCACGCCCCCCCCCCCCCCCTCCCTCGTTATTTTTTGGTCATAGGAAGCAAGGTCTGACGCCGGTAGGAATCATTGTGACCAAAACAAAAAGAAAATCGCTACCTACAGCCAATCGGCAAACCTTTCTACATTCCTAGCCTACTAGAAATATTTCCCTGATTTATGACTTGAGCAGATTAGCGAGCGAATTGAAAACACTAAAAACTGTCGTCAACAAACCGCATTCATCTGCAAGAGGAACAGATCCTCATGAGCTCCCGCAACTGCGGGAGCTCATGAGGATCTGTGCATCTTGTTGACTGCATCAATTGTGTTTATGCTCCTCCAGGCGAGGAGGTCAGCGGGTGCTAACTCGACAAAGGCATAATGCCTTGTCTCTGGGCGTGTCACTGGTATCTTTCTTACCTTAGCGCGAATGATATAAGAATCATAAGGGTCCTTGCAGGCGTAAGCTGAAATCTGCCCTGACCTCCTGCGTCCAAGGAAATATATGCATTCTACCCAGCAGGAAGCGTAGATCCTCACGAGCCCACACGACCTGCAGAAATGACAATCCGCCGGGTCTCCGGTAGGCAGAAGAAGATATTTTTTGTTTAAAACTAGTGTGCATTCTCGATAAGCATTTAATAAGCACGTAATCAGAGACTGCATAAAATACAGCCCAGGTCTCGGTACCAGGATGTACCTAAAAAGCCTTAATAATTGCTCATGAAACTGATTTAAACTGCCGGGGTTGTGATTCTCTATCAAAATTATAAATCTAATTAAGAAAAGGTAGGCGGGTACGGACGCAGTACGCTACAACTGCTCGCTGGCGTTTGGGTTCCAGGTGAACTTTTCATTGCGGTGCCTCTCACGTCGAAGTCGCTTGAGGGGATGTTCTGCAAGCAGTAGACCGGAGAATCATAACTCTACCATAAACGACTATAATTATATAGGTCATCTCTTTAGCCCCTTCATTGCCAGTGAAAGTGGACTACGTTATTGGACTCGTTGAAGTTCCCGTTGTAAATTCAACGCCAGGGTTTCAGCCGTCAAAGGAACATGGATACAAAATGGTTTCAGCAAGAGGTATAGATCCTCATGAGCCCCCGCAACTGCGGGGGCTCATGAGAATCTATACCTCATGAAGTTGGGTAGTGGGGTTTTTTTCTCGGCAAGGCAGGGGTTAACAACAAGAACCAATCATCTACATAGCGGAAACGGTCGCTCTGACTACGTACAAGCATTAGGAAGACAATGGGCATTTTAGCTCAAGGAAGAGGCTCCTAGCATTTCTGACACTACCGCCGAGCTCTCTCGACTTGTCCATCTCCCGCATTTGGCGTTGAGAATGAGAAAGTTCAGTCACAAATGCCGACAAGGAAAAACGAAATAATAAACCACAATGCTGGGACACGCACGGATCCCACACATCCAAGCATACCAGGGCGGACATTCTAGCCCTAAAACCAATAAACACAATCCTAAGAGCCAAAATTGCTGACCCTTCTTTTGTGTTTGATTATTTTCCGTGTCATGCTGAGGGAGGTACCAGTCTCTTTCCTGTCGAAATATGAGATGACAGTCCTCTTTTTTTTCCCCCTCTTGCTTTAGAACTGATTCGTGTCACTAGGCGAGCGTGTTTCGGTGTAGCTTGAAGACATTTTAGACCCCCCCCCCCCCCCTCTGCATGAACAGCATGTGAATAAATGAGGCCAGGAGTAGGAGCAGATGCTCAGCAGCTCAGGCAGCAAGAGGCGCACAGCATCAATCGTCACCACGCAGTCTGGCTCAGGAAGACGTGTAAAACAGAGGTTATCGCTAAATCAGATATAGGTCAGACATTGCACGGACTTATCATATTCCGTGGATTCATCCATTTCGCTCCATTTGCAGGACGATCTACTCGACCAACGAGACATAATGAGCGACTTAGTGAACTGTTGCTGCCGCTAGGTGGCGTAAACACAGCTAGGGGCTAAACTCGACATTCTCAGTGTTTTAGCTGATCCCTGTCCGTGCACATTATCTTTGGACCTCGCGACATACTGCATGCCACGGGTATGTCGTTTTTCTCAGTGTTCGCAGGCCGGATTTCGTTTTCATCTGGTATATCGCACAGTAGGATTAGTTAGTGTGGTTTACTGCGCTTAGCGTATCCGGATCCTATGTCATCCGATCGGGCACCGAGTTTAGGAGCGATATACCTGCGGCTTGTAGTGTAGCTCGAGTACTGACTACCTATGCACAAGAACAGGTATCACCTAAGACACCGAGAATAGTGACTTTTCCCCTTATCAGAGCAGCGACACCACAAGGCAGCAGGAGAAGACAATTTCGAGGTGCTCCGCGACAGCGAAGCACCTTGCTTAGTGGCTGGCGCAGCACTAAGCTCAGTCATGAAACTGAACCCTGCAGTCCGCTGTGGCGCATGAGGGTCTATACCACTTCCACTTTAATGAGGCTCGCTGTAGGACTGTGTTGTCAAGTGGACAATTTTCCATGAATAAGCTGGAACGTCACAGTTGCTTCTGTTAGCTGCTTTGTATGCCGACGTTAATAACACATGGCCAATGAACTTTTGCAAACCTTTGGAAAATAAAAATAAATAAAATAAAAAGCCAGAAAGGTGTGACAACTTGTGTCCATGCAGGTATGTGATTCAGGATCTTACAGCCCTTGGCTGTAAATTCCAACGAAATCCGCACAGACCAGTACTTTTAGGGCAGACCGACCGATTTTCGAAAAGCAGGTATGCGCTATCCACTCAGAAAGAAAGGACCAGTCGCATGGGTGAGCTTCAATCCTGCGCAAGCCACAAAGCAAGGTGCTCGGCAATAACTACTGCTTAGTGGCTTGGGCAGAACTAAGCTCACTCATGCAACTGAGGCCAAGGGGAGTTGCATGTCAGCAATCATAATCACTTAAAACCTGTTACAGACCAGAAGGGAAAAGACGTAATTGTGCTTCACACGTGTGAAAAAAGCCCCCCCCCCCCCCCCCCCTTCCTCTCTCGCCTTCCCCCAACCCTCTCTTCCATAACCCATCCTCTAACCCGTTTCACTACCTCGTCATCCAAGCGCAGGAGATACATTTTACTGAGGAAAAGGACTAAAGGAGCAAACATGACCCACAATAGATGGGCATCTTGTACGAATGCATTTGAGACACATAGGTTTTATAGGCACGTTTTTACCACACAATTCTACGGTGTCTTCACAGGAACCCGGGACAAATTCTTACAGTGAGCTTGTACCGGACAGGCGAGGGTTCAATAGAAAAAAACCGTTATATTGTATTACGTCAGTGTGACGGGCGCCTCTCCCTCCAGTTTAATGCTCGGGAACGCACTGTTCCCACCCTGTTGGCTGTCGGTGAGCGGTTTTTGTCGCGATGATTCCGGCAGGAATCACCGCGACAAAAACCGCTACCGACAGCCAATTAAAGGGTTAAGAAATGGATGCTCATTAACTCTCATCGATCAGGTCAGTCATGCGGTCTCAGTGTGTGATTCCGGGCCTTACGTGCTGACCTGTGTCCAAAATCACAGAGCAGCACACTTCTATGTTTGATAATCGCACACGTGCGCATGACGGGCGCGGCGTTATAGGAGATTACGCAAGCGCGGCGTGCAACATTAGGCTCGCTTGGTGTGGCAAATGAAACATATGAGATCATCTGGCGGATATTCTGCCTCGCGTCCCCCCAAAAATGTGTGCTGGTCTGTGATTTTGGACCTCACGGCTTCCAGTCGTAAGGTCCAAAATCACAGACCAGAACACGCTGTGGTGATGTGGTCTCCACCCGGCAGTGCCAAGCTCAGGGAGGGAAGGAGGGGGACAGGGAGGGCGGGTGGAAGGAGGGGAGGTGAAAACACTAGAGGTTCAAGGGAGGTAGAATGCGGGTCACGCGGTTAACATGTCTCGCTGTATCTTGGATGGTTTGGTCATGATTGTGACGACGGAGATGATGATGAGGACAAGGACGATAATTTCTGTGCTTACTTTTATCTGTGTGTCGTTTGTTTGTCTCCATTCATTCATTCATTCATTCATTCATTCATTCATTGTTGTTTTTCTTTCTTTCTCTCTTTCTTGTTTATTTTAGTACGACAATTGCAAGACAATATTATATTCTTGTCCGTAACAGGATTAAATTTCAAAGTCGCAAGATAAATTATGCCCATCTAGAGGTACATATAGCAGCATAAATATGGTTCTTAATTCGCAATAAAACGCTACCGACTTGCACGGGGTTAATTTGAAGTCAAACCTTCCAAAGTGACCACCAGGCGGACACCCAATTTCGGTCCCGTGGCGTTCTTCCTCAGTATTACTTTGTGTCAGTAAGGCGACCGATTATTGATAGTTCCTCCGGGGGACGTTTTACACAGGTTTGACTGTATGTCGTTTCCCGTGCTATAGTGCCAAGTGTATAGTTTATCTACACTACGTGCAGTGGGCAATAGAACTCGGTGGGATTAAAACCTCTCATGTTATAACATTAACACACCATTTCTCCAAAAGCCCGCCCAAGCTGCACTTGAGTATAATACCTTAATTTTCAACGCGTAGGAGTAAGTAAACAGATCAAAGTCAAACACCACCCACCTGCAAGAGGCACAGATCTGTGTCTATTGCTGATCTATTCTGATTTCTGTCCGAGGGAATTTTCGGAGGGTCATACTTATGACGGTAAATATCTGTGATAAAAGCCGTGAAAGGCAGAGAGGTTTCTTTGATATGTTCCGCAGGTCAAGAGGCCCTTTAACAGTAGGTGTCGGTGTAAGCCAAGGGAAGGAGAGAGACAGTTAGCTGAAGTCAGGGGAGATATCTATCATGATAGTTCAAGGGTGGTGCCAGAACAGCTTGGCGCCTAACGGCGCCAAGCTGTTCTGGCACCACCCTTGAACTATCAGGTTGATTCTGCTGCTGTAGCAGCGTGTCAGGGTTGAATGAGTGAATCTTTATCCTGAATAAATGCATCGGCTTAATCTCTCTCTCTCTCTCTCTCTCTCTCTCTCTCTCTCTCTCTCTCTCTCTCTCTCTCTCTCTCTCTCTCTCTCTCTCTCTCTCTCTCTCTCTCTCTTTGCATTGCTTTTTTCCAGTTTATTTCTTCATGTTTCGATTTATTGTGTTATTGTGTTTCTTACTCTTTGCTGTTAATATTTCTTTTCTAACAGGACAGTTTGTAAGAGAGGCGTTTCGCCTAAAACTTTATCCTGTCAATAAAACGTTTCATCATCTCTCTCTCTCTCTCTCTCTCTCTCTCTCTCTCTCTCTCTCTCTCTCTCTCTCTCTCTCTCTCTCTCTCTCTCTCTCTCTCTCTCTCTCTCTCTCTCTCTCTCTCTCCCTCCCTCCCCCCCCTAACTCCCTCAAATGCAATCTTTATCCAGCCTAGGCGTGAAGTGTTCCTTTTTCAAGTGCCTTCTTCGAATCCCATTTTCTCAAATTAAGCACTTACAACGATCTGTTCTATGGCAGGCTTACATTGCAAACATTTGCCGATGCAACAGGTTATCTATGTTGTCTTTCCTCAATTAAGACTTTTTTAACCCTTCTTTTCACAATCCATGGGAGTAGTCTCCGTCGTAACAGAAGTTTCCTGTGACTCTGCTACGTACAACGTGGAGGACGAGCAGACAATTCTTTTATTGCGCGGATTCAAACTTCATAAATTAACCCGTTCATCGTCGAGAAAATCTGAACACCACCAACTGCAAGAGGTATGGATCCTCATGAGCCCCCGCAGTTGCGAGGGCTCATGATGATCCATACCTCTTGCTGACACTACTCGGAAGCCATATTTCTGACCCAGCTAGTTTTCTGTGTGCTGAATCAACGAAGATTGCAGAAACACACTCTACTTCGGCTGGCACTTAACGGGCCAAGTTAATTAGTCCTTTGGTCCAACATTATTGTAAGAGATTTTAAGAACATTTACAAGGAGATATTGAGAAATATTAACCCTTCATTGCCCGGATCATGTGCCTTAAAGACACCCCCCCACCCTCCCCTAACCCCCCCCCCCAATCCCCCCCCTCTCCCAACCATTCTCCCTCCTCGACCAATTCGCTTATCACATCAGATCGCTCTATTTGCGCAGATAGATCGATCAATCAGTATATTCAATATTGTGTGCAGGTCTGTGCATATTTATTTATCTTATTGACTTACCACAGTCATGCAAGCCGGTGATTGCATTGTATGTCCACCAACCTGCGACATGCCTCGTACTCTGCATATGTTTATTGTTTATTGTTATTCCGTCAACAAATTGCTTAACAATTCATGATTAATATGCATTTTGCAATGAACGCAGTCGGAGTTCATATCGATCCGTGTTTGACCCCTTTACTGCCAGTGCCGGGGACTCAACAGACGTTGTTCGGAAAACAAACGCACGTCAGTGTTTCGACGAACACAGTAAATGAAAGGCCAGGACAAATATGCAATATCGCCTGTATGTCCGGGCTTTTAATGCACTGTTTTCGTCGAAACGTGCAATTTTTATCTACTTCTGATTTCCAGAAATGGTCTATATATCTCTGAAACCATTGACGATCTGCCGTGATATTTTTTCATAACTTATCCACATGAAAGAGACTTAACGAAAGGAAGAGGCATAGATCCTCACGAGCCCCCGCGTGCGCGGGGGTACGTGAGGATCTACGCCTCTTGCGACTGGGTGTTGTTTCTGCGCCCCAGCAGTGAAGGGTTAAACTTCCGAGCACCTGCACCCTGCCGCGCGATATTTGCTGTAACAGCTTTGTGACAGTGATTGCAAAGACGATGAGGCGGTAGATGGAAGGGCGGTCGGGTAGGGCAGTATGACCTTTGCGGCAAGCGTGATAGACACCAAAGTCATCTTAAAGGGACCTGCTCCAGGCAACCAAGGGTTAAAAGTTTGCAACATTTTCCGAGCATGTCTTACACTAATGGTGGACAAAGTAGCTAAGCTAACTCATGAAGTTTGAATGCCGCAAAATAAAAGACTTCAGTTAGTCCAGCGTTATAGTAAGACACACTAAAATATGGTGTATATAGGACATACTGCGGACTATTAACTTTTTAATTCGCTGCAGCATGTCTTATTAACACATTCCAAAAGATTCGAGACGTAATTCGGCTTATGCCGCGTATCCGAATGCGGCACGTCTCGAATGAGTTAATTAAACTGCGTGAACTATTCGTTCCTACAATCAATTTGCCCGAGACTTGAGTAACGGTCTCTGTTACTTTCAGGAGACACTAGGGAAGCTGATAGGTTTGCAAACACTATCAACGTCAGCAGAAGTGTTCTCCATTTGCACATACATATTTCATTTTGAAGTGTTTCCGTCATTTTAATTACTTTTTCCACGCATTCTGAGCTTAAGCTTGAGTAGCTGTAGTAATGAGTTAGCTAATTTCTTTGACGAAAAGTGACAGAACTCGCTCTTTGAAGTGGCAGACACTTTTTCAGTTCAGCGGAGTGGGGAAAAGAGCCAGAACACCGAGGTGCAACTTCTGGAGCCAAATACGTGCCGTGTCGCACATTTCACTATTTTACGAGTACACATAAACTGATGGGCCATATACGTACACACCATGAAAGAAGGATTGACTTCAAACAATGATATATCGAAGGTAGTGCCTGCTTGCCTTGGCGTTTGGAGAGGCAGAGTTGTGCTTTCTAACCAGCTCAGTGCTGCTGACGCTGACTGTGTTTCTGCAACTGCGGGGGCTCATGAGGATCTATACCTCTTGCAGTTGGGTGGTGTTCATATTTTCTCCGCACTGATCGGGCTTAAGTGTTCGTAGCACGCATTCTAAGACAAGTTCAAGGGGAGTGTTGGGCGGAATGGCTTGGTGCCACGAGTGACGCACTACCCTTAAGCTTGTCACAGGATGTGTGTTCCGAACGCACAAGTAATGCGCCACCTCCCGTAGTCACTGAGGTGCCCCGGTTGATCTCTAGGTGTCAAGATAACCATTAACCTAGCCGGTGATCACGAATTTCGCGTCTCAAACGAATGTACACTGACCGACATTCGCCGTGAAGAACACACTGAAGTGAAATGGGACCAAAGATGGACACGAATAACACACGACTAGCAAGGGACATAAATCTTCATGAGCCCCCGCGACTGCGGGGGCTCATGAGGATTTATGTCTCTTGCAGACGAGTTACGTTCGCCTTACCCCGGTAGTTAAGGGGTTAATTAGACACAATCGCTGAGCAAGCTGTTATCGCGTGCCCCCGAAAGCACCCACAAATTGCAGGTAACCGTAGTGATCAGGCACACAAGAGCCCTTTCACTGCCGAGAAAAAAAGTGAATACGAGCCAACTGCAAGAGACGTAGAGAGAGACCAACTGCAAGAGACGTAGATTCTCATAAGCCCCTCGCAATTGCAGGGTTTCAGGAGGATGTTACGCCTCTTGCTGACACCACTCTGTATACAACTATTTTGGGAGGGCTGCAGCTCTTTAACGTTGAATTAACGCAGATTTCAGAAACGCAGTCTGCGACCACTGGCAGAAAAGGGGTTAAATCATGTCCCATTGTTGACCCTGGAGGTGAAAGGGCAGCGAGATGATATTATGATTCTGGCACTTATGTGTGTTTCTAGATTGTATGGACTCTCTCGAGGTTTCAAAGTGCGCATCTGCCGGGCCTTGGATCTTTGCATCTTGAGGTTGGGTGATGTTCGCTTTTTTGGCCCGGCAGCGATGGGCTTAACCCCTTCGCTGCCGAGAAAACGTGACCAATACCTAACTGCGAGAGGCAAAGATCCTCATAAACGCGGGGGCTCATAGGGATCTATGCCTCTTGCTGAAACCACTTCGCACCCATGTTCTTTTGACGGCTGTTGCTCTTTGCGGTAAAATTGTCTTAAATTTCAAAACTTCAGCCGTCCGCGCCCACGCACAAAAATAAAGTTATACATAATGACATGAACACGTACACTGCTAGTCAGGGCAGCCATATCCCTCTGTGAGTCTTGACACAGCAAGACTCTGCTTGAGTTAAAAATTCAGTTCTGCTTTTGTGCGAATTTAAGTGACGTGTAAAGTTGAACGTGATTTCACTGTGCGGATAACACTGGGTCCTCTCGCATTATGTGTGAGGTTTAAAGTCCAAACCCCTTGCTGCGGATGTTAATACCTTGATATGAAAACGTCCCATAAATAACTCAGTAATGGTCAGAAATGGGAATGAAAACAAAAGAAATGCTGTGACAAACAGTTTACAGAAGTAGCAGAGAAAATCTGTACATGCATGCAAAGAAAAGTTCTAATAAGTAGCTGGTCTGGAAAAGACTGTGCTGAAATCTGTACATGCATGCAAAGGAACAAACTGATACTGAACTGGTCTGAAAATGCCTGTAAACATTTTGACTTGGGTGATCGAGTTTTCTAACGAAAGTCTGTTTGCAGCTTCTTTTGATCGATGTTATAAATGAACATGAATACCCAATTTTTTGTTTTCTCACCAGGTTCATCATATGTTTTGAAACAGTTCTTACATCTGCAAGCACCCATCTATTTTGGCACCACCCTTGATACAAACGCCTTCACTGCTAAGACAAATTGAATACCAACCAGCCGCAAGGGTATACTTGAGATCTTCATGAGCCCCCGCATTTGCGGGGGCGCATGAAGATCTATGCCTCTTGCTGAAACCATGTTACTTTGACTGACGTTTTACAATGATTTCAAAATCACGGCCGGTCAGCATCCACAGGCGGCAGTGAAGGCCGGGTTAGCCATTCCTCGCTCCTAAGTTTAGAAGACGTTTTCTGACGACTGACTACAAACCGGCTGTGGGAGATCGCTGGATTATGACGGCTGAAAGGCAGCACCACTGAAATGACGAGCTTGGCGCCCTGTGGGCCATCCTCAGCTATCGGGCGTTCATGAGTCAAACCAACTAAAATGTACTCTGCAAACTCCAAAAATACACGAATGCACTGGAACTCCGCTCTGCCAAAGTTCAGAAGGTCCACGCAGTACGCTCGCACACTAACTAAAAGTGCCTGATTATACACTGATTACACCTGAAGGAGCGTCAGTTCGCGACCGGTTTGTCCACAGTTTGGCTACTCCTGCAAGAAGCGCAGTATATTTCGCGATTAAGCCCTTTCTGCCGGGACACCGGCTACTCCTATAAAATAAAAATAAAAATCGTGATTAACCCAGTTACTGCCGGGTTATAGCAAACCCCGTGCCTAGCTGCAAGAGGACGGTACACCCTCATGAGCCCCCGCATTCCCGTGGGATCACGAGGGTGTACGCCTCTTGCATGCTCCATTATATTTTTGTTCATCACGCAGAACTTTGATAAACCTGCAGTCTGCTGTGGTCAAAGAAGCAAGGCGGTTCGCGGCCACTGGAACTGACGGGGATAAAGAGTCATAAAATGATGTCATCCTATATCTCTCTCCGTCTGTGAATAAAATGCGGTTAATGGAGACTAAACACTAATATTAAAGGTCATATGGCGAGAATGTGCATGCGCATAACACTGAATATTGTTTTATAACTGTTTTCGCTATACCCTCGACGCATATATTAACCAATTCAACGCTAACTGGACGCAAACAGCATGATTGAAATCTTTGTTAACTCATTCTACCCCAGACACACCACAGCAAGATAAGGATCGACCATGATAGTTCAAGGGTGATGCAAGAATAGCTTGGCGCCTATGGGCGCCAAGCTGTTCTGGCATCACCCTTGAACTATCATGGTCGATCTGTGTCCTGCACTAGAGTGCAGTCTTCAGAAGACACCCCCAAAATTTTGGAGTTTCGGAGTTGGGGTAGAATGAGTTAACTCATTCTACCCCATCACCGAAATCCCCAAATGTTGCCGTTGTTCTCTGAAGACTGCATTGCAGTGCAGGACACAGATCGACCATGATAGTTCAAGGGTGATGCCAGAATAGCTTGGCGCCCATAGGCGCAAAGCTATTCTGGCATCACCCTTGAACTATCATGGTCGATCCTTATCTTGCTGCGGTGTGTCTGGGGTAGAATGAGTTAATCCACGCGGCCAAAGAGTCCAAACCGCCCACGCAACATGGGTACGAAGTGGTGTCAGCAAGAGGCACAGATCTTCACGAGCCCCCGCAACTGCGGGGGTTCGTGAGGATCTATGACTCTTGCATTTGGATTCTGCTTGTTGTGTCCCAGTCGTGAAGGGATCAGTAGTTTATATGTGCGTGAGCCCAGTCGTGAAGGGATCAGTAGTTTATAAGTGCGTGAGCCCAGTCGTGAAGGGATCAGTAGTCTATATGTGCGTGAGCCCAGTCGTGAAGGGATCCGTAGTTTATATGTGCGTGAGCCCAGTCGTGAAGGGATCAGTAGTCTATATGTGCGTGAGATTTTATTTAATGATCTATGAAATACTGTACAAGATTTATTGAAAAATAATATTTTTCCTAGCTTGAACGAGACCCCGGATTTCTTTAACCCTTTCTGTGCCGAGAAAAACATCTGAGCACCACCAAACTGCAAGAGGTATAGATGTCCCCGCAGTCGCGGGGGCTCTTGAGGTTCTATGCCTCTTGTTGACACAACTGAATCCATGTTCCTGGGACAACTAGGGTTTGTTTGGTGTTGAATTAATAAAGACTGCAGAAACACTGCGTCAGCTTGCACTGAAAAGATTAATGCGCCCTCCCTCCCATTCCTCATCCCAATACAACTCTCACATTTACATTTAAAAACACGATACACAAACTGTGTTTGTCGGCGGGATATTAGACGATCCCTGAACCTGCCATCCTCGCGATAGAGTCTGTAATGGCCTATAACACCGTAAACCCATCTCTCCACGACCCCTCGCTCTCAGAACAGACTGACGTTAATGGAGACTGTAAACTCTCACACGAATGCGAATACACAAATCATGCTCATTTTTGTTGTTTTTGATGATGCCTTTCCAGAATGTTGCTGCTCCCAAAGGTGAAACAGGTAAAATAGCATGGTACCTGGAAAGACGTTCCCTGTTTCCGTGTTTCGGCCAGTGCGGCGTATAAGAACCTGCATAACTTGAAGGGATACTGGTGGTATAAACTTGCAACTGCATCAATTCATGTCATGTAACATTGTTTCTCTAAAAGTGGTCAATTCCTAAAATCTAGGCTTTCACTCCCTTTCAGGTCTTAAGACCAACTCATGATTTACAACTTCCTCCTTCGAAAGACACTGCGTACCTCCCTCGATTGCTGTGCTGATCGAGGGAGACAACAGTGTACCGTCAGATAATAATAATAATAATAATAATAATAATAATAATAATAATATAATAAAAGTTTTAATTTGCAATCGGCAGAGACAACCAGTGTGCCATCAAAATTAAATGGCAGTATACAAGGGACTGCCTTTGCAACAACAACACCAACAAAAACACCAACAAAAAACAACGACGACAACAAGGACGACAACAACAACAACAATAACAAGCGTAGATACGCGACACGATCTATCAAAACAAAGGCATTTGATTTTGGACCGAGGCTCAAAGGCGTAAAATCCCATAAAGGCACACACACAATTCATGATCCGCTACTGACGCTTTTTTTTTTTCTCCGAAAGGTACAGATCCTCATCAGCCCCTGCAGCCAGCAGTGGCTCATGAAGATGTGTGCCTCTTGCAGACGGAGGAGGTTTGCTGATGACTGAACTATCAATTCGCGAAGACAAATTTATCAGTCACGCTGTGGGGTTACCGTGTCGAACAGACAGGTTTCAAACCCCATCCGCTGAAACGGATAATATATGGCCTGTCACTTTTTATTAGCTCCCCTTTTTCCTGGCAGCCGCTATTGCACACACTCGAGGGAGACAACCAGTTTGGCTATTGCACACAGTGGCACGGGTAGAACTAGAACCACAGGCGAATGATGACACAAAAATAATTGAAAATTCAATTCAACTCGATTGCGATTTTATATGCTTGTGCAATCAAAATCGAGGGCTTTGCATTTTAAATCTTTTCTGATGGTCACAGTCGGTACATATTCAAATGAGGTAGGTGAGGCAGTAAAGGACCGGTGTTTTTTGTTTTTAATCATCTGCCTTTTTTGGCATTTTGTACAGAGGCAGTATGCTGGAATTTGCTTGAAATCACTTGACAGATGAGAAGAGACATGTTTGGTGTTTTGATTCATACCAGCCTTGGCTTAACCAGCGGACTCTCTTCGGCCTAGTTTGACTGAGTTGCCAAGCATATGGTGATTTGATATGTGTGCCAGTTTTGGCTGCGCTTGGGTTATGGTTTGGTATAGAATCATGTTCATCGCCAGGAAATGAGACGGGTAATGTCCTTTTTTTTATTTTGTGCATGGCAAATGTACAGCAAGTGGGCGGTAGTGTTGTTTAGGTGATTGAAAAATTAAGGGACGACTGGGACAGACAGGGACTGCAGAGTAGGCTATTTGGGGTCTTTGGCCCGCTATGCCTGTGGGTAGAATGGTCGCTGTTCTTTGCATCCGTGCCGGACTCAGTACAACGCGCACCGGCTATCTTTCAGGCTTCTTAATTACGATTGGCCGAAAAGTGCTTGCATGTTCCTTTGACTGCCCAAACGACCCACAGGTGGAAAAAACCGACGTTATGGCAGTTATGGCAAGAGTTGTGCCCCTGACACGGAGCATCAGTCAGGAGCACAACTCTTGCCATAACAGCCATAACTTCGGTTCTCTCCTAGAAAAAAACGGATTCATACCGGTTTGTGGAAACGCTAAAAACGGGTCAATTTCGGCACAGGTTTCTTCTTTGTGCAAAACAAGATAGCGTGTACAATGAACAAAGACTGTAGCATATGTTCCCGTACTTGTGTATCGTCAAGAACACTACAGCACCTTCTGCGAAAATAGGTCGATTTCACGTCTCGTTAATGGTGATGTTGTCTAGCATTTTATATGGGGAAAAACAGGTCAGCTGCGCACGGTAAGGCAATTAAATAAAAGATATTTTCATCAAAAGTAGAATTTTCCGACTGTTGCAATTCAGTCCACGGATTTTTTTTTTTTTTTTTTTTTTTTTTTTTTTTTTTTTTTTAGCATATCAGCGTTGGTAATCATACGCTGTGTGTTCTAAATGGGTCCTGTGCATTTTGTACTGAAAAGGCTCGTTCTGTTTAAAATTGTAGACCATCCTTTAATGGATGTGTGTCTAAAACCGCACATGTAAAACATGTTTTGATGTCAATTGCCACCCCGCTCGTCGCTACCTATCCTTCACCCACCCACCGACTCACTTCCCCCCCCCCCCCCCCCAACCCTTACCCCGCAACCCCATTCTTTTCCTTTATCATGTAGCTGCAATGTTAGTCTTCTTCAATAAACACGTAAAACGCTGGTTTTACTCATTCGAGGTGTGCTGCATCCGGATACGCGGCTAAAGCCGCGAATCCGGTTGCAGCACGTCTCGAATGGGTTAAACTGGCCTCGCGCCGGTGGATCGACAGTGAAAACCATAAAATCGCTTTGTACCTAACAACTCTGACACACGCGGAAACTATTATTCAGCTCACGTAAACCTTCAGCATAAACAGGACGCAAATGTAAGTCATCAGACGGAAAAATGCTTTCACGCATTCTTTGTGACGACTGCGTAATTTTTTATAACCTTTGGCAACCTTATGACTGCTGAAAATACCTGCACACTTCACGCTGAGCGTTACTCCAGTCGCGCAAAACTTTTGTGCAGGAAAGAAAACTATGATACGTCTGCTGATCTGAAATTCTGAACTTTACGGCTCTCCACCTTTAGGTCCAGAATCACAAACCCGCAATATAATACGTACACAATTCAGTTTTAAAAAAAAAACGAACAAGATATCAAGTCTCTAATAAGATAAACCCAAACTGATCAACATGTGAAATATCCTGCAAAAATATCTATGACTCTGATGTGTTTTCTGGCGGGCCTACGCTTACGCGAACACTGGGGTCTGCATATACAGGCTTTACAGGTCACGTGTCACAGCTCCGAACTGATGACCCCTAACAGGAAGAGATATTGGATAACACCACCTGTTTTAAGCGACCACCCTTATGAGAGACCACCTGCCATTAAAGACCATCAGTTAGGTGGCTGTGGCTGTGGCTGTGACTGTGGCTGTGGCTGTGACTGTGGCTGTGGCCACCTAAATGATGGTCTTTAATGACAGGTGACACTGTTTTTCCTTCAAGTCTTCTCATGAGATAACACCTGTCTCTTAAGACCACTTTTTTCTTGCTAAAAGTGATATCTCAAAACAGGTTCAACTGTGTTGTGGCTTTTGTGACGAAAGGAGGTAGGGTGATTCAGGAAGGGGGAGGATGGTAAGAGGTTGAAAAGTGACGGGAGAGGGGGGGGGGGCGGAGGTGGGAGGGGATGGGGGGGGGAGGGGCGGGGAGCCTTCATGCGCAATTAACCCGTTCAGTGCCAGATAACGCAGACTGTGTTTCTGCAATCTTCGCTAATTCAACGGAGGAAAAAAAAAAAAGCCCTTGAAGATCCCCCAGGAACATAAATTCACAGTGATGTCAGCAAGACTCATAGATCCTCAGAGCCCCCTCAACATGAGGATCTATACCTCTATACCTCTTGCAGTTGGGTGGTGTTCAAATTTTCTCGGCGCTGAACAGATTAAACACCAGATGACAGCAGTTCCTGTACAATAATTCTTTTTCTTCTTCAGAACACTACATCCATTTGAAAGAGCCAAATAACGTGTGATGACCTTTCCGGCCAACAGAGAACCACAACAACCACGACAAATACTCAGTGTGACTAGTCATTTAGTTGATCCAAAGATGGTGGGAAAGTTAAACTTGTTACAGCATGTCAAGTTCGGTGACCTGCTTGTAAATCAAAGTACATCATATGTCACGCCTCCCCCCTCGGCCAGTCAGTCACTCATGCGTGACAGATTGAAAGATCCTGTTTGAATTTTTCGAAACAACCCTTACAGTTCTACTCATGCGTGTGAACATACCACATATAAAGAGTATAGCTAAAGTCTTATTAGTTTAACCCATTCAGCCCTGACGCACTACAGCAGGAGATGCGTCGACCATAATAATTCAAGGGTAGTGCCAGATTAGCTTGGCGCCTGTCGGCGCCAAGCTAATCTGGCACTACCCTTGAATTATCATGGTCGATCCATCTCCTGCAACAAGTGCATAGTTGTTAGATGACGCCTCTAAAATTTGGGAAATACGTGCGTCGGGCTGAATGCGATAAGGGAAGTGCCCAATGCCAGGTATCCGTTCACCCCTTCCCCGCCACTGTACGTACATGTTCTGTTTCTGAAATCTTGGTTCATTCAACGACCAAAAGCCAACAACACCGTCCATGAAAAACGGATACAAACTGGTCTCAGCAAGAGGCATCGATCCTCATGAGCCCCCCCCCCCCCCCCCCCCCGCAGTCGCGGGGGGCTCAAGAGGATCTATGCCTCTTGCAGTCGGATCGGCTTCACTTTTCTCAACGGTGAAGGGATTAAAGTCGTCTGCTCCAGGGCGGGCATTCATTGCTAAGATTTGCTGACACAACGAGTTATCAATGTTGTCCAAAACATTTTTACCCTTCTTTTCCCAATCCATGCGAGTAGGCAAACGAAACACAGGGATTTGTCCGTCTTCTGCCCGTGTTAGCCCTTTTGTATTCAAACTTTAGTAGACAAGTTAGCCCTTTTGTATTCAAACTTTAGTAGACAAGTTAGCCCTTTTGTATTCAAACTTTAGTAGACAAGTTAGCCCTTCTGTATTCAAACTTTAGTAGACAAGTTAGCTCTTCTGTATTCAAACTTTAGTAGACAAGTTAGCCCTTCTGTATTCAAACTTTAGTAGACAAGTTAGCCCTTTTGTATTCAAACTTTAGTAGACAAGTTAGCCCTTTTGTATTCAAACTTTAGTAGACAAGTCAGTTAGCCCTTCTGTATTCAAACTTTAGTAGACAAGTTAGCCCTTTTGTATTCAAACTTTAGTAGACAAGTTAGCCCTTCTGTATTCAAACTTTAGTAGACAAGTTAGCCCTTCTGTATTCAAACTTTAGTAGACTAGTTAGCCCTTTTGTATTCAAACTTTAGTAGACAAGTTAGCCCTTTTGTTCATCATTATTGTAAGACCTACCACAAACACTTGTAAAGAAAATATTGCTAACTATTAAGAGTCCCAAGCGTCCAAAGAACATGGCTTCAGAATGTTGCCATCAAGAGACATAGATCCTCATGAGCCCTGGCATATGCGGGGGCTCATGAGGATCTACACCTCTTGCAGTTGGTGGCGTTTAATTTTTTTTCTCGGCAGCAAATATGTTAATGTTAAAAATACATTCTAACAAAAGCTTAGTGCTATTTTTGATCAAAGGTAGTGCCTAAGGAGTTGCCGAGCTCGCTAGACACTACCCTGGAACAATGACTGTGCTGAGCTATCAAATACTGAGTTTTGATCCGATCAAGTTTTGATCCGTTCCTTGCTACATGTGGACGAGCCTAAAAAGGAGGCTTCTTGGCATAGACAGCGAAAAAGCTTCGCCATGCTGTAATAGTTTTAACCCCTTCGCTGCAGAAGGAAAGTGAACACCATCCAACTGCAAGAGACATCGATCTTCATGGGCCCCACAGCTGCGGGGGCTCATGAAGATCTATGTCTCTTGCTGACACCACTTTGTATCTGAGTCCAATGGACGGCTGGGGTTCTTTGGCGTTGATGTAACGTTTTCAGAAACACGCCTGGCAGTTAAATGGTTTAAAAAACATCTTTGTCTTAGATTTGACAGCTACAAGCTACAGCGCTTAAGACTGAATACACAAGTTCAGACACATCAAAGACACTAACGTTTCATGTTTCTGGTGAAATATGAATAGAAAGATTAACGGTACCAAAACACAAAGTTGAGAAACGGTTTTCATGAAAGCTATTTGCAACAAAGAGATTGCATAGGCGCCCGACGAGTGCTTGTTGATAGAATTATACGCAATACGGTTCATTCGAGTCGGCGTCAGTGCGCGCACACGGCCGCACACACACACAACAGCGTATAAGTTGAGTATGCGTGCCCTGAACGCGCGAAGTGGCCAACACGCAGTTTCCAACATCAACACGCATTTGTTAGGCTCCTATGAGATATTAACTGTTACTCTTTGAATTTGGAAAACTGATTGTATTTAATTCATTCGAGACGAACGACATCCGGATACGCGGATTCAGCCGCGTATCTGGATGCCGTTCGTCTCGAATGAGTTAACGTTGTGCAAACGGAGAATTCTATCTCACTGCGATTTTCAGGTTCAGGAAATACCGGCGACAGAAAGATTGTTGTCACTTTCGGGCACTGGCATATAATAGGAACATGCAGCTGTGAAACAGACATTCACGACGTTAACGCCGCGTATCCGGATGCGTCACGTCGTGAATGTGTTAAAGAAACAGACTGACGAGAAAAAGGACGTTAATTGACCCTTGATTTTCTTTCACGAGATTATCTTGGAGGAAGATAGAAAACTGTGTCTGTTCAGTAATAGCATGGACAGGAGATTATCTTGGAGGAAGATAGAAAACTGTGTCTGTTCAGTAATAGCATGGACAGGAGATTATCTTGGAGGAAGATAGAAAACTGTGTCTGTTCAGTAATAGCATGGACAGGAGATTATCTTGGAGGAAGATAGAAAACTGTGTCTGTTCAGTAATAGCATGGACAGGAGATTATCTTGGAGGAAGATAGAAAACTGTGTCTGTTCAGTAATAGCATGGACAGGAGATTATCTTGGAGGAAGATAGAAAACTGTGTCTGTTCAGTAATAGCATGGACAGGAGATTATCTTGGAGGAAGATAGAAAACTGTGTCTGTTCAGTAATAGCATGGACAGGAGATTATCTTGGAGGAAGATAGAAAACTGTGTCTGTTCAGTAATAGCATGGACAGGAGATTATCTTGGAGGAAGTTAGAAAACTGTGTCTGTTCAGTAATAGCATGGACAGGAGATTATCTTGGAGGAAGATAGAAAACTGTGTCTGTTCAGTAATAGCATGGACAGGAGATTATCTTGGAGGAAGTTAGAAAACTGTGTCTGTTCAGTAATAGCATGGACAGGAGATTATCTTGGAGGAAGATAGAAAACTGTGTCTGTTCAGTAATAGCATGGACAAAATTTTGAATCTTACGGCTGTGAAGTCCAGCTTACATAAAGTCGTTACATGAGATAGTTAGGCTGTGACTGACACATATGTTTCCAGAACGACCGATCCACCAACAAATAGATAAAGAAACAGTCTGCACACGAAAGAAAGACTGAGGCGGACCGAAATGTATTTATTAACTCATTTGAGACGTGCTGCATCCGGACTCGGAAAATGCACAGATTATTGAACAATCAATCTGTCTGCGAGAGAGAGAGAGAGAGAGAGAGAGAGAGAGAGAGAGGAGAGAGAGAGAGAGGAGAGAGAGAGAGAGAGAGAGAGAGAGAGAGAGAGAGAGAACGAACGAAACTTTATTTTCGAAGGATTGAGATATTAGGCGCGCAGGCCATTCTTACAATCTGTCCTTGCTAAGCTACTAAAGAAAAGAAAGAAAGGAACATCAAGCAAACAACAAAAACTAACTAAATATAAACGTCACACACACACACACACACACACACACACACACACACACACACACACACACACACACACACACACACACGCGCGCACACACACACACACACACACACACACACACACATACACACAAGTACACACACACATAGACACACACATAGATGTACTCGTGCACATGCGCACTTGTGTACATACACATACACGCGTACATGCACACATATATAATATTTAACTAGGTAGGGTATTTTGTGTATTATCAAAAACAAGTTGGGAAAAAACAAAAAACAAAACACAATTTGGAGGCTAGATGGGAAGCAGAAAAAATCTAGCGAAAAGTGAGAACATAAAGCGTATCATGTCTAAAAACAAAGAGGAAGAAAGGATCAGCATTTCGTTGTCTTAGAAAGGTAATCATGTACTCTACTTTTAAACAGAGAGAGGGACGTGGTCTGTTGAATAGTGGGAGGAATCAAGTTCCATAAAAGAGCACCTGAATAAGACAGGCTAGATTTGAACGGGTGTATACGGGGCCTTTTTATAGAGACTGTTCCTGGAGGTGCTGTATTTCTTTTCAGTTGGCGAAAAAAAGCCTAGATAAGTAAGGTAGAGCTTTCTCGTTAAGAATTTTGTGCATCAGTACACATTTGTTTAGTGCGAGGTGCTTAACCAGAGGGAAAAGTCCGATGACCTGCAGTTTGGCATTACCGAGAGAGAGAGAGAGAGAGAGAGAGAGAGAGAGAGAGAGAGAGAGAGAGAGAGAGAGAGAGAGAGAGAGAGAGAGAGAGAGAGAGAGACAGAGAGACAGAGAGATTAGATGCAATGGAGAGCAAACACACAAACACAGAACAGACAGCTGAAGCTTTCATGTTGTCCTAAGAAACCGGTTCAGTAGTAGGCCTTTTACAGACATCACCATATTAAAATCAACCCTTAACGATCTCCTCAGCATTACAAAAACAAGTCTAAATGGCATCAGGAAGAGGCATAGATCCTCATGAGCCCCCGTAGGCTGTGGGAGCTCACGATGATCTATGCCTCTTTCTCTGGAGTGATGTTTTCAGGACAGGACATTCAAAACCCCTGTCCCAGCAGGGCATCTCGTAACAAACGTCGCAATACCTGCATGAGCACAGAGCTGGAATGCACATTTTGAAACGTGACAAGACTGGGGGAAAAAAATCACATAATCTATTAGTGTTTGGGTGAAATGAAGTATACTTCCCTGTCTAAGCAGCGGGCATTCATACAGCTTAGCCAAAGAAGAAGAATGTTTGTACATGTACGAAAATATTATTTGGCAGTGGTGTCGCACACACGCTGAGTATGACACGCCATTTGTATTGTGCTTTTTGGAGTTACTAAAATTTCTACTCCGTTCCCCGTTTCAATTTATCCCGTTCTGTGCGGAGAAAATGTGAACATCACCCAACTGCAAGATGTATAGATCCTCATGTGAGCCCGCAGTTGCGGGGACTCTGAATCCATGTTCCTTGGACATGTACGGGTTTTGTCTTGAATTTACAAAGATTGCATAAACTTAGTCTGCGACAGCTGGCACTAAAAGGATTAAAGAACGTGTCAGCTGGCACTGAAAGGATTAAACGTGAATCAGTTTACTGAGTATTGTTTAGCTGAATTGTAGAATATCGCAACCGTACACAACGTCCTTGGCAACAACAAAAGACTGGAGTGTCAGTGTCACACGTTTCATTTACTGTAGGACAACGCCTACGGAGGGCTTACCTTTATCAGGCCTGTCTAGTGTTTACCCTGGATCACAAAGGCTTAGAAATGAAGACATTATGTTCTTTGCGATTTCTCAGAAAGCAAACAGAGAACATGTCATTTTCTTCCAAAAAAATCAAATAGAAATAAGGAAGGATTTTTCTACCATGGCGAAAGGCGGGCGCCACAACAACCCACTTTTTCAGTTTGTTTGTCTAATGAAATTATCTTATTGTGTACAGACTGGCGCCACATGAGACTTTTCTGTATTATGGCGGGCTGGGCGAGGTGTTTACCTTCACCTTTCTGCCACCAGGTGGAGTTTGGTTCCCAACGAATACAATTCTGCATGACTTTACTCAGATCTGCTGACACACGCACCCTACGCGTAAATTTGAAGACAAATTTCAGCACCATGTGTGTTTGCTATGCCTGGTTGATAAACCTAATGAACGTCTACGCAGTTTGGGCACGCAGCAAGCGCACACGCGTAATCAACCTTGTTTATTCTGCGCAGCCCGTTATTAGAGCGTCGACATCTATTTTTGGCTCAGCGTCATTGGTACAGACAGCGTTGAGCAGAGTCATGTTGAAATTACTTGATATAAAGATGACGCGTGCTAAACTGGATTCTGCTGTGTCTAAATCAACCAAAGCTGGGCCTGTATGTAGTGTTTCCTACCCATCTGTTGCAGACATGTTTCTTTGAACAGTTAAGGCGTATAGGGCTTTTGATGACGTACACAGAAAATTCAAATCGTTACACACACACACACACACACACACACACACACACACACACACACACACATATATACACATATATACATATATATATATATATATATATATATATATATATATATATATATATATATATATATATATATATATATATATATATATATATATATATATATATATATATATTCTTAGACTTTTCACAGGAGCACATATCGTGTAGTCTCTGCCTTAATGGAAGAAGTGGCCAGGGTTCTGTGAGCAGAAGGTCCTCGGGCCGATGTCGACCGTAGCTGGCCCACGCACGGATGTGCGCTGGCCAGCTATGGTCGACATCGACTCGAGCACCTTCTGCTCACCGAGGGACACGTCCATGTCACATGGCAATGTTCGGATTGTTTTGTGTTGAGCACGAAAACATTTAAAACCTAACGCACGGACATACATAAGCAAACGAGTACGACACAGACAAGCAGACTTGAAGAAATCGTGTACGCATACACAGAGATAAATCACAGACAAGGGGCCTTACCTGGACTGATGACTGTAGACGTATCCCTCTGTTTCCTCACAGTAGAGACACAGGTAATCTCCGATACACAAGTACTCCCCCATCCCCGCGCTTCGGCTGAAGCCGTTCAGCTGGAAAACAAATACGACAGTGGTTTACCAATCTGCCAGTCGAAGAAGTTAAAGTCCAGATTTACTGATCTGTTGACCTAAAACTGCATGTGTTTCGACGAAAACAGTGGATTAAAAACCCGGACAAACATGCTTAATCGCATGCTTGTCCGGGCATTTAATCCCCCACTGTTTTCCTCGAAACACGTGCAATTTTACACAAACCAAGGGGAATCACTCAGCGCTGGACAGACAAACAGTTAGATCCCCTGCCCTTAACTGTTTGTCTGTTCAGCGCTGAGTGATTCCCCTTGGTTTGTGTACAATTCTGCCAGCTCTAGCCTCACCTGTCTGGTTTGTGAGTACGTGCAATTTTGACCTATTTTCTGATTTCCGAAAATCGCCTATACACGTTAAAATACGCTTTTTTTTTGTTGTTGTTGTTGTTAATACGGAAATGAAAAAGTAGCAGCCTGTATGCAATACCGATTAAATTGAGAAATACTGATTGCGAATTCGGTGATACCGAAGAATAACGGCATTTACAATGAATCTGCCATGTAAACTATTTGTACACATATGTTCACTCCGCCCCTCCATCCCGTTGTTTGATTTTCAGAGGTTGAACTGCGCCCATCCTCCCCGCCCCCCTCCCTCCTCCTCTCCCCCCCCCCATCCCTCCCCCCATCCCCCTCACCCCCCACGCCCCGCCCTCCCCCTTCCCGTCTTCCGCGATTTTTCGAGGTCTGGCTTGCATCATAGGAACCAACTATATTTCGGCAGGACCGATTCTGAGGGTGAGCGCAACTTTGGCCGGGTACTAGTGGAAAAAAAACACCCGATTGTTAAAAACCCAGAGAGCGGCGCGAACGCTGTGTGTGCAAGCACTGGTGAACTAGCATCCGGAAATGTACAGGCGTGCACTTTAACTCATTCCGCCCGCGACACATCACAGCAAGATATGGCTCGACCATGATAGTTCAAGGGTGGTGTCAGAACAGCTTGGCGCCTCAGTATAGGCGCCAAGCTATTCTGCCACCACCCTTGGACTATCATGGTCGATTTGTCACCTGAATTGTAATGCAGACCTCTGAAGATAACTCCAAAGTGTGGGTATTTCGTACCTCGGGCACAGTGAGTTAAAACGCAACAGAAACAATCGTAGCGCCGGCTTTGATGCCTGCAGGAATCATCGCGCCAAAAGCCGCCACTTACAGGCAAAGGGTTAACATGTGTAACTGTATACAGTACCTGTGACTGCACGGACATACGGGTTAACGGTAGATTTAAGCCAAAATCAACTTGAACACATTTTGTCTATAAAACATCTTCGACGCCTAAGTGTTGTTTACTGTTCAATAATCTGTGCATTTTCCGAGTCTGATTTATCTGTCCATCGGAAATAATGAATACATTGGGGACATCCAAAACCACTCAGTCTAAATGGCTTTAGATCGAATCAATATATACAATGACACTAGACTATCCGAAGGCAAACACAGGAACGAATTTAAATCGAGCAGTCAGTCAGATAAACAACAGCTTAATCTTGAGACAAACAAAGTATGAATTTCTGTTGAGGTTAGAGAGAGGCACGCCATCACCGGAGACTCAGCAGCGATGTTTGTTTAGCAGGCGGACGCAGTCTCCCTCGTAAAACGGGTAAAACAAACACAGTTTATTATCATTTACCTGGATTGTTCCACATACATTAGCGCAATGTCAAAAGGCATTACCCCTTTATAGTCACACTTAAAACAATCTGCTGCAGGGCGGGCTTTGACTGCCAATGTCAGTGTGTCGATACAACGGGTTCTCAACTTTGTCTTGCCTCAGCTGAGACATTTCTACCCATCTTTTCACAGCCCGTGTGAGTAGGAATCATCACAACAAAAGGCATTACCAACAGCAAAAGGGTTATGGTAGATTGGTCGACGTCAATCTATCTGTCGTGCGTGGATTTATTTTCAAATTTTCTTTTTTTTCCACCCAGTCCGTTTGGCTCAAGTTTTAACTCTTTCAGTCCAGACATGGCACATCGGGACCGCGGCTGAAGCCGCGTATCCGGATGCCCCATGACTGGAATGAGTTAACATTCCGTTCTAACAGTTTCCAGCATTCCACTCTGACAGTCCGTGGCGCTCGTTTGTGAGGTTCCGTGCTAAAGGTGCGAGGTTCGATTCCGGGTTCCGGCGTCGGACTTTTCTCCTCTAGTAAGTGTCACCGTTAATTCGGGCGGACCGTCGGGGGTTCTTTCTCCGGGTACTCCGGCTCTTCCTCCCCTCCACTTTGGTATCAGTTTCAGCCAACTTAATAAAATTTCAAATACAAACGATTTCCAAAAACAACTTCAGTAGCTCGCTTGAGCTTGCCCTTAGCACCACGTGAATGTTCTGTGTTTACGTACAGTGTGTGAGTGAATGCGTGTAATTCACGTGAGCGTGCTTGTTGGGTTCAGTTCGCGGCTACATTCTGCGCATTGAGTTATATTATAAATATGAGAAATGCGCCATATAAATACCATGTAATAAATAATAATAACAGTGAGCTTGTACCGGGCGTGCGAGGCTTCAAGAGACGACACAGAAGCATTGTATTACATCTGACCAGCGTGACGGGCGCCTTTGGGCTGCACTGGTCAAGTCAGGCGGGCTGGTCGGATCACGAACCACTTCGTCACCATCACCTTAACATGCTATGGCAATTACACTGACAGCTTGTTTGTCCGCTGATGTCCAGCTGCCCACGCTGGTTTGGGAGGTTCCGTTTGACACGAGCGATTGTCAACAAGGAGCGATAGCCAAGTCACGGCGGATAACCAGCTCCTGCCTTAACTCATTCGCCGCCAGCCGCATCCGGATGCGCGGCTTATGCCGCGCATCCGGATGCGGCTGGCCGCGAATGAGTTTATCATAGACAACACTCCAAACGTCTATCTATGCTTTTGGCTCAGGAGGATCTATGCCGCGTGGAGATGTCTGGAGTGTTGCCTACGCTTATGGTGGATGGAGGCGGTTTTTCGCCGTTTTTTCGGTCTGCTGTTCACTTCAGTTTGGGAGTCGTCCTGCGTAAACGTAACCTCCCTACTCTCAGTGTGGACCAGACCATACGTCTATTACTTTATAATAATAGCCTTATAACAAGACGGATACATGCTACCTCCACCGTTACTCGGCCGTCAGCAAAAGGTCTATTACTTTATAATAATAGCCTTATAACAAGACGGATACTTGCTACCTCCACCGTTACTCGGCCGTCAGCAAAAGGTCTATTACTTTATAATAATAGCCTTATAACAAGACGGATACTTGCTACCTCCACCGTTACTCGGCCGTCAGCAAAAGGTCTATTACTTTATAATAATAGCCTTATAACAAGACGGATACATGCTACCTCCACCGTTACTCGGCCGTCAGCAAAAGGTCTATTACTTTATAATAATAGCCTTATAACAAGACGGATACTTGCTACCTCCACCGTTACTCGGCCGTCAGCAAAAGGTCTATTACTTTATAATAATAGCCTTATAACAAGACGGATACTTGCTACCTCCACCGTTACTCGGCCGTCAGCAAAAGGTCTATTACTTTATAATAATAGCCTTATAACAAGACGGATACTTGCTACCTCCACCGTTACTCGGCCGTCAGCAAAAGGTCTATTACTTTATAATAATAGCCTTATAACAAGACGGATACTTGCTACCTCCACCGTTACTCGGCCGTCAGCAAAAGGTCTATTACTTTATAATAATAGCCTTATAACAAGACGGATACATGCTACCTCCACCGTTACTCGGCCGTCAGCAAAAGGTCTATTACTTTATAATAATAGCCTTATAACAAGACGGATACTTGCTACCTCCACCGTTACTCGGCCGTCAGCAAAAGGTCTATTACTTTATAATAATAGCCTTATAACAAGACGGATACTTGCTACCTCCACCGTTACTCGGCCGTCAGCAAAAGGTCTATTACTTTATAATAATAGCCTTATAACAAGACGGATACTTGCTACCTCCACCGTTACTCGGCCGTTAGCAAAAGGTCTTCTGACCCACGCACATATTTGTATGTCAGTCACGCCAAACACCCTTTACGTATTCTTCTGATGGGTTCTAGGATCTGTGTGCTTACTTAGCAGTTTAACCCCTTGACTGCTACTGACGATGCCGCGCCTGGCGGAAAAGACGCGTACCTACGCGTCAAAGAGTTAATCCATTTTACTGAACCGCAAAGCCGGATTTCTCATATTTTTGCGGTGTCACTGACCTAACTTACAACTGTGTAACAGTTGGTGGAGATGGAACGGCCATGGTAATTCAAGGGTAGTGCCAGATTAGCTTGGCGCCATCAGGCGCCAAGCTAATCTGGCACTACCCTTGAATTATCATGGTCGATCCATCTCCTTCTGTAGTGTGTCGGGGCTAAATGGGTCAAAGGTAACTGCATGACGATACAGACAGTAATCATTCGTTTACTAACATACACTCATCGTGTACAACAATGTCCACAGTACTTCCTTGAAGCGGGGGCGTTAGACTGCATTGCTGTTCACAGGAAGTACTAGGTTATTTATTGACAGACGAGAGATATGACTTGCCGGAAGTGACGAACTAAGACGGCAACCGTGACCGTCTGTGTTAATAATGTCAGCCGGCAGATGCGCAGCAATCAGTGAAAGAAGACGAATTGTGCATCAGAGTTAAGACGCCCTGACATCAATCTCGCAATTGAAAAGCGACCTGCTCCAGGACAGGCGTTGAATGCAAAAATACGCCGATGTAACGAGTTCTCAACTTTGTTTTGTTTCAGCTAAGACTTTTCTATCCTTCTTTCACAATCCATGCGAGTAGGCGCATTTTTTTTTCCAGCCCGGCCTTGTGCTAAAGGAGGGGAACTCTTCTACCTACACAGGAGAAGAAGCGCAGAAAAAGTCTTTCATTTTCCGACATTCAAACTTCAGATTAACTCATTCTACCCCCAGACACACCACAGCAAAATAAAGATCGACCATGATAGTTCAAGGGTGATGCCAGAATAGCTAGGCGCCCATAGGCGCCAAGCTATTCTGGCATCACCCTTGAACTATCATGGTCGATCTGTGTCCTGCACTGCAACGCAGTCTTCACTGAGAGGACGACTTCAAAATTTGCGGATTTCGGTCTTGGGGGTAGAATGAGTTAAAACAAACATCCAGTGAGCCATTTTGTGCAGCACTATCGTAAGACATAATAAGAACTTTAAAAAGGAGATATTGCACACTATTAACCCTTTGTGAACTGAGCGCTTTAAGCAGAGGGCTTATGCAGAGTCTGTTAATCCTTTGGTTGTCGGTAGTGCTTTTTGTCACGATGATTCCTACAGGCATCATCTCGACAAAAAGCGCTACCGACAGACAAAGGTTTAACAAAGTAAAAATGTCGCCAAATGTCAACTTTTCTGTTCTACAAACTTAAGACGGAAGAGACGTGAACCACAAAAGTCCAAGGGTAGTATCAAAAGTGTTTGGCGCCTTCGCAGAAAAAAAATCCAGTTCTATACTTCACCGATAATGCTCCGTCCATCTCCTGCAATTAAGTTGTGCGTTTCAGTGTCATTAATCCAAGGCCACCAAGATTCACAGAACTCAAGGGTGGTGCCAGAATAGCTTGGCGCCTGTACTGGCACCGCCCTTGAACAACAATCGTATATCCATCACCAAAACTGTTATTTAGCGAAACGATGAAGTAAAGCTTTAAAGTAAATTTACTTTATAGCTTTAATTTCTAGTTTCGTGATTTAGATACTTCAACACTTACAGCGAAATATGATAAAACAGAGACTGTCTTTTTTCAATCATAAGTGTTGAAGTATTTACTGAAATCATGAAACTAGAAACTAAAGCTTTAAAGTAAATTTACTTTAAAGCTTTAGTTAATCGGTTCCTGTGTTGGATACTGTGACAATTATAGCGAAGTATGAAAAGTCAATCTCTCTGTAAGTCATCAAAAAGACGACGAAAGGTGGCTACAAACCAATTCTTCAAGATGGACATGCCAGGTTTACGTTAGTCGGTGAGCTCGCGTCAGTCACGCGTCCACTTACGAGAGTGTTCCACAAAAGCACTTTAAATATCGCCTTTAGTTACACCATGATTAGTAAAAAAGATTAACCCGTTCAGTGCCAGTGGACGCAGACTGTAGTTCTGCCATCTCTGCTAATTCAATACCAAAATATCCTTAGATGTCCCAGGAACATGGTTTCAAATTGGTGTTAGCAGAAGGCATATCCTTGTGAAACCCCGCACCTGCGTGGGCTAATGAAGATATATATATATATATATATATATATATATATATATATATATATATATATATATATATATATATATATATATATATATATATATATATATATATAATATATATATATATTATACCTCTTGCAGTTGGGTGATGTTCAAATGTTCCCGACATTAAACGGGTTAAAGGCACAACCGGGGTATATACATAAACAGCGCGCTGGCTATGGGCTGCATTTGATGACTGGTTTTAGCATGTAGCATACGCGTGGTTACCCAACGATGTACTGTCGGTTGTTGCGCCTTTAAGACCTGAATCATTGGCAATGCTTTCGACTTTAGTCATTTCTCCAATAAATTGTGCTGGTCTGTGATTTTGGAACTTACAGTTTCCAGCCGTAAGGTCCAAAATCACAGACCAGCACACTAAAACGGACATTGTCAACAGACAAAGTGAATCCTCAGCATCTGACGTTTTGAACCCCACACCCTGACCCCGCCTCCGTTCTTATCTGCCCAGCGATGATGTGTTTTCATCATGATTTCAAGAAAAAGAGCTGTTTTTGTTTGACGTGAATGGGTGTAAGGCAAAGCCATTTTTATGTTGCCGCGAGACGGTATGACTCAAAAGCCAGATGTAACAATCTGCTTGATGCCATGTGATACGGGGCATATGGAGTTGAAGGGCAGCTGAATGGAAATTAGAGAGGAAGAAACCTGTTAACCTTTCAACTTCATAACATGAGGAACAACAGCAAAAAGTGCAAGAGGCATAGATCATCATGGGCCCCCGCAGGTGCGGGGGTCCATGAGGATCTACGCCTCTTGCTTGCCTGTTTTCGTATCCGTTTGACTCAAGTAGGCGGTGTTAACTGTGTTTGAACCCGCGTTATTTTCAGAGACGAACGTTCCCGTTTCTGGCGGTGAACATGTCCAAATGAATTTAAAAAAGAATATTAGTCATAATAAAAAAGGGCGGACAAGATACATACATATTCGAAAATTGTCAAACTTTCGACATTAATTGTAAATGGGGTGATGGCATGTGGACTTTAGTGCTATGGTAATGCAGTCTAGTCCCCTTTTATATTACCCCCAAAAAAGTACTCATAAGAGGTAAGAGGGGGGGGGAGGGGCGGGAGAATAGGAAATCAACTCTTATCAAACTAAAAGCTAGGTTTGTTCCACTGGCGCAAAATAAACAGTGACAGTTTGACCTGACAAGGACATGCACACAATCTAATCTATCCGCGTGCGGATTAGCATGCAAACAGTCACACCCACGCCAACTGCAGCTGGTGGCCATGAGCTGTGCGCAAACCTGACAACTGCATTTTTTGCCACTTGGTGTCGCTGTGCCGACGATGGGCTACCGGTCTTAACCACATCACTGCTGGAATACAGCACACTGGATCCAAATGCAAGAGGCATAGATCCTCATGCGCCCCCGCACCTGCGGGGGGCGCATGAGGATCTATGTCTCTTGGCCTCATGTCCACGAGTCTGAAGGTGCGAAGCCTTTTCGCCTGTTCGGTGTTAAGGTAGCAGATACGGTGGCTGGACGGTTCATTTTTTCTTATTTTTCTAACAAGAGATATATTCAAGCTACATGCTTGAAATTTGGCATGGTATTGCAGGAGACATGTCTGCAACTAGGAAAAATGTTTGTTTGATACAGTTTAAAGTTTTAATATTAATTTTAATTAATTATGCTAATTTATTCTAAATTTTCAACGGCCCAAAAACCCAAACTTTTTGCCAGTGCCAATTCTAAACAGTTGTTTTTTTCCCCTTAATTCTTTTTTAGTTTTAAACTACACCATAAAATGAAGCTTTTGTCATACCAGAATTTTTATATCAGTATTTGTTTGTTTTGTACAGGCACATGAAATTTGACACTTCAAGTTTGTAATTTTGTTAATTAAAAAATTTAATATCAAAAAAACAAAAACAGCTATACTAATTTTGGTATGACAATAGCTAGGTATTGGTATGAAGAAGCTGCACACCAAATATTATGGTAATTGGTTAATATTTGTGAGTACAGTGTGGGAAAAATGAACAATACCTGGCAATTTTCGCAAACTTCGGCGAAGGAAAAATAATACACAAAACAGCACATGATCCTACCTTATGTCCACTAATGCCCCCCTGCCAAGTAAGGAAATCCTTCAGCTTCATCCTGCTGGTCCTCCAGTGCCAGCCTGCACCTTCTCCTCGCTCTTCGTTGCTCATATGTTGCCCTGTTGGCTTGACGCTGAGCATTTTGAACGCGCAAAGTATCTTTCAACATCAGAAAGTCTTTGGTAAATTTGCCAACACACAATCCCAGTTTAGACAGAATGTTTCCCAGAGCTGAAGCTCCATCATTGAAGACTGCTACAGCAATATGGACTGAAGTATTTACAGAAACAAGTCCATGATTACCTCTTTTGGGGCAATATTTCCAAATAAGTCCATTGAGCGACTCGTTGGCGTTTTGAGTGTAACCTTCAAGACACTTTTTCAAGAGCTGTGTGTTTGATAAATCTTTAAAAATAGGTTTAATTTCATCTAAAACTGCCCTAGGTAAACTAGAAGTGTGCCTGTACCTGTCTACAGTGCCTGATGCAACTGCTTGTCTGTATGGACACCAAGAATCTTTGCAAAAATTGTGCGTTGGTTCAACATCTGTTGAATTGTAATGAAAGAAGATGGCCCATACTGCTTGTCTCATTGCCACTAAATTATTTTTATTTCCCCTGATTGCATTTCCATAATGAGTCTGAATGCTATCTATTTTATCCTTTGTCAGCCTAGCTTTCCCTCCAATTGTTTTTCCATCTGCTAATTTCCTGTTTCCCATGTTTTTTTTCAGCTGTCGCAGTCGTGTGCCCATTCGTTTCTGAATATGCCCGACACATTCAATTTTTTCAACCTGTATTTCCTCGCCATAGGGTTTTGCATCATGTACACATTTGAAAGAGTGTGTATCACCATCACCAATATATCTAGTGTATCTGAGTTTGTGATTGTCAACAGAGGAACAGAATATGTCTTTGATGATGCCTTGTTCCATAGACCCTGATGTGCCCGTGTGATTTTTTGTACAGCTGTCAGCATGATTGGCTTGCCATGTCTGATATTTTTCACTGTTTTTATCTACCTTTTCATACTTTTCACAGGATTTGCACACTTTTGACCTTGTTCCCATGCCCAACACCTTCCCAGTTACACACCCAATGACACTTGCAGCCCCTATCTTTGAAGAATGACCCCTAGTCATCCAGGTACCATCACCGCTTACATCTATGTTACGGCACTGGTCATCTTCTATTTCATCTGCAAGATCATATTCTTTTTTTCCAGCATCTTTCATGCTTTCTTCCATGGTGCATTTTGTAGTCTTTTCTAAACTAAAGTGTCCATAATGCACTGATGAGTATTCTTTGCAGCAGGGGGTGGCATGTTCATCATACCACAGAATGTTCTAAGATCACTATGATCACAGCCTATGCAACGCATCGCAAATGTGGCTCTTCTATTGATTGAATTTACTGTAAGATTTGTTGTTGTTTGGATTTGTGGACAGGAAGGAAAAGATTGCCCCCCTTTGCATCTAGCATTGCTGCAGTGAAAAGCAAATGTGCTTGCTAAACCTTCCCTCTGTAATTCTATTAGTGAAACTTCACTATGACATAAACTGCACACCAGCTGAGAGGAGATGTTCTGTCCTAGCAGTTCAATATCAATTATCCTATTTCCATGTACAGAATCTTGTTCTACTGTTTCTGTCTCTGCCTCACTTGTTTCACTTTCACTAGTTTCAGATTCATAATATAGCTTGTAAATGCCAGACAGCTTTCTTTCAGAACATGTCGAAGTGGGCGTGGCAGTGTCTTGAGATTGTTCGGCACTTGCACTATTATTTATGTTTTGCGATGATGTGGGTTCATTGTCATCGTTCTGATCAAAGCTAGCATTTTCAGAGACTCGTTTTGCCTTGACAAATCTATTTTTAGGAGGTTTCTTCTTCTTACGCTTCTCACCTCTCCTTTTGAGATCTGTAGACATGATCAAACTATCACAACACACGATGAATATAATAATCCCAGTCAAGAATCACATGCTTTCACATGGAGGTGGCCATTTGCAAAGAAACAGTAACTCTCGGGGTGTATTAATTGCAGGGAGAGGCTCATTATTTCCCTTGGAGTTTAGTAATTGCAGGGAGAGGCTCATTATTTCAAGCTAAACGGTGTTACTGAAGACAAAATAGATTTCTCAGCTGCCATCTTGTTTTTCGGACCAAAACTGTCGACACCCTACCCTACGAAAAAATTCATAACAAAAAAACTATCAAATTGTGAATAAAAACCTGTTAGAGAATGATGCAAAAATGATTTTTCTATTGAAAGAAATATGTATTAAACACTACTTCCAAAACATGAATTTTGACCCTTTGCCCACTGTATCTGCTACCTTAAAACCCCAATAATTAATTTAATTAACTCGTTTTTTTTTAACGAATCAGTATGTCTTAGTGGCAAGCAGCCGGCAGTGAAATCTATGGTGTTTTTAGAGACATCGGCCGGTTTAAGCCGTTGGGAGTGGAGGGGTTGACCCTTTGTCTGTCGGTAGCGGTTTTTGTCGCGATGATTCCGGAAGAAATCATCGCGACAAAAATCGCTATCGACATTCAAAGGGTTAAATGTGCTGTTCAGTAAACATCCTTCTCAGCGACAACTTGTGTAGTCAGGTAACATCTATACTGCCTTGGTCTTTTGCGATCATGCAATACAATTAAACATCTCCCTGCCACTGTACCTGCATTTTCCTTTCTGAAATTTGTGCTCATTCAACGGCCAAAAGCCAAAACCGTCCACGAAACAGGAATACAAATTGGTCTTAGCAAGAGGCATAGATCCTCATGAGCCCCCGCAGTTGCGGGGGCTCATGAGTATCTATGTCTCTTGCAGCTGGCTCGTGTTCACTTTTTTTCGGTAGTGGAGGGCTAAGAAGGGGTATGGGAATAAAAAAAAAAGTTACAAACTATAGTCGCAATTATATTTCATGCATACTGTATAAAGACGATCGTGTTTGTGGAAAAAAAAAAGTGATCTACTCAATGGCGTGCTTTCGTTGCTAAAACTGGCCGATACAACGGGTTATCTTTCCTGAACAATGACTTGTATACACTTCTTTTTACAATCCATGTGCCTAGGCAACGTACCAGAGGTCTTCACTGCCTTTGGAGCGAAACGAAAGGAACTTTTCTGCGTACAAATTCAAAAAGAGCAGAACAGTATTTCAATTTATGATATTTAAACATCATAATTCAAATTAACCCTATTGCAAAAGTAAGACATACTAAAAACAATTATAAAGGAAATACTGCGATTTAATTACTGCCTGGCATGAATTAGGTCCCTTGAAAAACATGTGTGATCATGCGTATGAAAACATTCAACAATTGTATAACTGTATGTATGAAAAATGTAGGATTGTATAGCTGTTTGTATGAAAAGTTGAAATATTGTATGACTGCGTATATATATGACAAGTAGGAAGACTGTACTATCGTGTGTGTAGTAAGCTTAAGAGGATTTTGCGCTGTGTTCAGAAGAAACATAAATTCTGCAGATTAGGAATAAACGTTAATTTGCTTTCCCGAAACAATTATTGGTCGATTTAATGAAAATATTTCAGTGTCGTTGTCAGAGGCGATGCCAGTCACAAGGGACTGTGATACTGGACCTGAGGCCAGATGCATGAGTGAGTTTAGTCCTGCGCCAGCCACTAAGCAAGGTGCTCCGCTATAGCGAAGCACTTTGCTTATTGGCTGGCGTACGACTACGATAACTCATGCAACTGAACCCAGAGCCGCACGGACCTAAATCACAGATCGGCAAACACTGTAGTTCCTAGCGTTGTTTTTTGGTGTTGTCAATTTTCAGCAGCGTTCTGGTGCTGCCAGGGCAGAGAGCACAAAAACTAAATCTGAGGTGAGCTGAGAACAACGTCATAAACTAAACAGATGACAGAGACTGTTTGCACTGCACACGTCTAGGGTTTGCCTTCGCACACAACGAGAGAAAACAAACAAACGAAAAGATAAGGAACGTCTAAAGAAGAACACTTCCTGGTAGTCTGCCATGCACCTGAAGAGTTCACCCCTTGGCTGCTACTGACGATACCGCTCGGCGTCTTTTACCGTGTCGTCAGTTGCAGTCCATGGGTTAATGATTGACTAACCCCATGGACAGTATCTTAGACAACGAGGTCAACATTTCCGACTCTGAGACACCAGTCCCGTGTGACTAGTCTACAGTGCGGGGAGGGAGGGGGGTGGGGGGTGCGGCGGGCGGCGGCTCGGCCATGATTTTCATACAAAAGTGGTGCCGGTGTAGACCGGCGCCTTCAGCCTTTAGTGAAAAGCCACTCTGGCAAACAAACTATAATGCTCTGTCTGTCTGTCCGTCTAGACTGTCTAGACTGTCTGTCTGACTGTCTCTCTGTATCTGTGTGTGTGTGTGTGTGTGTGTGTGTGTGTGTGTGTGTGTGTGTGAGAGAGAGAGAGAGAGAGAGAGAGAGAGAGAGAGAGAGAGAGAGAGAGAGAGAGAGAGAGATGATGATGATGATGATGAATCTTTATTTATTCAGGATAAAGCTATTAGGCAACTCAATGCCTGTCTTACAAGCTGTCCTGTAAACAAACAACATAACAGGAAAATAAACAGAGCATGCAAATACTAACAATAATAATAATAAGGAGAAGAAGAAGAAGAGGAAGAAAAACTACGGGGAAAAAACAATGGAGAATTTGTAACTGCCTCCGATGCAAAAAGCAAGAGAACGAAACGCGTGCACAGCATTAATATTATACTCATCTAAGACAGTGTCATAGAATCAGCAGCATCAATAGCGTATAGTGACACCGACAAGACAATAGATGATCAGGTAGCAAATTTAAGGAGAAAGAGAAAACTATTTGACGTTTACGTGTTATCAGCAGAATTATTTTTATATGGCAAACTGTGAAGTCACGCTGATTGGAAGTGAGTGTGCAATGCACGTTTAAAATGGGTTTTATCGCAAAATGATTTAATGTTTAATGGCAATGAGTTCCAGACAAAACTACCAGAAAATAGAAGGCTTGACTTGTAGAGATCTATTCGTGGGCGGGGTAAGTGAAGCAAGCCATTCCTCGTATGTTGTTGATGCCGAGGGCTGAAGTTAAATATCATGCGCAGATATTCCGGGGATTGATAATGAAATATTTTGTGCATGAGGACGCATTTGTTAAATTTGAGTTGTTCCTTCAGTGTAAGCAGGCCAAGGGATTTTATTTTCTCAGCCGTGGAAATAGGATTAGGAATAATTAACTTAACTGAACGACGATACAGCGAGTTTAGTTTTTTAAAATGAAGTTCACTGCATTCGTCCCACAAAGAGGACGCATAGTCACAGTGGCTTTTAATGTGTGCGTGAAAGAAAAGAGAGAGAGAGAGAGAGAGAGAGAGAGAGAGAGAGAGAGAGAGAGAGAGAGAGAGAGAGAGAGAGAGAGAGAGAGAGAGAGAGAGAGAGAGAGAGAGAGAGAGAGAGGAATATTTCACAATGGAAGTCGCTGCGTCACTACAAATGAACTTGGATCGGACTGCACTGGCCGACTTGTCTCCCGTTAACCCACTTAATGCCAGTGAACGGAGGCTGTGTTTCTGCAGTCTTTGTTAACTCAACACGAAAAAAACAACACCCTAGATGTCCCAGGAACATGGATTCAAAGTGGTGTCAGCAAGAGCGGGGGCTCATGAGGATCTATGCCTCTTGCAGATGATTGGAGTTCACGTTTTCTCGGCACTGAACGGGTTAAGCTGACGCTATTATGTAGTCCGCAAAGTCCGCGCAAAACCGGAACGCAAGTGCGCCGGCAAACCTGTCCACCGCATTGCGAGGCCTAGCTACAGCGCACAGCCAAAAGAGCAGAGTGCTACACTTGCATTGACGGATTAAAACTGAAGAGAAAAAAAAAGTTACAAAACTTAGCAATGGGAGCACAGGAGAAACATCCTGCTAACACGCCGCTTGCATAGGTCAAAGAAGGAAGGGTCGGTTTGCAAGGGTACAGAATACAAACGCCGGCGTGACACAAAAGATACGGGGCGCAAGAGCTTGCAAACCTTTGAGGACGCACACAGGCAAATCCAGGACAAAACAGGTTACTGTCATGGGTTTAAAATACAAGAAAATCTGCAACAAAGGAAAAACAAACACGCTTCGAAAGCGAAGGACAAAACAGTTTACGTGGTTTCGTCCTTGTCCTTTCAAAGCCTGTTGTGTTTTTTTTTTGTTTTTGTTTTTTTTTTTCTTTCTTTTTTTGTTGGTTAACTACTTCCGGGACACAAGAGGAACCGGTTTGCAAGTCTTTGTCGATATAGACAAAACTGTCCAAGCAGACCTCTCCATCATATTTAGACCCGACGCAACACAGCAGGAGATAGACGGATCATGATAATACAAGGGTCGTGCCAGATGAGCTTGGCGCCTTGACGGCGCCAAACTCATCTAGCGCTACCCTTGAATTATCATGGTCCATCTAGCTCCTCACACACACACACACACACACACACACACACACACACACACACACACACACACACACATACACACAAAGACACCAGCGACACACGCACGTTAATTCATTTAAGACGTTGTGCATTCAGATACACGGCTAATTTCCCCCTCCCCCCCCCCTCCCTCCTCCCCCCCCCATCCCCCCCCCCTCCACCCCCAAGGGTTGGCGTCTTCTCGTTGTGGTTCACGAAAGGGATCTGAATCAGCTTGTAATCAAAATGTGGCAACTGCACGGTGCGGATGAGTATCTATTCCGGCTGCACGTGCACGCCGCTGAGTGAAGGACACAGCATCAAAGGCACCATACCTCCACCGCCTGGCCGTGGTACTCTCCATCAAAATCACAGCATGATGTATGGCCAACATTGCGGCACGTCCCTCTTGTCTGAAGTCGCACTGAACAGTTTTGAGGAAGAAGGTTGGGACAGGGATGGGAGTCACCGCCAGCGAGCAAAAGGTCCTCTGGCCGACGTCGGCCGTTGTTGGCCCACGCGCATCTGCGCGCGGGCCAACAAACGGCCGACGTCGGCCCGAGGACCTTTTGCTCACTGGGAAGAAGCTCACCAGGGGAGAACTTATTGCACGTTGACATGCCAATGCGAATCAGAGAACATCCCGCAGTAGCGGATCGTACATGGTGTTCCTCTGGAGATACGAAACCCGTTTGGAATGAGATTCGTGAGCGTGCATGTTGGGTTCAGTTCAGTCGCGGTGCTTTCAGCCGATTCGTAATAATAATAATAATAATAATAATAATAATAATAATAATAATAATAATAATAATAATAATAATAATAATAATAATAAATAAATAAATAAATAAATAAATAACTTTTTGATAAGGAATTTTCTCCAGAGAAAAAAAAACCCACTGGAGCCGTTTCAGACGCGAAATTCGTGATCACTGGCAGCGATGGGGTTAAAGAACATCGTGATGGTCTTAGTGACAGGTGAAATTTTTACCCTCACAAGACTACTTTTATTTCTTGCAAAAACGGTGGTATGCCAAAACAGGCTCTAATGTATTATGCGTTGTTATACTGAGACAGATCAACGTACTATTATATACAGCACTGTGGAGGCAATGACACTAAGTCCATTTGTGTGAAAAGCGAGACTTCCATTGTATTACAAAGAAACTTCGTTCTTCACAACAACGGACGTACTGCCCTATGCCTTGGCAGGTGAGCGTGGCCCTCAGACCCTCTCAGTATCATAATCACTAACACCGTGTCACGTCTCCTGTGTTTAGACCGCTCGATGGTTTCACTCATTCTACCCCAGACACCCACAGCAAGATAAGGATCGACCATGATAGTTCAAGGGTGATGCCAGAATAGCTTGGCGCCTATGGGCGCCAAGCTATTCTGGCATCACCCTTGAACTATCATGGTCGATCTGTGTCCTGCACTGCAATGAAGTCTTCAGAGGACGACGTCAAAATTTTGGGATTTCGGTGTTGGGATAGAATGAGTTAAAGCGACGTACTAGAGTTTATAGTTCTCATTGTCTCCTTCATAACTGTTCTCAGTATGCCTTACACTAATGCTAGACAACAGGGCTAACTGAACTTATAAAGTTTGAATGTCATAAAATAAAATGCTTATCTGCAGTAGAACTCAAACTTCTGTTGCGTCTTCCTACTCACACAGATTGTGAACGGCAGCAGGGCAAAAAATTCTTAACTTATGCAAGACAACATTTGTAACAGGTTGTCGCGGCAAATTTTCGCAATCCAAGCCTGCCATTGAGCAGATCGCTTTTAACCCTTTGGCCGTCGATAGCGTGTGTGGTCGAGGGGATTCCTGCAGGAATCACGTGGACCAAACACGCTAACGCGGACTGAGCCGAGTGCTAAGTTTCCCTTGGCTAATCCATCCCTGACAAGCTACATCAGTTATAGGGTTGTGCTTTGTCAGCTCCGATCATTCAAACGACAAACTACAAGGGCAGATGTCTATACCATGATAGATCAAATGTAGTGCTTTGTTAGTATGGCGTCTTCAAAGGCGCAAAGTCGCTAACAAGGCACTACCTTTAAACTATCATGGTAGAGCTAGGCATATCCCGCATTCGGCTCATTGTCGTCGTAACACAAAGCCTGCTAACTCAGTTATACAGACGGTCGTCAGTAAGGGCGATTGTGTGTCAGATTGTTGAACATTGACATTTCCGAGCAGACGCGAGTGAAAGACCTTCAAGACAAACATCCGCAACCACAGGCTCATGAGAATCAGCACCTAATTTTAGAACACAGGTTGCGCCGAAGAATCGCCACAGTGGCGAAACACCAAAACACCTGTCACGTGCGCTATTAGATTTCTCGAAGAAATGTATACACTATATATTATTGGCCATCAATGACATTGTGAACAGTCAGCTGCGTCTTAAATTTGTCTCCGCCCAATGTCTCGTTGTACAGAGTGTGGCCCGTGTGTTGGCCTTACTCATTGCGCCCTGAGGCTGACATTTTTATAGGCTGGCCTTGTCTGCCTCTGAGGACTGCATGGGTTTCCGCAGACCGAATGTTCTCAGTTCAAAAGGTGATGCCAGAATTGCTTGGCGCCCCAAGGCGGCGCAAAGCAATTCTGGCACCACCTTTGAACTATGATACAGTGTATTCGTATCTTGTTGCGTGTCATGGGCGACTGGGTTCAATTTGTCATGCGCTGACAGACGGAAGTATTTTACAAAATACCGGCTTAATCCAAAGAGGAGACGGACCGAAACTTGATCTTCGCAAACAAACACAAGGTTCTTGTAACGTTCAAATTTCATGTTGTCGCCGCTGTTATCGTTCTTGCTTATTGTCAATCCATTTGCTGCTTTGTTACTGTTGTTGTATCAGTTTGTTGTTGTCTTGAGTTTCAGTTTTGCCGTCGGCTGCTGTTGTTGTCACTATTGAAGTTGTTGTCTGCCGCTGTTGTCACCACCAGCGGTGAAGTTCGAATACTGAATGTGAGTACCGACCGCAGAACCGAGTGAGGGTGAATTAGTATCAGGTCTTGACGAACCCGTGACAGTCGCGAAGATGCAAGTTATGTGTAAGTCTTCAATGCGAGAGAGGAGCACAATAACACTGCAAGACTGTGTCGATGTAGGGGCCTACTCATGATTGCGTGTCGCGGCATAACACACGTTTTCATTTTGATTTAACCCCACGGCTACTGATTTTTTTCCGAATTTAGGAGGTGTCACTTAACGACTAGGCACCAGTACCGGGAGATGGATCACCATGATAATTCAAGGGTAGTGCCAGATTAGCTTGGCGCCTTCAGAATTATCATGGTCAATCCATCTCCTGCTGTATGGAGTCGTGGCTAAAAAGGTTTAAGTGTGTTGATATGTAATTGTTGACTCTAAGCCTGGCAGCCATAAGGTCTAAAATCACAGACCAACACACATGTAAAACTCCGCGCCGCATGCCGTTCGCGCAAACGCGGGGCGGACACTCAGATGACTAAGAGTCGGAATGTATTTAGGACTGAAAGTGACGATCGTGTACTTACCACACTAATCTACTTCTTCAAGTACGTCTTGTCACCTCCTCATGACTAACACAATCCATCCACCCATCCACTCGCTTGTTTACATTGCGCCACAAACCCTTTCAGTTGCGGGGACAGACACTGGCAAAACTTGACATAGCGTCGTGGCAAAGGTATCCAAAACTGAGCCACTTGTTGTAATGTCGCGCACAAAACTTCGCGGCAACTCAGTAAATGTATCAAAATCCACACAAAGCTTCGCACACACTTCGCATAGCGGTTCTTAGGTAAACACTCCAAAAAAGTACACCTCTCCCACTCTCTCCCTTTCTGTCACCTCAAGTTACTGAGCGGCAGAATCCAACCTTTCACAATACATACATGTACCAAACAGTTGCAGGCGTAACCGAAACCACGTTCCTTCAGTTGAAACTGCGGACGCGAATGACGCCGATCTGTGGGCGGGCTCGCAAGAGGCATAGATTCTCATGAGCCCCTGTGTAGCAGGGGCTCATGAGAATCTATGCCACTTGGAGGTGGCATGGACTGACCTGACTGAGAGACTTAAAAACGTACTGCCGGGCCCCGCTCGCCGAGCACTGTACTGACGCAGCTGGGGCTCACAGCGTTGAAAAAGGGCCTAGTCTAGACCAAGCAAGTGAAATTTCACTGACGGCATAGTGAAACACTCCCCGACCTCTCCTGCATGTAGGCCCCAAACACATCCGTAGGCGGGAAATCCCCAATAAGCGCGGGAGGGGGAGCAGAGGGAGCAAGTTCAGTGGGGGGGAGGGGGAGGGACCAGTGCGGAGAGAAGTTGCAAACGTCTTCGGGCCCGCGACGACCGCAGTGGGCCCGCGCACTATCGCCGTGCTCGGCGGCCGCCGGGCCCACTGCGGCCGTCGTGGGTCCAATGACCTTTGCTTACTGGGACGGAGATGAGGAGACACTGTGATGATTTACTGAACAGGTGGGTACGAATAAACTTTTCGACCCCACCCTATTCGAACTCCCGCCATTCAACCCTCAGCCTTCCGTCAGAAATACTAAATGTATTGACCAACCCAAGTGGACGGTCCCAAATGTTTGTGCCACGGTGTAGTGCGGGCGTGCGTGAGTGCCGTGTACGTGTGCTTCGCCGCGCGTGTGCCGGTGCGTGCGTGCATGCGGTTTTCGTCAATTGAGTTGTATGCTATTCAGTGAAGGGGGGTAGGGTGGTTGGTTTCCGAGTACCCTACTTCCGTTTTTCATTCATTGGCATTCGCTGCAGAATGAAACGCGATGCCTTTTCAGTGGCACTTGAGGGGCACATGCATTGATGAAGAGACTGTAAACGTTTTGCGAAATGAGGCAGCATAGAGTGTCATGCACCCCTCCACATTCAAGGACTATGACGAGTCAGTCCTACAACTGATGTGCAGGGGTCCATGACACCCTACGCCTTTTCAGTTCAAATGAGAGGGGGTTTGCTCAGTTCTGCAGTAAATGATACGTTGCACCAGAGATCTACAGAGAGATCTCTGTATATCTCTGGTTGCACTGAAAAAGAAAACGGAGGATAAAAAAAAGGCCCTATTGTTCACCAAGTCCCCAACTGACTCAGCATGTGAAATCTGCAAGAGGCACAGAATTTCACTAGCCCCTCAGTGAAGAGTGCAGAGCCGCCGGCTCCTCAAAATCGTATACCGGGCCTATTGTAGTCGCCGGGTAGGGCTCACCGGCCCCAATTACTTGAATTGCACCTGTAACGGAGTCAGAGAGGTCAGTTAACCCCTTAGCAGCCGGGACAGGCGAACGCTACCCAGCTGCAAGAGACATAAATCCTCATGAGCCCCCGCAGTCGCGAGGGCTCATGAGGATTTATGTCTCTTGTTTGTCCTGTGTTCTGTATGCCTATTTGGGGGGGGGGGGGGCGCATTTAGCTTGGGTTATTTCACGCGAATGTCGATCAGAGCCTGTGCAGCTGTTTCAGACGCGAAACGGCTTCCTTTATCAATAGCAGCGAAGGGGTCAAAACTGACATTGCAGCGTTGGAATCAGTAATACCGAGCCATGAAAAAACACAGCAAGGCGCAGCGCCGCCATTCAAGATTTACAATTTGTTATATCCGCCACTGCGCCCAGCGTTGAAGAATCTATTGATAAAGTGACAGATTTGTAAACGGTGCAGTATTAACATTTTTGTCCTCATGTCATGCGATGTGAATGATATGACTGGACTAGTCCGCGGCCGCTGTGCGATGCTCGCTTCAAGGCCGGGTAACCGACGGCATAAAATGATGTGACGGGAAACAAAGATAATGGCAAATATTTTCAGACGGCTTGAGTCGACATTTGTACCCTGAGGGAAGGCCAAATGAAGAAACGTACAGTTTATACAGTCGGTTGGAAATATATTCGGTGATTTTATCAGATCGGTAATGATGATCATGATCAGCGAATCAGTTTACGCATTAACCCCCTTGTGCACGCAGGCGTTGGTGCTGCAACAGTACCGACACCTCCATGCACAAATGGGTTAACCCCTTCACTGCCAGTTGACGCGGACTGACTTTCCTCAATCTTGGTTGGCTCAGTCTACGCCAAAGACCCTTAGCCGTCCAAGGAACAAGGGTTCAAAGTGCTGTCAGCAAGAGGCATAGATCCTCGTGAGCCCGCGCACCAGTTGCACCAGTTGCGCCAGTTGCGCCAGTTGCGCGGGCTCACGAGGATCTATGCCTCTTGTAGTTTACTCGTGTTTCCTTTTTCAATTTTTTTTTTTTAAAGGACGGATTGACACAACAATGTGACCAAATTTGACGGTGACAATGAGCTACAACGGATCCCCTCATGCTGGCAACTGGCCCTGAATTGAAAACAGTAACTAACTTTTTGTGTTTAACGTCCTTCGGCACTAGGTGTGATCAATCTGAAAACAGTACTCCAGGTAACACATGCGTCGGAGGCGGTGTGTGGAGTGCGGCAGCGCCGATGCACTCCGGGCTTATGACTCGAAACCCAAATGCGGAAAACAAACCAGTTTTCAAGTGCGACACAGCTATCCTGCTGCGCACACAGGCACACTACCCTGAAAAGCTTGTTGTTCACCTTGTTAACTCATTCTACCCCAGACACACCACAGCAAGATAAGGATCGACCATGATAGTTCAAGGGTGATGCCAGAATAGCTTGGCGCCTATGGGCGCCAAGCTATTCTGACATCACCCTTGAACTATCATGGTCGATCTGTGTCCTGCACTGCAATGCAGTCTTCAGAGGACAACGGCAAAATTTGGAGATTTCGGTGATGGGGTAGAATGAGTTAACCCATTGACTGCGGCTGACATTACCTCTCGGTGCAAAAGACGCGTAACTACTTTTTTCTTTCCTCAGTCTTTTCCGCCCAACAATATCGTCAGCAACAGTCAAGGGGTTAACCATCATTCCACTGGAGTAGGTAGCCTTTTCTCACTAAAATAACATCCCAGCAAAGGGAGAAGCACGCTAAGGACCTTGTCGATGAACAGAGCAGACGACAATTTTGTAAACGGAGCTAACCAGACAGCATTCTGCCTTTCCGAGATCATTTTCCACTGCGTATCTCTCTCTTATTGCCAAACTCAAGTCAGCTACAACCAGCAACCGCTCGATGAGATTTACTTACTGCTGGGCTAATGTCGTGTCACAGTCTTGCTTTGCAGGATTTTACATCCAGACGTCGACACAGTCATCTTCATATTTAGAAGTTTGCTTATTCCCTGCACGCGACATTATTTTGTTCTCAAGTACCTGTGAGCTCTCAGACCATTCGCCGTATGTCAGGAACATAGATCCTCATGCCTCTTCCGAACGCTGAAGGCAGTCTAACGAGGGTGTACCTCCCTTACTAGCCTTATGTTGATCTGTGGACTTCTGTCTGAGGAGATCATGCAGGTTTCAACCTACGCCGGACTGTAAGTGGTTTCATGACACATCATATATGAGGATTCATAACCAGAAAGTGGACACGTCTGTGTGTGCTGGTCTGTGATTTTGGACTTTACACCGCGGAGGTTATCCAGATTTCCATCTGCGACTGGTGACAAACGGAAGCTTCACGTTTGACGGATGGTAAAATTTACGCCTTCGCGCCTCGGGCTGAGGAGGTCACGGGCGTTCAGCGTGAGACTGCATGTCGTTTTGTGTCCCCGCCCGAACCCCAGTCGGTTCGACACGGGCTCGTGGGGGACCCAGAAAGCGTCCCGCCCTCTCCGAGTGGACCCCTCTCTCTCTCTCTCTCTCTCTCTCTCTCTACTTGTCTTTTTCAATCGTACACTGTGTATGCCAAAGTTCTACATAAGGAGCACGCATGATTCTGGGGTCATCAAAAAGCATAGAATCTCATAAACGCCCTGCACACTACAGGGTATATATGGATCTGTGCCTCTGGTACCTTGGCCGGAGCGGAAGTAGTCTCTTTTGCTTTTCTCTGCGCACACTTTAAACAAATAATCTTCTCTGCCCACTGCGAACGCGTGAGGAAACCAAAGAGGCATAGGTCCTCATTAGCCCACGCACATGCGGGGACTCATGAGGATCTATGCCTCTTGCAGATGGGGGGGGGGGGGGGGGAGGGCGGGCGGCATTCATGAAATCTTTCTGTCCTTGCTGTTTCATCAGCAGCCCGCGGTGAATGTAAGCACAGAGGATTCAAGTTGATGTGTACATGCACGTTTGGTGTCCAGCACGCTGATAACGCTGATGCTTTTAATGATTTTGGATCATACGACTGAAAGGCATGAGGTTCATAGACACAGACCAGCACACGTACATCATAGCTTAACTTACGTTACTTTTTCTTTTTGTCTGTTGTTTATTATTGCTGCTGTTGTGTGTGCAGTTCCTTTTACGAAATACGTGTGTGTGTGTGTGTACCAGAGCGGCAAGGCCGCCCAGATAGCAGCGGAAATGCAAAAGTACAACATTTCCCTGCTAGGCATCAGTGAAGCCAGATGGACGCAGTCTGGCCAGAAAAGGCTGTTAAGTGGGGAGATGGTTCTGTATTCAGGTCATGAAGAGGAGAATGCCCCCCATACAGAAGGAGTAGCACTCATGCTGTCACCAGTGGCACAGGGAGCGCTGATGGGCTGGGAACCTCTTGGGCCAAGAATTATAACAGCAGCCTTTAGAACCAAGAAAAAGCTCAAGCTGAACGTCATCCAGTGTTATGCGCCCACCAATGACAGTGACGAGGAAGAGAAACAAGAGTTCTACGACCGACTCCAGAGTGCCTTGGACAAATGTGCGGAGCGAGACATCACCATCGTCATGGGCGATTTTAATGCCAAAATAGGGGAGGACAACACCGGATACGAAGAGGTGATGGGGAGACAGGGACTAGGCTCGGAGATGAGTGAGAACGGGGAGAGGTTTGTAGACTTTTGTGCTCTAAACCGACTTGTCATTGGAGGCAGCATCTTCCCACACAGAAGAATACACAAAGCAACTTGGGTCTCACCTGACCATACAACAGAGAACCAAATAGACCATATCTGCATTAGCAAGAAATTTAGAAGATCCCTTCAAGATGTTCGAGTGAGGAGGGGAGCAGATGTCGCCTCAGACCACCATCTGCTTACCTTAAGAATGAAGCTCAAGCTAAAGAAAAGCCGCACAGAGACGACAAGAAGACAGCGCTATAATGTAGGCCTCCTGAGAGAAACTGGAGTTAGAGAAGAGTTCAAACTGGTGCTGTCCAACCGGTTTCAAGCGCTACAGGAGATAGTAAATGAAGAGGAGGCGGTCACCACAGAGCAGCAGTGGAAGGCAGTTAGAGAGGCGCTGAACTCAACCTGCAAAGACACTGTAGGGTTCAGGAAACACCACCACAAGGACTGGCTGTCGGCACAGACCTTGAAGAAGATAGAAGCGAGGAAGCAGAAGAAAGCAGCGGTCAACAACAGTCGCACGAGAGCAGCCAAAGTAAGGGCACAGGGGGAATACTGGGAAGCCAACCACGAGGTGAAGAGGAGTATCAGGGCAGACAAGAGGGCCTACACAGACAGCCTGGCAGCAGAGGCAGAAAAGGCAGCAGGCAGCGGCAACATGAAACAGCTCTACGACATTACCAGAAGATTGTCGGGTAAGTATGGCCATACAGAAAGACCAGTAAAAGACAAAGAAGGCAAGCCTATTGCAGACAGAGCAGACCAACTCGACAGATGGGCCGAGTATTTTGAAGAGTTACTGAACAGACCTAGCCCACCCGACCCCCCCGACATCCAGCCGGCAGAGACCGACCTACCCATCAGCTGTGACGGACCCAGCCGGGAAGAGATCAGAAAAGCAGTGGCATTTTTGAAGAATGGCAAAGCAGCAGGGCCAGATGGCATCCCAGCGGAGTCTCTGAAAGCAGACCTAGAGACAACAGTTGAGATGCTGTACCCACTGTTTGGAAAGATCTGGGAAGAGGAGGTGATGCCAGCTGACTGGAAGGAGGGGTACCTAATCAAGCTTCCCAAGAAAGGCGACCTCAGCAAGTGTTCCAACTACAGAGGAATCACCTTGCTGTCAGTACCAGGAAAGGTCTTCAACAGGATCATCCTAGAGAGAATGAAGAGCTCCGTTGACCCCCAGCTGAGAGACCAGCAAGCAGGATTCAGGAAGAACCGATCATGTACAGACCAGATCGCCACTCTCCGCATCATCGTGGAACAGTCTCTGGAGTGGAGCTCCCCGCTGTACGTCAACTTTGTGGATTATGAGAAAGCATTTGACAGCGTGGACCGAGAGACTCTGTGGAAACTCCTACGACACTACGGTGTACCCACAAAGCTCGTCCGCCTGATCAAGAGCAGCTATGATGGCATGACATGTCGCGTGATCCACGAAGGGCAGTTCACCAGAGAGCTCCAGGTCAGAACTGGTGTCAGGCAGGGGTGTCTGCTGTCTCCGTTCCTCTTCCTACTGGCCATAGACTGGGTCATGAAGATGACCACAGAGCACAGACGAAGTGGAATACAGTGGACACTGTGGACACAGCTTGACGACCTCGATTTTGCAGACGACTTGGCATTACTGTCCCACACTCATCAACAAATGCAGGACAAGACCACGAGGCTTGCTGCCATCTCGTCCCAAGTGGGCCTCACCATTCACAAACAGAAAACAAAGACAATGAGGCTGAACGCAACCAGGGAAGAACCAGTCTTGCTTGCTGGCACCCCGTTGGAGGAGGTGGAGTCCTTCACCTATCTCGGGAGCATCATAGACAAAAAAGGCGGCACTGATGCAGATGTCAGAGCACGAATCGGTAAAGCCAGAGCAGCCTTTCTCCAGTTGAAAAAAGTGTGGAGTTCCAGAGAGCTGTCACAACACACCAAAGTCCGGATTTTCAACTCCAATGTAAAAGCAGTTCTCCTATATGGAGCAGAGACATGGAGATTGACAAAAACCACAGTCAACAGAGTACAGACCTTCATGAACAGTTGCCTTAGAAGAATTTTGAAAATCCACTGGCCACAGAAGATCAGCAACGTCAGACTCTGGGAGAGAACAGAGCAGATAACAGCAGAGAATGAAATTGGGCGAAGAAGATGGGGATGGATCGGTCACAGTCTGAGAAAGCCAGCTTCCAGTATCACTAGGCAGGCATTGTCATGGAACCCCCAGGGAAAGAGGAAAAGAGGTAGGCCGAGAAACTCCTGGCGTCGAGACCTCCAAGCAGACATCAAGAGACTGGGAACCACCTGGAGTAGAATCGAAGGAGAAGCACAGGACAGGAGTTGCTGGAGGTCTCTCGTCGACGGCCTATACCCGGGTAGGGGTGACAGGCGTAAGTAAGTAAGTAAGTGTGTGTGTGTGTGTGTGTGTGTGTGTGTGTGTGTGTGTGTGTGTGTGTGTGTGTGTGTGTGTGTGTGACAAGGACTTGTATGTGTGTGTGTGACAAGGGACACTGAAGGACTTGTAATAAAACAACACATAAGTAAACTTGATTTAACATTTGGCAACGAGACTTTGATTATAGGAGCGTCAACAACTGCCACATAATTAACCCACTCAGCCCTGACGCACTACAGCAGGAGATGGTTCGACCATGATAATTTAAGGGTAGTGCCAGACTTTAGCTTGGCGCCTGTCGGCGCCAAGCTAATCTGGCACAGCCTTTGATTATCATGGTCGATCCATCTCCTGCAACAGCTGCATAGTCATTAGATGACGCATCCAAAATTTGGGAAATACGGCGTCAGGCTGAATGACTTAAATAAACTACCAAAAACAACAAAACTCCTGTAAGGTCTGTGAGGGTACTTCTCAGATAGACCTACTTGGGGAGTACGACCTACTCGGGGAACATCTCATTTGAATAGAAGTGTACTTGTGGTGTACTCCCCAAGTGGGTCTGTATGGGGAGTACTCCCGCAAACTGCACATTATAGGACAATGTGGAACTGGTCATTAAGCCCAGCCGAGATAACAACCTCCATGGACAGTCGGCCTGACAGCCAAACACAGTTGTACACATACATTCTTCGTGCAAATAAAGAGTTTGTTCTCACACTTTGCATACATCTGCCTCGCGGCAACAAGTGTCCCGGCGAAAAGGGGTGTGTTCCTTTGGGACAACTTGTGATAAAGAACTTTCGAGGACGGGCGCATGCACAGTCAAGCGAAATTTGGACATGGAAAATATCTTATGTCCTATATTGTTCTATTCGCATGCCACTCCAAGTGATATCAGACAAAGTCATTGGCGGTGCAAACATACTAATTTCGACAAAGTATCACACGTGATCAAACAATAAAATGGGATGAACCATAACCCACAAACTCCCTTCTATATGAGAGCTGTCTTCGCTGTCAAGGGTCTCTACCTTTTGTCTTTGACTTGGTTCTCATGTTCACTGAAATATCTCTTTTTGAAAAAGCCTCGCAGATGTGCCAATGCGTCATAGTGAACTCTATAAGGGGCGCGCGCAGTGCATACGCGTCATTGGTTTGTCAAACGGTCATTTGTCATGAGGTATATATACTTTTTTTTTTACGTAATTGCCTAACGCGATATGAGTTTCGCTTTCGCTTCAAGAATTGCGAAAATGGTGACAAAACACAGGCTAAAATTTCACCGTAATGTACAATTTTAGTCTTGCTATAATTTGTGTGAAATCAGGTTGATTTTACCTAGCTACATGCTATACTAAGTACACCTGCATGCTCTTGCGTCGATGTGCGTGTATGCGTGTGCGTGTGCGTGAGTGCAGGCGACTCTGCAAACATCCTCAAGAGGCATAGATGTTCATGCGCCCTCCGGCACATGAGGATCTATGCCTTTTGGAGATGCGAGCATATGTGTGATAAAGAGCGAGCGAGCGAGAGAGAAACTTACGTCATATTTAGTGTATGCGTGGTGACGGAGTTGTTTCTTTTAGGTCACCGGCACTGTCTGACTTTCTCCAGAAGTGAAGTTCATTTTTTTTTTTTTTTTTTACTGTTTTAATTATTTTTTGAAAAGAATTAATTTTTACTAAAAAGTTGAAAGGATACAAAGCTGGCTAACGAACTCATCCAATGTCTTCCTCCAAACTAGCTATATGCAAAAGTTCAAGTAAATATGACAAAAATTACGGACTCTAATCTGGGTCAACCAACTTCCTATAAACGGTTGTTAATGTCTTCAATGAGACATTCAATTACAATGTGCTCTGATGCTCTCTTAGCCACCCACTTAGTAAAGTATTTCGCCAAGTTTCAAGCTTGTATGTACTGAAATATCGGAGATTCTCTTGTTTACATACATACGCACAAACATACATACATACATACATACATACATACATACATACATACATACATACATACATACATACATACGCACATACATACGCACATACGGCGCTTCGCGCCAAATGTACGTTCAGCAGCGAGGTTAGCGTAACTAGACATGACGTAATTTTTATCTTGTTACTTCATTTGTTAGAGGTTTAGCCTGCGCTGCCCGTTTTTAACATCATGATATGCTATTAAATTCGCCCCACCGCGACCCGTCCTAAAAAGGACCTTCTATAAAAGAAGGAACTTAAAAACTAAGGTCAAAGTTCCAACGGACGCCATTCATAAAAAACCCACATCAATTACTGAAAACTGAAAATAAGTGGGCAACATTGTGGATTGTTAGTCGATTACAATATCACTATGTAGATGTCGCCCCAAGCTAATCACGCACTACTCGTGAGCACGATCGAACCATATTTGCAGCTGGCACTCAGTGTTTCCCCCAATACAGCAGAGACTGACCGTTAACCGCAACACTAGCCACATTCTGCCCCAGGACCGAAATCCGCAAATTTTAAAGTTGCCCCCTGAAGACAGTATTACACTTCTGGAAACAGATCGAGCGTGATGGTTCAAGGGTTGTGCCAGAATAGCTTGGCGCCTATGGGTGCCAAGCTATTCTGGCACAACCCTTGCACTATCACGCTCGATCCATGTCTTGCCGTGGCGTGTCGGAGCTGAATGAGTTAACTCGACCAGTGTCAGTTGACGCAGACTGTGTTTCTTCTTGCAATCTTCCTTAATTCAATACAAAAACACCTAAACGTCCCAGGAACATGGATTGAAAGTGGTGTCAGCAAGAGGCATAGATCCTCATGAGCCCCCGCAGCGGCGGGGGCGCATGAGGGTCTATACCTCTTGCAGTTGGGCGGTGTTTACATTTTCCGGACTGACATGGGATTAAAATCACTGTGTGAAATTCTACGTCAAAGATCCTCAGCTGTCAAAGTGGTTACAGCAAGAGGCTTAGATCCTCATGAGCCCCCGCAACTGCGGGGGCTCATGAGGATCTAAGTCTCTTGCTGACACCCACATCAATTACTGCTGACACCACTTCCAATCCGGGGTACATTTTCTCTGCAACTTGGACGGACATGGAATTAAAATCACTGTGAAATTCAACATCCCCAGCTGTCAAAGGAACACGGACACTATGCAGTTTCAGAAAGAAACATCGATCCTCATGAGCCTCCGCAATTGCGGGGACTCATGAGGATCTATACTTCTTGCAGTTGGGCGTGGTCAACTTTTTTTCAGCAGTGTCTGAAGGAGTCAGTGAACGACTGGGAGCGCACCATCGAACGTCTGTGATGCAACTAAAAAAACTGACAACGTAACCGCCTTGATGCAACCACAGGTGGTTGGATGTACGAGGGGTTAATCACTTCACTATCGATAAAAGGAGGACACGGTTCAAGTGCGAGTCATCGATCCTTATGACCCCCCCCCCCCTCACATGCGGGAGCTCATGAGGATCTATGCCTCTCGCTGACACCTCACAGTGTCCATATTTCCTTGGAGGTTGAGGTTATGTTGGCGTTGAATTGAAAAAAAACATATCAGAAACTCGATCTGCGATCATTTGTAGTGAAGGGGTTACGATTAACTTTTCTGTCTTTCCTATCTAACATCTCTCTCATCATCATCGCCACGACTGATCGTCATCGTTATCGTGATCACCACACCACCCCAACTTTCTCTCTCTCTCTCTCTCTCTCTCTCTCTCTCTCTCTCTCTCTCTCTCTCTCTCTCTCTCTCTCTCTCTCTCTCTCTCTCTCTCTCTCTCTCTCTCTCTCTCTCTCTCTCTCTCTCTTATTCATATTCTTATACATATTCTTAGTACAAAGTGCTGTACATTGTTTTTTCACGCGCACATTAAGAGCCACTGTGATTATGCGTCCTCTTTGTGGGACGAATGCAGCGAACGTCATATTAAAAAAGTCAACTCGCTATATCGTCGTTCAGTTAAAATAATTATTCCACACCCTACTTCCACAGACCAAAAGATAAAATCTCTTGGCCTGCTTCCACTGAAGGAACAACTCAAATTTAACAAATGCGTCCTCATGCACAAAATATTTCATTATCAAGTCCCCGAGTATCTGTGCGCGCTATTTAACTTCAGCCCTAGGCATCAGCTACACACGAGACATGGCTTGCTTCATTTACCCCGACCCAGGATAGATCTCTACAAGTCAAGCCTTCTATTTTCGGGCAGTTTTGTCTGGAACTCATTGCCATTGAACATTAAATCATGTTCAGGTAAAACCCATTTTAAACGAGCTTTGCGAACGCACTTCCATTCAGCCTGACTTCACAGTTTGCCATATCAGCGTATTGTTGTTGATAACACGTGAAAGTCAAGTATTTTCTCTTTCTCCTTACATTTGTAAACTGATAATCCTTGGTCTTGTCGGTGTCGCTATATGCTCTTGATGCTGCTGATTCTTTGACACTATCTTAGCTGAGTATAATATTAATGCTATGCACTCATTTATTTCTCTTACTTTTGTGTTGGTGGCAGTTACTACTTCTCCAATACGAATTTTTTTTTCTCCCCCTTTCATTGATTCACCTATTGTGTTTGTTTTTTTCCGTAGTTTTTCTTCTTCTTATTATTATTATTGTTATTATTTGCATGCTATGTTTATTTTCCTGTTATGTTGTTTGTTTACAGGACAGCTTGTAAGACAGGCATTGAGTTGCCTAATAGCTTTATCCTGAATAAATAAAGATTCATCATTCATCATCATCTCTCTCATGTATTTCATGCAGATGGTTGGTATGTGCGTTCGCGCGCGCGTGTGCGTGTGCGCTAGTGTTTGTTCGTGTGTGTGTGTGTGTATGTGTGTGCGGCGCGCGCGCGTGCGTGCGTGTGTGGATGTGTGTGTGATGAGTGTTATTATTTTCCTGCATATAATGATGGTATTGGGTTTTGTATGTAAATATTTTTTTTTTAATTATTATTATTATTTTAGTTTAGTTTAGTTTCCTCTTTTTTATGCTGTAGATGTTAGCAATGGCAAGTTTATAAAATGACGATTTGTTTTCTGTCAAAACCTTTTACCGTTGAAAAGTAAAGTTTCATCGTCGTCGTCGTCGTCATCGTCATCGTCATCGTCATCGTCATCGTCATCGTCATCGTCATCGTCATCATCATCATCATCTCTCATCATCTCTCTCTCTCTCTCTCTCTCTCTCTCTCTCTCTCTCTCTCTCTCTCTCTCTCTCTCTCTCTCTCTCTCTCTCTCTCTCTCTCTCTCTCTCTCTCTCTCTCTCTCTCTCAGTCCCCCAACCCCACCCTCCACCCACTCTCCTCCACCTCCCTCCTCCTTCCCAAGTAATTACAGAATACATTCTTCAGTTTGGGAATTCAGTCAGGGTAGATCAAAATACCAGTGTCGGGTAAAACTTGTGTGTTCTGGGTTCACCAGACTCAGAAAGGAGCACGTCAACATCTACAAGAATTTACAAAATAACACTCTCCTTCTCCAAATACAGCTCAAGGAAAGTGACACGCTGTTGTCATTAAGAAGGGGCGGTGAGGGGGGTGGGGGGGGGGTGCGTTGTGGATACGTTTACACTGCGAAACATTATTAACTATTATCCGGCACTTTTTTTAAAAATAAAAGTCAGTGATATGAACAGTATACCGTAGTCGGTTTCATTAAACTTATCATGTTCCCTGAATGTTCGAAGTATTCAGTACAAACAAACGCAAGTCAGGATTTTATTTAACGTCTTTTCACACATTGGTGATATTAGAAACGGAAGTCTGTTCCTGTTATCTGTCCTTCTTTGCGAGTAAACCGCTGCCATTCGTATGTCATTTTCCAGCCATTCATTGTCAGATGCTCGGGCTCTTGCTGGCCCTACTCATCTCCACATTCCCTTGGACTGATGGGATTATTCAGAGTTCACCTTACCCTGCTTTCAAAGACACAGTTTTGCTTCCACTACAGGGGCGGATCAGCTACCTCGAGGGGGGCCGGGGGGGGGGGGTTCCAACTTATTGTTTGGTACCTTCAACCTGATACAAAAGACCTCCCCGACGCTAGGGCTTGCTTCCGGTAGGGGCCGAAAAAAATTACAAAAAGCGGGGGCGGGGGGGGGGGGGGCAGTGAAAACTCGCCAAAATATTAAACGTGGGGGAAGGGGGGGGGGGGACGGGGATGTTCCAAACACCCCAAAAGGAGACTTTGTTATAGCATTTTAAAGAATTTTGGGGGGGGGGTCGGAACCCCAGGAATCCCCCTCCCCAGATCCGCCCCTGCATTAGCAGTGAAGGGGTTAAGGAAGGTCTTCTGTAACGGAAATGGCTTGCGCTGGGTCGACGCTCTTTCGGGCAACTCAGGCCAGGCCGGAGCAAAATGGGGGGGGGGGGGGGGGGGGTGTGTGAAAGAAGGTGAAGAAGGTGCTAGAAAGGAGGGACATGTGATTATACCCATCACCGTAGTATTAGAGAAAACAAAACACGCTGCTATTTACATCCTATCAGCTAAACGCGTTTTACAAACGACTCCCGTTCTAATGATAGCTGTCTGTTAGTTTCCCCCTAATGACAGTTTTGTTGACAACCCATCATTAAATTTGTGAGACGGCGCTTTTCAGGGCGGGTAAGTTTTCTTTTGGCAAAAAAGTTGCATACAGACTGGTAATCTCTCTGCAATTTCTCTCGACCAGCAAGAGACATAGGTTCTCAAGTGCCGGCCCTGCAGTTGCAGGGGCCCTTGAGAATCTATGCTCTTGCTGTCAGCGACTGGCTCTAATTTAAATCTTCAAATTGGGGGAAGCATGTGCACGCAAGTGAACTTTGGATGCCCAACGACCGTGGCTCGAATTCCATATGTTTAGAGCATTACAAATTTATCCGGCTGCAAACCTGCATGGAAAACCGTTAAGAATTTACTTTTCAGGGTGGATGCTTATGTAAACGGTTATGCCGTCATTCTCTGCGTGATCTAGAGTCGTGGAAAACACATTTCCGTTCCGTTATGAATTGGATAAAATTGACGCCAAAACCACGCATCCGCGCACTTAACATTTGGACGCTCATTTTCTCTGTTCTTAACTCATTTAACCGTGACAATATACCACAACAAGATACGCATCGACCTTGATAGTTCAAAGGTGATGCCAGAATAGCTTGGCGCACATGGCCGCAAAACTATCCTGGCACCACCTTTGAACTATCATGGTCAATCTGTCAATTGTTATGCAATAGTCTCTTCAGAGGCCGGACAGCTGCAAAATGTGGGGATTTCGTCCGGAGGGTAGCCGCAATGGGTTAAACTGTACATGACGTCTTCAAAAGATGTAAAATACGAGAAATTGATTGACTACTATATTTCAAGGGTAATCAGACACTACCCTTGGACTTTCTTGGTGAACTCATCTGTTGCTGCATATGTAGCAGTAGTCAGGATTAGTCAAGTTACTAACGAAACGAATTCTGTCGACAACTCACCACCATTTTCGAAGCTAAATTTACTTAGATGCAACTTAAAAAGCACATACAGACTTTAACTGCATTTCGTAAATTCGGTATTTTATTTGGCGTCTGCTTCTCGGTAACTGGCCAATTAGGTCATATTGCAACTCGTCCACGTGCCATATCGCCTTTGGGATTGCGTCAACTCGACCATGATAAGAGTCAAGTCGCCCAACGCAAGAATCAAAGTCAAGTAGCTCCAGATCGTCTCGCTTGCTTGTTCCTATGCTGTGTGTGTGGGCTGGTGGGTAGTGTTTGTGGGGAAGAAGTGGAGGGAAGCAGACACTAGGCATACATAGAAGACGCCAAAAATGCATTCGCGTTATTTTCCACTGATGGTGACTAAAGAGTAAAAAAAGAGGAACAAATTATATATTTGCCTTATCTGTACAGAAGAATGTATACATCATGCCATAAAGCGGACTTCTGAAGATACTTAACATTAACCTATTCAGGGCCGACGCCCTACAGCAGGAGATGGGTCGACCATGATAATTCAAGGGTAGTGCCAGATTAGCTTGGCACCTGTCGGCACCAAGCAAATCTGGCACTATCCTTAAATTATCATCGTCGATCCATCTCCTGCAACTGGTGCATAGTCTTTACATGACGCCTCCCAAATTTGGGAAATACTGACGTGGAGCTGAATGAGTTAACTCTAGTTAACTCATTCAGCCCGGACGCACCACACCAAGACATGGATCAAGCATGATAGTTGAAGGGTAGTGCCAGAATAGGCGCCAAGCTATTCTGGCACCACCCTTGAACTATCATGCTCGATCCATGTCTCTAGAATTGTAATGCAGTCCTTCAGAGGGCACCTTCAAAACTTGGGGAATTCTGGCCTCGGGTAGAATGTGTTAATTAAAAGCGGTAGCATCAACTATTTTTGTATGAACTGGACTTTAGGGAAATTCTATTAACCGACTTAAATACCGAAACCGCATTACTTACGAAGGATTTTAAAATGTATTTATTCTGAAGTTATCTTAGACTGTATCTCAGACAACCTCAGATAATTTTACAATCAGTGAAGGGCACATTTAGTTTTTGCAGGAAAACGCTTGCTTTCGAATACGTGTAGGACAAACAGGAAGAGTGCGCACACATTACATAGCAAACAAACCGCATATGTGACGGCAACTTCAAAGCGTAATGTAGAGGTTTACAATCACCTAAAACTCTTATAAAGATAAAAGATAGTTTACAGTTGGAACAGAGACGTAACATTTGGTTAGCTAAGACCATGAAAGCTCTCTCTCTCTCTCTCTCTCTCTCTCTCTCTCTCTCTCTCTCTCTCTCTCTCTCTCTCTCTCTCTCTCTCTCTCTCTCTCTCTCTCTCTCTCTCTCTCTCTCTGCTCTCTCTCTCTGCTCTCTGCCCACCCAAACCGGCCATCCCATCCACAGCTCTCTCGCTCTAGTTGTGCTTGTCTGCTTACGTGTGGCCCTGCGCGGTGCGGGTGCATGCATGTTGAACGTTCTTTGCATCTTTTGCGAGTCATCAGTTAAAATCAGTGTCGTGTTTGTGTCGCTCTCTGTTGTTTGACAAAATGTGACGGTACCGGAAAACCTGAGTAAAATGTACAAAGTATAGTCACTGATGGACATCCATTAGACCACCCACTGAACCCCTTTCCTCTTTTAAAGGACGCATGCTCCAACTATCTAAGAAGCCTGGCCCACGCTACCACAAACACCTATTGCCGGGCGCAATTTTGTGGCGGCAATGTTGCCGCCTCAATTAGGGGCGCCTACAATATTGCCGCCACAAATTGCGACCCGATACAAACCGAGTCTATTCATTTGTGGTAGCCGGCAAGGCTCGAGCAATGTTGCCGCCTCTCAGCCAATCAGCGGTGTTCTTGCGCCACTTCCCGTTTCTTCATCTTCCGGCGAGCCGGAAAAAATGGCGGAGAAGCTGAGCGACGGCCGACGGCTTTGAGACTGTAATATTCATTGGAGACGCGCCGCATGTGAAACCGCTGCTAAACAGCTGCGTATCCGTATGCGGCACGTCTCCAGTGAGTAAATTGATCAACCTTGTCCGAGAGTTCCCATGCATATGGGACTCCTGCAGCTCTGAGTATTTCAACCGGGCGCGTCGTGAGAGCTGTTCCATATATAGTAATGGCAGGTCAGTCAGTACAAAACATTGCGCGTACATTGAAACGTGTACCACGAAGCCGATGTGGCAGGGGGCAAATTGTTGCTTACCACACATTGCTAGTGGCAAATTCTGGTAGCGTGGGCCCAGCTTCTAACCTGAACAAGACAAGAGGGACTTGATTGATTCTCAGGTCATGAACACTGATGACGATTTTGCGGAAATCTGGGTCGAATTGCAAGTAATTTGCAATGGCCAGTACCTGCCTGTCATAGTTTTGAGCCGTTTAACGCATTACGCCGGGACGTGCCGCCTCAGGATACGCGGCATAAGCCGCGTATCCGGAGGCGGCACGTCTCGAATGAGTTAAAGCCCCACGCAAAAATCTGGTTGTAATGCAGAGGGACAGTCGGTTGACAGCTGCTGGCTTGGACAGGTTCTCTGCTATTGGCAGCACAAACCCACGGTAGCCGCCAGTAGCAAAGGCGGGTCTGCGGGCCCACGACGGACACAGTGGGCCCGCGCACAGCTGCATCCGTAGTGGACCCGAGGACCTTTGCGGGGCTTACTGGGTAGGTGAAATTGCACATGTTAAGACAAAACAGTGGATAAAAATGTGCAGACAAACATGCACTAAGGCAAAGCCCAGACAAACATCCACTCAAAACAGTGGATAAAAATGTGCAGACAAACATGCGCTACGGCACAGCCCAGACAAACATCCACTGTTTTCGCCGAAACGCGTGCAATTTGCACCTATTTCTGATTTTTCGAACAACGTTTGTTGATGCAGCAGCTACAGAGTTTCACGAGGACATGTTGTCACAATCGGGGTTGGCGATTGGACACGAATGTGCAGACACTACATGGCAGCAAGAGTTATGGGTCCTGCGGAGCCGGCTTTGCATCAGGAGTCATTCTTTACTCATTTAGCTCCGAATCACTATAAGGCAATCTAGCTAAGGCACTAAAGCTAATCTAGCACACCCCTTGATTTATCATGGTCGATCTATCGTCTCCTGCAACTGGTACTTAGTCGGTAGGTCACACTCACGGACATTCACAATTTGTGAAATCAGTGCGGTCTTGGGGCTAAATGGGTTAAACTAGGTGAAAGACAGTAGGTTGAGACCCTTGACCCTTTATAAAAAGATAGTAGGATGTGCCCCATTATAGTAAGTGCGTCCACGCAGTAACAAAGAGACATTTTCCTAGATCGCCGCCAGTACGGCATGCGTCCACGCATAAGCCGTAACGTTCTAACACCGGAGAAGTACCTCACACTGTGCCAAATGTTTGAGAAGGAAAAGAGCGGAATATAGTTGAAATATCGCAAGAGACACAGATCCTCGTTAGCCCCTGCAATTGCAGGGGCTCATGAAGATATATGACTTTCTAGGTGATGGGTGCTTCGCTGCTGAACTTCACATCAGATATATGTTAATCTGTGGCGAGGCCGTTCGGCATTTGACAGTAACCCTCCAAACTCTGGTGTCACAAACCTGTGCAAATAGTCACACGACATCGCCAGCCCAGCTACTGACGTATTTGTGGAAAGAATTCTAAACGTTCACTGACTGTAAGACCCTCGGATAAAGTACAAAACTCTGGGCAGTTTGTGTTCGTATTGTTGTCCTTGCTGCTGTTCTTGTTGTTGTCAGTTGATAGTGATGATGATGTGATGACGATGATGATGATCATCATCATCATCATGTGAATCTTGTACAATGTTCTGGGCTTTTGTTGTTGTTGTTGGTGGTGGTTAAGGTGGTTGATGAAAATGATGAAGATGATCAGTGATGACGATGATGATGACGATGATGATGATGATGTGTTGTCTCGGGTATATGAAACTGCTTTAAAGGAAACAAGATGAAGGTTTCATCCCAAAGTCTATCGTATTGTTTGGAGCACAGATGCGTTTATCTTTTAGGAACATTCAGAGTTGTTCATATTTTTAGGCTTATAATGCTGATCCATTTCCCTCCTCTCTAAGCCAACCTCTGATCAACACACACGTCGGCGCACACAAATAAAGACGGTAACACGGCGCTTCCCGTCATTAGTACGCTATGTGGGATCATGTCAGTAGCAACAGGAATCCATCTCCTTCTACTCTAACCAACCCTCTGATCTACACACACTGGCACACATAAATAAAGACGGACACACGGCGATTCCCGCCATTCGTAAGCTCTGTGGTCTGGCGTAGCATAACTATTATGAAGAAGAATAATAACATGAGCAGCGAAATGACGTCACTTCAAGCTCCACGTCGTGGCATCATTAGTCCCATGACGCCGTGTTCATAGTGACGACTCGATGTTATACGTCACTCATCGCAGTACTAACATTTGACGTATCAGAGGATCAACTTTTCAAATTTCTTGCTGATTTTCACGCCTAGAGCTTAAAGGTCACAATTTGACCTAATCCTACCCCAGGACAAATAGCAGGCGCATGCAAACACTGTTTATGAAAAATCATGCGGGTATTAATGAGAAGATAGCTTTTTCGGTAAAAGAAATATTAAAGGTATGTTAGCTGTTTTACAAATGAGTCCGAAAAAGTGCTGCAGAAAATTGTCTGATTTTCACACCTAGGGCATACAGGTCACAATTGACCTAATCGTACCCGACAGCCGATACCAACTGTAGGCTTATGTAAATACCGTATATGCAAAATAATAATAATAATAATAATAATAATAATAATAATAATAATAATAATAATAATAATAATAATAATAATAATAATAATAATAATATAATGTATATTTTTAAGGCGCCTGTACTTTCGATAGGAAAGCTCTAGGCGCCGAATAAATGACATACAAACATACATACACCTTGCATCCTACGACACATATATATTCCCTAACATACACACTCACGCAACAAGATATACAGGGAAAATAAGCTTAGCAGGGTGAACACACCAACAACAACTGCTCACACACACACAACAGATATACGTGTACCATAATACTAATAACGGATACACTAGGCAGCTCTCACTGTCAACGAAAAAGTATAACGGTGAATGCACGTTTAAAGGAATAAATGCGTCTTTAAAAACTGCCGGAAACTATTATATATATATATATATATAATTTTTCATTAAATTCTGAGAATGCTGTGCTAATGCCATGGGATTCCAGGCTGGTAAGCTTGCATTGTGTCATCAGGACATCAGCTGCCCTTTTGTGACTGCATCGCTTATTAGATCTTTTGAGCCTTCCACTGAACACCTACTACATAAAGCAATAGGGACTACCCCCAGGCGCCCCGCCATCCGCTGGAGAATATCCAGTCCTCACCCCGAGGGGGGAAGATAGAAAATATTCCCAAACAGATATTGGACCTGCTGAGTAGATTTAAAGTTTTTGTCGCCTACAACCGGTTTCGCCCCAAGGGGGGGAGGGGGGGGGGGGCTCTTCAGGTAGGCATACGGCGTAACCTGAAATTGCAAACACAACGCATGTACTAGAAGCCGCCTCCAGAATTTACTGGTAGCACCAATAGTACAACGTGGATTGCATCCCTAAAGCTTTATTAGGTGTTGCAGTGGAAGAAGACAGACTAATTTTGAAAAGGCAACACCTAGGCAGTTTTGTAGTACAATTATTCTTTACTTTTAACAAAGGCGTCGCAAAAGGGCAGCTGATGTCCTGATGACACAATGCAAGCTTACCAGCCTGGAATCCCATGGCATTAGCACAGCATTCTCAGAATTTAATGAAAAATTACGTCCCTTGGAGCTAATCTGATTGAGTGAATTTTTTGGCTTTGGGCGACGCCTTTGTTAAAAGTAAAGAATATCGTGAAATTAATCGCAAAAACGTGAAAATATATTTTTTCCCAAAATATTTAATTATCACTCAAAACGTTTTATAAGGTACAATGCTGGTTAACGAACACGTCCAATATCTCCCTTTTATCTAGCTATATGCAAAATATCTAGTAAAAATAAGAAAAATTACGGACTCCAATGTTGATCAACCGGTTTTTGTCAAACGGCCATTTTCTCGCCAATGAGCATCTTAATCAAAACATCGAAAACAAACGTCTCGAGATAATTCTTTTAGGGACAATATCCTAAAATTTCAAGCTTGTCCGGTCTCAAACACGGGCTCTAGTTGCTGTCACACACGTACACACGCACGCACGCACGCACACAAACACACACACACACACACACGCATACGCACACACACACACACACACACACACACACACACACACACACACACACACACACACACACACACACACACGGCGTTGGCGCTAAAAAGACGTTATCTAGCAAGGTTTGCTAGCTAGACGTTACGTCATTTTTATCTTGTTACTTCTTTGCCAGAATTTCGGACAAAAAAGTCATGTGCATGCTCCGGAATGCGCTCCGACAAGCCCCATTTCATAGTCTACCGTATTTTTTAAATACGGTAGACACAAATGGGTCAGTTTATGCCACACACAAGAATAAGAAAGAAAAAGGAAAACAACAGAGCAAAACAACAACATCGTTAAAAGAAAAGGAAAAATTCCACATCTACAAGCATGCAGCTAAATATATTAACTCATTCAGCCTGACGGCAGTATTTTCCCAATTTTGGAGGTGTCATCTAATGACTATGCACCAGTTGCATGAGATGGATCTACCATGATAATTCAAGGGCAGTGCCAGATTAGCTTGGCGCCGACAGGCGCCAAGCTAATCTGGCACTACCCTTGAGTTATCATGGTCGACCCATCTCCTGATGTAGTGTGTCAGGGCTGAATGGGTTAAACGAATGGCCATGTCCGTTTCCCATTGTGTCGCATGGTTTCAGTGTTTTCTCTATGTTGCTTTGTTATTTGTTACCACAAAAATGAACCTTCTTTTTCAGGACATGAGAATGTTCCCACAGTAAAACGGCACTGCAAAAATTTTAAGAAGGGATCCCGCTTTTAAAACTTTCTTTTAGGAGAGCAGTGGTTTCTTTTCTTATCCATTCACAGCCACAGTTACTGATCATTATATACGAGTCACAGTTCAGGAGAACTCCAGCATCCAAATGCAGCCAGCAAGAGGCATAGATCCTCATGAGCCACGAACCTGCGGAGGCACATGAGGATCTATGCCGATTGCAGTTGGGTTGTGACTAAGCAACTGCACTCGACGAAACAGAGCCGTCGCTATTACTGTTTCGCCATTCACTGAAATGTGTCAGTCATGAAATGAATTTCATGTTTATGGATGAACAAATTCATTCTCAGTTAATGTGACAACCTTCCCCTAAATTTTTGTTCTCGTAAATCTGCAACACATGGTATAGTTCGCACAAGTGACAAAGAAACAAACCCTGATATACAATTTCTTTTCTGGGCCCTGGAGTTGTCTATCCAACCGTAAAGTTATATCAGTTGCCCAGGATCAAGCATCTCAACACAGTCAGAAAACTGTCTGCAACAGATACTGCTGACAATAATGTGTATGGGTCCTTTGTGTACTATTTTAGAGCTTTATCATGTAAGTACAGTGCCAAATGTCGAAATTCGTTGTTTGCAGGGTGTATTGTTTTTGTACCCGAGACGCGGATTTATCGTCTGCATCGGTCTGGTTTTGAATTAATATGCATATTTATGAGCGTACGTCACAAGGCCGCAGAACCCGACCGACTATCAGTGTATCGTAATACTGCAGGTCACGAGGTCATCGGTGTGGTGTATACACGTGTCAGTGTACACGTGTACTGATGTTCTCCGGCATCCCTTTGACGTAATTTTCCACGAGAATGTAGAATGAACCTTCCATGTTCGCTATGGTGTCAAAATCACAATGCTTGTTCCGCTTGACCTGCTAGTATTTACTAGTAACGATCGTGCTGTATCATGCACTCCACCGAGAGCGTGGCCGCTTGTTCGACTCGGCGCAAAGCGACTGAGCGAGCGTTCACGGTGCCTAGCAAACTAGGCAAACCTTTGATCCTTTATCCCTCGGAAACACGAAACAGAACATTGGTATTTATACCCACTTTCTGCACTGCAGTCAATTTCACATCTCACACATCGAAGTCTACGTACCTGAAAGCATCATTGGAAACGACAAATGCACAATCGCAGCAGAAACACTACCTCTGTGAATCGAGTGAATGAGACCACGCGCAGACAAAAACGTGTCACGACCAGCGATGTGCAACTTTGACACACACCGTAGTTTTCGGATCCTTACAGCATAAAATCGGATAACTAGCTCGTAACTATATGATAAAACAGGTTTAAAATCTTGCGAAATCAGTACGAGATAAATTATACTGAAGATCATGAATTGTGAAAATCACTAGCGCTCGCGGAACTATAGGAAGATCGACAAAGACCGTTGATTACTTACTAATTCACAGAGCAGGAAAGCGACAAATTCCGGATGGGCGGTCAAGCCAAGCTCTTGCTTTACGTGTTGCCACATGTCCATATTCCCTTGTCCGATGTCAATTCCACTTAGGGGTATCTTGTCTCTCTTGTCTTTCTTCTCTTCAATTCCGAGTCTGTCATTGTCGGCGCGTGGCGATGATACTTTCTTTTTTTCTTCGCTAGTTTATCCGCCATCGTGTCTCTGATTGGCTATAATTATGCAGATAACCTAAGGTCGTATAGAATAGTTATGACGTCAGCTACCATCGCCTATCAGAAACAATCTTTTCACGGAGCCCCGACACAATATTCCGGTGGGCCTCTTTTCGCTTTGAACGGACGAAAGAAAGCATTTGATGGGTCACTGTCTAAGTGAGTATGTATATTGAAGCCCAGTAAAAGCTTTTTGCGACCTGAAGCATTGAAAAAGTTCAGTTGTGCCCCATTAAAGCTTGACGTGCGCAAACTTAGGAGATGTTGGTGTTTACACACACACACACGCACGCACGCACGCACGCACGCACGCACGCACGCACGCACGCACACACACACACACACACACACACACACACACACACACACACACACACACACACACACACACACACACACACACACACACACACACCTCTTCACGCCAAAAGCAGCGAGGTTAGCGTAACTAGACATGACGTCATTTTGATGTTACTTCTTTGCCAGCATATGAGGCCCGCCCGAATGTTATGTTATGTGCATGCTACTGAACGGGCTCCGACCAGCCGCATCTCAAAGCTTCTACCTTATTTTGAAGACAAAAAGGCTTTGTTTGACGTCCTGGTCACCATGCATACGTCAATTTTGCATTTTCTCTGCGAACATATGGGACTGTTTACGCGGACGAGGTTACCATGAACTAGCCTCCAACCCCTCACCCACCCCCATCCGCACTGCACCCCCTCCTCCCATTCCCAACCTCCTAGCGGCATCAAAAGAAGCAAGTTCATTGCTTCGCATGCGTGGTTTTGATACCTGATCGCTAAATCTGTTCAGACGGACACGCGGGAGTATTTTCATGGGCATTTTTGGACGGGTTGCCATAGGAAGTGAGGCATATCACGGGACATCTGAGGCATGTAGATGAGGTGCCATCGTTTGATCAAACAAAATGTGGTAGCAAGTGCACTGAGTGGATGCATTAAGCCTTGATATACCTACGTGCCGTGGTCTGTGATTTTGGACTTTACAACTTGTCCAAATTCACAGACCAACACAGATATCAGTCCTTAAGCCATTTAAGCCCAAGGCCGCAATTCCCAACTGTCGGAGGCGTCAGCTAACGACTATGTACAAGATGCAGGAGATGGATCGACCGTGATAATTCAAGGGTAGTGCCAGAGCTTGGCACTACCCTTGAATTATTTTGGTCGATCCACCTCCTGCTGTAGTGCATCGGGGTTAAATGGGTTAAGCTCATATGGAGAAAAAACAACAAAATGACTTGCATGTGTGTGTGTGTGTGTGTGTGTGTGTGTGTGTGTGTGTGTGTGTGTGTGTGTGTGTGTGTGTGTGTGTGTGTGTGTGTGCGTGTGTTTGGGTGAGGGGGGGACAAAGAAAGGGGGAGGGGGAGAGAGGGGGAGAGAGGGGGAGGGGGAGAGAGGGGTAGGTCCATAGTTTTCCTCGATACATTGCGTCCCGGCTCATATCAGTTTAGAGATTGATCGATCATGATATTTCAAGGATGATGCCGGAATACATCGGCGCCCCTGCACTTTGGGTATCCTATTAACACATTCTACCTCAGGACCGAAATCCCCCAATTTTGAACTTTCCCTCTGAAGGACTGTATTGCAATTCTATAGACAGATCGAGCATGATAGTTGAAGGGTGGTGACAGAATAGCTTAGCGAATATGGTCGCCAAGCTATTCTGGCACAATCCTGGAACTATCATGCTCGATCCAATGCCGAGTCTTGCTGTGGTGTGTCGGGGCTGAATGAGTTAATAGTAATGTTACTACTCCGATCCTGTCTGTGACTGTTTAGGTATCCTGCTGTTCTGGCGTCAGTCAGTAACGTTACCATTCCTGTCTGTAACAGATTTCGGTGTCCAGTTACGTTGGCAGCAGTCAGTAGCGTTACTTTTCTTCTTTTTTTAATCCGAGTCGCACCCTAAAACACGTTTGAAGCTACAATACCCCATGTGCGTCGAGCGGTTTCAAGTCTGGAGTCACGACAAAAATGTGAAGAATGTCGCAGACACTAAATACGTTTGTAACGGCTTTCAGACGGACTAGATTAGTGTATCCAAAGATATCGAATCTTTTCCCATCCTCGCAGCCAATGTTTACACCTGCAATAGGCATAGAACTTGATGAGCCCTAGCAATTTTGCGGGGTCTCACGAAGTCCTGTGCCTCTTGCTGTGCCGATTAGCATCCAAACATCCTTGTGTTCTGTAACCCCTTCCCTGCCAGCGAACTCACATTTTGTTACTGAAGCCGGTCTGTTCACTGAACGACCAAACGCCACAACTGTGCAAAGAACATGGACACAAAATGGTCTGAGCAAGAGGCATAGATCCTCATGAGCCCCCGCAGTCGCTATGGCTCATGAGGATCTATGCCTCTTGCAGTTAGATCGCATTTACTTTTTCTCGGCAGTGAAGTGGTTGAACCAACTTCCGCTTTTTGCTGGGCTTCATATTCAAAATAGTCAGGCTTATTGGCACTTCAGTATACCTTGTGTTCACCGCTGTCGAAATATGCTTCCAGTCTGCTAGTCTTGGTGGTTATATTTATATCTGTGGTCCTTAAAGAGAGAAGCTCAAGGAACGTTCAGAGTATGCGAATTCTGGTTAATGTTTTCGTTTGAAACGCGATAAGGATTAGGTTTAACAGAGAACGGGAAACACCAGCATCTTTGTAGATAATGAATGCGCACTACCTTCGTCTGCTGAGAAGCACGGATGTAAATGGAGACCGGAAAAAGGCATAAATAGTTATAAGACCCCGCAAACGAGATAGGCTCATGAAGATCTATGTCTCTCGCAGGTGGCTGCATAATGACGAGAGTCGACAGAAGACGGAATGCACACTTGTGACTGTTTCACTTTGTACATCAGAACATGAGTGTGCTCTATTTCTGTTCTCTGATGCTGGGAACATTTTAGTTGGCAGAGCTGAAATGCAACATTTGGTTTAACCCTTTAGCTGTCGGTAGCGCTTTTGGTCGCGATGATTCCTGCAGGAATAACAACACACTGACATTCTGCAGAAATAACAACACACTGACATCCTGCAGGAATAACAACACACTGACATCCTGCAGAAATAACAACACACTGACATCAGTCCTGCAGGAATCATCGCGACAAAATGCGCTACCGACAGTGATTGGGTTGAGTATGCATCGATGTTAAATTTATTAGGGTTGGGGGTGATTCGATACATTAGCAATAAAGCCATCTTCTTCAATATGTCTTGCATGTTATGACATGTTATGTGTAAGAGAAACTGACATTACCTTCTCTTTTCCTCACAACAGTTACAAGCGCAAACAAGTTCTTAAAACGTACGCACCGCTAGTAAGAAAACCGCAAAGAAGACCACTGACACCATCTTCAGCTTGTCCAACAACAGCCAGCAAGCAACACTGAAAATCAATGGACACACTCTTCCACCAGAAGATTGCCCTACCTACCTGGGTGTGACCCTAGACCGCAGACTTACCTGGAAGCCACACATTGAGAAGTGCCAATAGAGGGCTAAAACTGATCCGCCTAGCCCTAATCATGACAAAAAAAGCTCACCAGCACCAGATGGGCAGCAGATACTGGCATTCTCAAGAAAATGTACACAGGGAGAGTCCGCCCAGTCTTAGAGTATGGAATGGCAGCATGGGGAACGGCAGCAAAGTCAAACTTTCACAAAGTCGGAAAAATTCAGCCCCAGGCAACACGAATCATCACTGGTGCCATGCGTTCTACTCCCATCTCTGCATTGGAAAGCGTATCCGGACTGGAGTCACTAGAGGAGCTGAGAAGAGACACCAAGCTCCTGTTACAAGCAGCAAAATTCAAACGTCTGCAGAACCACCCGATGAGACAGAGAATGTCAGAGCCAACAAAGGGTAGACTCAAGCGCTCCAGCTTCATACATCAGATCAGGATCCTTGAGCGGAGAAATCAGATCTCCTAGATCACATGCCAAAGGAGATCCCCCAAACCCTTGAAAATCTTCTATGGAAGCACTCATCTCAACCCCATATAGGCGACAGCATACCAAAGATCCAGAAAGAAGGGTACCCAGTGTGACACATAACGCAAATCCTACACGATGAAGCACATCCAGACCCAATACCCACAAGAGGTCTGGACCCATGTGTACACGGACAGTTCTGCAAATGATGCTGTCACAGACGGAGGAGCCGGAATCTACAAACAGTACCCAGGAGGGAGAGAAGCAGAGATCTCTCTCGCCACCGGCAAATACGCCACCAACTACAGGTCAGAAGCAGAAGCCCTGAGAATTGGTCAGTGTAACCAGAGTGAAAAACTGCCCGGAGACATCTGACTCCATTGTGTTTCTCACTGATGCCCTCTCCATCCTACAGGCCCTAAAAACACCCAAAGACAAGGACCTAAATGTTCTGTTTTTGGCACTCGCCTCCCTTTGTAGCATTCATCTCACTTTGCAGTGTGCAGGTATCTACTGCAGCACGACCGTGTGTGTTGACACACGGTCGTGCTGCAGTGGATACCTGCACACTGCAAAGTGAGAGGAATGATGAAACTGCAGACAGGCTAGCAAAGGAGAGATCTTCAACAACCCAAGAATACAAAACAACGTCCTATGCAGAAGTAAAGAATATCATTAAAAAAACCAAGCAGAAAACAAAGTGGCTGCGAGAACACCCCAGCTATAACAAAACAGATGGCTGTCACCTACTGACCAGACCGGAGCAGGTAGTTATCTTTCGACTACGCACCGGCCATAACAAACTGAACTGGCATCTCCACACCAAGTTTGGAATTGGCCAGTCAGACCAGTGCCCATGCAACTCTGGTAGCATGACAACAGACCACGTGCTACAGACCTGCCCCACGTTCACAACCCTCAGACAGAGACACTGGCCGGAGGAGACAAGGGTGTCCCGCAAGCTCTAGAGAGGCCTGGAGGACCTGCGGCGCACGGCAGCATTTATAGAGGAGACCGGAATGTCCATATAAAGAGTGTTCGAGGAAGAAGAAGAAGAAGAAGAAAAACGACAAACGCCATATTCTTTTTCAGGGGGAGAGCGGAGAAAGGAGAGGAGAGGGGGGGGGGGATTATGGAGGCGCGGGTGGGGGGGGGGGGGGTGGAAGAGTGATCACTCTTTTTGACGAATGGTGTATAATTGCCGCAGTAGTACGACAGAATGCGCCTACGCCAGATTGAATCGGTGTTCATTTGGCGTTTGCCACGTCAAAGTCACACCGGGGTCGCTCCGGCCTAGGGCTGGCGTGTTACACAGTCAACAGTGATTTGATAGAGATCAAATTATTATTATTATTATTATTATTATTATTATTATTATTATTATTATTTACCTTCTGTTACGCAAAAGAAATCACTCGTGCACACTTCGACCGGAAAAATGCGATATATTCTCGCATTTTAGCGAGTCACACTGTGCACGAGTGATTTAGTTTGCGAAAGGGAAGGTCAGAAATAATTTATTTATTTACACAACGATTTTTTCAAAGAGTTGTAAGCTCCGAATCGACATATTACTTTCTCTCGGACGTGGTGCGGTGACACAGCTGGGTCGCTCAATCTTTCTTTCAGTAGTTGATCGTTACTTGTTTCATTGGAGCGAAACGGTCAAAAGTGCGGCGAAGATCGCACAACAGGTATCACCACACGTGGACTCAGACAGCCTTGGTCGGGGAAGCGTGCGAGTCATAGAAATGATTGTATGTAGAGTCACGGTCCAGACAAGTTTTTCATCCTGCAGCCGGGTGACGTGCACTTCTATCACTAAAAGAAAAGCTGTAGGTGGCAGGGTTGATGCAAGTTTAACTGAGTTGCCAACACAGACAAGCGGCGAATTCCGCCGGGCAGCCGTTTGGGATTACATTAATGAGATGCACATTAAACGTAATGGAACAAGCACGTGGCCAGTCAACGGCAATGTTCGCCAGCATTCTATCATAATTAAATCAGCTGCACCCAAAAAGAACACGAAACTGTACTTTTGTCAAGATTTCCAGCAATTTTCTTTGTAAATGTCCAGTGTTACGTGTACGCTGTTAATGAAAAGGGACGAAGGAGAGTCATAATAATAATAATAATACCGTTATTATATAGGCGCTTTTTCTCAATTTTTGGGCAAATCGACTCAAAGCGCCGCGAACTGAAACCCAACACACACTCACGTAACAGACACGGATTTACGCCATTTAAGACAAACGCAGTACAAGGCAGACGAAGGACCAGTTCAGCTACTGAAGTTACAGAGATTTTTGATCGCTTGTATTTGAAATTTGTAAAGTGGCCTGAAACCAGTACCAAAGTGGGGGGGGGGGGGAGGTGGAGGGGGGGGTGAGTAGGGGGGGGGGGGTGGAAGAACCGGAGTACCCGGAGAAAGAACCCCCGACGGTCAGCCTGAATTAACGGTGACACTTACCAGAGGAGAAAAGTCCGACGCCGGAACCCGGTATCGAACCTCGCACCTTTGGCATTGGTGGCAGGCGCCTTAACCACTGCGCCACGGACCGCCACGTCATCGTCATCATCACTGTAATGATCGTGGTAATCATCGTCGTTTACTCACCGATTTGAATGCGTGATCTCCGTCACGAAGTGACGCAGTCATAACAAAGATGAATTGATCGGAGTACGTTAACCCATTTATCCCCAACGCCCTACGGCAGAAAATGGATCGACCATGATAATTCAAAGGTAGTGCCAGATGGCACTGCCCTTGAATTATTCACGCTCGACCCAAATCCTGCAAATGGTAAATAGTCATTAGATGACGCCTCCAAAATTTGGGACTTGTGGCCATAGGGTTAAATGGGTTACGCTGCCGCGGCCACCTATGGAACAATACAACTGTTGCATGCACCTCAACAAACTACACTTAGAAAGTACCCACTTCAATGCCAGACAACTGCGGACACCACTCAACCGCAAGAGAGGCACAGAAACTCATGAGCCCCCGCATCTGCGGGGGCTCATGAGGTTTTATGCCTCTTGCTGGCCTTAATCTTATCCGTGTTCCTTAAATTAATGCAACTATTGGGTGTTGAATTGACCCTGCACTGCATCAAAGACAATGTGTTTGCGTCTATCGGCATTTCCGGTTGTTTGTGTGATTTCACTGGTGTATCCGTTTTGACTTAATGAGGTGTCTGTCACAATGGTTATAGTGCTTGGTACTCGGGTCATTATACATCGCGGATGTATTCGTGGACAGATCCTTTAAATGTGCCAAGGTGCAATATTAAGTTGTGTAAGGGAATTCCATGCTAAAACGCCTGAAAATATAAAACTGGATTAACATAATTATGTCTATTCTGGTATGGGGCAAGTCGAGTAGTCCAGTTCTTGTCTCCGTCTCCCTGTCGTATGTTTAATGAAGTAATCCTTTGCGTGTCGGCAGCGGTTTACGCGTGTGAGAATCATCGCCACAGAAACCGCTACCGACACGCAATGGGTGCCGGAAACATTTGAGGAAGATATGCCATATGAAGTATACTTGCCATGCAAAACTTCGTGCACAATCACATATTTACTGAATTTTAATTGGAATTAGAGTGCTTGGAGGTAGAGCAATTTGATTTTATCATCGGTGTAGGTTGGACTGAGATGACTTTTTTATGTGGTTTTCACTAAACTCGTCCCATAGTGCCTACGCATAATCACAATGGCTTTGAATATGTGCAGGAAAGACTAGTTTGCAACACTTAGTAATAACTCATTTAACCCCACTCACGTATTTCCCAAATTTTGGAGGCGTCATTTAACGACAATGGACCAGTTGCAGGAGATACATCGACCATGATAATTCAAGGGTAGTGCCAGATTATCTTGGCGCCGACAGGCGCCAAGGTAATCTGACACTACCCTTGAATTATCATGGTCGACCCATCTCCTGCTGTAGTGCGTCAGGGCTGAATGGGTTAAGTATATTTTGAACGTTAGAAAGTAGGAATACATTGCGAGAAATAGTTCCGCGTAGTTTGTTTGTTTTGGAGGCGTCATCTAACGACTGACTATGCACCTGTTGCAGGAGATGGATCGACCATGATAATTCAAGGGTAGTGGCATTCTGGTCGCCTGCTAGCTATGACACCCCGTGCCAACTGTCGATGTTCAAAAACATGTTCGACGTCCTTGAGAAGAAAACATTTGGTGCGGAGGCCTGTTTCTGACGCGCAGCGAACAACATACATTGAGTTTTTAAAAGGGCGAATTAACATTAGTTTTTTATAACGAAAATCCACTAGACTAGCAACCGTTGGTTCATTTGCATTACAACCGGCGGAGAGAGAGAGAGAGAGAGAGAGAGAGGGGGAGAGAGAGAGAGAGACTGTGTGAGCGCTCATGTGTGTGGCTGAGTGGGGTAGAACAGTGATATTTGAGGTTGCCCGCCGCTGACGCCGAAACAAAATATCGGTTTGACCGGGTTTTTTTTTTAAATCCCTTAAAAGTACCGGTACCGATTTTCGTCAGTACTCTATTCCGCTTCACATACATGCATAGGAATTACTGATATGTAGAAATGATTTAGTCTCGGATTGACAGTGAAGGCACACAATGCCGGTTCTACGACTGTTCTACGACTTCATAACACTGGTTGTCTCCCTCTTGTTGCTGATATCAGCGGCAACGAATGGAGGGAGACAACCAGTGCCGCGCGATTTCATACGCAGCATGCGATCGCACTCCGACAAAACTGACACGCTTCCCAACACATTTACAACTCTCTTTCGTTTCTAACTGAACGCTCTCTGATAGACCTGCCCCGATAGATGACCCCAGAGCTTCACCAGACGTGCGTGCGTGCGCTGGACTCAGTGTAACTCTGGACCTTATGGCTCCAAGGCAGTAAGGCCTAGAGTCACAGACCGGCAGACAGGTAAAGCCACAGAAGGCCAGCCATGGCTGCTTTGATATCTTGTTCCTTCCGACAGGGCGACTGTTTATGTTCCAGTGAACCAGCCTTCGGTTTTTTGCCCTGCCGATACCTCCCTTGGATGCACACCACGTGTAGACGGCTACTCGCGTGTGCTGCTCTGTGATTTTGGACCTTACGGCTTTCACCCGCTTTCAGCCATAAGGTACAAAATCACAGACCGGCACACAACGGTCTTGTAATGTACATGTATACTCAATGTTGAGGTAGTCTGACAGCACACACACACGCGCGCACGCGACTTGAATACACAGATTCGCGAATACGCGCACACGGCACAGGGACGCTCCGTGAAATCACTGTGATTTTAAATTCGACTGAAGCAGATACAATTTCACCGGACAAGGAAATATGGCTGCATCTGTATAAAATCGCCGAATATACCCTGATTATTCTGTTTTACCTGCGATGAACATGACGAAATGACGACGTCATTGACAAGACACTACAGGGCTGGGCCGATATTCTAGGCGTATCGATAACTGCAATAGTTGACTGCCGGTAATGTATATCGATACATTGCTGACAGTTCATTGAATTCAATTTCGTCCATGTGTTTCAATTAACCCATTCATCCCTGACGCACTGCAGCAGGAGATGGATCGACCATGACTGACCTGTCGACGCCAAGCTATTCTCGCACTACTCTTAAATTATCATGATCGATCCATCTCCTGCAACAGATGCATAGTCGTTAGATGACACATCCAAAATTTGGGAAATACGTGCGTCGGGCTGAATGAGTTAAAATGATCCAGCACCTTTATTACAGTGACTTGCCCGAACAGTAAATATGATACAGCGAATGGGTGTAAATGATAGCCAAGACTATTTTGAGTTCAAGCTCTTTGTCGAGTAAGAGACAAGACACGAAGGGAATCGGTGTATTTCATTGACTGAACCTTTCACTGCCGGGGAAAGGCGAACGCTACCCAGCTGCAAGAGACCTCAATCCTCATGAGCCCCCGCGACTGCGGGGGCTCATGAGGATTGATGTCTCTTGTAAGTCCTATCTTCTTCATGCCTAACTTTGTCCCATTTACACATGTGTTCTTCACGCAAATGTCGGTGAGTGTGCAGTCGCTTCAGACGCGAAATTTGTGATCACTGGCAGCGAAGGGGTTAATGATTGAATGAGTCTGAGGATTCACGCATCAAAGACTCTAAAACCGCTTCGCTGGATATGCAGTTTCACTGAATGAACTTCCACTCGCTCACTGAGCATGGCTGGTACTGCCGATATTATGGCGATACATACGGCCTAGATCTATAAGGTCCGAAATCATAGACCAGTAAGGAGGTGTTGGGCATCTATCTGTTTCTAGACGTTAACTCATTCGAGCCTAAGCCGCGTATCAGGAGGCGGCACGTCTCGAATGAGTTAACACCCGCACACAAGCGTCTGCAACGTTCTCCAGCGGTGCGCACCTGCTATCTTGCAACAACAGAAACAAAACTGAACCACATCAAGAATCAGCAACTTGTATACAGGACTCTATCGTTCTGTTACCTTTTTGAGTGCAACCACACTGTAAGAAAAAAGTTCCTCCTACACCACCTCGGCCCGAGGACTTGAAATTTGTCATCGGGCTGAAGTCGTTTACGAGGACCTTACAGCGTACATTGCGCCAAAGGGTTTGGTGTAAGGACAAACACACACAAACATACAACATACTAATGTAGGCATAAAAACACAATCTGAAGGCTGAAATGGATGTACTGAGAAAAGTGGACCACTTTATCGACATGAGCACGCTATCAAAACTGACGTTAATAAACGGACACCATCCCTATCGCAGAGCTGCCACCCCTCCCCCTCCCCTAACCCTCCCCCCCCCCCACCCCACACATCTTACCCCTCCGCACACACACAAGGGCCGTAATATAACAAACTCAGGAAGTGTACCAGAGCAGTGACGCCATTCCTGAAAGGTCGCGGATGCGAAGCGCACGTGCTAACAGAAATGGTGATATAAACCACAACAGGTATGTATGCGTTCTGAATCATATCTGGTATGCCTGCACAGGTAGTCAACATTAAACAGCTGAACCTCTCTTCTCTCCCATGTCTTAGAAAAACAGACGCCAATGGGAGAGATTCGCATTAACGCCTTCACTGGCGAGAAAACGAGCACCGCCCAACCGCAAGGGGTACAAATACTCATACGCTCTCGCAGCCAGTGCGGGGCCTCATGAGGATCCATGCCTTTGTACCACTTTGTACCCATGTTCTTTGGGGGTTTCGTGGTTGAATTTACAATGAATTCCAACCACCAGTCTGCGGCCACTGGCACTGAAGGCGGAAAACCCAAATGCGTGCCGCCAACAGTACTATTAATGGGCTTAACCCCTTCACTGCCGAAAAATGAGACACCACCCAACTGCAAGAGGTATAGTCTCATGACACCCCCTTCCCCCCCAATTGCGGGGGGTCATGAGACTATATGCCTCTTGCTCAGCAGGATCCTATTGCGTCTCCCAGGGGCGGATCCATTACCTCTCCAAAGCGGGAAGGTCCAACAATTTGTTATATAATCAAGCGCCGAGGCAAGAGATGGGGGTGTGGGTTCTTTTAGGCTATACACACGAGTGATCTCAATAAGTCGTTTCTGTAGGACATCGAATTATTTTATGCGTGTATTTTTGTTGAACGGTTGTGTGCTCAGCACCAGACACAGTCCTAATTGGCATTGTGAATACGGTTTAACAATAACCACAACAACAACAAAAAACAACAACCAAGAACAAACATATCTTGAATATTGAGAGGGGATACATTATCACGTTCCCCTTCATTGCTTTTCTTCTATCTTATTCTTCTTCCATTTTCTGGGGGGGGGGGGGGTTCGAAGAGGAGGGGAGGGGGGAGGCTAGGCTTGGTGCGTCTGGGACCCCTGGGACTACTTCCTCCAAGAACCGCCCCTACTCTATGTCTGATATGTCAACTGGGCGGATTCGGTTCAGGTAGTCAACGACAACAGGTTCACTGAATAAACCTCCCTAACGTCCTACCCTTGTAGAATGTCATCCAAGTTGTGCAAGCTCATGAGGATCTAAGCCTATCTCAGATTAAACACGAAGGTTTTCAATAGATCTTCGTAATGTTAATATTAGTGTTGCCAGCCGGGGCAAGACGAACGCTACCCAGCTGCAAGAGACATAGACCCTCATGATGCCCTGCAGTCGCGTGGGCGCATGAGGATTTAGTCCCTTCCCAATGCGCATAAGGTCATTGGGCCGACGTCGTGCGCATTGAGTTGTTAGTCCTGTGTTCTTTATGCCTATGTTTGTCTCATTTACATCTGTGTTCTTCACGCGAATGTCGGTCAGCGAAATCCGCGGTCACTGGCAGGGGAGGGGTTAATATTAGTGTTGCCGGTGGATTTCTGGAGATTTTTCATTCAGACGAAGCTTTCCGTCGGCAAGATGTCGGTCAATCGAGCTGATCCAGAGGAGACGATGCGGATATTGCAATGCAGGTTTCCACCACGATACTTTTTGGTGTATAATTACCTTCATCTTCTTCCTTTTTTCGTTGTCCCTGTCATCGACATAGCTCATTCAGCCTGACGGCCGTATTTCCCAAATGTTGGAGGTGTCATTTAATGACTATGCACCAGTTGCAGGAGATGGATTGACCATGATAATTCAAGAGCAGTGCCAGATTAGCTTGGCGCCGACAGGCGCCAAGCTAATCTGGCAGGGGCCTTGAATTATTATGGTCGATCCATCTCCTGCTGTATTGCGTCAGGGCTGAATTATCACTACCACCATCATCATCATCATCATCATCATCATCATCGTCGTCCTCACCAGCATCACCGTAAACACCACTAGGGCAGATTATATAGTTGTAAATTCTGGTTTCATCATCGTCGAGACCGCTAGACGCACAACCTAACCCGCACATTGGTTGCCCCCCTCGATTCGCTGCCGCCGTGAAGCGGCATTGATACGAGGGAGACAACCAGTTAACTTTGCCTCTTCACTGTCAGCGGCTAGTCTGCCGGAATCGCCTCAACAAAAAAAGCACTATGGTCAGCAAAAGATTAAGCTAGTATCACGCGTTGCTTCAGGGTGGCCATCAGTATATTGAGCATCATCGAATATAGCTAAAAAATAAAGCTAAAATGGATGTAGAGATTTAGCATTATAGTCTAGGGCACAACTGAGGGGCGATGTGGGGTGGGGTAGGGGTGGGAGGGGGGGGGGGGTCGGGGTGGTGATGGGGTTGGTTGGTTGGTTGTACATTGCTCAACGTCCCGACAGCAACAAGACTTTCTCAGGACGTGCCTGCACTGCTTGTGGAGAAAAAAAAAACCCCACCAAACTAAACAGAATATTGAATGTACGTCGCCAGCCGGTCTAATACACTAAATAAACCTAAGACCATCGAATATCAAGAGCTACAGGCAGCGCAGAAAGTAAGGAAAGTTTATAAAAGGAAAATACAGGTGAATGGACCAAGGGTAGACAAAAACACATGCCCCAGAATAGAGGGGAAACCCCACCCTGTGGGGCTGACGAGGGTGACCCTGGGAACTAAAAGTAGTTAATCCCACCCAAGTCCCCCAGGGCAGACCAGGGTGGGGAAGGGGGGCGGGGGGGGGGGGTGGTGGCATAACCAACAGCACCGACAAAAGCACAAGCAACTACGATAACAAGCAACTAAGGCATAACATCTGAAAGCCCTGTCCTTGAAAAGACCTTGCTCCAGAATCAGGTCAAATTTGTTCGGAAGTTAGGTCAAAACTGCACTTGTTTCAACGAAAACAGTGGATTGCAAGCCCCGATAAACATGCGATATCGCAAAAGAAGCGCAAATTGTATCCTACTTCTTAATTCAAGGCACACCTCTACTGAACGAGAAAAGAAAGAAAAAAATATGGTAGAAGTTATCAAGTGATAATATCAGTATATGCAAAAATATTCTCACTATTTTTTCCTTAGAAAGGCCATCAAAATTTGCTTCAAGTGGCGTAGATTTTCATGCGACCCTGTACATAGCGCAGGAGAATATGAAAAATGTACCTATTAACTGCAAACATTGGACTCTTTTGCGTCCTCAGAACAAATGAATTCTACTCCTGTGTTGCGGTATGATGACGTTTTATTGCCAGCAGTGTGTGATTTATGCGGTCAGAGACCCTAGTCAAAGTCAAAAGACGGACCAACGGTAAACCCATTCCATCAGCAAGAGGCATAGATTCTCATGAGCCCCTGCCGTTGGCAGGGGCTCACGAGAATCTATACCTCTTGCTGAAGGATTGTTCGCATTTACCTCTATTTTGCGTTTTCAACGCAGAAGGTCATGGGGATATTAGCCTATGAAGGAAGTAGTTTCAAGTTTCCAGATACGTTACGTTTATCTCATAATCATCAGAAAAACTCCCAAATAATGTCTTTTTAAGTCTCTTCTATTTATAGAAGAGACTTTTTAGGACGGGACGCGGTGGGGCGATTAAAAAAAAAAAAAACACATAGGCGGGATAGACTAAAACTCTGATAGTGAAGTAACAAGATAAAAATTACGCCATGTCTAGTTACACAAACCTCGCTGTAGAAAGAACTTTTGACGCGAAAGTCCGCTTGTGTGTGTGTGCGGCGCGCGTGTGTGTGTGTGTGTGTCTGTGTGTGTGTGTGGTTGTGTGTGTGTGTGTGTGTGTGTGTGTGTGTGTGTGTGTGTGTGTGTGTGTGTGTGTGTATGTGCGAATGTATGTAAACAACACAATCTACGAAGTTTAAGTACGGAGAAAGCTTGAAATTAAGGGAGTTGCGTCATTCAGTGGGTGCCTAGGAGCCCCTCCAAGCATTTTGAAATTGGATGTCTCATTGAAGATTTAAATGACCCACATTAGAGTCCGGTATTTTCATTATATTCAATTGCAGTTTTGGATATAGCCATACTGGAGAAAGACATTGGAGGAGTTCGTTAGCCAGCTATGTATCTTTTGAACTTTTTCAGTAGAAATTAATTAATTTTATGAAGAAATGTTTTAAAAAGTAAAAAACCTCGACTTCCGGAGAAAGTCAGGCAGTGACGGTGACGTAAAAGCAGAAATTTCGTCACGACGCAGACTTCGACGCTCTCTCTCTCTCTCTCTCTCTCTCTCTCTCTCTCTCTCTCTCTCTCTCTCCTCTCTCTCTCTCTCTCTCTCTCTCTCTCTCTCTCTCTCTCTCTCTCTCTCTCTCTCTCTCTCTCTCTCTCTCTCTCTCTCTCCCTCTCCCTCTCCCCCTCTCTCTCTCTCTAAATATTTCTGACGTCAGAATGATTTTTCTGGGAAGTACACAGAGGACGTGATTCTTTATGACTTTTGCCGCTGAAATTTCAAATGTTTACCGGCGGTGCTGCTTTTAAGCAGCAAGTGACAATTCCAGAATATGTAGCAAGGAAGTGCGGACTTTTCTCACTGGATTCAAGCGATAGAACTTCTAATTTTTTTAGCGCAGGACTGCGTGGCAAGCGACTGATTATACGGTAGGTCTGATTTCGTACATGAAGTATGTATTGTTGGCATCTTTGACAACCAGTGCTAAGCATATACCCTCATTCAACAATTACTCGATCTTAAAAAAACAAAAAAAAAACAAAAACAAATGAAATGTCATAGATTTGTCACATTTTCTTTATTTATTTCTCTTTCTCTCTTACTGCACACGAGTGGCAACAGACTTTTCTTTCTTAACAGCATGCGTGTTGACTCGCACAATGGAAAGTTTCGAGCTCTCAGTTCAGTTTGAATTGCGACACATTTGTGTAGCACTCTTGTGTAGTGTGCTCACCGCTTGAGTCATCTCGAAATAAGGCACCTTTTTTATTATTATTTTTTTCCTGTCGTCTGCCATGGTGGACAAAAGACGTTAAGCCCTAAACGTTTAACGTTTTGTCGTCTGCCACCATTTGATCTTTGCGTTTTCCGTTTATTTATGATGTAAGGTGCCGGACAGCCCTGATCTAAGCACTCAGACGAAAGACAGATTTGAGCGCAATACTAGAATTGCGGATTGGCCAGCTGATTAAAAATTACAGGTACGGCAATGGTTATAGCAGGTAGGCAATGGAGCATTGAACCCCCTACGATTTTTATGTGCTGACCAATCGACAGTATCGGGAAAGGGAATGGCTGAACGACAATAGGAGATATTTTAACATCAACATCAGAATCAGGTCAAAGACAACAGGTAGAGAACCCTGACAGCGAGGACAGCTCAAATATAAAAGGGACTTTGTGGGTTATGGTTTTGTGGGTTATGGTTCATCCCATCTTGTTTTCTTCCTTGGAATGTGGCTGATAGTGATGCCTTCACAGCTGAGCGTCTTTTATATTTATTAAAACGGGTGATGTAAATTTACTGCAAACGGCGAAAACATGTCTGGTTTGGATGAGTGGTCCCACATCGGTTGTCTTCTTTGATTCGCTGCCGATCAGCGCTGACAGCGATTCGAGGGAGCCGTAAAACTGTGTGGATTTTGTATGTCAATGTCCATACAGCAGTATAAAGATATACTATCAATTGTGCATGTGAAAATTGTCAGTGCCGGCAGAGACGGTGTAAATAATCTGACAGAGAGTTGATGGATCCTGCTGGTTTAACCATCACCTGCCTGGAACAACTGCTGAGAGATCTTTAAAAGTAGCAGCCTCCTACTGGCGCGCAGATTAACGCTGATGGCTTCCCCATCTTGCGCAAACTACGAGCGGCGTGGAAATCACAGGCATTAAATAGGCAGTCAAGTTAAAACGCAGTTACACTCCCACTAATTAAATGCAGACAGATATAAAACCTACATAGACACAGCAAGCAAGAGGCATGTATCTTTATGAGCCCCTGCATCCTGTATACCCTCATTATGATCTATGTATCTGGCAAGGTTGTATTTCGTTAAAGCCGCTTCGTTTTCTGTTAGGTCACGGGCCGCTGCTGGGTTCAGGAGCAGTGGGAACCAGGCGTACCTGTAAAACTTGGAAGGTTTCTGTTCCGAGTCGTATAACGTGATATACGCCCGGAAAACTGAGTTTCATAAATGTCCACCCCTCTCAAACGAGAGAACCTTTCGTTTAATTGGGTGGGCTGGTTGGCAGGTGAAATCAGTGGATCCGGATTATCAGCAGCCATGCAAAGAAAATGAAAATCATTCTAATATTTGGGTATGCCCTCCAAGGGCAACCACTCGACGTAAGCCAAGCACGTGAACAACAGAAGTTATCTCTAAATCAGGATCAGGTCGCAGACAGTAGACTGCGCCTCTTTATAGCAAGAAAAGACACTGGGTTGCGTCCCTTTATAACTGATAAGAACTAATGGGACGGTAGTTTCACCGCCGCACGCGTCCTCGTGGCACTCCTACTGTTACTATCGGATAAGTTCCTCAAAGCGAGGATATCAATTACCCCACTGAGTAACAAAACGTCTTCTAGCCCACGACGGCCTCAGTGGGCCCGCGCACGGCCGTGCGCGGGCCCACTGAGGCCGTCGTGGGCCCGAGAGCCTTCGCTTTACTGGGGAGGCAACTCCTTGACAGCAAGAGGCATGTATATGAGCCCCTGCGGCTGCAGAGGCACATGAGAATATACGCCTCTTGCAAATGGAGCATGCTGGATAAATCCACGGAATGCGTGAAGCCCGAGCCATGTTTGAACTTCTGATTTAGTTATCAGGTCTCAAACCGCCAGTCGATGGCAAAGATATGGCATAAGAAAACATAGCATCCACCATTCATTCTATATTTTGAAGTCCAATTAATTGGAAGTTATATAAGTATACCTTACATATATATCAAACTAACAGCTGAATAACTTACACGGACCTAGTGCAATCTAGATTCTGCTCTTTATCCACAGTCCACAATATGTGAATATTGACTTCTATTTCTTCTATTTCTCTCCTGCCAAAAGTTACGGTTTCTTTTCAGCTAACGGTTTCAACTATTTTTCCGCCAGAATTCGCCATATCTTTCTTTCGGTGTCTGTTGTGATTACTTATATCCGTCAGTATTACGGACTAGACATGGAGCTACAAGCTTAATGCGCGGCATCTCGTGATGAAAGCTGTTCCCGACGGGAATGACTATGACTGATACGGTTCCTTTCCGGCTAACGGTTCCAACTATTTTTCCGCCAGAATTCATATCTTTCTCTCGGTGCCTGTTGTGGTTACTTATATCCGTCAGTATTACGGACTAGACATGGAGCTACAAGGTTAATGCGCGGCATCTCGTGATGAAAGCTGTTCCCGACGGGAATGACTATGACTGATACAGGGTGTTAAATGATTTATACCCCCTGACTGTATAAGATAAACCCACTTTGTTATACAATCGTTGCACAACTGAATGATGTTTGATGGCCTAGGCAGGTTGATACAAATTGATCTGGCAAGAGACATGAATACTCATGAGCCCCTGTAGCCTGAGGGGCTCATGAAAATGTATGCCTCTTGTTAAGGAAAGGACGTTCGCAGGTGCAGACTGACCAGAAAAAAATGCGATAAGAAATAAGACAGCAGAAATTTGGAGAACTGCATACAATGACAAAGAAAATAGTTAGAAGTCTCTCTCTCTCTCTCTCTCTCTCTCTCTCTCTCTCTCTCTCTCTCTCTCTCTCTCTCTCTCTCTCTCTCTCTCTCTCTCTCTCTCTCTCTCTCTCTCTCTCTCTCTCTCTCTCTCTCACTGGACGTTTCGTCATCAGACGTAACATGTATGGTGAAGATTCTCCAAGACAGTTTAAATGAGATATCTGAATGGTGCAGACATAACGCCATGATACCTAATCCCACTAAAACCAAATGCATGCTGATTACCACACGGCAAAAGCATCAGTTGAACCCCCCTCCCCTTCAACTAACACTTAACGGCCAGCCTGTGGAGCAAGTCAGAGAACATCGCGTGCTTGGAATCAACTTAGACGACAAGTTGTGCTGGCAAGGCCACATTACTAAACTGTGTAAAATAGTATCTAAAAATGTATTCCTCCTGTCGAAATTGAGACATTTTGCTGATGAGCCAACAAGGAAACTCTTCTACTATGCCCATATTCAGTCACATTTGGATTATGCCTCATCTATTTGGGACGGTAGTAGCGATGCTAATTTAAAAAGTCTGAACTCGCTTCACAGAAGAGCCATTAAACTTATTGTTGACAGACCCTCAGAAGTCATTAATACTGACAATAAGTTCAAGCTGTTAGACATTTTGCCACTTGAAAAACAGTTTAAGTATAATAAGTTGGTGCTCATGCGCAAAATCACCCTATCAGAAACACCAGCCTATCTCAATAGTTTGTTCCACTTTGCTCATACGAGGTCCAGTCGAACACCAGGGAACAATCTTGTTGTACCGATGCCTCGACTGGACATTTATAGGTCGTCGCTGTCCTATTCTGGTGCAAAGTTATGGAACTCCATTCCTGCGGATGTTAGAGCCGCGCCATCACTTAAAACTTACAAGACCAAGCTGCTCAAACATCTAGACAAAACTTAATTTTTCTTTTATTTTTTTATTTTTATTTTTATTTTTACATGTAGCACTCCATGCCTTATGCGGCATTTCCCGGATAGTCTGCATTCTCTTCTAACATTTATGAACGCATGTAATATACCGCTGGCATTCCAGCAAGCCGCATTATGTAATATCCATGACCCCATGGGCTCGGCTGGCCAGACAGGATGCCGTCCATAGACACAGCATTGGGCGCTCGCGATGCGTGGCAGTGCTGTGGTTTCTTCGCGTCGACCCGCGCGCGCGGTGGTTGCGGGATCGCTATACAAGTCTAGTCTAATTTCATGGCAGACTATAGCATCTAACTGTGCGCGGCGGGTTTAGTGGCGCGGGGAGGCCGCTATCGCGTGTGTGTGCGGGTGTGTGTTTATCTGTGTCAGTGTGTGCAAGTGTATGTGTGTGCACGCGCGCATTCCTACGTGCTTGCGCACGCGCGCGCGCGTGTGTGTGTGTGCGAGTGTGTGTGTGCGTGCGTGTGTGTGTGTGTGTGTGTGTGTGTGTGTGTGTGTGTGTGTGTGTGTGTGTGTGTGTGTGTGTGTGTGTGTGTGTGTGTGCCTGTTTACGTTTGTTGGAGTGAGTCGCCGTGTTGATTTTTATGATGAGAACAATAGCGGTTTTATGTACAAAATCCTTTATACTTTTTATATTTGCTGTAGTATAGTTTTAAGTGATAGAATGTATGTGTACATGATATACTGATGTGTGTGTATGTGTGTGTCAGTGCGTGTGTGTGTGTTATTTTATGTACGTTATTTTGTTTTGTAGTGTGTAGCAAGGACAAGAATGAAAACAGGTAGGTCTGCGCACCTATTCTTTTATCCTTGGAAAATAAAGTTTCATTCATTCATTCTCTCTCTCTCTCCGGCTCTCTCTCTCTCTCTCTCTCTCTCTCTCTCTCTCTCTCTCTCTCTCTCTCTCTCTCTCTCTCTCTCTCTCACGCACGCACGCACGCACGCACACACATACACACACACACACACACACACACACACACACACACATACACACATAACTGTAGCGCTAAAAGTGACAATTCGGCTGAGAAAAAACAAATCAGAAGGCAATAAAACACACGTGAAAATAATTCAACAACATCAACATTACTACTCACTCGACGTACTCTGGATATCATGTGGAACATCCATGTTCAGGAACAGTTCGTGTTCTCAACGTCTCGTCGTTGCCAAATAAAGTGTTGCTTCAGTTTGCTCAAGACGTAACGTCCCGCTTCACGCTGCAGTCAGAAACGTCTTCTGTGCTGGTGTACATGGTTATTACTGGCACCTTCTGTGCTGGTGTACATGGTTATTACTGGCACCTTCTGTGCTGGTGTACATGGTTATTACTGGCACCTTCTCCTGACTAAAGTCACTTTAAACAGCATCAGTCATTTCTCTTTGTTACAAAACTGACTTCCGTTTACTCATGAAACAATGACGTGCCGTTTTCAGCTTTCAGCTCTTTACTGATACATCAGTTAGCATCAATCCACTCGGAACCGTCTATTGTCGGTTTACTATAAAAGTAATTGTAATTTGCTGTTGCAGTTTTGAAAGACATTCAGCTCTACTGTTTTATTTCTACTCCGTCAATCAGCATCAACGGTTCACTAAATAAGAAAGAAATGTTTGAAAGGCATTATCGTCTGGTATTGCTGGTGCGTCAATTTGATCGTTCGAGAGTCTATCAGCTGTCTGACTTCATCAAAGCACAAAAACAGGCTTTTAACACATTCGAGACGTGCTGCATTCGGATACGCGGCTTTAGGCCGCGTATCCGGATGCGGCACGTCTCGAATGAGTTAAACTATTTTTTTGTTTCTCTGGCATCGCTTGCCTTTACGAGCGAGCTCTCAAAGCGAGATCATCTATTCAATCCCGTGTGGCCTTAGGGACTTTGTGTTCATTCGTAAAAGCAGTGCAATCTCAAAAGCTTTTATCCTTTCACTTCGCGAACCAAAATGGTTGGCGTAAAAAGCAATGTCTGCTTGCATTATCTTTGACAGACTAACAACAGGAGATGGTCAGACCGTGACAGCTAATGGGTAGGCTCTGATTTATTGTGCTAGGGAGATGGGTCGACCATGACACGGTCAAAGGTTGTGACACAATATTTGACCGTGTCGTGGTCGACCTGTTTAGTTTTAAAAAATATGATACTGGGAGAGAAAGGGTTAATTTGGGTCAGTTTACGCGCCAACAGTTGAACACTTTCTGCCCTTAGGCAGGTTCCTGAATCGCTGATTGTTATCTATTGTCCTGATTGGTGTCTATTGTGCGCAATTGCAAACACAGCCACCTCCTTCGTGGAGCCAATGCAACTTGGCCATTAACTCATTTTTAAATTCCATTCTCCAGAGGCCTGTCGGTGGCTAAAATGGAAAGGAAACATGGTTCTGCTTGTACAGTGCAATTAAGCCAACACATTATATTTCATGCGACGCTTGTTCAGATGAAGTATCAATTTGAGACTTTTTTTGCGTTGAACACCGAGTCTAGGAATGTTTTTAGCAACAGTAAAGTTGCTTGGACGAAGCATCAGCTTACGAAACATTGCATACCGAAGAAATTATACAAGTGATGTTTTATTATTATTGAAGCTGCAGATACATCAACAGCAATATTGGTTTACATTCCCTGATCGACTGAAGGAGTACAATTTTATTTGAGATCAGAGGCACAGATAGCATGTTACATATGTCTCTATTCGATCCATCCATTAATGAAAAGAATTTAAAAATTAACGTACAAGTTTCAGCTATGTTTTGAAGATGTTATATTTGCCCTAAGTCAGTTTCGATTTTTGTGGACAGCGAGATTTTCATTATAATACAATGAAAATCTCGCTTTTAACAAAAGTAGACTTACTGTCTTTGCTCAACTAGGGCAGATATATGCGTGCTCAAAGCGAAACACGCTACACCCTATCACTCTCAGAAGGAAATTTCCTATTTGAAAAGTACCATTCCAGATACCAAACCAGCACAATCAGTCCAGTAGTAAACACCTACACAAGAACGCACAGCTGGCCCCAAAACAACGAAGATTACATTAGTACAATTTACTTTTTGTGATCAAACTAGGATATAGAAATCATCGGCGTAGACTCTAAGATCCACCAACTCTATAACTGTCATGGATCCATACAACGCATCATTTTGCAATCCATCATTTAGAGTTTTAGACCGGATCCAAGCAGCAACTTAAAGACACAATAGCGCAATGTACGACCGCACAAGAATGCACAGTTGGTCACATACTGAGAGATCAGCATCACATTCAGCTAGTTTATCCCTCATCTGGCCGACGTGTGGATTGCTGGCTTTCAATCACTGCAACATCCCCACGGAAACTCGTCCAGGTAAATACACCATGTGGACCAACACCCTTTTACTCTGACAGGCTGAAACACCTACGTCTGTCTACATTGGAGGAACACAGTTGTACAAAGACTCATTCATCGTCGTTTTCCCGGCCTAAAGAAAACGTCAATGGAAGAGTGCAAGGGATAATGAATATCTACACATCTTGCAGACGAAAGGGGCTTATGAAGATCTACGTTTCCCAAGTTGAAGAAGATAGAGGTCCATGAAGATATACGAGTCTTGCAATAACTGAAGAAAATCAAATTTTTTTTGTTGTTGTTGTAAAGCCTAGAGCGGACTCATTTCTTTTACAGCCTGCAGCGACTCATGAGAATTTCTTCCTGATCAGATGGAGGGTGTTCGCAGGAGGAGTGTACCTGCATTACACCCGGCAGTTGTTTACAAGATACACATACATCTACATACGTCCGGGGGCCCTTTTGTGGTTTTTTTCTGTGGCAGAGTTCCCTTCCTCTCTCTTACTTAACGTTCTCTCCCATCTCTACCTTTACTCGACAGTTTTCTCCCCCTTTCACGCCTGTTCAAACAAGTTTTCCTCTTTACATCTTACCCCACCTCACACTCCCTACCCCATCACCTTCAATCATCAATTCCTCTATTCCCCTCACCCGCCCTTCCACCCCGTTGCCAATGAATGACGCTGTTTTCGCGTGTTCGACGTCTTCTAAACGAACACGTACTTCATCATCTTTTAAACTGTCAATGCAATTTTAGCTTCCTCTTTATTTTATGAATGCCCGCTTTTGTTGATCTTTATTTAATACCCAAACTTCGGAGCATGCCACCCATACATGTCAAAATATATGCACCCGCGACTGGCATATACCCGGTAAGCAAGCCTGGCAAATGGTCTTCGGGCCGCTGTCGGCCTCAGTTGGCCCACGCACAGCCGTGCGCGGGCCAACTGCGGTCGACAGTCAGCCCTAAGACATCTGGCTCACTGGGATAGGCAGATGCTGCAAACATGTCACAGAATTGGAAAAGCAAAGAACGTGTTCAAATATTCCCCAAACACCACAGCAATCCACATGCTGTGAACCCTATTCTCTACACACAGTCAAAGCAAACATGCCATGTGTACAATTCGGACGGGCAAGAATGCGCTCTTGTCTTTAAAAAAAAAGGGGGAAAAAAAAACGGTTCAAACGGCACGATGCCCCGGGTAAAACCTTGTTAACTATCCGTCTCAGTAATTAAAACGTTCTTTAAAGTTTTACAGCCCAGTGGCACAGTTCTGAGCAGCAGAGACGTATACGAGCAACCTACTTGACAACGTCTCAGGGAGAGATTTCCGCTAATAGATCTTTGCAAGTCATATATACTCATGATCCCCCGCACTGACTGCAGGAACTCATAAGGATCTATGCCTCTTTCAGATGGAGTCTGTTCAAAGGTGGAATGCACTTTTACATCAAAACCTGCTTTGATCGACCTGCCTTATGAGAGATCACCTGTCGTTAAAAACCATAATTTTGGCTGCTGTAGAACTAAATGATGGCCTTTAATGACAGGTAACACTTTTTGCCCTTCAAGACATCTCTTCAGAGAACAACTGTCTTCTGGGACCATTTTATTTTTTCAAAACAAGATGATTACTAAAACTGGTTGCTCTGTATTTTAGCCAGTTAAAAAAATGATGCAGCACCAAGCCCCCCAAAAGTGCATCCAGTTTTGAAAAGGACAATGGCGCAAATAGCGCGACAGCCAATGAAAATGATCGGTTTCATTTACTTCGCGTGCAAGCGAGGCATGTGATACCACGGCGCGAAAAGGAATGGTCACAAAAACACTGCCAAGATACACCTCCCTGCGGCACTCCAGTGGCAAAGACCCGTTCACTTTGCAAGAGACGCAGATCTTTATGAACCACTGCAGGAGAGATATAGACGCGTGATGATTTGTGGTTTTGGGCGTTACGGCTTCAGCCGTAACGAGCAAAACCACAAACCAGAACGCATTTTTTCTTTCAATTTTCAAGCGACCGACATGAGATAGACCGGCTTTGTCGCCTGCTCGGCGTTAAACTCAAGTAATGAAGTACAGTCGACTTCACTTTCAATGAGGTCGGTTATAACAAAAGCCGGATATAACAACCCCTTTTCAGATGTCTCAACTTTTGCTATACGAAATAATTCGCCTGTAAAATTAACCCCTTAACTACTCATTTAGGGGCCACATGAAGATTTATGTATGTTGTTAGTCGAATGTTCTTTATTGCCTATTTCTGGCCCCATGCACATTGTGTTCTTCACGCGAATATGGGTCAGCGTGCAGTCGTTTAGTCAAATGTTCTTTATTGCCTATTTCTGGCCCCATGCACATTGTGTTCTTCACGCGAATATGGGTCAGCGTGCAGTCGTTTAGTCAAATGTTCTTTATTGCCTATTTCTGGCCCCATGCACATTGTGTTCTTCACGCGAATATGGGTCAGCGTGCAGTCGTTTAGTCAAATGTTCTTTATTGCCTATTTCTGGCCCCATGCACATTGTGTTCTTCACGCGAATATGGGTCAGCGTGCAGTCGTTTAGTCAAATGTTCTTTATTGCCTATTTCTGGCCCCATGCACATTGTAGTGTTCTTCACGCGAATATGGGTCAGCGTGCAGTCGTTTAGTCAAATGTTCTTTATTGCCTATTTCTGGCCCCATGCACATTGTAGTGTTCTTCACGCCAATATGGGTCAGCGTGCAGTCGTTTAGTCAAATGTTCTTTATTGCCTATTTCTGGCCCCATGCACATTGTGTTCTTCACGCCAATATGGGTCAGCGTGCAGTCGTTTAGTCAAATGTTCTTTATTGCCTATTTCTGGCCCCATGCACATTGTGTTCTTCACGCCAATATGGGTCAGCGTGCAGTCGTTTAGTCAAATGTTCTTTATTGCCTATTTCTGGCCCCATGCACATTGTGTTCTTCACGCCAATATGGGTCAGCGTGCAGTCGTTTAGTCGAATGTTCTTTATTGCCTATTTCTGGCCCCATGCACATTGTGTTCTTCACGCCAATATGGGTCAGCGTGCAGTCGTTTAGTCGAATGTTCTTTATTGCCTATTTCTGGCCCCATGCACATTGTGTTCTTCACGCCAATATGGGTCAGCGTGCAGTCGTTTAGTCGAATGTTCTTTATTGCCTATTTCTGGCCCCATGCACATTGTGTTCTTCACGCCAATATGGGTCAGCGTGCAGTCGTTTAGTCAAATGTTCTTTATTGCCTATTTCTGGCCCCATGCACATTGTGTTCTTCACACCAATATGGGTCAGCGTGCAGTCGTTTCAAATCGGCAGCGACGGGGTTAAACTTCGGATATAACGACGGGAACGACTGGGTCCCCAGAGTATTGCTTATATCCGACGTTTACTGTGTAACTAACTCATTTCTAGTGTGCAGCCGTGAGATGGCCTTAGTCGCCTGCTCGGCGTTCAAAATCAATAAATAACTAACTAACCTTTCTAGCGTGCATAACGGCACAATTCGAACATGAGGCACATCAGGCCGTCAGGGGTTCAGCCAACAACTTACAGCACCCGGCGAAAACCTGGGTAGGTTTTTAACATTTGCTCGTTTCCGCTCAGCGGAGCAAAACAGGTTTGTTATTTCTTCAGGTACCTCTAACTAACTCAGATCACGCTCTTGTCAATCCCGCGACTGTTAGGGAGTGTTGGTGGCAAGCGAAGATATCTAGAGAGGACTTGAGAGAGAGAGAGAGAGAGAGAGAGAGAGAGAGAGAGAGAGAGAGAGAGAGAGAGAGAGAGAGAGAGAGAGAGAGAGAGAGAGAGAGAGAGTTGGTGGGGGAGGGGGCAGGGAGGGATGCAGAGTTCCCATGTGGGAGACGGAATGAATGAATGAATGAACTTTATTGTTCCAAATACATGTTGCCACGTACAGGAAAATTTGTTTCGCCACCTCAGGTGCAACTCGCAATCACCCAAACTCACACAACAGTTTACACACAACACTGAAATGGACAATGGCTCGGCCGGGACGGGTGAAGCCCGTCGCCAAGGCGTCTCATGGCCGGCGCCAACGGCCCCAACCCGACCTGAACCTCCCTAACACAAAGCAAACTAAGGACAGCCCTATCATAGTATCTCTTAAACACGTAATATAATGTTTTTAAACTTTCTGCTTGGCTGATACTAGTTACACAAATGAGAGATACGCATCAACAAAACAAAAAGACGAACTATACTTTCACAGTTGCTACCTGGGGGCCCGTCGCCATAAGAACAGCGCCGGCTATTAGACAGTCGCTCCGGCACAAACAGTCAATATCACTGTCCAACCACAAAGTCAGCGGACTCATGCGGATCTATGCCTCTTGCTGAGAGGAATGTGTTCTTTGGACGGCTGCGCCTTTTGGTCGTTCACTCAACACAGAGTTCAGAAACACAAGTTACGTCCGTTGGCAGGGAAGGGGTTAAGATATAGCGACAAGGCGCAAGATCATAAACCAGCAAAGAAATGCACGACGCCGAAAGAACCCTACAATACGCCGATTTGTTCGAATGACGCCTGCGAAAACAATAGTGACTTCAAGTTTTACTGACAACTATGCTGCCTATTATTTAGTAACCCCTTCTGTGTCGGTTTTTTTGTTGCGATGATTCTTACAGGAATCATCGTGACAATATCCGCTAACGACACGCAAAGGGTTAAACTATTTTCTTTTACTTTTTTTCCTTTTTTTTTTTGGTCTTCACAACATTTCCAATACGTTCTTGCACATAATTCATCTGCAAGACTAACCTCTACGTAATACGGGAAAACTGCCTCTACAAGATCTATTTCATGAAGCATCACACACATTGAAGAAATACTTCTTAGTACTGTTTTGTATTGAGTGTACGTTCTGCAGCACACATTATAAGTTTGCCAACCTTAAAGACAAACGAAATCTCGACGGACGTCGAGTATGTTTCTGAAATATGGGTTATTCCACACCAATCAGCTCCTGACGTACGAGGAACATGGATTCAAAGTGCTGTCAGCAAGGGACGTAGATCCTCATGAAGCCCCGCAGTTGCGGGGCTTCATGAGGATCTACGTCTCTTGCATTTGGGTCGCCTTCAAGTTTTCTCAATCAAGGGGTTAACTCCTTCTCACGCCCTGTATTGTGTCCTCACCTTCGTCTGGCATACAAGTACTGGTGGTCAATATGCCAGTGTGTCACCATTTTAAAAACCTGTCAACGCAAACTGAGTGTCGTGACTGAATGCTCTGAGCAAGTACAACAAGTCTAAGGTATGGTATCATTTTTGAACAACTAACTGTCGATCTCAGACTCAACTGCATTAATAATTTACGGTGCCATCTTTTTCTCGCCGTAAGGTCCAAATCACACACCTGCTCAGGTACTGTACTGTATGGTTGCCGTCCTTTTTTAATACAACAGAACTTCTTTCGAGTGACCACTCTTGTGAGAGACTACCTGCCATTAAAGACCATCATTTAGGTGGCTGTAGCCACCTAAATGATGGTCTTTAATGACAGGTGACACTTTTGCCTCCAAGACTTTTCTGGGATGAGCGCCTGTATTAGAAGATTCAGATTCAGAAAACTTTTCTCGCAAAAAAAGAACAGGTTCAACTGTACGCATAGCCTCCTAGTAGTGTAATACTGAAAGACCACCAATGGTCGAAGTGTTTTACGCCAGAACTGAAGCCATTCAAGTCAAGAGGTACCTTGGCCTGAATCAAGATCCTGTCAAAAGCACAGACTCACACGCCCATATTCTCAACTAAAGGATGGCAGCGACACTTTTGCTTGATCAATAATCCAAATTTCCTAGTCTGTGGTTTTGCACCTTACGGCTTCCAGCCTTAAGGCGCCAAAATCACAGACCAGCGAGTACACAGATGACAACCTCGTTTTTGGTCCGTTTGTAGGGCAATGTCTAAATCCACTAAACTACTTCCCTAAAGGAACATTACCGTTAAGGTACGCAACAAAGACGACAAGTATATTAACTCATTTGCGGCCAGCCGCATCCGGATGCGCGGCATAAGCTGCGCATCCGGATGCGGCTCGCGGCGAATGAGTTAAAAACGACGCGTCCTACTCAGTTGTGTGTTGATTAATTTAAAATTGTTGTTTTAAGTTCTAGTCTAAGACCTACACGAGTGTTACTGTGATAGTATCACGAACAAACCCACACGGCAGTAACCCTACACCACGGCTGATTTAGACTGCAATGTCGTTAGTGACATTAGTCAAGTATTAATATAGACGGGTCTAGCACTATATTTCCCAGGGGACGCAAATCTGTTAATATTCACGCACCGGAAGAGGGGCATTGGTAGCAATCAGTATGTGTGTGCTGGTCTGTGATTTTGGACCTTACGGCCTAGAGCCTTCCCGTAACTGATGTAACCTCATGAGTGGCCCTGGACGCGCATAATATTTGTCGGCGGCACCACCTTTACTGAATGTCGATCAATTGTTCGCAAACTGAGGTACCTATGGGCCGCCCGATCGTAGATAACCATTGCGCAAAAGTTTATCGGACAGACTTCGGCCGCCGTTGGCCTGCACACTTTCGTGCGCGGGGTAACGACGGCCGAAGTCTGCCTGATATGCTTTTGCGCCCTGGATAATGCCTGATACCGATGGCCAGTGAGTGCTGACCATACACATAATCCTGCTGTTTTCAATCCCTTGACAGAGGTCAGTCGTAGCGCCGCTCCTCTGCCGTAAAGCACAAACTCTGTTTAACTCATTCAGCCCGACGCACGAATTTCCCAAATTTTGGAGACGTCGTCTAATGACTATGCACCAGTTGCAGGAAATGGATCTACCTATGATAATTCAAGGGCAGTGCCAGATTAGCTTGGCGCCGACAGGCGCCAAGCTAATCTGGCACTACCCTAGAATTATCATGGTCGACCAATCTCCTGCTGTAGTGCGACAGGGCTGAATACGGCGGCTGCATGCACAAAGTAGTCAAGTCGAGGAAAATGGATCAGATCGGGCAAGATAATTCAAGCGATGCTTCTGATCAGCTGATGGTCACCAGCACGGTTCCAAAATAATCAGGCGATCCCGCTGGGATATTTAGGATTATTCCATCTAATCAGACACTTAAGGCCCCGCCACACATGCCCGATTTTGAGGCCGATTCTTGAGCAGTTTCGAATCGAAGTGTGATCGGACCGGACTGCAAAAAACGTGTGCACTGCCACACATTCCCCGACTTTATTTAGCCGACCGGTTTGAATCGAAGATCAAGGTCGTACCTGTTCATCGAAATGGCTGCTAGTTTGGACAGTGATGATGATGTGCTTGCATTATCAGCAGTTTTGCATCATACTCGGGAAGACTGAGGCGGGCGAAACATCGGCAACGAAGGTGGTTGACTGATCTTCCGCCATTTGCAAACTGAAACGACGTGCTTTGCGAGACACGCTCTGATTGGTTGAAGCTTACAATCGGGGCCGATTCGGATCGGAAAAATAGAGCAGTTTCTAAACACCCGATTCCCAGCCGATTGCGATCGGATCGGATATATGACGTCATCCGATCGCAATCGGATCGGAATCGGCTTCAAAATCGGGGCACAACCGGCAAGTGTGGCGGGACCTTTAAAGCTGTTAATGCGAAGACGCATAGCACTATCCGTAAGTTATCATCATGACCTATCTATCCTCTCACATCTGGTACACATGCAGTGTTTATAGATGCATTTAAAAGTGGCAAAGTTAGTATTATGTGTACATGACTTTAACTATGGGATATTGTCTGTACGTATTAACTGTTCTATGATTTCCACCAAGTATATATATATATTATATGATGCCAAAACACTCCACCCACCCACCAAACCAACATGCACCCATTGACACCATCCTCCTCTCTCCCTCCCAAAAAGTTTTTTTTTTTTTTTTTTTTTTTTTTTTTTTTTTTTTTTTAAACGACACAGCAAAACGTGGATTTTAGTGTAAATGTCAAAGAGTCCACAAATTACATGCACCTAAAAGCTGACAACCACAAACTTCTGACAATTAGTGCCTGAAACACAATTTCTGCTGGTTTGTGATTTTAGACCTTACGGCGACAGCCGTAAGGACCAAAATCACAGACGAGCACGCACATGATAAATGTAGTCGAACGACGCAAAATAGCCACTGCACCAAACAGCTGGCGCTTAGCATCAGTCATTTCTCTGTCACGCAACACAACGCACTCTTTAAAAACCGTTCAGAAGGATTTCTCACTAACTCCCAGCCGTTTCCATCATTTCTCGCAATATTTACTGTTGCGACTGCCAGCCAGACTTAAACAAACAAAGTTAGTCACTGGTGTTAGCTGATGTAGGCAGACTCATCAGCTGAACACAAACCGGATTACGGGGAGAGGGAAGACGTTTAAGACTAAATCTTAACAAGGACTGACATAGATAGGGCAGCAAACGTTAACGTGTAACTGAAGTAAACGCACACTTAGCCTACATTTGTAGTTTAGTACGGGTAAATACGAGACTGAAAACGTTAAACAAATTGGGCTTGACGTGTTTTGTCACCACGAAGATGATTTCAAAAACAGGGCACCGAAATAAGGTCTGTGCAAATCTTGACTCCACAGAGGTTCGAACCTACGACATTACGACTGATCTATATTCCGACGCTACACCACCTGAGCCAAACCGGCCCCATAAAAATACAAGACTGAGCAAAACAAAAACAGTTCTCACCAAGCAAAACGTCTTCAGCCCGATGTCGGCCTTGCACGAGGTTCTTTTACCCATCGGATTTACCTTGGATTTGTCCTTTTCAATGCAAGCTGCAAGCGATGGATCGAACATGAAAGCTCAAGAGCATATCGCGATTAGCACCGTCACAGATCTAGACTCACTGCTGATAACGGAGTCTACGTTGATGAACACGGATATAAACGGGGCCAGCACTCACGAGGATCGATGTCTCTTGCTTTTGAAAGAGTGCCAGTTTAAGCTAATCAGACTCCCTCCTTGACCTATTAGGTGAAAACCTCACGTTGTCATTGCCATTCATAAATCTCCCGTAAATTACACGTGACGCGCAGCTGAGAATTTGTCTGTGACGGGTGCCACGAGATTGCTCCCGTTGCGAAAATGGTATGTTTTGAAATATCATGATTTTCAGTCCTCTTTCAAACAGGAAATTGTCAGAAACAGGATCTTCTGTCAGAACGGAAGCTCCAAAGGCACCACCGCTTCTCTAAAAGTCGACCTAAATACATACTTCCGGTTTGTGTCCTAGTTTTTGTCACTGCAACTAAAAACTGACAACTCTACACCGGCCTTGTCCGGACCAGAACCTTTTGCGACTGAAAGAGAGTGTGGACGATTTGTTTCGATTTATTTTTTATTTTTTTTTAAAGAGAGGGAGCGGAGACGGGTGAGGAGGGGGGCGGTAACAGGAACTCTTGGACTAACCCTACTCCACACAGACATAACTGCAGGTAGACCACAGATCGCTCGCGGACGATTACAGTTAACTCATTGTGCCCAATGTACGAAATAACCACATTTTGGAGTTATCCTGTAAAGACTGCATCACAGTTCAGGAGACAGATCGACCATGATAGTTCAAGGGTGGTGGCAGAATAGCTTGGCGCCTATAGGCGCCAAGCTATTCTGCCACCACCCTTGAACTATCATGGTCGAGCCGTAGCATGCTGTGGTGTGTTGCGGTCAGAGTGAGTTAATATTTAACCACTTACTGCCGGAACACAGCGTCCAGCATTAAAAATACAAGAAGCATAGATCCTCATTCGCCCCCGCAGATGCAGGGCTCATGAGGATCTATACCTCCTGCTGGCGCCACTTGTGAGGGTCCGTATTCCTCAAGGCAGACAGGGTTATTAGCGATGAGTCTGCTCAGTTCCACACCTTTTCTGCAAATGGTGGAGAAAGGATTAAACTCTTCTTCCGCGGCGAACAACTTTCAAAAAAACCGTTTAAGCTCTTCCTGTCAGGAACGGAAGTGATCGACAAAGCTTGGAAGTGATCGACAAAGCTTGTAAGTAAACCTGCCCCCAGACATTTTCTTTTATAAATATAAAATCCCTTTTATAAAACGTTCACCAGTCCAATAAGGCCATATCTGTCTTGTACCTTGGGTGACTGTTATATGCAGATTTGACGGCATCTCAAGTGCAGTCATTATTTAAAAATACCCACAATATAGTAATATGAGTAAATAATACCACAATAATAAACAAACTAACGGTAAAATTTCCAAAACGACGTCGATATGTTACATATTTGTAAATATTTTAAATGTATGAAAAAATAAGATGAAAATTGCAAAATGTTTTACACAAGTCGTGCACAACTAATAAGGACGCTTATATTATAACAAACGCATTGACAAAGTTTCCCAAAAGAGTTCCGGTTGGACTCGACACTGAACGATATTCCACATGTTAGTTCCGACGAGAAGCGGTTTGTTTTGGGCGTCGCCTCAGGTGAAACGCAGCTACAGGAAAAGAGGGTAAAAATCGAAAAGATACAAAACATGGAACGTGAATCCTGGCCGCCACCTCCGAACCTGAAAGTGTAAGCGTGTCAATGGTTTCAACAGAAGCCCGTCGGTTTTGCTATGGGCAATTTCGTTTGTATCTGAAAGTGCTGAACGCTTCTTTTTTTAGCCCGTTCTGCGCCGGTTCACGCAAACTGAGTTTCTGCAGTCTTCGATAATCCAGAACAAAACTCCTAGCTTTCCCAGGAACGTGGATTCAAAGTGATGTCAGCAGGAGGCATAGATCCTCATGAGCCCCCGCGACTGCGGGGGATCATGAGGATCTATGCCTCCTGCAGCTTGGCGGTGTTCACATTTTCTCGGGATTGAACGGGTTATCCACCTTCTTCCATTCCTTTGCCAACAGCGCCAAAAGTGACACAGCGGAGAGGGGCCCACCTATATAGTAAAGCTTTTCAGCTACCCAACGTTTTGAACGCAATGTTGAGAAAACACCTGGCGAGCAAAAGGTCATCCGACCGACGTCAACAATAGCTGACCCGCGCACGCTGTGCGCGGCTCAAATAAGGCTGATGTCGTGCCGGGGGACTTCTGTCTTACTGCTCATCGCATAGCTGAAAAAAGAAAGGTTATTTCCAAATGATCGATATCAATATGTTGGGACACTGGCATTTTGGTGTTCGTGAACGAAAATGCTACTACAGGAAAACCGCTGAATTGTCCGCGGGGCAAATTCTAAAACGGCCCATTTACTGAATGTGCGAAATTTTTAAAAATCTTTCAGTGCCACAATCTTGTACACTCACATTACGTTAGTAAATAAACACGTAACCCCAAGAAACGTTAACGCATTGAGGGTTAAGATCAAGATTCAAAAAGTTGTGAATAGTTTTTCAGAAAGCTACGTTACAATAGAAGCAGATCGACCATGATAGGCTCCCGTTATAGTGTTTGAGGACTTAATGGGTTAAAAGTTGCCCGCGGGACTTAGTGCACCAGCAATAACGCAATCAATTTTCAGTACTAATATTTTCTACGCATCAGAGCGTTTCAAGACAATGCGTTCTGAAAACATTGCAAGACCATTCCATTAAGCTGCCCCATACGTGTAGGAAGTGATACAAAAAAAAAAGTGCAGTTTGAAGCTGATTCATGGTGACATGATTTTGGTTCCAGTTCAGAACACTTATTGGTCTGCTGGTGGGTCGCTTAAAAGTCAATAGCTAAACAGTTGGTATCGCCTGCAGCGATTTTTCATAATGACATGATTTTGGTCTCACTTAGGCACACACTCTATAAGGTGGGTTAGTTTGGTAGTTTTACGAAGTCACTAGCAAAGAGCCTAGAGCGGTTTAACGCCTTAACCCATATCATACTGAGGCTAAGAGCTTCAAATTTATACACTGCCATAAGCAAGCCACATTTTAATACTTAGAGATAAGGATATAGACCAATGGCTTTAGTTCAAGGGTGGTGCCAGAATAGCTTGGCGCCTAGAGGCGCCAAGCTATTCTGACACTACCCTTGAACTATTTTAGTCAAACTTATTTCACACACTGGTGTATTCCGAATGATGAGGGTTAACTGCCGGGTCAAAGCGAACGCTACCCAGCTGCAAGAGGCATAAACCCTCATGAGCCCACGCGACTGCGGGGGCTCATGAGGATATATGTCTCTTGTTCCTTAGGCCTATTTAGGACACAGTTACATCAGTGCTCTTCTCGCGAATGTCGGTCAGTAGTCTTGTCAGACGCGCAAATCGAGACTACTAGCAGTGAAGTGTTTAACTCATTCAGCCCGACGGCCGTATTTCCCAAATTTGGAGGCGTCATCTAATGACTATGCCCCAGTTATTATAAGATAAGCGCATTATAAATACCGTAATTATTATTATTATTATTTAATACAAGATTTTGTCTCTCTGCTACAAATCCCTGAACAACCACGCTCCTGCCTATCTCTCTAACTTACTTCACCCCTACACTCCTTCTCGCTTCCTCCGCTCCGCCTCCGACCCTCTCCGCCTCCACATCCCCCGCACAAACTCAGCACTTTCGGCCCCCGCTCCTTCTCCGTCTACGGTCCATCCACCTGGAACACTCTCCCACTCTCTCTCCGCCAGAAACACTCACTCTCCTCCTTCCAGTCCACCCTCAAAACTCACCTCTTTCAACAGTTCTAGCACTATATCACCACACTCCCCCACCAAGCTGACTGTCGTAATGTATTTGTGGTACGTGAGTCATTGTCTAAAGCGTGCGCATTATTAGTTGCAGGAGATGGATCGACCATGATAATTCAAGGGCAGTGCCAGATTAACTTGGCGCCGACAGGCGCCAAGCTAATCTGGCACTACCCTTGAATTATCATGGTCGACCCATCTCCTGCCGTAGTGCGTCAGGGCTGAATGGTTTTTTAAAAAATTGCAAAATCTCGGAGCGGGAGCCCAAGAAAATGACGATCTTTAGCAAAGGAATTGAACCTACGTGCTGTCCAGGTCGATTTATCTCACGGCACTTGCTGCTTTGTACATACTGCTTTGGAGTCTATTTTTCACCCCGTGGCTGCCAGTGGACGCAGATTGCTTTATACGTCCACCCCGTGGCTGCCAGTGGACGCAGATTGCTTTATACGTCCACCCCGTGGCTGCCAGTGGACGCAGATTGCTTTATACGTCCACCCCGTGGCTGCCAGTGGACGCAGATTGCTTTATACGTCCACCCCGTGGCTGCCAGTGCCGGGACGCAGATTGCTTTATACGTCCAAGGAACGTGGATACAAAGTGGTTTCAGCAAGAGGCATAGATCTTCTTGAGCCCCCGCAATTGCGAGAGCTCATGAAGATCTCTGTCTCTTGCGGTTGGTTCGTGTTAACTTTTTCTCAGCAGTAAAAGGGTTGATTTAAACTCAGCTGTCACGAAGAAGTCATACTGCCCGTTGCACAAAGTTGCTGACAAAAACAAAACTCATGTAAGATACAACGCTGTAAATAAATGTCGGACATTGACCTTTCAGAGTGTGTTAACCAGCATAATTACGCTTTTTAAAGATCGTGAGTACTCTTTAGACTTTAAGGATAGATCGAAGAGACAAACTGCAGCATCGAAACAAACCAGAATCGCCCCCCCCCCCCTCCCCCCCCCCAAAAAAAAAAAAAAAAAAAAAATCGCGAGCGGAAAAAACAAGGGGTACTGGCCACAAAAAAAGCGAACGACTTCTCTTGTTTTCATTCCGTAGTCCTCCGGCATTCGCAGTGACACTAATAAACAATTACCTACGCTGACTTTGCCACTTAGACTAACTTAAAGGTCAACCACAGTGCTTGGTGAAAAAGTTTCTGCTGAAAGAACTTTACTAAATAATACCAGATGCAAAAAAAATCGGTAAGCAAAGCTCTACCGTTTAATAGATATCGATCACTGAAAGTGGGATTTCCTACCTGTAATTAAGGGTAAGGGAAGTAATAATCTGAAACGCAGCTATCGCTGATGTCCCCTCGCAGTGACGTCAGCAGCTGTATACAATGGCCGACTGCGAAGAAGTTACAAGCGAGACAAGCAGTGTTTCTTCACTCGATTCTTTACTCGATCTGTCGTGTTACAGCAGTGAGTTTGGATGTGTGAATGACCCTATTAACACTGTGCAACCTTATCAGTTTGAACCTGAGGCTGAGCTGCCCAATGCCGAGTTTGAAGAAGCACCCGACAGAGACGATTTGAGCGAGTCTCTCGAACGCATGCTGTTTACCAACTGGTAAGAAACTTGTTTACATGTTATCAAAGAGCTATGTCTATGATGTTATATAGTGTGTGGCTAGTCTTGTTCAAGTTACTCGTACATATGTATGTTGAATCGATGGCGGTAGAACTTGTTTTGCAGTCAATAATTTGTAAAGTTGTGCGATGTTTTAACCGCTTTCGCTCTTGATTGCAATTCATACAGTCATGGTCCCATTCAATCATTGCTAGCAGTCCCCCTCACTAAAACTAGCCAAATGAGTACACGTATGGATATATATATATATATATATATATATATATATATATATATATATATATATATATATATATATATATATATATATATATATATATATATATATATATATATATATATATATGTGTGTGTGTGTGTGTTATTCCAATGGATTATAATTTATTGTTTTGCCTAGACCTATTAGTCACTACCATGATAGTCCGTTTCAGTAGCTTGTAGACTGCAAAGAACTTGAAGTTGAACTGACCTTGTAAAAAATTGTGTGTGTGCAGGTGTCAGTGTGCAAACTGTGTTGGCATGGGCTCGATCCGGGAATGCCGCTGTTGTCAAGAAATTCCAGAAATGGAATCACTGACAGTAAGCGCAGGAGTGGGCTGCATCACCGACCATCCTGGCTTCAGCTCAGTGTGCTTGGACCTCTACGTCTTAGAGACCTGCTATTCCTGGTACAACCAGCAGTATGGGAGAGCTATACAGGATGCTAACGAGTAAGTTATATTTCCGTTATAAATTGTAATCATGATGCTATAAATAGGTTTGTGTCATAAATATACACAAATAAATAATACTACTAATAAAATTAGGATCTCACCTATATTTGACACCTTACTCTCTAATTCAAGCGATCGCTAATTTTCAAATCTAACACTAGCCCAAACCCTAACTCTGAATCCGATTTAAGTCAGGGGTTAGGATAAAAGACAAACCGTTAAATTCAATTTTAGGGTTTGGGCTAGGGTTAGAGTTGAAAATTAGAGATAGCTCGAATTAAAAAGTAAGGTGTCAAAGATGGATGAGATCTTAAAATTATAATAATAAAGAAAATTTATACCGTGCATTTTCCTGAATAACAATTCAATTTAAAGCGCACTCTCACACACTACACATTAATAAAAGTCATACATACAGATAATTACACACACATTCGTATTAAGAAAAGCAAGGTGGGAGATGTGGGGTGGTGGTCAATGAGATGATGTTAGATATTTATACATTAGCCAAGAAAAATATATAAATTTACGATGCCACATTTAAGTTTTAACAGAAATATTTTCGAGGTAGGTTTTAAGTGGAAATTACTGGGATGTTTTGAACAACAACAGTAATAAAATAAAAAAATAAAATTGTCAGACATTCATTTTGATGTCAAGATATTTAATTTATTTGCATGTGCTAAGTCTGAGAAAAAGTAATATTTAGAGACACGCCAGTGACCTTCAAAATTGTATCGTTATATCCGGTTGACATATTATCCAACGGGCCGAATATAAGGATTTTGCCCGGGACCCAGCTTTTTGTGTCTTCATATCCGGATGTCGTTATATCCGACGTTGTACTAACCGGCTTTGACTGCACATTGATTGTTTACTGTCGTTATTACTGTATATTATTATTGTATGCTTGTTTTTCTTTCCAGGCGGTATCGGTATGTAGCTTACCGCATGCTTGTGCGGTGGATCTGGAAGTGGCTGGGGAGGGACATCAAGGTCACCTTACCAGCTTGTGCGGTAACAAGAATCCGGAAACAGTTTCCGAGCGCAGATGGGCAGTACACTGGTTATAGGGACCCAGAATAATGTGACAATACATTTGACAGCACTGGCCCATTTTTGCATCCTTATGTGTTTCCAATATATTCATAATATACTGTCATTATTATTATTACATGGACGAAAAAACCATTTTGATGTGTGTTTGTAGTCTGTTCAGCTTGTTTTACGCGCTGGTTTAAAAAAAAAAGAAGTGTGTTTGCATTTATTTATAATTATGAAACAGAAGTGCAACACTAAAATCATGTGTAGTTTGTAACATACATGTAGTGGCAACACAGTCAAAGCCGGTTAGTACGATATAACAACAGCCAGATATAAAGACACAAAACCTATATCCGGCCCGTTGGACACATCAGCCGGATATAACGACACGATTTTGAAGTTCCCGGGCATGTCGTACTATCCGGCTTTGACTGTGTGTTGTGTGCAAGGTGTGTGGGAGTATTTTTGGCTTTTACCATTTTGGAATGTATATAAAAAGTTTCTAAATAAAATGAAGTTAATACTGCCATTGTGAAACCCACCCTGGTTTTTGTGTCACGTTGGATGGCGAAAGTGGTCAGATTTACTTCATATTTAGATTGTGTGGTAATGTCTCATACCTCATTCATACCTCAAAGTCATAGAAACCAGTAGTTATAGGTTCTCACTTGCAGAGCCAGGTCTGCTCTTTTCAAACTCTTGTCATCAAGTAATGTAAACAAACATTCTACAGTACACAACTATATTTATAATAAATTCAACAAACTTACTCTTCAATTTTCATTTACGTTCCATCTTGTCTCAAGTAACCAACCATCTACGCACACACACATACATTCACAGGCACATTCATCCATTCTTTCAGATATCATCCAGTCTATCAGATAATGAAAAGCACAATCATTAGTCCCCCACACAGACCATTAGCTGATTAGCTAACAGTTAAATTTACCACTGAAAGTCAATACCTGTAAAAAGTTGTCTCAAAGAAGTAATATAATAATAATAATGTTTCGGCGAATCGGCTCAAAGCGCCGCGAACTGCACCCAACATGCACGCTCACGTGACACACGCATTCACTCTGACGACAAAAATAGTACAAGACAAACACAGGACATTCACGTGGTGCAAAGGGTCAGCTCAGCTACTGAGTTTTCGGAAATTTTGATCGCTTGTATTTGAAATTTATAAAGTGGCCTGAAACCGGTACCAAAGTGGAGGGGGAGGAAGAACCGGAGTACCCGGAGAAAGAACCCCCGGCGGTCCGCCCGAATTAACGGTGACACTTACTAGAAGAGAAAAATCCGACGCCGAAACCAGGTATCGAACCTCGCACCTTTAGCATTGGTGGCAGGCGCCTTAACCACTGCGCCACGGACAACCCCGTACACACACATTTAAGCATTCAAGTATCAAAGTATGTCACACATTTGACATTTGAGCACATACATACTTGACCAACTAATGCACACCTGTACACAAAAATTGACGGCAAAATTAAAAAATAGTAAAGTAATTTTTAAAAAATTAATATGACAAACGAAATAGAGCGGAGAATAAGATTGGTAACGGCAAAATTAAAAAATAGTAAAGTAATTTTTAAAAAATTAATATGACAAACGAAATAGAGCGGAGAATAAGATTGGTAACAAGCGATACAATCTGAGTAAATGCTCGTGAACCCTAGATGCAAAGTCCATTTCAATTGAGTTTCACGCTTGGCAGTCACCTTTTTGGTCTGAATTGAGTTTGGTATAGCGTGATCGTGACTGGCGATTCAAAACTGCATCCTGTTTTGCTGGTCTTGGGAAAGAGGCAGCTAGCGGGCACTGCACAGGTTTTGTCAGGTCTAGTTGAAGTTGAAGCAGTACTAGTAGGCCTACTACTAGTAACTTGAGTCACTGTTGCTGTTGTTGAGGTGCTTGCTGCAATGGCACGCGGACTTTGGATCGTTGGAACAGAGCCAGGCTTTAATGTCCGTATTGTTTTCATCCCAAAGCTCCGCATTAAAGTGGCACTTGGGGGGTAGCAGTCTTCAGCGAAGTGTTTTGCGCAAATTGTTGACGACGCAGTTGGTGTCCCGTACTTCGGACCGAAGTTTACACGCTTTTCCTGCACGAATCTCACCCACTTATTTCGCACGTCTTCGTTTTTTGGAAACCTATGCAATGTTAACCCATCCGCTTGTTTGTACAACCTCCAACGGCACAATATAGGCCACTGCTCTTCGTTTTCCTGCATTTTGGTAGAGAAGGGGCACTATCAGACTCCATATTGTCTACAGCAGTTGACGTCACGAGCCATGTGGTCACGTGAGCGGGCTTTTCGAAGGTGCAAAAGTTTATTCGAAGTAGATTTTATTCAATATTAAAAAAAGGCAGTATTTTTCGGAAAAAAGTTGTTCGGCATGTGACTTCTTTTATTATGTAGATATTTTGTGCTCAGTTTTATGTTTCAATAATGTTGACCTTTAATGTTGTGGTACGGGAGAAACTATAGGTTAAGGGCAATTACTGGGCTTTCAACAGTCTCACGTAAACACACGCGTGTATCCAAACGCATGAACATACATACGCATGAGGAAAAGAAAACGTGCGCGCCTGTGAGTATGTGAGCACGCGCGCGGACGCGCTCGTGCACACAATCACACGCACGCACACACACACACACACACACACACACACACACACACACACGCACACGCACACACACATACATACACACACACACACACACACACGCACGCACGCACGCACGCACACACACACGCACTCGATCAGTCCAAAAGTAAGTATTAGCCTCCATTCGCAAACACTGATGGAGTCCACTTACCCATGAGGTGAGGTAAGCAGACATTGCAAGTCTTGGTCCTCTTCCGTCCTTCTTTATTTCATATTGTATCAACACGTCAGAAATCAGACAAGTCTGTTCTTCGACTGAAAACTGAGAACCAGTCTACGGCATGCCGGCACTATACTTTCTCTGATCTGTCACTTTGAGTCAAACACAGGTAGGCACGCTTGAGAATATGTTAAAATCCGATTGTGGGCGTCTCAGAAATTCTAACACCTCCCTAAGAACAGGATCTGCCAATTTCAAGACTTCTGTAGTCCTTTGTCTATACCATTGCAGCGTCAGTCATGGTGTGCAATTAAAAAACATGAAACTCTGTCACAGTTAGGGGCCACAAATTCTAATCCAGCCCTAAAAAGCGCTGTACACTTACTGCTAAAAAAGCGTTCCCATCCGAGTTGACTCATTCGAGACGAGCTGCATTCGGATACGCGGCGTAAAGCCGCGTATCCAAATGCAGCACGCCTCGAATGTTAAACTAAAGGTAAAAAGGAGACAGGCATATGTGCTAGTAAGGGAAAGCACTGTCCCGTCACGACTGCACAGTTGGTTCCCTTTCTTGCCCCAATTTCTATATAGTTTTTGCCTACAATATCTGCGTGTCTTTGGACTTCCTGCATCACAGAAATGCGAATAAGATGAGGAAGAACAACTATACAAACGACTGACTTTTATCGAATGCTCGCCTTCAGAACTTGCGGAAAGAGTGTATGAGAGGTTCATGCACCCATCTTGACAAATGTGTTCCACTCCATTTGCCAGAACTAATACAGCGATACCCCGCGCGTTAACGGCATGAACAATAAGCATGAACTTCTGGCACTCAGGTTGTAATAGTTTGCCCGTGATCACAGTAAGACCACAAGGACTTCATGAAGTAACAGTTGCGTCTTCTACCGCGTGAAATAACAGTTAATAAGAGTTGCGTATCTTTCCTCCTCGATCAAGACACAGCCACTCATTCATTAACCGATACTGTATGGTATGGCGTCTCAGTTCTGTCCGCAGTTTCATCTTCAGTTAGATGCTCAAGACACAGCCGGGCTGGAAGATGGAACTTTAAAAGCCTTCGTTGCTTCAAGTCGCCGCTCTATGTGCAAAGCTCAGCTCTGATATTTACCTCTTAACCCTTTAACTGCCAGGGTGAAGAGAAGGAGGCTATCTATATATATGCAAGAGACATAAACCCTCATGAACCCCCGCATTCGCGGGGGTTCATGAGGATTTATGTCTCTTGTTATGGCTATTTGTGGTCCCAGTTGCACTGTGTTCTTCACGCGAACGCCGGTCAGTGCCGGCCGCGGTGGTTTCCGACGCGAAATTCGCGATCACTGGCAGCAAAGAGGTTAACAAGATTACATAACTGCCAATTATAGGTTCGTTAGAAGAGTTATGTTTTCCTTCGTTCTGTGCAGAGTAAGAATTGCCAAAACTTTCGCTGTGAGCCAGATGACACAGGTATATCAGTTCAAAGAAGAGTAGCAGTACGTCTTGGTAACTGGTCGGCTAACACCAATACACACTGTGTATAACGCTGTTTAAAACGCTTTTCCCGACACCAGTCACAATTTTGTAACGTAGAAAAGAAGTCACTGTGTTTTTGTACTCTCTCCATAGCATCGCCAGGTAGTGGAATTGTTCTCTGACATCTTTTGACGGAGAAACGCCGGTGTTAACTGAGACAGCAAGAGGCATAGATCCTCATGAGCCCCTGGTGTTCCGCAGGGGCTCATGAGGATCTATGCCTCTTGCAGCTGACTTGCAGAGCGCCAGAGAACCGACAAAACGGAAGGCAGGGTGTTGGTAAAGACAGACAAGGGGGGAGGGTGTTGGGTACAAGAGAAAACTGGAACCTCCATCATAGAAGTAACTACCACTCTGTTTGGAAGTGACAGGCTATCTCCCCCAACTGTCTTGCCAAATATCTTATCTTGTTAGTCAATCTCAAGACACGTTTGTGAGGTTTTGCCCTCTTTAATTGTCGTCACTTGCGCAGAAGGGGTTAACTTCGTTGTCTGGTGTTACTTTCCAGACAAACACTGAAAAGGCAAACAATAACAAGGCGTTTGCCGATAATTTCTCGTCTGAGAAAATAATATAAGCAAAGTATGGATTACCTTTTGATATCTTGGCCAAGTAGTGTATCGTGCCAAGTAGTGTTAATTTATACCCAAGGTGTATACACCAAGGTAGATTTGTGCAATAAGACATTCACTCAAAGTTCAAATTAGTGAAGCGATCGCGCACTTATTACACTGATAGTGTGACAGTGTTCTGTCGAAACAATATCTTGAAATGTAAACTTTGCATCCTGTTCAAACTCTATGATTAAAATATAAAAATACAAGCGTTAAGTGCATTAACCAGTTCGCTGTCGAAAAACAAATCAAACACCATCCACTTGCAAGAGGCATAGATCCTCATGAGCATCCGCAATTAAGGGGCTCATGAGGATCTATGCCTCTTGCTAAAACTACTTTGTATCAACTTCTAGGGATCTTTGACGTTAAATTTACACAATTTAAAAAATACAATCTGCATCCCCTGGCATTGAAGGGGTTACATTCATGACATAAAATGGCCGTCGCCGCGAAAACTCGAAATAAGAATATATAATATGCTGGTAGGCTGGTCTGACGTGTTGACCTTGCGGCTATACACTGTAAAGTCCAAAATAATACAGAGGTGTACTCTCAGTCTTGGCGCACTCAGGCTGATCGGACGAAAACCCGGGAGAGCGACAACCCATAAGCTGCGGTAGAGACGCGATTTCACGATATTAATGCACAGTACTTATTATTTTATCACCGTAAATGGGACTAGAAGAAACAAATAGTTCAGATTCAGATTCAGAAAAGTTTGCCCCATGCCTAGTTGACCAGGGAATCTGGGTGTGAATCTGAATCTGCCGGATTAGCTTGGCGCCTGATGGCTGTGCACATTAATTAATACACAATGTACACTCACTGACTAGAATATTTCTCTACTGCGGCAGTCCGTGTCATCCGAAGGATTCACGTTTGGTAAAGGCATACCAAAACAGCGAAGATGATCCATTCTGCGTCGCCTACACACACGACGTAAAACACAAGAAATGCTCTCGTAAGAACTGGTAAGGACAACGGATTTGGCCGGCATGACAAAATATAGCGAAGTTGACCCCTTCCATGCTGCGTCATCTAAACTTAGTGAGCGCGACGTACAAACACACGAAATGCGCTCGTAAACTGGTGAGAAAAACAAATTCGGCCATACGTCTTTTGAAAATAAGACCTACACTCGTAAATTTTCTGCACATGCCTGTCTTAAGTGTTGAAGCAAACGACAAGAGAGCTGTTAAAACGGTTGGGTGCTGGAACCTGGGCCCACAAACTTCACTTTGAAGAAAACGGATCTAAATGTGGTTGAACCTGAGCTGCAAGAGACACAGATATTCGTGAGCTCCTGCTTGCAGGGGCCCGGCTCATGAAGATCTGTGCCTCTTGCAGACGGTAGGGGCAGGCCAAAGACTCGTTTGAAGAAAAGAGATGTCACAGGCAAGAATCGTTAAACGAACGTAATCGCAAAACTAAATCTTAGCATTTTCTGGAATTACAATTTGTTGATTTGTTTTACCTTGAGGTTCTGTGCAAATTCAAGCTCCGCCGAGCGCTGGTCTGTGATTTTGGACCTTGCGGCTTTCAGCCGTAAGATCCAAAATCACAGACCAGCACACGTATCTACCTCATTGATGGCGTTCCAGATTGCCTTGTTTACTGTCTTGTTTTTGCTTGTTGGTTTCCTGTGCGAAGCGCGAAATGAATGGTCTAGGTTAAGGTCTTTGAACTCTGGTTTTCTTTTTTTGTTTGTTTGTTTGTTTGTTTGTTTGTTTGTTTTTTCATTCTCTGTGTGTGGTAAGCCATTTATTCCCCTCGTTGTGACTTTCTTTTTCTATAAGAACAATTGAAAATAAAGTTGTGTTTTCTATTTACTATTGTACTTCGTGAACTGTGCACGCTTCGCTTTCTTCGCAGGCTTCGCGCTCTTTGCTCTTCGCTTTTCTTGTGTCCGAGCGGCATCTTGACATTTAGCAGAGACTGTGTGTGCCGTAGGGGCATCTTTCACACACACTGCGTATAATCGCTGAAGCTCTATGACCAAGTTATACTTAGATTCGCTGTTCGATTTCACATTTGTTCAAACTACACTTATAGTTAGCCCGTTCAGTGGCGAGAGAATCTGAGCACCACCCAACTGCAAGAGGTATAGATCCTCATGAGCCCCCGCAGTCGCGGGGGCTCATGAGGATCTATGCCTCCTGCTGACACCTTTGAACCCATGTCCCTCGAACAGATAGGTTTTTTCTACGGAGCTGAATTAAACGAAGATTGCAGAAACACACTCTACGTTAACTGGTACTAAACTGGTTAAATTTGTATAAAAATAAATGATTTTTTTAATTAAATAAAAAAAATAAGAACACTGTTTAAACCAGTATTGAAAAGTATGGGAAAAGTTACGAATATCTTTCTGAGTTATCAACAAGTGTCACGGTGACTGAAGAGCGGGAGGGTGTGGTAAATGAATTAAGACTTGTTTATTTTTAAGACCAACACTTTTTGCATACTTACTCTCTGACTAACTAACAAGGTCTTAGCAGGAAATAGCACAGGGTAAAGTACAAGTGAAACAGTACTTCAGTGATGAATGATTCTGTCTGGAATAGGTCTGACGGATTTTTCAAATGTGCATTTTGGGCCGGAGGGAAGGGACGGAGGGAGAGATGGAGAGAGAGAGAGAGCGAGAGAGAGAGAGAGAGAGAGAGAGAGAGAGAGAGAGAGAGAGAGAGAGAGAGAGAGAGAGAGAGAGAGAGAGAGAGAGAGAGAGAGAGAGAGATTGAATATACTTTATTTTATTTATTGTATTTGTTAACTAATTTATTAACGAGAGAGAGAGAGAGAGAGAGAGAGAGAGAGAGAGAGAGAGAGAGAGAGAGAGAGAGATCTTTGACAATGAATTTTCAAAGAATTCCAATAAACAACCTATGGCCACTGCCAGTGAAGGGTTAGTCAGCCACTGTATTGTGCTGTACTTCACTTCCAACGTACACACAATGTGTGCATGAAATCGTATCAAATTCAATCCTAAATAACCCCATCCATCCAATGAAAACGGCTATACGTGGTGTCAGCAAGCGGCAAAGAACCTCATGAGCCCCCGCAGATGCTGGGACTCAATAGGTTCTTTGCCTCATGCATTTATTTTTGGTAGTGTTCACTTTATTCCGCAATTAAGTGGTCGAGACACCAAATATTGGGCAGCAAGAAAACACAAAAAAACAACATACCTTCCCCCCCCCCTCCCCCTCCCACACACACACACAGCCCAACCCCCTCCCCCCCCCCTCCCCCGCACACACACACCAAAAAAGAAGTTTTTTTTTTAAATTAATTGTTTTAAATCAAGCCAACTTAAGATGAAACGAAACAAATCCAAACCAAAATAAAACAACAACAACAACAAAAAAACAAAGCAAAATAATACAAAAGGTATGTCAGCCCACAAGGAACAAAATGTAAGCGCCTTTGATTTCTGTTTAAGGTCCAGATACATGAGACACATAACGCTTTTAACCATTTCGTTCAAAAAGCACACATACACACAATGCGAATTGTCACCACTACTACTCTCCTTGCCGCCCCTCCCGTTCTAACAAATTAACCATCAGGCAACTAAAATCCACTCAGTCTTACTTTAACCGCTAAACTCCTGAGGCAATACCGCAAAAGCTACCCAGGTGCAAGAGACATAAAATCCTCATGAGCCCCCGCGACGGCGGGGGCTTATGAGGATTTGTGTCTCTTGTCAGTCGTATGTCTCTTTTCAGTCTGATTCCTTTATGCTAATGTGTGGTCCCAGTTACTACATCTTGTGTTATTCACGCGAATGTAGTCAGTGTGTATAGTGGTTTCAGACGCAAAATTCGTGATCACTGGCAGCGAAGGGGTTAACAATTGTCCGTTTCCATGGGGGGGGGGGGGAATAACTAGGAAAAATGTCAAAAAGGGTGTAACTATAAACCAGTCTTCTTCACCTTAATGTCGGACCTGGCATTTGTACTCAGCGAGTCAGCGCACCCGCTTTCTCTAAATCGCAATGTCCAAAGTGCCAAAAAAAATGAGGTAGGTGAAACCCCGCTACCTACTTCAATAAGAGGGCTACTGGTGTAAATAGGGTCAGTAAGAGGCCTAGCTCCTTTGCCGACAAGAGCCAGAGACCCTCATGTGCCCCGGTGCTTTGTCAGGCTAAACATGCGTTTCCTTTCTCGAACATCGTGAAGTATGAAGTGCCAAGAGACCAAGAGAGCAAAACGCCAAACAATCCTCCACTTACATATAAAATGAATCGGAGGAGAGTCCCTAAAGAGCAAAAGGTATAGATCCTCATGAGCCTCAGCATGCTCTGGGGGCTCATGAGGATCTATGCCTTTTGCATCTGGGATGCGTTCGCTGGTGGGGAATACACGTATGGAACTGATTGTGTATATGTTGGCTTTACCGATTCAGCGTATACTGCTTGAGATGTCACGATTTACGTGAGTACATTCCCAACGTTAAAAAAAGAGATGGCAAGAGTGGCTCAGTATTGAATGGTACAGGATAAAGATAGTTTCATCCCCCCCCCCCCCACACACACACACACACACACACACCTCGCACACACACCTTTCCTTTTTTTTTTCTAGATTGTCATGTGGCTTCTTTCTTTATAAGCATAAGGGATTACGACTGGTCATTTAAAATTGAGAGCACCATAGGTGTTTTACACGTGAAAGTCAAAACAAAACAAAAAAAAAAAAAAAAAAAAAAAAAAAAAAACCGTAGCAGACGTAATTTCAAATCACTGGTCCTCTTCCCATACTGCAATAATTTTGTGGGAGTGACTGGGACAGACGTCCCATTTAAAGCGACTGCTCTATGCAATAAAAGGTTATCAATTCGCAACATCTCTTTTATAAATGATTCTATAGTATATCTATATAATATCAACTCATTCGCGGCCAGCCGCATCCGGATGCGGCCGCTAGCCGCGAATGAGTTAATGCACAAATTAATGAACTACCTTATGAGGTTTGCATGGCGTAAAATAAAGAACCGTTCTACACTTCTTCACCCAGGAGAGTCCCTGTGTTGCGCACAATAATACATAGTATAAAACCCGTTACTGTGCCTACTAGAATCGTCAAAATAACACCATTGTTAAACCCGTTACTGTGCCTACTAGCATCGTCAAAATAACACCATTGTTAAACCCGTTACTGTGCCTACTAGCATAGTCAAAATAACACCATTGTTAAACCCGTTACTGTGCCTACTAGAATCGTCAAAAACACCATTGTTAAACCCGTTACTGTGCCTACTAGCATCGCCAAAATAATACCATTGTTAAACCCGTTACTGTGCCTACTAGCATTGTCAAAATAACACCATTGTTAAACCCGTTACTGTGCCTACTAGCATCGTCAAAATAACACCATTGTTAAACCCGTTACTGTGCCTACTAGCATCGTCAAAATAACACCATTGTCAAAATAAGCGTAGAAAAGTCTCAGTTGAGACAAGACAGCACTCAGAACCGTTGTCTAGGCGAATTTTAGCAATAAAGCCTCCCTATGAAGCAGATCATTGTAACTCATTCAGGGCGCCTGCATCAATAGCTGCGAAAGTGTCGTATAGCGTTGCCGCCGGCAACGCTATACGACACTTTCGCAGCTATTAATACGAAGCACTTTGAATGAGTCAAGTAGCAGCTAAATCAGATATCTATGTCTCTGTTTCAGTCAAAACGATATGGCCACTGTCTTTGCATAAAGCGGGGAGAGAGGGAACAAGCCTTCATCTACACAATGTGTTATGACTGTCTTTTCTAAGCGTGCTTCTTCCTTCGTTGGGTTCTAGTCAATGCCCGTCTACGCGTACAAGCAGTGTTAGTCTGTGGTTTTGCACCTCACGGCTTCAGGGTCCAAAACGACAGACCGGCACACTTGTCTGCGTTGGGAGTGTATGTTTACACAACGTATTCAAAGCTAAAACAAAAACTGCATCCTTGAAATCCTTATTAACACGCAAAACGTTTCGCGAACTACAACATAAATTACGTTAACCACTTCACTGTCGAGAAAAACTGAAACCCACCCAGCTGCACGAGGCATAGATCTTCATGCTGTTGCGGGGGCTCATGACGATCTACGCCTCTTGCTGAAACCATTTTGTATCCATGTTTTTGGACGGCTGTGGATCTTTGACGTTTTTAATTGACAATAATTTCAAAAATACATTCTGCGTCCACTGGCAGGGAAGCGGTTAATTTATCTATGGGTGCAAAGAAACATGCCGTCAAAGACACACCTTACCTGAAATATTCTCATCCTTGATGACGGCCTTTCAACTAGAAGCACTCTAGTGTTGTTGTCAAAATTCAAGGTGCGGCACTCGAGCTCGTTTCACGAACACAAACACTCGGCACATTCAAAGCAAGCAGCTTCTGATCCCAGCTGTCGTCTGCATAAGGACGCTCTTTAGCTGAGGAGATACAAAATCTCGTCCAATAAAGAGAGCATCACACATGCGACGATTGTTGACCGTAAGTGATCAAACGACTCAAGAATCTTCTTTGCAAAGCGAATTTGAGTTGTTTGGCGAGATACGTTAGAAGTTAATGGAGTCCAAACAAACGAGTTGTAACACATGCTGGAAAAATGTCCTGGATTCACGCCTACGTGGAGATAAGAAGGGCGAGTTGCATGAGCGGGCTCCGGGCTCTTAGATCACAACAAATGGATAATTGGTTAATTGCATACACACAAATACAGTCCTCAGGTAAACTGAAAAGTCAAAGACACGTCCTTCATTCAAGAGATTGTTTTTCAATTCCAGAAACGTTTCTTGCTACTTAGGTCGAACCTTAGATTGAAAACATTCGATTTTATCCCGGTTAGTCTGTTTACACCCACAGAAATGAAGACTCAAAGCATAATCATATTATATACACGGTTTTTTTTTCCCCCCCTTCGTATACAAGAAGCATTTCATTGATTGCAATCGACAATTCCTCTACTCTTCCGCATGAAGGGTCTATTCCACACATTCATGCGAGTGTGATGGTCTGTGACTTTGGACCTTACGGCTCTAGAGCCGTAAGGTGCAAAATCACAGACCAGCAAAAACATACGCTGACATGCGTAGGAAATTGATCGTAAATAAACAATTTATGCAGTGAGTAATCGCTCAAATGACACAAGAAAGATGTTACGTTCGAACACCAAGGAGCATTGGCAGCTCGAACCAAGTAGCGATGGTTTCTGGGTATTGGAGGGGGGAGTACAGGATGGCTGACAGGTGGGGTGGGGGGAGGCTGAGGTGAGGTAGGGGGAGGGTGTGTAGTTGAGCAAGGGTACACCGGTTGTCTCCCTCGATTTGCTACCGCTTATCAGCGGTAGCGAATCGAGGGAGACAACCAGTGTGGACGGATGGGATGATACGGTGTCAGTGACGTCAGAAGAGGCGGATAGTTTGCAGCAGATTCGTACTTTTTCTGACGGTCACTGCAGGTGTGTGTGTGCACACGCGTGTGTGTGTGTGTGTGTGTGTGTGTGTGTGTGTGTGTGTGTGTGTGTGTGTGTGTGTGTGTGTGCATGCATAATGTGGGCGGGTCTGAGATTTTTGAGCCTACAGTCTATAGTCGTAAGTTTCGAAATCACAGATCAGCAAAAATGTGTGTTTGTATGAAAGAATGTGTGTGCATGTGTTTGAATGAATATGTGGGGGAGTCTCTCTCTCTCTCTCTCTCTCTCTCTCTCTCTCTCTCTCTCTCTCTCTCTCTCTCTCTCTCTCTCTCTCTCTCTCTCTCTCTCTCTCTCTACATAAATTTCCCAAACAAAGCGTTTGTACCCCTACCCGCCATAACCGCCCAGGCTCATTTCGACGGGTGATTGATCCATCTTTGGTGTGCGTGTTTGTGTGCGTGTACGACTATGCGCTATATGTGTAATCATGTATTTGCGTGCGTGTATGTTTGAACGCGCTACCATTGACTGGAATTATCATGGTCGATCCATCTCCTGCTGTAGGGCGGCGTTGGAGTGAAATGGGTTAAGACTGTAGGACGGGAGGCCCTAAAGCACAGACCAGCACATACATCACAGACAAAGCATGGGCGATTTTAAGGTCCAAAAGCCCAAACCACCTCTCACATTTGCTAAAAGCGAAGGTGTTTCCGTCGGCGTGGGCGTGAAATTTGAGAACTGAAACTCTCGAAAGCGGCTTGCCTGCAAAGTACGGCAGATTTAGATGCAGACAAAAAAAAAAAAAAAAAAAAAAAAAAGTCGTCTGATCACCCACCATACCACAAGAGGGTCTACGCACTCCTTTCAAATCTCCATTCACCTGCAAAAGGCATAGATCCTCATGAGCCCCCGCATTCGCCGGCCAATTTATAAATAGTTTCTTTTACCGGAGGGTGCAACGTTAGTTCGGTTTCAGATATAGTATGGGCTATGCTTGTTAGTAATGAATTCTGGCACCTCAGCGTCCGTGAGCCTCGCGGGCTAAAACTGAAGTACATGCATATAAGTCAGGCTGATAAAAGATGCTTACTACTGTACACTAGCGTGACAATGCGGTCTCAATTAAATAGCAGGTCGATTTCAAACACTCGTAACCCACGCGATTTTTCAGTTGCATGGTTTTGGTGGTGGACACGCAAGGGCCGGATTACACATAGGACATGTCCATCTTTTCAAATGTAGAAATTAACACGGGAGATCACTGAAATCAGAGACGTAACAAAGACGGATACCTCTATTAGAGGCTGGAATACTGTATCTGCCAAGCTACAACTTTTATCAGTGTTGAATCACAAAGCCGATGAGCAGACTGAAAAAAACAACAATGAACCCCGCCTTTGCTGCCAAAGGGTTATTAACCCTTTCACTGTCAGTGTACGCAGATTGTGTTTTTGAAATCATCTAAATTTAGCGTCAAAGATACACATCCGTCAAAGGAACATGGATAACAAGTGTTTTCTGCAAGAGATATAGATCCTCATGAGCCCCCGCAACTTCGGGGGCTCATGAGGATCCATACCTCTTGCAGTTTGGTGTTCAGCTTTTCTCGGCAGTGAAGGAGTTAACCCACGCGATTGTAGTGTACGAAACTGCCGTCAAGATCTTCCAGTGTTCTGCACTCAACCGACCTGAAGCAATCGATCGCATTGACAGTCTGCCCATGAACCAGCCAGCTAGCCAGCCAATCAACCAGGCAACCAACCGACACACAAAAACTACAAGAAACTGTGCGGTGTAACAATATGAGCAGCATTGTTCGCAAGTAGAAGATCTTCCCAACGACGTTCTATACCTCCTTTGTTTTTAACTCATTCAGTCCAACGCACGTATTTCCCAAATTTTGGAGGCGTCATCTACCGACTATGCACCTGTTGCAGGAGATGGATCGACCATGATAATTCAAGGGTAGTGCCAGATTAGCTTGGCGCCGACAGGCGCCAAGCTAATCTGGCACTACCCTTGAATTATCATGGTCGACCCATCTCCTGCTGTAGTGCGTCAGGGCTGAATGGGTTAAGTCTTTTCGTTACAGTAAATACCGTGTTCTGCGGCTTCCGCACTCTGGCGTGCCAGAAAGCGTTCCACTTTCGTGACGCTGCTTGTTCACGCCTCAGTGATTCTCACGGTACACACCCTTATTACCTACCCAGCCAACATGTACGTGTTTATCCATACCTCTCTCTTGGCAACGTTTCAAAGAAAATAACTTTTTTCTTCAGTCCTTGACCCGAACGCCCAACATAGCCCCCTCATTTTGAGGGTCAGTTTTGCTGTAAATTAAGTCCCCAAGAATCATAGATTCTCATGAAGCCGCGCATCTTTCGGGGGTTCATGAGAATCTATGCCTCTTGCAGTTGGTACGGGCTCGCTCTTGCAACATCTTTTTTTTTCTGTGCTTATGAGTGATAGGAAGCCAATTTCAAAGATGAACACGTAAAAGCTAGTCACAAACCAGATAGGTGAGGCTAGCGCTGGCAGAATTGTACAACAAACCAAGGGGAATTACTCAGCGCTGGACAACAGTTAGATCCCCTGCCCCCGCCTATCAGGCACCCAATCGCCAGCCCACAGAGAAATACGCAGGTATAGAATAAGACGATCATTTGCATCTTCAATAAGATGCATCAGGTCTCTTATATAACCCATGTCTTTTCTCCGGAACTTGGGAAGTAGGCAGGGGAAACATACATACACAAACACGAAGGTGCATTACTATATGTGGTCGGGTAAATACCCTGTATTCCCACAGTAGATGCACAGAACATTACACAACAATGTAACGATACAAATTTGCCTCGAGTTATACTGAGATACTCACAAACCAGATAGGTGAGGCTATATAGTAATGCACCATCGTGTTTGTGTATGTATGTTTCCCCTGCCTACTTACTAAGTTCCGGAGAAAGACATGGGTTATATAAGAGACCTAATGCATCTTATTGAAGATGCAAATGATCGTCTTATTCTATACCTGCGTATTTCTCTGTGGGCTGGCGCGGATTGGGTGCCTGATAGGCGGGGGCAGGGGATCTAACTGTTGTCCAGCGCTGAGTAATTCCCCTTGGTTTGTTGTACAATTCTGCCAGCGCTAGCCTCACCTATCTGGTTTGTGAGTATCTCAGTATAACTCGAGGCAAATTTGTATCGTTACATTGTTGTGTAATGTTCTGTGCATCTACTGTGGGAATACAGGGTATTTACCCGACCACATATAGTAATGCACCTTCGTGTTTGTGTATGTATGTTATATAAGAGACCTGATGCATTTTATTGAAGATGCAAATGATCGTCTTATTCTATACCTGCGTATTTCTCTGTGGGCTGGCGATTGGGTGCCTGATACGCGGGGGCAGGGGATCTAACTGTTGTCCAGCGCTGAGTAATTCCCCTTGGTTTGTTGTACGTAAAAGCTAGGTCTTCATGCCAAAGCTATCCAGGTGGCTCGGGAGGGATATTGAAAACATAAGGGTTCGGTGGTTACAATTTTCGCACAGGATTATTAATTCATCGAATGACCGAATCCAATCTTCAGTCATGCATCTGTCGAACAATGGAACGGCGGACCCATCTACCTGCTCAGCAATCCACTCACCGACAGCCGGCGATCGATCGATCGATTATTCAAGCCAGATGTCAATTAATCAAAGCATTCATTAATATATCCTAGTACGCAGTCCTCACAAACCAGATCGCCTGGTTATTTATCTACGTCTTTTTCTGTGGGCTGGTGAGTGGGTGCTTGACAGGAGGCTAGGGGGCAGGTGGTCTAATCATTTATCTGTCCAGCGCTGTGTAATTCCTTATGGTATGTGTACTTGTGCACAGCCATCCATCCCTTCCATTCATTCATTCATTCATCATTCCCTCCCTAATATTCGTCCATCCATCTTTGCGGCCACCCATGTCCAGAATAACTCTGTACTCTGGTCTGCGATTTTGGACCTTACTGTCTGCAAGCCGTAAGGTCCAAAATCACAGACCAGCACACATATTTCAAACACGCTGACGTGCGTGCGATCTTGCGCTGACGGAAGTGCATTTCGGGTGCTCAGGCTCTGAACTTATTTCCATTCTCGCCATCAAAGCGAGAAATGTATCCTGGCATCTTTACTGCAACAAATCTGACGTGTTCGTAAAGGCACGACACACACAGTTTCCATACGCCACACACATCACCGGTTAGGGAGCGATGTCAGCAGGTACGTGCGTTCAATATGAAAGCGACGCTGATTGAAAATGTCTTTATTATGCAAGCATATATGCATTCAGTTTCAATATAGTTGTTTTTTTAATGAAATTATAACCGCATAAAATGCGTGCTGATATGCTTCACGTCCCATACTACGTAGCGTACGATGAAGCGTATCAGCACGCGTTATAATTGTTGTCCATTAAATGTTATTATAAATAATGTTTTAGACTTTCAATTTGACTGTCTTTCTGTACAAAATGTATTTGAAGAAGACTGAAAGCGAGCTTTGTCGTACGTGACTTCCGGATAAATATGAACTGTGTTTAGTGCTTTGAGCCCTAAGGGATTGCTTATAATTGATTGATTGATTGTACATTGCTTAACGTCCCGACAGCAAGAAGGCTTTCTCAGGACGTGCCTGCACTGCTTGTGGGAAAAAAACTAAACAGAATATTGAATGTATGTCGCCAGCCGGTCCAGTACGTTAAGTAAACCTACGACATGGGGCCTAAATAAGGCTAAGGCCATTTAGCAACACACATCCAATATCAAGAGCTACAGGCAGTGCAGACAGTAGGGAGAGTTTTAAAAAGGCAAATGCAGGTGAATGGACAAAGGGTAGACAGAAACACATGCCCCAGAATAGAGAGGAAAACCCACCCTGTGGGGCTGACCAGGGTGACCCTGGGAACTAAAAAGTAGTTAACCCCACCCAAGTCCCCCAGGGCAGACCCGGGTGCCGGGGGTCCCTAAGGGATTGCGCTTAATAAGAGCGATTTGTTAGTAGTAGTAGTAGTAGTAGCAGTAGTAGTAGTATCGTTAGTTTGACGTCTTGCATTATCTTTCTTTTCTTTACTTTTCTCTTTGTTTGTTTTGTTTTGTTTGTTTGTTTTTGGTTTGTTTTTGTTGTTGTTGTTCTTGCTGCTTTCTTGTGGTCTTTATTGTTGTTGGTTGTTGGTTTGTTTGTGGTTTTTTGTTTTGGTTTCTTTTTTGTTTGTTTGTTGTTGTTTTTTTGGGGGGAGGTTGGTTGTTGTTTTTTGTTGCTATGATTCGCAGGATTAACAGACAAGCTCTATGTACATCGTTTCCAGCCCTTTGCATTGCAGGGATTAACTGAGAGGCCTTATACATGATCACTGGCAGTGAAGGGATTAAACTCTTCGCTGCGAAGAAAACTGAACACCACCCAACTCCCAAATTCTACAAGAGGCATGGATCCTCATATGCCCCCGCAAATGCGGGGCTCATGAGGATCTATGCCCCTTCCTCAAAATACTTTGTATCCATGTTCCTTTGACGGCTGAACAGATGTGAAGTTGGATTTACAATGATTTCAAAACACAAACTGCCGGCAGCTAAGGGACTTACGGCGTACCGCCAGTGTTACAAACTGCAAAAGATGGATGGATAAAAAAAAAAGTAGTCAGTTAGTCCACACCTGACCAAGTCCCGCGCGCACAAAAAAGCAATCACAAGAACCTGCAAGAACAATAACATCACTTTTTTAAAAAATGTAATCGAAAAAACGGAAACCGCACAGATTAGCACGATCGAAAAACATGCTTTGTTTTTATTTTCCTCCCTCCCCAGTATGCAAAATGTACTCGGGTTGACGGCGGCCGCAGTTGGCTCGCTCACAGAGTGCGCGAGCCAACTGCGACCGCGTCATCCCAAATACCGTTTGCTCATTCGGCTCGCAAAAACCCCACTGCACAGTTGGAAGCAATATTCATACCCTGCGCTTGTTGATGTATTTATGAATGCACCGGTGGGGCTCAAACAGGGATCAAAGACCTCTCGCCTGTGCTTTGGGAAGGCTGAGTTATTGCAGCATAGCCCCACAACATCCCGCTGACAGCCCCACTCCAAATAATGCCTTTTTCTGGGACCACCGGGGGGCTCTGATGTCTCAAGAGATTTTGGAGGATATTGAAACTTCGACACCCGTGGAAACCTGCTTGTTTCGCACTGAATTTCGGAATTGTTCTGATATTAATTTAATGCGAAAAAAATTCTCTGTGTGTGAAATGTAATTTGGGTTGGGTGCTTTTTCTTCTTCTTTTTTTTTTTTTTTTTTAAAGAAAGACGAGTTCCTTTATAATTATTAACTTTGCACTTAGTATGTGCCTGTTAAAACGTTGGTAAGGTATTGATGTTTAGGCAGTTGAAACCGTTAACTCATTCGAGAAGTGCCGTCTCCGGATACGCGGTTTTAAGCCGCGTATCCGGAGGCGGCACGTCTAGAATGAGTTAAACCCTTCTCTCCCGAGAAAACCTGAACACAGTCCGACTGCAGTTGCGGGGGCTCACGAGGACATAATTATGCCTCTTGCTGACATCACTTTGTACCCATGTTCCGTGGAGGGCTGGGTCTCTGTGGCGCTGAATCAACAAAGATTTCAGAAGCAGAGTCTGCGTCCACTGGCAGTGGAGACAGCAAATACCATATCGTGCGCTACAGCCTTTCAACAAACAAAATCGATTGCGGAATGAACAAACACAAACAATTTACTTACACAATTCAACTACTTAAAACCTCATCCACTGAAGAACGCCGCTAGATGCCGTGCTAACATCTCTGTACAAGTCGTCCGACAGTCCTCTCCTCGGGGCGTGTCCACCCTAGTCCGTCTGCACCAGGCACTGTCAGTATTACTTCTGCTTTGTTTGGACCATAAAGAACATGTACCGCCCTGCCACGTTAGCCGCATGACCTTCTGGTCCGCGCGCGGCTATGAGCGGGCCAGTATTAGGCTGACATCGGCCCGATGATCTTTTGCTCCATTGGGTTATGGTTTGTTTACGGCATAGTGGACATGCTTTTCATTGGCTAGTATCCCTCAGCCAACGTTAATGAGATACGTGCTCATGGCATTTTAGTCCATCAGTCGCGCTGCAGGCCAACAATTTTTTTTTTTTTGGGGTGTTGTTTATGGTGTGGACATGCTTTCCTTTATTCTAGGGTTCTTCAGCAAACGTTGAAAAGAAGCGTGCCTGAGGCACTTTTGTAAATCAGCTTCCGAGTCGGCTTTTTATTGGCTGAATCTCATTGACCCATGGGCATGAGAAGTGGAGTGAATCTTGTGCCTGCAAAAATTGCGGATAAGGTAAGGTAGTAACTGACCCCTGGCAAACAAGACGACAGCTGAAACAGAAACTTCAAAACACGGAGGATATAAACCTCCTGGCACCGACTCCGGCCTTGCTCAGACACCAGCCTTCGGTGGCCGCGCACAGTCGTCATCAAATCCGGCAGCTAAGGTGGACTTCGCGTCGAAGATCCGGTGTGATTCTTTCCTTTCCCCAAGGAAGAACAGGTATCTGTAAGTCTCATCTACAAAACCTGGGGTCATTTACATTAACCCCTTCATTGCCGGGACAAACAAACATCACCCAGGAGCAAGAGACATAGACCCTCATGAACCCCCGCTGACGCGGGGGTTCATGACGATCTATGCCTCTTGCTAATATCACTTTGTATCCACGTTCCCTGGACGGGTGGCGTTCTTTTGGTGCAAGTGTCGTAATATTTCAGAAACACAGTCAGCGTCCAGTGGCAGTGAAGGGACATATAAACAAACTGTAGTCAGTGTTTGAAACATGAGCAAGTGGCCGGGACCCCGTGAGTCACAAGGGCGAAATGAAAGCAACTATTCATTTTTTTCTGACATAAATAATGATTTGAACGATTTATTTACAAACATCTCTAAATGTTTTTTTCCCTGTTTTTTTCTTGTAAATAAAGATTTAAATCATCATTTTAGGCATGTTATTTCCACCTCCGCCGCATCAGTCAGATCAGAAAATACCTCACTACCGAAGCTGCCACCAAACTCGCTGTCTCTCTCATCTTATCTCGCATCGACTACTGCAACTCTCTCCTTTCCGGCCTTCCTCACTCCACCACTCTCACTCTCCAGCGCGTCCAGAACAATGCTGCCCGCCTCGCCCTCAGAAAGAAAATAGCCGACCACATCACTCCCCTGCTCAAGCTCCTTCACTGGCTCCCCATCCCCCAACGCATCCAATACAAGATTATGTCTCTCTGCTACAAATCCCTGAACAACTACGCTCCTGCCTATCTCTCCAACGTACTTCACCCTACACTCCTCCCCGCTCCCTCCGCTCCGCCTCCGACCCTCTCCGCCTCCTCATCCCCCGCACCAAACTCAGCACTTTCGGCCCCCGCTCCTTCTCAGTATACGGTCCATCCACCTGGAACACTCTCCCACTCTCTCTCCGTCAGAAACACTCGCTCTCCTCCTTCCAGTCCGCCCTCAAAACTCACCTCTTTCAACAGTTCTAGCACTATATCACCACACTCCCCACCCCAAGCTGACCGTCGTAATGTATTTTCACTATTTGTGTTACGTGAGTCATTGTCTAAAGCGTGCGCATGCGTGTGCAAGTTGTGAGTGCGCGCTTAGAGTTATAATTATTATAAGATAAGCGCATTATAAATACCGAAATTATTATTACTATTATGTCAGAAAAAATGAATATTTGCTTTCATGCATTTGCATGTTTGTTGTGAGGTGGTAAAAAAGCGAACGGGTAAATATGTTTAACTTAACTTTTAGAAGTATGAAGGAAACAAAATTCAATCGAGTCACTCTCTCTCTCTCAATAACTCTAAATATGACGTCTCTCTCTCTCTCTCTCTCTCTCTCTCTCTCTCTCTCTCTCTCTCTCTCTCTCTCTCTCTCTCTCTCTCTCTCTCTATCTCTCTCTCTCTCTCTCTCTCTCTCTCTCTCTCTCTCTCTCTCTCTCTCTCTCTCTCTCTCTCTCTCTCTCTCTCTCTCTCTCTCTCTCTCTCTCTCATTTCAGGCGTAAAAAACACAAACAAAGACGTCGTATTTTGAAGTGAATTTTATTTCAATTCGTAGTCTTTCAATTCCGTACAGATCGGTATCAACAACACAGTCGATCGGTAGGAAACGTTTACAAAGACATTCGTCTCAGAATATGACCCTCTGTAAAACACAGCTTTGGAGAGTGACGCACTTGGACACCGTGACACCAATACGGTCATGCCTTTGGGGGAACGGAATGGATCTCGTTTTACCTGGAACCCCTCAGCTAAGTGTCTCATCACTGACCCTCTAAATTAATGCTTGTTTGGTTGCTTGATGGACTGATTAGATTCCTACAGGAATCATCGCGACAAAAACTGCTACCGACAGCCAAAAGGATTTTGTCCAAAAAGACTCTTGATGAGCCTCTCTCAAGCCACACGCTGCAGATTCTCACTAGCCCGTTCAGTTTGCAACGGTTCATTTGGTGAGAAGAACCCAACCAAAATAGAAACACGCTTTAAAAAGACAGTTACAGAACAATTTATTTAACTCATTCAGCCCCGACACACCACAGCAACACATGGATCAAGCATGATAGTTCAAGGGTGGTGCCAGAATAGCTTGGCGCCCATAGGTGCCAAGCTATTCTGGCACCACCCTTGAACTGTGATGCTCAATCTGCCTCTAGAATCATCGCGAATACTGTCATTCAGAGCGCAACTTCAACATCTGGGAATTTCGATCGTAGGGTAAAAGGTGTTAAATAAATTGTGTTTTAACTGTCTTTTCTAGGCGCGTTTCTTTCTTCGCAGGATTTTAGGTTGGTCTGGCTCACTGGGTGGACTTATCGTCATTTTTTCAGAGGAAAAGTTTCCAAGTTGCTTTTGAGCTGCTCCAGATGAGAGTGACCTCTACACGTCACGGTCCACTTCATGGTCACTATCAGCTGTCTTGACCTGCAATTTTCTGGTCAGCTGACCCTGAAACACGTCCCATTAAGCACTTGGTTCTGGGGCCCACGACGGCCCGCACGGGGACACTGCGGCGGCCGCCGGTGGGCCCAAAGACATTTTGCTATTGGAGAATTTCCATCTGCAAGAGCCATAGAGTCTCAAGAGCCCCCGCTTTCGCAGGGTTTTTGAGAATATACGCCTCCTGCTGTAAGACAAAGACCGTATTTTGCTACATCTCTGGGTTTGACTCGAGACCTCAGTCATGAAAATAGCATATATATGCTGACTTCCATTAAAAACGCGAATTTTTCACCATAGCGCTTCGTAAGTATGCTCTAATCCTGGTTATTTTGGCGTCATGTATTAGAAAATGTTATGAAGAGTGTGTTATGTCGTGTGCAAATAGAATGTTTAGTCTTAAAAATCGCACATCGATGACTTATGACGTCATCAGTGACACTACCATCACAGGATATTGAAAGTGAAATGGGGAGCATCTGCAGAGCACACAGCTGAAAGCCAACCAATGTGCAGTGTCCCTATGGTCCGTGCGCGTGAAAATCCGGCCAGTTTGGTCTTGACCTACTTTTCGTTTGTCAAAGGCACCTAAGTAATCAACATAACCTACAAACATGAAAATCATAAAGTTCCTTTTCTTTAGGTTAGCGGCCATATTTACCTGATCAAATAGATATGGGTGTGTTCTTTCTCTCTGTGTCAGTCACTGGAGCATAAAAAATGGTTTGAAAGTAATTCACATTATAAGATTTATTAAGAAAATTATGTGCACCGGAAGTTCTGGTTCTCTAATGAATTTTTCGAGTCAAATTTTGTTTGAGGCAGTTAATAACATCATAAGCAATCCACACATCTTGTGTGTTAAAACATATCACAGGAAACTTTCTTGACAGAGTGTGTCCAGTTTTGCTTATTTTCACCACTAATGAAACCCTGTGTCTACTCTAAGGTAGCCATGGGCCATAACTCACCAAATTTTTGTGTGAAGGTAGCTCAGACAGTAGGCTGAACATCTGAAGTAATCAACAAATAAAATTTTCTTGTTTTGCTGTCAGGGTGGCTCTTTGTTTGCGGGTACACTTACAGACACTTTTCGCGTTTTTAATGGAAGTCAGTATAGTTGCTCAGCAATCACCCTGTTTTCTATCATGATCTGCGCCGGGAAGGCATAGAATCTCATGGGCCAATCAGTAGCATGGTCTCATAAGAATCTGCGTCTCCCTGTCGCATTTACATCCAGATGTGTAGTTCGACAAGTAGTCATCCGGTTACGTCTCCGACAGTCTAGTGCAGCATCATCAAACAAAGTCCACGATGGTGCATACTATCCATTACTGTGGTTATTGCCAGTGCAAATCGTGCAGAAGAGAGGCAAAAACATGCACCGTATCCGTTGCGCGCGTGCCTGCATACAGTGAAAAGCACGTGCATTGTTTGTCTGAGGTGCACGGTCATTTGAAGATGTCAGACAGATGCGGCCCCACTCATCAATTTTTCATCCGCTGACCACAGATTTGTGGACAAGAAATTGTCTGTTGGTTATTGGAATGGGCAGTACACAGGCCGCGAGCTTCTCAGGTCCGTGCAAACTGATGAGCAACAGAAACGGGACAGTTTTGGAATTATCGGAACTTATACTAAAGTGTTTGCGATGATTCCAAAAATGTCTCATTTCTTTTGCTCGTCAAGTTTTGTGGGTTAGTACAGGGGAAATTGCCGAGCATACATGTGATCCATATGCATCTCACTAGTACCTAGGCTCGAATATTGTACGCGAGTATTCGGATTTAAACAGACACGATGAAGTATTACGCGTATACAGACGAACAAGATTAAAACAAATCTCTCTCTCTCTCTCTCTCTCTCTCTCTCTCTCTCTCTCTCTCTCTCTCTCTCTCTCTCTCTCTCTCTCTCTCTCTCTCTCTCTCTCTCTCTCTCTCTCTCTCTTACACACATACACGCACGCACGCACACACACACACACACGCACACACACACACACACACACACACACACACACACACACACACACACACACACACACACACACACACACATTTAACTTGAATGCCTTCAACTTCACCGATGATTACACGCAAGTCCTGGAAGACCAACCGAATTTCTCCGTTATGGGAAAATGTGCAACTGATCCTGAAAACACCCACCAGCCCGCAATTAGTCTGCAAAGATCTCGACGTGCCCTGACACACCGCGGTTTTACATGAGCATCTGTGCCCATTGCAGACCTCCATTCACGTCCGTGTTCTTGACGCAAGTGGAGGAGGGAAGGAGGGAGTTTGGCGTTCAGCTACATCGGTGAAGAGAATCAGTCTATGACGGAAGGGGGGAAAAATCGGAAAGATCTGTTCCAGATAATGATCTTCCCAGCACTTTCCCGCCCCCTCAACCGCTAGGCTTCATTAACAAACGCCTTTCACCCCTAGAAGCAACGGACCACTTTCCATAGATCCACCTCCTGTAGCCGAGGAGATGGTTTGACCACGACAGTTCAAGGGTAGAGCCTGATTAGCTTGGCGCCTATAGGCTGAACAGTCGTGGTCAAACCATCTCAGTCCCAGGCGTCAAGCTAGAGAGGCACTCCCCTTGAACTATAATCATGGTAATACCGTCTACAATGGTTGTCTCCGGAAGTCAGTACCGCCGTGAGATGTCCTTAGTAGCCTGCCGCCAGTAACTAACGAACTAATCGGTAATACGCAATGAATCACGGATGAATGTAAGCAGGAAATCGGTTTCAGGTGCAGCATTCGGCATGGTTCGTTCGTAAGGTATCGGTAAACCCCGTCACCGCCGAGCCAAAAAAAAAAACCAAAACAAAACAAAAAACCGAAACAAGTGTTGTATGCCGTTCCCGAAGGTTGTAGCGCAGAAGACAGGAAAGAAGAGGGCGCAGCCGCGGATGTATTCTATGTTAGAACATGACCATCACAGGACGATATGCACTGAAGTTTAATTAGCGTGACTATTAAAATTATCATGCAGGGTCGAAAAAAGAAGCAAGTCGAATCGCCTTTTTGTGGTAACAACGATTAAAGGTGTGTGTCTACATAAATCATTGTACTGCACAGTATGATTTCCATATAGCGTGTAGTCGAATACATACATTTACACTTTGCGATACAAAACAATTTATTATAATTTAAATTATTAAGGATATTTGACATGTCATGCGTGACAAATATACAGGCGACAAGCTGTCCTAAGACTGTAGTTTACTGACCTGGGGGGTCGCCACGGTATAAAGTATCCTAGTGTACGGGCCGTTTGCGGGACCACCACCCTCCCCCCCCCACCCCCCCCCCCCCACCCCCAAGGACTCGGGGAACACGCCACAAGTATGCTTCTATGCAAATAAGATGTTTAGCATTTCATTTGAATCATAGACGAGTACTTGTGGCGTACTCCTCCAAAAGTACGGCGTGTGCACAGTAAAATCATTGTCAATTCAAACGCCAAACAGTCGCAGCCGTCCGAGAAGCAAAAATACTAACAAGGACCAACAAGACGTAACGAATCACATTATTAGTACCCACGTTGCTGGACAAATATATTTCTATGTCCCTTGCAGATGGGTGGGTGTTCACCTACATTATCCTCACTGTCTGGGTTAGAAACGTTACGTTCCCAGGATAAACAAAAAACAAAAAACTTCTTTCTTCAATCACTGACCTGCAGCTAGTGTAACTGCCTTATACTGGGATATATGTCCAGTAACTGTTCATGTTACTTAGCGTCCATGTGCATGCATGCAGCCACAGGTGCTAGGTGGTTAACCAATTCAATGCCAAGAAAAGGTCAACACGATCCAAATGCAAGAGACACAGATCCTCGTAAACCCCCGCAATTGCGGGGGCTCGTGATGATCTATGCCTCTTGTTGACACTACTTTGTGTGCAAGTTCACGCCGCTGGGGCGTTTTCGCGTTGAATTAGGGAAAATTTCAACTGAAAAGAAAATCTGCGTCCACTGGCAGTGAAGGGGTTGATAATGGTAAAGATGGGGGTTACCACACCCTTCTCTTCAGTGCAAATGTAAATAATTCCGCGCACAAACCGCTTTTGACAACCCAAAACCAGACGTCAACAAACAACACTAGCGTTGCACAGTGCCGCACATGTTTCAAAGTGTGCAAGCGTTTCAAGTCCCGTCCAAATCATCCACTCAGCACCCGAATCTTTCACGGTTTGAGGAGAACATGAACACAGTCCGCAAGAGGTATAGATTCTCATGAGCCCATGTGGATGCAGGGGCTCATGAGCATCTATGCCTCTAGTAGACGCGAAGAACTGGTGTAGGAGCACATCCATAATCTTTGCAGTGGCACAAAGTGCTTCTTGTGAAAGGAAAATGCGGTGGAAATTGCAAGTTAGTTCTGCTGTAAATATTTACAAATTCTTTGCAGTGCTGCCTTTTGAAAGCATCGTTTTCAAGTTTATTTGAAGAAGGCAAATGAGAGCGAGTTTGCTGTCAAAAAGAACTACTTCTTTTCTGGACAAGAGCGTGTTAGTACACAAGCGCAATTTTTTTCCCCGGTGAATCGGAACAAGTCAACAATCAGCAGATAAAACAAAGAGACAGATTAAGGCACAGGAAACAATTACATTCGAGTCTGATAATAGCAATGACGGATATATCTACGCTTTCAAGTTTTCATAGGTTCCGACTGAGCCCCGGCGTTTGAGGGAGTAATCCCCAGATAGACCCAATTGGGGGGTACGCCACAGGTACACCTCTATTTAAATCAGGTGCCACGCATTTGAGTGGGAGTGCACTTGTGGCGTACTTCCCCAGATAGACTAAATCGGGGAGTAAATCACAAATACAATTCTATTCAAATGAGAAGCTTTGCATCTCATTTGAATAGACGTGTACTCAGTTGTGGTGTACTTTCTGACTGAGTCTATCTCAGGGGAGTACTCCCGCAAACGGCACGGGTGAACAAACTTATTCTCTGTCAGTAAATGACTTCGCTTATAACAAAACTAGACTGACTTCCGTTTTAATCCTTGTCCTGCCACCGGGACGCATTATTGGTTCTGAAATCTTTGTTCATTTCCCTAGAGGAATCACCTCGATGAAAAGCGATACCGACAGCCAAAGGATTAAGTACGTTCCGGAACAAAGAGTGGTAATTGACATCTGCGTGGTCATGCGCCCTGCCCGGACATTCTCCTGCAATTAACCGGCCACACCTGGTATCCTGAAAACCCATAGCGACCATACATAACGCACTTACAGAATAAACAATGGCCGAAAGCGTTTCAGCGTGCATACCTCGTGTCATGACACCCCAATGTCCTCAGATTTTGAGCGGCCTGAAACCTAAAGGTTAACAACATTTAGCGGCTGTACTCTGAAAACCCAACAGTCAATAGCATTTAAGTTGCCATACCTCGCCCTATTACACCCCGCTCCTTATGACCATTAGAGCGGCTTAGCACGGCGCCCTGTAGGAAGTTGCATGAGTTAACTTAGCCCTGCACCAGCCACTAAGCAAGGTGCTGCGCTGTAGCGAATCACCTTGCTTAGTGGCTGGCCCAGAACTAAGCTCACTCATGGGCCAGCCATAAGCAACTTTTCTTAGTTACTGGCGCAGGACTAAGATCACTCCTGCAATTGAGCCCTGAAAACCCCACTGTTTTAAGCATCAGGGCGCCCATTGCTTGTGCCAACGGTTTATAGCATCTGAGCGGTCGCACCTCACCCCTTGACACCCCAACAGTCAATGGCATTTGAGCGTATATGTCTTGTACCTTGAAAACCCAACGGTCATGTCCATTTAAGCGACTCAGTGTACCTCGTGTCCTGAAAACCAAACGGTCGTTTTTTTTATACAGAAAATGGCCACTGTTTTTTCAGAGCGCAAGGCAGGCTACTCACCTTTCAGTGCCTGTAGTTAGTGAAGTTGACAAACGGCTGCCTCCAGTGTTCCGCTGAACCAGACACGGCATCGAAACTTCATCCATCACAGTCCGATACAGACGGACATGCTGTATCTCGCATCACTCTATAATTCGGAATTCAACAGGTAATCCGGAAATCAGAAGTAGGTCAAAATAGCACATGTTTCGTCAAAAGAAGTGGATTAAGCCTTTGGCTGTCAGCAGCGTGTTTTTGGGTTGGCGATGATTCCGACATAAATCGCTACCGACAAGCAAAGGGTAAAAATCCTTTTGACGCAAATAGTGGCCTAATCGCATGCTTGTCCGGGCTTTTAACCCATTCAGCCGTGACGCACCAGTTGCAGGAGATGGGTCGACCATGATAATTCAAGGGTAGTGCCAGATTAGCTTGGCGTCCGTCGGCGCCAAGCTAATCTGGCACTGCCCTCAATTATCATGGTCGATCCATCTCCTGCAACTGGTGCATAGTCATTAGATGACCCCTCCAAAATGTGGGAAATACGGCCGTCGGGCTGAATGAGTTAATCCACTGTTTTTGTGGAAACAGGAGCAATTCTGACCTACTTCTGATTTCCGGAAATCGTCTATTGTCACCACCGGAACTGAACCAAGACTTAATTGGTGACATCACAATCTGATACAGATCCTTCGACTGATAATGCTTTATCTGGGAACATTCCGGGAGACTTCAGGAATTACCCAGGCGTGGGCCATTGTCAGTGGCGGAAACTGACGATTAGATGCCATTAGTCCGTGACACGCGAGACAGTGTGCAATTAGTGGAGTGTTGACCAGATCAATCATGGCTAGCACAAGCCAATATAGCCGTCACTATTTTGTTTCCAATCTTCCTTCTTTTCCCAGAATTTCCCAGGTTGGGCGTATCTGCATTTGCATCGATCTCGAAACCATCAAAGTGCTCTCCCTTGCTTTGTTACGTGCACTTCTAACAATATTATACGATTTCCAAAGTAGGTAAAAATTGCACATGTTTCGGTGAAAACAGTGGATTAAAAAACCTGGACAAACATGCGCCTGTTTAATAATAATGTATATTGTGTATATAATGTTTGCGTCAACAGGCTTTTTAATCCAAGGTTTTTCTCAAAACGTGCGATTTTTAACTACACCTGGACAAACATGCGATATCGCATGTTTTTCCTGGCTTTGATCCACTGTTTTCTTTGCGCAATTTTGACCTAAATTTCTGATCGTCTATTTACCACAACTCATAAATTATGCTATTAACAAAAACGTGCCAAAATAAGATCTAGACTTTTAAATGCAGATGCACGATAACTTAATCCTTTGACCTCCGAGAAAATGTGAACACGCTTCAACTGCAATAGACATAGATCTTCATGGGCCCCCGCAGCTGCAGGTGTTCATGAGGATCGATGGCTCTTGCTGAAACCGTTCCTTTGACGTTTGGGATCTTTGACGCTGATTTCTACTAGCGTCCACTGGAAGAGGAGGGGTTAATTGTTAGAATGAGAGGTTGCAGACATACAGAAAGAGAAGAGCAGTCAGAGTTTCTTGTTAGTTCAGTTTATTTTAGCACTGGCATCTCGGTATATACGCTTGTAGTCTTATGTCTAATGGCGCAGTTAGGTCCAAAATCACTCACTAGCGCATATTATTTAACCCCTTCCCTGCCACAGTACCTACACTGTACGAACATTTTGGGCTTCTAAAATCTTGGTTCATTTAACGACAAAAAGCCAACACCGTCCAAGAAACATGGATTCAAATTTATTAACCCCCGCAGTCGCGGGGGCTCATGAGGATCTATGTCTCTTGCAGTTTCATCATGTTCACTTTTTTTCTGCATGTTGTGATGAGAGAGAAAAAAGTCGCTTTGCAACACACACACACACACACACACACACACACACACACACACACACACACACACACACACACACACACACATGGAGACAAAACCCTCAGAGTGGGTTACCTACCATTTTATGTGAAAATGGGTTCCCATATTTCTATTTATTCTAGGGCTCTGGAGTTGATGCGAATGTTTAGAACTCACCTTATAACTAAGCTCTACAACTTAAAATAAAATAGACATTTTCTAGAAACAGAGCCACTGGATGGGAAAAAAATGGGTTTTTACCCAAAAAGTGGGTGCCTCTTACACAAAACTGGGATTACAGTGAAAATACCTCACTAAAGATACCTTTGGTTGATTTTACTATTATGATTGTTTGAGTGGGGTTGTAAGGGGGTTGGGGGAGGGGGGGGGGGAGAAGTGTGTGGGGGGGGGGGGGCGGGGGGGGGGGGGAGAGGGGGTCATCACTTTTGGTTTATAGAGCTGCTCAATGCGCTCTTATGAATGAAAGATTTTCAAGTCATTAGTAGGTCATTTCAGAGGCGCACACTGAGTTGCACGTCGAACCACTCACAAATACTCATTTGGAGTGCACCAGATGGATCCAGTTGGCAAAGTCCCACATTCCACACTATAGGACAGCTAAGACTGAAAAGCAATCGCGGCGTTTATGGCGCGGTACAAGGTTTAAACCTCGCGCTGGGACCATACGGCGTTGAGGCGCGTCCCCTGGGTGGTGGATAGGGGGTCCCTCGTGAGAGGGGTGCACCGAATGAAATAAGGTGCCGTGAACCAACATGGTCTAAGGGAAGGTGACCCCGACAGAAAACCCCTGGTCCTCCTAGTAAGGGGGTTGGGCGTGGGGGTAGCTTCCCAACCCTGCAAAAAAGGAAATAGCTACAAAAACGCCGACGAAAAGACTAACAGTAATTCCTTTCCTGGAGGAGGAAGGTTCTTCTACTAGAAGACTTATGACGTCCTGTGGTGAAAGCCGGAAGTCTTCGGAAGCCACAGGACCGAGCCGCCTCTCTCTATCCAGGGATACAACCATGGGCATGAAATTGGGCGAAGAAGATGGGGATGGATCGGTCACAGTCTGAGAAAGCCAGCTTCCAGTATCACTAGGCAGGCATTGTCATGGAACCCCCAGGGAAAGAGGAAAAGAGGTAGGCCGAGAAACTCCTGGCGTCGAGACCTCCAAGCAGACATCAAGAGACTGGGAACCACCTGGAGTAGAATCGAAGGAGAAGCACAGGACAGGAGTTGCTGGAGGTCTCTCGTCGACGGCCTATACCCGGGTAGGGGTGACAGGCGTAAGTAAGTAAGTAAGTACAAGGTTTAAAACTAAGAAAATGTTGTTTTTAGAAGCGTGTCGGGCAAAAGTTTTTATGAAAACTGTTTTAAAACCTCTTTTAACTCAACTTTTCTTAATGTTAAAAGTGTTTTATTGTACATTACTTAACGTCCCGACAGCAACAAGGCTTTCTCAGGACGTGCCTGCACTGCTTGTGAAAAAACAACAACTAAACAGAACATTGAATGTATGTCGCCAGCCGGTCAAATACATTAAATAAACCTAACACATGGGGCCTACATAAAGCTAAGACCATTTAGCAACACCCATCCAATATCAAGAGCTACAGGCATTGCAGACAGTAGGGAGAGTTTTATAAAGGCAAATACAGGTGAATGGACAAAGGGCCGACAGAGACACATGCCCCAGAATAGAGAGAAAAACCCACCCTGTGGGGCTGACCAGGGTGCCCCTGGGAAATAAAAAGTAGTTAACCCCACCCAAGTCCCCCAGGGCAGACCCGGGTGGGGTTAAAAGTGTTTTAATTTACAAGCGTGTCGTAACTGATATGCATCTATTCCAACGTATAGTGCTGGATATTTTTCCCATCCTCGCCTTCTCTCTTCGCTCAACACTCGACTTTCCAGTCCTTCCCTGAAACACCCCCAACCGGTCTGCCCTCAACACTCGACTTTCCAGTCCTTCCTTCAAACACCCCAACCGGGTCTGCCCTGGGGGACTTTTTAGTTCCCAGGGGCACCCTGGTCAGCCCCACAGGGTGGGTTTTTCTCTATATTCCGGGGGCATGTGTTTCTGTCTACCCTTGGTCCATTCACCTGCATTTTCCTTTTTTAAACTCTCCCTACTGTCTGCGCTGCCTGTGGCTCTTGATATTCGATGTGTGCTGCTAAATGGTCTTAGCTTTATTTAGGCCCCATGTCGTAGGTTTTATTTAACGTATTGGACCGGCTGGCGACATACATTCAATATTCTGTTGAGTTTTTGTCACTAGCAGTGCAGGCACGTCCTGAGAAAGTCTTGTTGCTGTCGGGACGTTAAGCAATGTACAATCAATCAACCTTCCTTCAAACGGACAGCATTCACACAAATAATACTTTACTATTACATCAGAAAATGGCCCATCCAAGCCTGCACTCTTTTAACTGCACTGAACGACTGACTGTAGCAGACGACGCATGAAACGACGCTGACTCTGTGACGTCATTTCCATTCAATCAATTTGTGCATACAATCCAAAAGGAGATGCGGCATTGATAACATCGACAAACCTACAAAATAAAGCAACAGGTTCAACCAAAAGGTCGGGCAGGACAAAAGACAACAGCAGCCTCACCCAAAGTCTAAACGTCCTCTCTTACAATGCGCACTCATACAATCACTTCACTTCTTAGCAACCGGCGCACGAATATAATTATAGGCTAAGTCAAACTAGTGGCGGAAAACCCTTTAAAATAGAAACAAAGAACGACGTTTCAGATCAAATATTCTTCATCTGACATGGAAACAAACGTAGAAAACGTATAGGCTAAGTCCCTGGTGAACGTATACATGAATCTCAAATTTCGAACTAGACATCACCTTTCTCCACATCACCCCGGAAGTACATTACAACTCAACACTTTTTTTTAACAAAACAACCACACCCTCAAATAACAACCCTAATTTTGTAGAAACATAAACAATTTACTCCCTGAAACAACAAAATATCCCCCTGACCCATATCAGCTATGAAGTTATTTATAGCTGAGAAGGGTGATGTAATACATACACGCTCATTTTCAGGGTTCTGTGCGCACAACACACACACACATTGCTGGGAGGGACAAGTTTTCAAACACACTACAGGCGTGTCTGTTAAACACAAAAGTGCATGTTTTAACGCCAAAACGAGAAAAACTGATCTTTTTATTTTTTATGAATCTTTACCCCAAGACAATGCAGAAACAACCCTCAGAAAAAATGGGTGTGTGACTTGGTCACCCAGATTTTAACACCCCCCCCCCCCTCCCCAGTTTTCATAAGGATGGTAAAGACAGTAACCCATTTGAGCTCTTCCGTGTACACACACACACACACACACACACACACACACACACACACACACACACACACACACACACACACACACACAATCCCGCTCTTGAAATCTGAAGGCAAAAAACAGGAAATGCTGGGAAAGCTATCAACATAAATAAACGTATCAGCTCTTTTTTCTCAGTAAAACAACAGATTTAAAAACTGTAAATCGATGCAAATCGTTTAAAAAAAATGTGTCTCAGCCGTTCCCTGTGACATCAACAACAGTAATGAACAATACTCTCATTGTGTACAACGACACAACAATACTCAAAAAACTGGCTCCCACATTCATACCATCATTTTACAAGGACATGCATGTGTCCTTGTAAAATAATGGTGTGAACCTGGTACCCGCCCGACTTACCCTGCACTGAGGAAATCAACATCAGATGTGGCTGTGTGTTTGGGGTCAAACCAGGACACAAAAGACTGGCTCCAACTGCCACAAATGTTTTGCATTCCGCACAATCTGTTTCCGTGCTGGGACAGGGTGCAGTTTCATAGATTCCTTTGTAAACACAGTTTATTAAGCTGTCCCTTCACTACCAGTAGACTTATTGATTGTACATTGCTTAACGTCCCGACAGCAACAAGGCTTTCTCAGGACGTGCCTGCACTGCTTGTGAAAAAAAAAACAACTAAACAGAACATTGAATGTATGTCGCCAGCCGGTCAAATACATTAAATAAACCTAACACATGGGCCTAAATAAAGCTAAGACCATTTGGCAACACACATCCAATATCAAGAGCTACAGGCAGTGCAGACAGTAGGGAGGGTTTTAAAAAGGCAAATACAGGTGAATGGACAAAGGGTAGACAGAAACACATGCCCCAGAATAGAGAGATAAACCCACCCTGTGGGGCTGACCAGGGTGACCCTGGGAACTAAAAAATACCTAACCCCACCCAATTCCCCCAGGGCAGACCCGGGTGACCAGTAGACTTGTCCGACTTCTGTAACGTACTGTGTTCGTGTTCCTTTACTAGATGGGGCTATACTGGTGTATAATTTGCCGTGGTTCCAATACAAACACGTGACAAATTCTATGTCAACATAACCCAGACCAAAAATGTAACTGCTAAGCATGTAGAATGCAAGTGAATTCCAAGCAAAGAAAGAAACACTCTCTTCAGAGGACAACTGAGTCTGAATTTCCAGGGCTCACAATGTTAAAGAACCCTTCTCCAGCCAGCAAAGTTCGCAATATATCCTTTGTAAACGTCGTACAGCAATGATGGACAAAAGGCTAACTAAACTCATTCGAGACGAACGGCATCCGGATATGCGGCTTAAACCGCGTATCCGGATGCCGTTCATCTCGAATGGGTTAACTTAAAGTAAAATGAAAGGCTAATTTTTCTGCTCCTTTTAATATTTGTACGGAGATGATGGATCATCCGTGCAAAACAAGGGGGTAGTAAAAAAAAACGTCTGTTACGTACGTGTCCTTACTCACATTGATTGTAAAAGCATAAAAAGCATTAGTCAGTAGAGGCAAGACAACACTGATAACGGCCAATTTTAACAATCAAAGCCCGTAGTGGAACAGATCCCTTTAACCACTGCACTCACATCTGTAACGAAATTTGCACACATCCTTATTCTTCTGCGGGAAAAGGAACAAGCTGTAGGACGTGTCCAGGAACGGTGGCAGGGCAGTCCCTGACGAAACTTCCAGCGGTTGCCTCAAATCAGAGACCACAGACGTCAAAACGGTGCGGCAAGTAAGTCACCAGAGCACAGGCATAAACTGAAACCGAATACGCAATCTAGAAAGTCACCGACAACTGTAGGAGAAATACGGCCATTTGACGCAAATTATGTTTTGTTGAAATAGTTGTATAATTATCCAGTGTCTAAGATCCATAGCCTTCAAACTGAGGAACGTGGATACAAAGTGGTTTCAGCAAGAGGCTTAGATTCTCATGAGCCCCCGCAATTGCGGGGGCTCATGAGGATCTATTCCTCTTGTGAATTGGGGGGGGGGGGGGTTGCCGATTTTTTTATCGGCAGTGAAGGGTATATAGCCAATGTGATGAAGCTCTATGCTCGTGCATAGTGCTCATACATTAGGGTTAGTACGGTACGGTTTTTGTTAACGGTTTGTTTGTGCCGATAGTCCGGGGGGCATGAGGCGCCACGTGAAATCTGTAAGACATGGTTAGCACGGAGTTTTGGTGAGTTCTGTTTAGTGAGTTCTAGGCAAAAGTTTAGTCTGTCAGAGCAGTAATATATTAGTACGGGGCTTTATCGTCAGCTTGGACGGATGTATGTGAGATACCTAGCCCGTATTCCAAGACTCTGAAGCCTAGAATTCAGGTATGTTTCTATATATGTAATATTGATAGTTGCTTAGTTAAAGACAGTATGCGTTGCTAAGAGTAATGTGGTTGTATAGTGTTGACCGGGTTGGTTTAGTTATGTTGGTTTAGAATTCAGTGAAGTAACCGGTGGTTTTTGGTATACAGTTATTTACCGAGATGGATGACTAAAGGAATGTAAGGTGTGTATGCTTAAGTCGCTATGAAGGTAGTACGTGGATGGTTAAGCATAGTCTTTTCCAGTGTATAGAGTAGTGTATAGCAAGAGTGTTAGGCTATAGTCTGTTTCAAGATAGTGACAGAGATATGGGGGTGTTACGGAAGTAGACAGTTTATGAAGCGTGTGTGTGTGTGAATGAACGTGTGAGTTATTTGTATCAGCCAGGTTACGTGACGTTTCTCATTGATCCAATATGTTGTGTGTTTAGCAAGTGTTACGTTGGGACTTTTGTTGTCGTATTCAGAGTGCTTGTAAAGAGTGGAACGACGGACGCCGAGACGTCAGTCACAGGTGGGACCTAACGTGAGGTCATCCCTCCAGCTCTTCACTCAGAGTGAGTCTGATCGGGACCAAGATACCCGGATCACAGCGAGAACTGCGCTACGGTGCGAGTACAAGGACGTCCGTGTTACAGACAGGACGACAGGAAAGAGCATATAACGGACTTGCACGCCTAGACGTGAGAAGGACCAACGTAACCAGGCAATAACATCAAACAGGTTGGAGACTGAGAACTAACACCTAGCCTGGCGAGATATTGTGAATTGTGTGTGTGCGTGATGTTCGGATGTTAGTAGATAAGTGTATATAGTTTGATAATCTTTTTGAACCTTTTAGTGTATAAAAGTTACTTTAGAAAGGGAGCCCGTGTGTTGAGTTTTACCGCATGAATGCGCCCGTCTGAGTCAGTGGCGGTGTATGCGTCTGTTGTGCGAGAGTCTGTGCGTACGGCTGTGGGCAAGTCTGCGTGCGTTACAGTCAACAGTAAGGAGATATGACCCATCAGACTACACCGTCAAAGGAACATGGATACTAAGTGGTTTCAGCAAGTGGCATAGATACTTATGTGCCCCCGCAATTGCGGGGGCTCATAATAATAATAATAATGTATATTTTTAAGGCGCCTATACTTTCGATAGAGAAGCTCTAGGCGCCGTACAAATGACATACTAACATACATACACCTTGCATACTACAACACATTATATAGTCCCTAACATACACACTCACGCAGCAAGATATACAAGAAAAAAATAAGAATAACAAAAAGAACACACCAACAAAAAATGCTCACACACAAAAAGACGTGTACCATAAAACCGAGAACGGACACACCAGACAGCCCTCACCGACAACGAAATGTTGACAAAAAGAAGAATTATAACGGTGAATGCACGTTTAAAGGAATACATGCGTCTTTAAAGACTGCCGGAAACTATTGGCTGATTCAACATATCTGAGGGACTGTGGGAGTTTATTCCAAAGAAATGGTCCTTGGTATGAGAAAGACCTCTCGCCAAAAGACTTAGTTCTCACAGTCGGAAAGCGTAATAGTTTAATGTCTGCTGAGGAACGGAGCTGTCTTGAAGGTGTGTACAAATGAAGAAGCTCAGAAAGATAGACGGGGCCAGCAGAAGGAGACAGACAGGTATGACAGATGGACAGAACTTTGTATTGCACTCTAGATGTAACAGGTAACCAATGGAGCGAACGCAGGGTGGGTGTGATGTGGTCTGACTTCTTTGCCTTGACAACAAGCCGTGCTGCTGAGTTCTGCACAGTATGGAGTCGATCCAGAAAGTACTGAGGACAGTCACACAGGATCTATGCTCATGAGGATCTATGCCTCTTGTGAAGGGGAGGGGGAGGATGTTGATTTTTTTCTCGGCAGTGAAGGGTACATAGCCAACAACAATAAGAAGCATATCTACATATGACCCATCAGACTGCAGGGGTATGTGGTGGGGGAGGGGAGGGCTCACGAGGATCCACGCCTCTTGCTAATGGTCTCCAGCTGAGCTCCTCCCTCGTCTGGTTGGACAATGCACACTGCAGGCAGGCAGGGTTTCACCCATAATTATGCCCAGGCAGCCCTCATGTCCAACACCACGATCACCAGCTGAGATGTTCACGGTAGCTCATCGGTCACCGGCGTGCATAGGCAGCAAACATTGGGACCAAACGCCACATGAACTAACACTTTGAACTCCATGAAACTTAGGTGTTATTTTATCTTATAGCAGTTTAACCCATTTAGCCCCAAGGCACTACAGCAGGAGATGGATTGACCATGATAATTCAAGGGTAGTGCCATCAGGCACTACCCTTGAATTATCATGGTCAATCCATCTCCTGCAGCCGGTACACAGTCTTTAGGAAACACATTCAAAACTGGGAAATGGGAAACTGTCAAATGCGGCCATGGGGTTAAATGGGTTAACAGAAACAGTTTTGCCCTGTTCAGTCTGTGTGTCGTGTTTCTTTAACTCATTCGAGACGTGCCGCCTCCAGACACGCGGCTTAATGCCGCATATCCGGAGGTGGCACGCCTGGAATGAGTTAAAGCCGGCCTAGCATACACGCATAATCTGTATGTCCATATGTCGTGTATGCAGGCATGTGAGTGTTTTACACATCATTTTTCTGTTTTTGACGTTTGTCTAACAGGGCGCATTCACAAAATTGGTCGCATTTTTTACCACCTGCAATAACAAGAAACGGTAACCGCGACAATTTCAGAATATTACCTCGTTTAATGATGGCTTATGAAAAGAAACAGCAGACTTGCACTTGCGATATCTCATCCAGTTCTTTTTAATCTGCAAGAGGCATAGATTCACAAGAGCACATGCAACAGCAGGGCCTCATGAAAATCTATACCTCTTGCTCACCAAGAGCACTTTCAAAGCGAGGGTTAAGAGTTGGACCACTCAGAATTAGAAATAGAAAACATTCTCGGTGCATATGAATAAACATGTGGCCCCGCCTAAGGCACCTCAACACGGCTAATATGCAATGAAATATAGGCAGATGAAACAGGTGACGGTATTGCGCAAAATAACTCTTTTTTTTTTTTAAAGAAAGTCATAATTATACGTCTGACGTCCAGCGTCAAACGGCTTAGCCGATCACAGCCGATCACTGCCAGCGCACTGTGATCACCACCCAGCTTCAAGAGGCATACATCCTCGTGAACACCGCGGTATCAGGAGCTCATCCAAATCTTTGTCCCTGTCAGATTTAATCTGAGGTATGGGTAGTTTGGCGGGCACCGCCGTGAGATGGCCTTAGTTGCCTACTCGGTGATAAACCCTGATAACTAACTAATAATTTGGCAGTCAGTTTGTGACGGTTTCAGAAGGTGTGAAGGTGCATAAAGTACACAAAGTGCTAGAAAAGAAGAAGAAAAAAATGACCTTTTGGCTCTCAGCAACGCTTTTGTCGCGATGATACCTAAACTGAAATCATAGCCAAAAAAAAAAGAAGCGCTAACGGCAGTCAAAAGGTTAAAATATCAAAAGTTCTAGCTCTCACTCGGCGTAAAGAAGATATTGCACGTGTTTGGACGACAACTCGGTAGTCGACTAATTTTAATAAGTGGTCGCCCGCCGGTACGCGGATGAGAAGAGAACTGCAAGAAAAGATTTCAAAGACAAAATGATTGTGCTATCTCTCATCGACGCACGTAATTACAAGTACTTGCAGATTAAGAAGCCTACAATCTAGGTTCGAAATAAGTTACCTTGCAAAAACTGTCGAGGCGCTGCTAGCAGCAGCGCCTCGACAGTTTTTGCATGATAACTTCATTTCGTGCTTCCCGGAATCTCTCTTTTCTTCCCTCTGAAGTTTAATCTTATCGGAAGGTGTGCGGCTAAGCACGCTTCCAGCGTAATCCTGAATTCGATAGATGTTGTCATGTCCTTCTCGCATGAGTGCATGCCCAGATTTTCTTGTTACGATATCTGCCATCTAAATTTCAAGGTGTCCTGCACTTGCGCGCGTGCTTGCAAAATCTCAGAAAACCACACCTGCACATACACGGACTAGTCCATGCACGCATACGCACAAACGCGTTGAACCACACATAAACGCACAAACATACTAGCGCGCACATAAACCCCGCCGCACAAACACGCAGGTGAAAAAATAAATACTGACGCACAAGCAGGAGCGACCAATTTCATTATAAACAAGCAATTTAACGAGAACGAGAAATAATTTGCACTGGTGGAACTTACAATATCTCTGATGTTCATGACAGGAACTTCGCAAATACTATAACTGAGTAAACGTTATTCCTACATCAAGAATCAGGAATTTGTCCAACAAGGACTGCCGAGACAAAACGAACACGATCAAACTTTGTTTGCCTCCCATCACCCTGGTGACAGAGGACGTTAAACTGAATATAACTGAACTGCACGAAACATAGGTCTTCACGTGCCCCTGCAGGCGCAGGGCTTCGTAATTACCTCTGCATCTTGCTGACGCCACTTTGCGTCCGTGTCCCATGGGCGGCTGGATCTTTTTCGCGTGGAATTAACCCCTTCGCTGCCAGTGATCACGAATTTCGCGTCAGAAACGACTGCACACTGACCGACATTAGCGAGAAGAACACAGATGCAAATGGGACAAACATGGGCATAAAAAACAAACGACTTGCAAGAGACATAATCTTATGTCTCTTGCAGCTGGGTAGCGTTCGCCTTGCCCCGGCCGTTAAGAGGTACAAAATATTGCAGAAACACATTCTGCGATCACTGGCGGTGAAAAGGGTTACGAAGGGCAGTGCCTGCGGTCCGGCTGCGAGCAATGCTAGGCCTGTATAGGTGATCTGCTTACACTTCAATTTTCGCCAACTTTACCCATTTAGCCACGACGCATTACAGCAGGAGATGGATCGACCATGATAATTCAAGGGTAATGCCAGATCAGCTTGGCGCCATCAGGCGCCAAGCTGATCTGGCACTACCTTTGAATTACCATGGTCGATCCATCTCCTGCAACTGTCGCTAGGTGACACCTCCGAAATGTGAGAGAAATGCGGACACGGGGTTAAAATGTACACTTTCACCACTGACAACCTCCTCCTCTGTTTAGGGAGCTGGGAGCTCAGTTGGTAGAGCTTTCGACTCTCGTCTGAAAGGTCGTGGGTTCGAACCCAGCTGGGGGTCAAAATTTGTACGGACCTCTTTTCGGTGCCCCGTCTTTGAAATCACTTTCATGGTGGACAAAAGAGGTAAGCCATTTAACGTTTAACGGTTGCTTGTTTGTTTTTTGTTTTTTTCCTCCTCTGGTTTACATTCATTCATGAACAAAAGAATTTCCGCAAAACCAGCTGCTTTCCGCATCTGTCATTCACGACCGCTTGTTTGGTTTTCCAGAGTAATAAGTTTGCAAGTTTCCCCGGGGGTCAACGTAAAAAGATTAATCTTGTAGGCGTTACGCTAACCGAAAGACAGTAGGTGCTGAAACACGCTGAACAGAAGCACACCGGCCGCAGCCTTGAGTCGAATAAAGCCAAACATTGTTCAGCTATGAACATTGTTCGTAGCTTTAAAGTATTTGGCAGGTTTAGGCTGTGGCAAATAACAAAAGCGTCGGGATAGCGGTAATTTTACACACATAGTTTGCATTCTTCATTCAGAAACAATACGTTATCATATTGGAATTGATGGCCGGAATGGGTCAACGGCCGCCGGTAAGCATTGGTCCTCCAGCTGTTGGTGAAGATGATGATGATGATGATAAGAATAATAGTAATAACAATGATAACAATAATAATAATAATAATAATTTCTATTGTTATTATAACGATGTTGATAATATTATTAACCCATTTAACCCCGACGCACTACAGCAAGAGATGGATCGACCATGGTATTTCAAGGGTAGTATCAGATTAGCTGGGCGCCAGCAGGCGCCAAGCTAATCTGGCATTATCCTTGAACTATCACAATCATGCAACTGGTACGTAGTCGTCAGCTGACATCTCCACAATTTGGGAAATGCGGCCGTGGAGTTAAATGAGTTAATGATGCTGCCTGCTGCTGCTGATGATGATGGTGATGGTAATGATGATGATGATAATAATGAAGATTTATATGGCTATATGGCACCTAACCTCCTCGTGAGTTTTAGGCGCCTTAAAATGACCAATGAAAAAAAAAAAACATACGAGAAAGTAAAATGGACTATGAAAGCCAGTTTACAATGAAGCTCACTCTCATAGACACACGCACATAGGTGATAAAAGTGTCAGCCACGTGGTTCCATAGAGATTAAAGATTCTTTCGAAGACAACAAGCATGGACACACAGGAAAGCATTTACTGGAAACGATTTCAAGACACACAAAACTGCAACTGCTTATGCATCTACTCGGACAGATAAGAGTGAGCCCACCCACAGACGCAACAAAGTCAGAGTGCAGCCAAGCAGTTGTTTCCCGTTCAAAGCTATACGCACCGGAGGTGCAGGTATATATATATATGTGAGCTATAGACGGTGCCGCCGGGATCGGAAAATCTGCAAAAGGACAAAATGGCACGTGTTTCGACGAAAACATTGGATTAAAAGCCCGGACAAACATGCGATTTATCGCTTGTTTGTCCGGGCTTTTAATCCAGGCTTCGTTGAAGCGCGTGCAGTTTGATTGACCGGCCTTCCCCTGATTTCCGGAAATTGTCAATTACAGATGCAAGCCGGTATACAGACTCTGGTCTCCGTACGTGGCGAAGAATGTGACGTACTGTACATAGTACTGTGACGTAGGGCTCCTTCCTTTCCTTTGTACCAGGCGGAAGTCGCCCTGTATGATATTTTGTATCCAAAGGACTTATTGACGAAACTCACTTCCCAATGCGCAAAAGGCCATGGGACCGACGTCGGCCGCCGTTGGCCCGCGCACGGCTATGTGGCGCGGGCCAACGGCGGCCGGCGACGGCCCGTTGGCCTTTGCGCATTGGGTTGGGACTCAGCATTATAAGCTATTCGGTCGTGAAAGTGAAAGGAGCGAACCTAAATTCCTGTCTTATTTGACAGTTGCCCAGGGTGTTTGTGAAGGCGCCTGATTGTTCCCAAGCTGGCAAGCTGCACTGCATCCAGCACCCACCTGTGTGCGGTTAGGCCACAGGGTCGTCGTAGCCTGAGGGTATTTCCACTACCCGACTGACTACCGCCAATTCAAACAGAGGATCACCTTCACCGAATTTGTGTCTATCAGTTAGGCCTATGTGCGACAGGCACGAAGACGTTTCGCTTCCTGTGTTTATAAGACAGCATAAAGAGCACCCCTTCCGCCGCCCCCCCCCCCCTCCCTTACCTTCCACAATACAGCAAGATACTGGGGGATAATAGGGGGTACACCGCCACCCCCCCCCACCCCACCCCACACACACACACCTATCTTCCTATGCCTATTTTGTTGCTGGATTTTTTTCTCCGTCTTCTTTGTTGCTCTATACAGGCTCAACACCTTAACGCCAAAGACAACCATTCTTAATTTCCATCTCCATGAAGCACAGACGTTCATGACCGTCTGCAGCCAGGAGGGCTGTTAACAATATGTGCGTGATACCGTAGATTCTTAATCCCATTAATACACTCAAGTTCTGAAAGCCATCTGGGACTGAGTCTATGCCGAAGATCAAGAGAAGCCTGCACGTGTGTTGGTCTGTGATTGTGGACCTTACGGCCTACAAATTGCCTGCCATAAATGCAACAGGTCTCCGCGTTACAATGTCTATGTCGGTAATGTTGGCAAGTCTATTACACCTGCCGATTTAAAGGTCTTTACTAACGTTCCTTCCACGTCTTTAAGAAAACAATTAAAAGGGGTGCACGTGAAAAACAAAACAAAGTAGACCTGCAAAGTTAAAAGGACTGAATGATTGGCTCACGTTTTCACATCCAGTTTCAGATGGATGACCTTTTCATATTAATTAAGTCCGCAGTGCAAAGTCGGGCAAGATGGATGAATGCAGTTTGCTGTAGAGTGCCCTGGACTGCTATTAACGATACACGATACCGGTCAACAGAAAAGACGTGTAGTTACGTGCCCCCCTCCCCCCCCCCCCCTTCCCCGCCGAACAGTATCGTTAGTAGCTGTTAAGTTTTGAGTCGTTGCTAGATAAAAAGTAATAACTTGAAGACATGATCAAGATGTGCCTACCTGTGGCTAACAAACGAAACAGAACACTGAATATATGTGGCCAGCTAGTCTAAAAAAAAAAAAGCAAAATAAAACCGTTGATGGAGAGACTGCACCTGCATGGAATAATATGAAGGGGAAGTGCTTAATGGCGATATTGACACAGGGCTAAGTGAGAGTGTGTGCATGTGTTAATTCCTGCAAGATTATATAGTATCTCTGGTTCTTGCTGGAGAAAAATCAAGGTGCATTCCACTCTCACAAAAAAACAGCTGCGGATATTGCCAAAATGTTGCCTCCAGCCCTTTACAATCTGTGTCACAAACACAGACATTTTAAAAGCCACAGAGAATTAAGGAAAAAATAAGATCGGTAAACAAAAGAAAAAGACCTATTTACTGCTACCGACGACACCATGCAGCGGAAAGGTGCGTTGTTACTCGTCTTTTTTGCCAACGGTCCCGTCAGTAGCAGTCACCAGGTTAAAATGAAGCCAGGTTCTCTCTAAACGTTTTGTTTTTCTTGCAAAAAAAAACAACAACAAAGAGTAGACCTTTAAGTGTACTGCACAACCACTAAAGGCTGCACGAGCAAAATGTTGATAGAGATGCAAGGCACGATGCGGCACAGACAGCGACGTGTTTTCCCAACAGAAAAGGAAATTGTTTATGGGTCATGGATTTACTTCGTTGCATGACGGTAGCCCCGGATTAGATTGGAGAACGGGCGCCTTTTGGTGAATCTGGCTGAAGACGTAGGTCGACCAGTGCTGTCATTACAAACGTTCTGCAGACTTTACGATGAATTCTATTTGTGAAAATGGCTATCAACAGCACAGCTTGACCCCTTCACCGCCGAAACAAATTAACACCATCCTACTGCAAGAGGTAAAGATCATCATTGGCCCCCGCAGTTGCGGGCGGGCGGGCGGGCGGGCGGACGGACGGACGGACGGACGGATGGACGGATGGATGGATGGATGGATGGATGGAAACATTAAGGGCTTAACGTGATTTCAAAACGGGGCATCGAACAGGGTCTGTACAAATGTTTACCCCACCTACCACCTGAGCCATCGCGGTCCCCTATGACTGACTGACTGAGTGACTGACAGAATGACTGACTCAATCGATCGATCGATCGACCAGCCAACCAACCAGACAACCAATCACTCACTCACTCACTCACTCACTCACTCACTCACTCACTCACTCACTCAATTAATCAATCAATCAGGGACTGACTTTACAAAGGGCTTCCACTCATCAATGATTTAGCTATTCAAATAATATCATGACAAAGAACTGGTCTCCGTTACATGGATAAAGGCAGTATGTTTGTTTCAGAGAGAAGCGGGATACAGTGAAAATCCGCTGGCTTTTCTCAAAATTGGACATGCTGCCTTTTACAACTGACACAACGACAGAGTTTACTGCACACCAAGCAAAAGGTCCTCGGGCCGACGTCGGCCGCCGTTGGCCCGATGACCTAGCTGTGCTCACCGGGTTGCGCGTCGAATTTATCATACGATTCCTAAATGTGTGTTGGTCGGCGACTGATGTTGGACTCAGCCGCGCTACATTCCAGCAAATGATGATGAAGCTTTCGGCCCTGGATGTGTAAATTCAGGACGCCCCCCCCCCCGCCCCCCAACCTCCGCTTCTCCCCCCCTCCCCCCCAAAAAAAAATATAATAATAATAATAATAAAAAATGTAGTGGCGCCTTGACCTGCCAGCCTCATTTATTTTATTTCCTCGAGGAAATTAAATAACGAAACACTTCGACAGGAAACCAGCAGTCGTTCGCGTAACCGGGCCTACCTCACGGTGAGGAACAGATGAGGTGGCAGTATTAGCCAAATTGATTCACTGACATAAGCCCCCGGGGGCTCATGTAAATCTATGTCTCTTGCAGATGGTAAAATGTGGATCACCAACTTTAAAAACTCTATTGGGTGCACATGAGGTTTTAGCCAATGGCAGACAGGTTTATTTGCGTGTTTATTTTATGTCGCTGCTTACGATTGGCTGATGAGGTGTGGTGAAATGGAAATTGTTTATCTTGCCTCGAACATCCAGTGCGAGCATCTTCGTGCAACCAATTAAAAAAAAGAAGAAGATGGAAATAAACCAATGAGTAACATATTTCAGACATTAAAAAAGGCCAAAATTTCAAGTGTGTAGTGCTTGAAAAATAACAGATTCTAAGAACCCATAAGCAGGTTTCCGTTCCGATTTGAATAGGACCTAGTGGTTTTAAGGTGTGGAAGCAATTGACATGCACTGTACTGCCTCCTGAAGTTCATTTCGTCTATGCTGTTTAAAGACGAAAAAAAAATGGCGTCGGTTTCCTAGGATAGTTGGCAGGAGAGAAAAAAAATCACTTCCTGTACATCAAGAAAAACACAGTCAAAAGTAACACGCATGCACGCACACACGCACGAACACACACACACAAACATGGGAAATGTGAAGATATAAGTGAGGCTTCGTTTGCAACGAACAACTGCAAACTCGCGCCGGGTGCCATAAGCATAGACAATACTCCGGGCTCCTGATGATCTATTTCTCTTGGAGATGTTTGGGTTTGGAGTGTTGTCTATGCGTATGGTACAAGCTGGCTTATCCGCCGTAACTTCGCTCTCGTTCTTTTTTGGCAGTCGTTCGTTACAAACGAAACCTCTCTAATGCCGTAAGGAATAAACTACTTACCTTCTGCTTATACCACAGCTTCACCATTTTCAGTTTTCAGTGCAGCAAGTTCGGGTCATCGACAATAAACATTGACGTCATCTCTGCAATTACGTCACTTTGTCAAACACGTAAAGTAGCTCACTCTCCCTCTTGCCGTCTGACCACTTTCAAATTAGGGTTAGTCAACTGTTTTGTCCTTGCTATTTCCAAGCGTGCTCCTTTCGTTGCTGGCTATTTCAGTGACTATGCAGTAATTAGTCTCTACATTTCACACAAAACACGCTGTTCCATCTGGACCGAGAATGTCAATTAACCCATTTAGCCCCGACGCCCTGCAGCAGGAGATGGATCGATCATGATAATTCAAGGGTAGTGTAAGATTAGTTTGGCGCCTGATGGCGCCAAGCTAATTTGGCATTACCCTTGATTTCCTGCAACTGGCACACAGTCATTTGGTGACATCTTAGGCAATGCGGCCGTGGGGTTAAATGGGTTAAACAGACCTCACAGTCATTGACCCCAATCACCCCGTGCGACTTAGAACCAAATGACTTTAGCAAGTCGCCAATTATATGAATGCTGGTCTGTGATTTTAGACCTTACGGCTTAGCGATAAACTCCAAAATGACAGGCGAGTACAAATAGCCACATGGGCTATTATTTTGCTGATGAACGTTCTGCGCCGAACAGTAAATTCCAGTCAAACCAGTCACACGTACGGACTAATTCCTTCTCCTATTAACTCATTCAACCCGACGGAGGCGTCGTCTAATGACTATGCACCAGTTGTAGGAGATGGATCGACCATGATAATTCAAGGGCAGTGCCAGATTAGCTTGGCGCCGATAGGCGCCAAGCTAATCTGGCACTGCCCTTGAATTATCATGATCGACCCATCTCCTGCTGTAGTGCATCAGGGCTGAATGGGTTAAATATGTTTAAACCCTACCGTCACATTTGCCAACGGCTTTTGGAGGTGTCACTTTAATGACTGTATACCACGCACAGGAGACGGATCGATCATGATCATTCAAGGGTCGTGCCAGGTTATCTTGGCGCCGCCGGTCAGGCGCCAAGCTAATCTGGCACTACCCTTGAATGACCATGGTCGATCCATTTCATGCTGCTGTGCGTCGGGGCTAAATGAACGGTAGGTTCCTTCACATGACGGCGACATCACTGTTCCACACAAACAGTACAAACGTGCACTCCGTATCACTGCCATTCGTTGGAGGGAGAAATAATTAAAAGGTCGCTAGTCTGTGACTCTGCGCTGCCCTACACACTTTTCAATGTGTAACCCCTTGATCGCTAACTGACGATACCGCCGAGCGGTTTCGTCGGTAGCAACCAAGCGGTTAACCCATTTGACCCGGACGCACTACAGCTGGAGATGGATCGACCATGATAATTCAAGGATAGTGCCTGATGGCGCCAAGCTATTATTTGGCACTACCCTTGAATTATCATGATCCAATCCATCTCCTGCCACAGGTACATAGGCGTTAGGTGACATCTCTAAAATTTGAGAAATGTGGCCGTGGGGTTCAAAGGGTTAAGATAAGACGGTGGCCACTGCAAATAGGTTAATATTTGTGTGCGCTCGTCTGTGATTTGGGGCCTTCTGTTCTAGAACCACAATGTCAAAATTAAACACCAGCACACACATGAGAAACAGACTGACCAACGCAGAGGCCATTTATGAAATAAACTGGCCCATACAGAAATACTTCGCCATTTTCTTTTATGGCGTTACATCCTAAAAACCGACTCGGTTAACCCTTTTAGCCCCAAAGGTCCCATTTCTCAAATTTTGGAGATGTTGCCTAACGAAGGAGATGGCTTGACCATGATAATTCAAGGGTAGTGCCAGATTAGCTTGGCGCCTGAAGGCGCCAAGCTAATCTGGCACTACCCTTGAATTAAGCGCCAAGATCATCTGGCACTACCCTTGAATTATCATGGTCAAGCCATCTCCTGCTGTAAGGATCCGGGGCTAAAAGGGTTAGTTAATTGGTTTTCATGGTTTCACGCCATAAGGATTCACTAACTCTGTTCTGGCCATTTCATTTACCAGAACAGAGTGTGTATAACTATAAGGTGCGAAATACTCTACAATCCGCAGCGAGCACTGGTCTCTCCTAGGAAATAGGAAATAGGAATCACTAACACTGGTGTCACTCTCTGGCAATATCCGACTGCAGTCTTATTGTTGCGGTAGTTCACCAATCAATGCATGTTAATGAGAAAAGCCGGCAGTACGTGCCGTGTGAATCGCATCGTCCAAGTCACGAGGTGCGGTTTCCAAAAGTTTTCACACCACAGTTTGACAATCTAGTCGACAAGTTTATCGACATAAACACAAAACAGTTCATTACAGGAAAAATTGTTGTTGATTTGACAGTATGCTTGCAGACTATGCAAGCAAAACTTTAATATCGAGGTAAGTTCCCAATTGTCAAAATAGCTGCACGTTTTCTAGCAAACAGACGTGAAACAGTTTAGTCAAGTTGTGGGTTTTCAGTCGTACACAAGTTGGAAAAAAAACACAGCTGTAGCAGCGAAGGTCTAATGTTGAAATGCAAACAGACAGGATCACGTCACTTTCAAGTCTCGCAGATAAAATTCATTCCTTTTCCCACAAAACAACAATAGTTAATTCCACGTCTAACGGCGAGTGTCAGTGCAAATTATCGCATAGTCTCACTTTAACACCGTCACTGACGAGAAAAGCTGAATACATCCAACAGCAAGAGGCATAGATCCTCATGAGCCCCCGCATTTTCGGGGGCTCATGAAGATCTATGCATCTTGCCGTCACCTCTTTGTATTCGCGTTCAATGGACTACTGAGTATTTCTAGCGTTGACTTCTTTCTTTTTTCAATCAGAAACAAATTCTGCGTGCACTTGCAGCGAAGGTGTTACACACCACATAAATGACTAACGTTGAGTATTTTCAGCGCAAAAACATTTCACTTCCAAAGACAATTGGCTGACCTTTTACAACACCCAATAAGCACAACCTAAAGCGGCGGGCGACGGACCGACCGTGGTAAATTCAAGGGTAGTGCCTGATTAGTGTGGCGACTTTTTTAGGCGGCAAGCTAATCAGGCATTACCCTTGGACTATCAGGTCGCCACCTCTCCCATTATTGGCGCTAGAGGTGAAAGAGCTATTTCAAGCGGTACGCCGATGAGTCCAAGGAGAATCAACGCCCTACCGTTGAGGCATCCGAGGGAAAATAATATACTGCAGGAATTGCGAAGGGTAGGCGGGTATCTGGGTCTGTTTGATTGCCGGCCTGTGAAATAGGAATGTCAAAAGATTCTCAATGTCTTCCCAGACAGGCGGTGGGCCCCCAAAAAATGTTTTTCAAGCTTCAGCAAGGTAAGCTGGCAACAAAGTGCACAGAGTGATAGTTAATGTGTTCTCAGATTTGTAAGGAACCTGAAAGAAAATAGACATGTTAGCTCCGCGCGGCTAGACGCATGAAGCATCAGTGCCTTCACATCATGACCCTTCCGCACGTCAAGGTACTAACGAGAGAACGGGTAAGAAATTCAAATCACCACTTTCATGTAGTGAAAACGGCGTGTGAAAGTACAGTTTCATATCACTGCACAGAAAATCTGTTCTTTTTTTATATTTTTTTCCCAATAAATGAACTTGAATTATGGCCTTTTCGTTTTGCACGTTGAAACAATTGTGGCATAATCACGAGGAGAAATTAAAGCGTGAACTGAGGAACAGTTCAACCACCACCCCACCACCCCAAAAAAAACACAAAAAATAAGTTTCAATGATTTATTTTATCCATAGCTTTATACCCGTCTATTAACCCATTGACTGCATAGAAAAATGATCCAACAGCAAGAGATATATATCCTCATTAGCTCCCGCAGTTGCTGGGGCTCATGAGGATCTATGCCTCTTATTGACACTTTTGAATTCGTGTTCCTGGGACGGCTTTGGCTCTTTATGTTGAATGACCGAAGATTGCAGAAACACACTGTACGTCAACGGCAGTGAAGGGGTTAAGAAGGCCCCAAACATAGCATATATATGTGGGTAAATTACAACACAGTACATGTAAAGGAAACGTGGCGAATACGAATACGCGCACACCCCCCCCCCCTCCCCCACCCCCCACCCCCCCACCCCCCCCCCCCCCCCCCCCCCGCCCCCCAAAAAAAAAAATAAATAAATAAATAAATAAATAAATAAATAAAATAAAATAAAAAAAACAGCCGCGTATTCGCATACAGCACTTCTAGAATGAGTTAGTACGCAATAGAAACTTCCTCAGTTCCATCATAGGGTCCGCAACTCCTGCAGGACCGCTGGGAAAAGATAATGAGTTGGGCTTGTCCCGGACACAATCCCTCGTTTCTTCTCTTCCGCTCTTTGTCTCAATCTATCAAGTGGCCGTATCACATTTGAGTTGCTTACAGCGCCGGCGCTAAAAGCCCAGAGTAAAGTCGATCGTGATAGCTTAACGGCGCACCTGAAGAAGTACGTGCTGTGTTGATAGAAGGGCAATCGACAACAGAAGTACAGGAACGCCAACAATGCACGAATTTTTCACAGTTTCCACATACAGTCTGAGCCATCTTGTATGTCATGAATTTAACCCTTTTAGCGCCAACACCCCACAAGAGGAGATTGATTGATCATGATAATTCAAGGGTATTGCCAGATTAGCTTCGCGCCTGAAGGCGCCAAGCTAATCTGGCACTACCCTTGCATTATCATGGTCAATCCACCTCCTGCAAGTGGTACATAGTCGTTAACACCTCCCAAATTCGGGAAATGTGCCCATGGCGCCAAAAAGGGTTACAAGGGCACTAAGCATATACAATGCCAAGACAAAGCCAGCAAGGAAAGAAACACGCATAGAAAAGACAAGAACAACATAATTTATTAAATTTTCGGGTTAAAGGCCTTTTACAAATTAACATCCAATAACATCAAGTTTAAAAAATTCAAACCAAAATGGTGGCTGCCAAGTCTGTAAAATACAGAAAATAACCCAACGAAGAAACAGTTGTGTTGTAACCGACTTTCATAAGCGTGTTTCTTTCTTCGTTGGGCTATTGTCGTATCACCTATAAAGACGTTGGGCTATTGTCGTATCACCTATAAAGACGTTGGGCTATTGTCGTATCACCTATAAAGACGTTGGGCTATTGTCGTATCACCTATAAAGACGTTGGGCTATTGTCGTATCACCTATAAAGACGTTGGGCTATTGTCGTATCACCTATAAAGACGCTAGACATGTAAAACTGGACAGACAGATAGGCAGAAATGGACTACATGCACTTGTTTCCAGTCATTTCCATCTTATCAGTTTTGAAAAATAGATTTCAACCCAAAAATGTAATAAATGTCCTTTTTACTCGTGTTTCTTTCTGCATTGGGGATTTCTTTGTGTGTCATGGAAAGCAGAAGATGCTACGACTCTAGTGAGAAAAGACATTTGGCTGTAGCGCTGAAATTCTACACCAAGTTTTCCACCAATCTGTCGCGGGGGCTCATGAGGATTTCCTTCATTCCGCGAAAATCCAGAGTCACAGTTAAAATTCGTTTCTCGATGTTCGTTCCTGGACGGCCACAGATGTAAAATATTATAGCACATGTACTAAGATGGTGTCTTGTTACACACAGAGAGGCTGTTGAAATTCCCCATGCAGTTAACACATTCGAGACGTGCTGCATTCGGATACGCGGCTTTATGCCGCGTATCCGAATGCGACACGTCTTAAATGAGTTAATTAAGTCAATGGTACTTGTGTGACGTGATGACTATCCAGATCACCTACTTTTATAGAAATTCAGTCACAGAAGTCAAATGTAACATGTCTGAGTTGTTGCAGAGTCGGCCACAGTAGCTGTCAAATCCCGTATTGAGCCAATATATACCCAATGCGCAAAAGGCCATCGAGCCGACGTCGGGTTGATGGCCTTCGCGCATTGGGTATTATAATCAAACTTACAAACGTCGTTATTTTCCTTAAAAGAAAACACGCTGATGTCGAGTCTGCAACCAAATTTAGAAACACGTATCACATCGCGCATGATCACAAAAGAAATTTGGACTACCTAAAAGTGAGAAATATATCATGCCTACGTATGACCATCTGAATCACGTTGCTGTTCTTCGTGTACACACAAAAGAAAACTTGACCGAAATGAAAGCCTCAATAACAGCACACACGTGAAAATACACACTACGTCTGTGTGGTTAAAATGGACAAATACATATTTCCCACTTTCTCTCTTCTCCAGTTTCTGGATGTAGAATGAACACCATAAGACTTCCTCTTGTTGTGGAACACCGACTTAATAGTCCAAACATGAGGCATATATCCTCATCAGCCCCCGCAGTCTGCGGGGACTGATGAGGATCTATGCCTAATGCACACGAGCCCTCGGCGTTTGCTTGCGGGGGTATGCCATCCACAACCGTATCGCCCGACTATCAACCAATCAAATGCCTCCACCCAAAGTGAATTGTACGGTCGATACCAATCAGAAATGTCCTCTCTTTGCTCGGTTCGGTTGGATAAAACTATTCCTGGAATGCTCGCATCGCTCCCAGAGAGATAGAATGAGCATTTCATACATTTCAAAAAAGAATTTTAATCTCAGAATAGAAGCAGGCAAGCATCGGCATGTTCGTTAGCCACACAAAAAAAGGAACAAAGAACAAAGCCCAAACAGAGAAAACAGGGAAATGAAAAAATAATAATACTTTGGCATAACAAAGCGATATGAATTTCGTTGATTACTTTCATTACAAACTCTCCTCCCTCCCTCCCTCTCTCTCTCTCTCTCTCTCTCTCTCTCTCTCTCTCTCTCTCTCTCTCTCTCTCTCTCTCTCTCTCTCTCTCTCTCTCTCTCTCTCTCTCTCTCTCTCTCTCTCTCTCTCTCTCTCTCTCCGTCCGTCCCTCCCTCCTTCCCTCTCTCCCTCCCTCCCTCCGTCTCTCTCTCAAATGCTCACTGATACACTCTCTCACCCTATCAGACCATCTTCCACGGGGCTCATGAGGATCTATGCTTCTTGCGTCACTGCCACCAAAACCACCACACAGAGTTATCTCACGATGAAATAAAAAAGAAAGAAAAAAAACTCATTATTGCCTGTCATTTCGAGGACATGGAAATCAATTGGACCCAAACAGACTAGTGGCAGAAATGGCTGGGGAAAGACACGAGGCACAATCACAGCCAGTTTCAATGATGGAGAAACCTTGTCACGCCAATTGCAAAATGATCCCGTCTGGCAAACACTTCTGTCGTACCGCTATACCATCCAGTTCAGAATTAGCACTAACTCAAAACAGCTTGGCGTTTGCGAAATGCGATGTGCAAGTTGTATGTAGATTTGTTGGTTGGTTGGTTGTCTGGTTGGTTTGTTCTTTGATTGTTTCAGGTTTTTTATGTTTGTTTGTTTGTTTGTTAGGTTTCTGGGTTTGCTTGTTTGTTTGTTTTGTTGTTTCGTTGTTTCGTTTTAACCTTCTTTTTTTTTCTCTGTTTGTTCATCAGTTCGTTGTTGTTGGTTTTTTACCCGACAGGATGATCTGAAATAATGAAACATACAGTTCATAGCCAATAAATGATACCATTTTATTTGACAAACAACGCATGCGCTAGCGATTAGTGCTACAACACAGGTGAGAAAATTTGCAACAGAATGCCACGACATATGCAAGGGCTTGTTTTTCGCAGCCGGAAAACTTGTCCAATTGTCTGTTGCGGTGTTGATTGTTTATTTGTTTGCGTTTTTATGTGCTATTTGTGAGCTGCTCTGAGAGTGTGGATCTTACTTCCCAAGGATGTAAGTCTAAAAGACACAGACCACCACATACATGTTTTCCTGATTTCGCAACAGGTTTGAAAACAGATGCCCTGAACATCACCAAGAGTGGGTGGAACCCCAGTGAACAAAAGGTACTCAGATCGACACGAGCCGGGGATGACCCCGCACAGCCGTACGCGGACCATCTCAGGTTTGCATCGGACCGATGATCTTTTGCCTCCCGGGGAAACTTTTTCTAGCCTGTGCCTCCTCTTGGCAAAATCCACCCCGCTTTGAAGAACAAACAAAACTACGACAGACCTCCGAGGCGACTTCGTTACGGCAGAAAACACGCGTGTTCCCCTAGATTACCCTGTTACGTGAATTAAGATCAAAGAAAGGCCCCGTCCGGTGAACAAAAGGTCCGCGGGCCGGCGTCAGCAGGGGTCGGCCTGCTCATCTCCTTGCGCGGGCCTACTCCTGCTGACGCCGGCCCAAGGAACTTTTACGCGCTATTCACCATTCGCTGAAAATTGCTGCATAGTGTATGTGCAAGTCACGCTGGCGTGATTTCATTAACACGCGTATTGATCTAACGATTCCCAATTAATCCGATAATTCCGCATAAATTTAACCGCATCAAGTTGTTTACCGTCAATAAAAACGCATTGTGCTCATCCAATAATTTCCGCTAATCTGGAAAATACTATTAAATATAGCAACATCAAGTCCATTACTGTTAATACAAATAATGAATGTGCATGTCAGTAGTACTGAGTAGTGTGGCCTGGATGAGGTTGACTGATACGGACGTTAACATATGGAAAGAACTGTAGCCTTGGGTTATTTTCCTGTGAAAACAGCAATGATCACAGTAACAGGTCGGCTTGATTGATAACATAATTTATGGAGAGAGAGAGAGAGAGAGGGGGGGGTAGAGAGGGAGAGAGAGAGAGGTGGGGCGGGGGTAAGAGTGGGATAGAGGGGGGACGGGGGTTGGGGGTGGGTAATGAGAGAGCGAGGGGTGGAGGGGGGGGGAGAGAGAGAGAGAGAGAGAGAGAGAGAGAGAGAGAGAGAGAGAGAGAGAGAGAGAGAGAGAGAGAGAGAGAGAGAGAATGCAATTTCTTTTTTAAAGGATGGAGACAATATGTGCACATGCCTCATTTTACATCTGTTCGTGCTGAACTACTGTATAGGCCTCTTTTTATATCTGTCCGTGCTAAAATACATATTTACCACAAAAAACAACAATGTAATGAGCGAATGGCAAATAGGCTACATGCATCGACAAAATAAGCTTTGTTGAAAAACAAAACAAAATCAGTTTAAATTCGTTACAAACACATGCACGCACGCACGCATACACCGCAAGCAAGCTCACAGGCACGCACGCAGGCGAGAGAAATGAAATGATATGAAACTTGAAATAAAATGAAACTTTATTTCTCAACGGAAGAAGCAGTTAGCATGACATTGCCATTTTTGCCTACCGTATTTAAAATACGGTGGACTTTAAAATAGGGCTGGACGGAGCGCATTCCGGAGCATGCACATGACGTTTTTGACGTGCGGGGCAGAAATTCTGGCAAAGAAGTAACAAGATAAAAATGACGTCACGTCTAGCTACGCAAACCTTGCTATAGAAGGTCTTTTTGGCGCCAAACGCCGCGTGCGTGTGTGTGTGTGTGACAGCGACTAAGAGCCCGCGGTTGAGGACTGACCAGCTTGAAATTGAATGATATTGTCCCTAAAAGAGTATTCTCGAGGTATTTTTAAAAAAATTATTATTATTTTTATTAAGATACTCCGATTGGCGAGAAAATGGCCGTTTCACAAAAACCGGTTGATCAACACTGGAGTCCGTAATTTTTCTTATTTTTACTAGATATTTTGCATATAGCTAGATAAAAGGGAGATATTGGACGAGTTCGTTAACCAGCATTGTACCTCTAGAACTTTGTGCGTGATAATTAAATATTTTGGGAACAAAAAATATTTTCATGTCTTTTGGATTCATTGCACGAATTATTTGGGATTAATCTTAAAACAAGTGAATCTTTTTTTACGTAAAAAAATCCCCAATCTTCTCATTAATAATCGCATGACTTTTCATATGCGGTATTTACATAAGCCTACAGTTTGTCTCGGCTGTCAGATACGACTAGGTCAAATGTGACCTGTGTGCCTTAGGTGTGAAAATCAGACAATTTTCTGCACCACTTTTTCGGAGTCATTTGTGAAACAGCTAACATAACTTTAATTTGTATTTTACCCAAAAAAAACCCACTATCTTCTCATTAATACCCGCAAGATTTTTCATAAACAGTGTTTGCATAAGCCTGCTATTTGTCCCGGCTCTGGGGTTGGATTAGGTCAAATTGTGACCTGTAAGCCCTAGGTGTGAAAATCAGCAAGAAAATTGTCAAGTTTGATCCTCTAATACGTAAAACGTTAGTACTTTCGATGAATGACGTATAACATCGAGTCGTCACTATGAATACGGCGTCGTGGGACTAATAATGCCATGACTGACGTGATGCTTGAAGTGGCGTCATTTCGCTGCTCGTGCTATTATTCTTCAGTCTTCAGAATAGCTATGCTACGCCAGACCACTGAGCCCGCCTACGAATGGCGGGAACCGCCGTGTGTCCGTCTTTATTTCTGTGTCAGTGCCAGTGTGTGTGGATCAGAGGGTGGGTTAGAGTAGGAGATGGATTTCTGTGGCTACACGAGCCCACAGAGAGTACTCATGGCGGGAAGCGCCGTGTGTTTGTTTGAAATAGAGGAAACGTGCCCGTGTAGTGTTTTGTTGCGACGAAGTCATTTCGGATTTTCAGAATGTGCGCCTTTTGAGGATATTTTTCCCACCACTTACCTCTAAATTGAGACAGCTCTCTGAGACAGGTTACATTAAAAAATACTATAGCTACGCCTAGATCGGCGACTCGGATAGTTTCCGCTCAGCGCCGTTCTGTCTGGCCGAATTTGTGCGCGTACAAACCGCTCGGCGTACGTCATGGCACAGACCGTTATCATGGGATTCTTTACTCTGTGATGGAACGGCTGGTAAATCAATTAACGCCGATTATAAACCTTGCCTCCACTTACTGCCTGTTTAAAGTACCATTACGCATAAATCCAAAGACACGTTTCTGCACAATTTGTGTTTGTTATGACTTGTCGACACACCTAGTGAACTTTAATAATAGCAGCCGGTTTGCACATGCAGCACACGCGTAATCGCACTTATTTATTCTGTTCAGACGTTAGCGTTTCAAACTATTTTTTAGCTGTTTCTCGTACTGATAGCACTGTATTTATAGAAAGGAGTGGAGTCATTGTCAGGTTACTTGATATTAAGACGACCTGTGCTGACCTGGATTTTCCTGTGTCCAAATGAACCATAACTAGACCTGTGTGTAGCGTTTCGTAACCGTTTGTTACAGAAGTGTATCTTTGAACAGTTACGGCGGTAGTGGGCCTTTAAACATGTACTGGCATTGCCAGAAGACATGAAGAAACCCGAAACGGAAGAAAGAAAACCTTAAAAATCACGTAAATTCTGTTCTGCCCCGAACTGTTCAAACAAACGATTTCGAAAATCGCAACTGCAGACTTGACTGCGACGGTAATGATGGCTGTACATCCCTGTCATTCTGCTTTTATAAGACATGATGGCAGATCTGTTGTGTCTCGGAGCCCCAACATTTTTGGCTGAACTTGTCCTCTGAATATTAGACTCAAGTTCTTATTAGGAGAAAATAGGTTTTTCTCCAACACAAACATGAGAAGGAACCGACAGATACTGAAACCTACCATTGGTGAACATTTTCAGTTGAGGTATTTGAGTGACAGTCTTGTTTATCATTGGTCGGCGTATGGGCGAAGGGCTGTTGGGGGAGAAGGGGGGTGGCAATGGGGGTGGTGTGTGGGGGAATGGCCGGGGGAAATACTTACACTGTGTTTTTTTCCAAAGATTTTATTTCCTTTATGCACTATTGGGGTAATGAAGAAATACCAATCAAAGATTGATGCCTATGAATTTGCTGATACGTGATGACACAAACATTCTTTGTCAAATGGTCGTTCCTAAACAGTTAAGACAAGTTTACAAATAATAGAGAACATGTGACGCCTGCTAGGACTAAAAGTGCAAACGCAATGTACCAGTTAACATAAATATGGAGTAGCTTATACAACTTTACAACTGTTAACACATTTTGCAAGATTCAAGAGTTTTTCTACATAGCATTGAAGATAATAAATTATATAAATTAAACATTCACTTAGTTTCACTAGACATGTAAGGCCAGTTCTCCATATGAAGTATTGACGCCAGATGCAGTTTTATTGACGCCAGCTGCTGTTTGATTTAGTCGCAGGAGGGGGAAGATAATTACAAATGAAAATAAAGTAAAAATAAAAGAAAATACATTCTGTTTACTTGCTGTGTTGTATCTAACATTATCCTCCTTTAGCGGAACAACGTAGATATTCATTGTCAGTTGTGTTATTTGTCAGAATGAATACTGTTCGTGTCTGTATTTACTGTCAGGCTTGATTTTCTAGTCAGGTTCAGGTCTGCCTAGACAGAACGTCAGTGTTGATTAGTTGCCAAAAACAAAAGTTGCGCATGGTTAGAAGTTGAACTAATTTATTTCCTGTAACTTCAGTGTTCGTGTCTCTGTGTCTAAGTTTATTTTTGAATGAGTGAATACCTGTCACGCTCAAAAAATGAATACGCTTTACTTTATCGATGACGCCAGCTACTGTTTTATTGACGCTAGCTGCTGTTTTGATTTAGTCGCAGGCGTTTGAAGCTAATTATAATTGTCGTTCAGTTACTCCATTTTCCTACACTGTGATTGGTCAGCATCTAAAAATCGCGAGGGTTTCAATACCCCATTGCCTACCTCCTAGAACCATTGCCGTACATGTAATTTTTAATCAGCTGGCCAATCCGCAATTCTAGTATTGCGCACGAATCTGTCCTAGGTCTTTCGTCTGAACGCTTCGATCAGGGCTGTCCGGCACTTTACATCATAAATAACCAGATCAAATGGTGGTAGACGATAGGGAAATAAAAGAAATATACCTTATTTCGGCATGACTCTAGCGGTGAGCACACTACACAAGTGCTACACAAATGTGTAGCAATTCAAACTCTGAACTGAGACAGCTCGAAACTTTTCATTGTGCTCCAAGTCAACACGTATGCTGTTTATAAAGCAAAGACTGTTGCCACTGGTGCCGTAAGAGAGACACAGAAATAAATAAAAGAAAATGTGACAGATGTTAGATATTTCAGTTTTTGTTAAAGAGATCGAGTCATTTTTGATTGCGCGTATGCGCATGGTAACCTATTCACACTGAGTCGCGTCCCCTGTGCATTTCCCAGAAAATACAGTCTGAAATCTGAAATGTTTGACATTTAAAAATATTCCTGACGTCAGACACACATTCGATGCTTCAAATAGCGCGTAATTTAGACTGAACGACAATGGCATTCAACCGTCTGTGTTGGGCTACTTCTCGGATTAGAGTATATTATGGTTTGTAGTCCTCTGAAGCTGATTATCAGACCTCCGTGCCTTCGGCGCGTCGGTCTGATAATCATCTTCATCGGACTGCAATACCACGATGTAACCCTCGAAGTAAACCAACAAAGATGATTCAATGCTTAAATTAAAATAAAATAAAACGAAAATGCATGCATGGCGCCCATGATCAGCAAGTGTGTGTATGTGTGTGTGGGTATGTTTGTGTGTGTGTGTGTGCGTGCGCGTGGTATAAGGTAGTGTTGTCTTAGTTAGTTTTTAAGCACTTTTTCTTTCTAGGTGGATATTAACATTACAGATGGTTGTTATGTCAATCGGTCGGTGTGTTCTAGTCAGTCATATGTATTTATTTGTTTTATGTTCACATTTGTTGGTTTTACTTACATCTTTTTTTAAAAATTAAATCCGCTGCAAACACATTTCCCATCTTGGGACAATAAAGGTATTCGTATTCTTATAACCTTGACCCTGTATGTAGCAACGTGATTTTTATTCTTAACACCTCTTTTCACTGAGGGCTATTGGCAGGTAAAGTTTCTGGTCGACCAGTCCAATGGCTTCAGAGCCATTGCCAGGGCAAGAATAAATAACATAACAAAAACTTCACTGCCGCTGCCTTGACTTTCAAAATTGTGACCTAACTGTCTCATCATGCAAACGCGCAATAAACCTGAAGTAAACCAATCCAGTAATTTCGGATATCTCACTTAAAAAAGAAGAAGAAAAAAAATTAATCCAATATGGCCGCCATGACCCCCGACCTTGGTTATAACCATTTGCTTTTTCTTTGATATATACATTTACAGCGGACAATAATCAGCTCCATTTTAGGCGAAACCAGCTAAATGGGTTTTGAGATACTGTCCGTACAAAATATATCAACAGAAACAAACATGGCAGTCACAGCCATGACGTAAAAGGTATTGACGTAATTCTAATGCTAAACACATTTTCCCATTAATATCTATCAAAGCACCAAATTTCAAGCAAACTGGTCCATTAGTGCCTGAGATCTCATACGTACAGACAAGCCACAAATGGTGCCTATATAATCTTGACCTTGGAGCTAGCGACTTGATTTTTTGTTCACAGCACATCGCTATCATTATGCGCTATCATTATTCTGAGTCTGAGCAAAATCGTTCCAATCGTGTGAGAGATATTGCCCGCAAAAGAACATGCTATATTAAATTAAACATGCCCGCCATGGTCTTGACCTTCAGGTTAGCGATTTAACTCTTGCAGTAAACACTCTCTTTCAATAATCTCTATCAAAACGCCGATTTTGAAGCAATTTTATCTAGTAGTTTCGGAAATCCTGTGTATGTAGACAAAAAAAAACATGGCCACCATGTCCTTGACCATATGATAGTGACTTGTTTCTTGTTTACGACACACCCTTTCACTGCGGACTATCATCAGTCCAAGTTTGAGCCTATAGACCCAGTAGTGGTACAAAAGTCACTTGGACAAAGAAACTGAGGGGTCACTGACAAATAAGATGATTATCATGTGAAATTGCATTTCCGTCCCAGTTTGAGGCTGTATAGCATAGCAATTTGAATATGTACACTACATTTTGGTTCTATAGGTAGATGTACAAAGTACAAAAAGTACTAATATGCGGCAAAAGCACCTGTTCTCTAATTTGATAAAAGCGTTATGCTGCAGTAAAGTTCGTCAGTGGTTCCAAACGCACACGGACCCAATACAATATTTTTGCCCGCTTGGCATCCTACACAACTTATGGCGGGTGCTTTGTTGTGTTTCATATGTTTTATGGTGCTATATTCAAAATCCAAACAGAACTAGAGTTATGTCTACATTATTTCAATTTTTCGGGGTTGCAATCAAAAATTAATTTGATTGTCCAAATTCGGTAAATCATAATTTTCTCCATGTTCGGAACACTGTAATTTCCACATTTATTATCCGAACTTCTTCAAATTTTGCAGGAATGTAGTGCTACATATATAGAACAAATATACATGCTTTACCGAACATACATTTTTCAAAACGTGTGACTATTCAATATGATCACCTGTACGCGTGAGCCTCTCTACCTACAGTATTTTATTTGGGTTTTCCTTCAAAACAATGGTTTTAGCCGCTGCCCTCCCAACATTTTGAAAATTACCTATTTAAATAGGTCCATTTCATAATTTCCCAAGGGCAGAGACTAAACCATCGTTATCAAGACTGAAGGAAATTTAAAATAAAAACTGGTCCAGCTTTGGTCAGTGATCGTTTTGGCTCATGTGCGTTTGCAAAGTGAGTCTGCCATCCGTCGTCTGTTCGTCATCCGTGGTAAATTTTAACGTTGGCAGTTTCTCGGAGACATATCAAGCCTCAGACTTCAAACCTGGCCCAAGGGTACTTTGTGTCGAAACCTTTCTTAACTCATTCTACCCCAACACCGAAATCCCCAAATGTTGCCGTTGTCCTCTGAAGACTGCACTCTAGTGCAGGACACAGATCGACCATGATAGTTCAAGGGTGATGCCAGAATAGCTTGGCGCCCATAGGCGCCAAGCTATTCTGGCATCACCCTTGAACTATCATGGTCGAACCTTATCTTGCTGTGGTGTGTTTGGGGTAGAATGAGTTAAAATACCACTTTCAGTGACCATTGTAAAGGTCAAGGTCACGGGAGGGGGTGGGGCAGGGGGGGGGGGGGCAGAAAGGGTAAAACATAGCCATATTTTGACACATTATTTCTCCTCAAATACTATTTTCAACTTCAAACCCAAACTTGGTACAGAGATACTTGCAGGTTATACCTTTATATACATACTAATTTGGATGACCCCTCGGAAAGCTCCAGGGTCACACGAGGTCAGCAAATGTGTGAAAAATGCGAATTTCTGCCCAGATTTTATCAGCGTTTTTGGCCAACTTTTCAGTCAGATTTGGCGGAAAGGATGATAGGATCTTTCTATGTATACTACTTTGGTGGTCCCATCACAGAGGTCAAGGGTCACAGAGGTCCAGAAATATGCCAAAAAAGCCATATTTTTGCAAAAACTGTTTTTTCCTCCAGTACTATTTTTAACTTCCAACCAAAACTTGGTATATAGATACCTAATGGTAAGGCCTTTCTATGAATACTAATCTGTATGATTCCTCAGAAAGGTCACAAGGGTCACAAGAGTTCAAGAAATAGGTATGAAAAAAAAATCCTGCAGAGATTCGAGTCCATGTAATTTGAGAGCTTTTTTGCTCAGCAAGAATCACTTCAATGAGTGTCCAAAGCCATATTTTTTTTAAATATTTGTGTCCAGTTATTTTCTGCCTCATGTGTTCTAGCCGTTTGCCATGTTTACTGCAAGACACTTGTGTACAACAGCCTACCTCTTTTTGGATTCAGTCTCTTTCCCGTTATCGGATCCGTCTTCTTTGAAGTTTTCTGACGTTTGAGGTTGTTACCACACCCGAATGCGGTGCAAATCTTGCACATTGTAGACCCAGAGGTCCACATCGGCCGACCCATGCGATTACCAAAGCAAATGGCGCTCTGCTACCTCAATGACGTCACTCAACAAGGGACCTAAGCGATGGCCCTTTTTCGACAAGGCTGCCTGACAGAGTTATCTTAAAGATGTTTAAACAGCTATAAAACTGAAATTTGCCGTCCAATAGTACAATCAGTGTCGTATATGGTCTCTTCTAAACATATCCTAAACACATTATACAATGCCTTTAGATATTTATATTAGTATTGAGGGGCATTTTAACTCAATCAGTCCCGACAAACCACAGCAAGATATTGATTGACCATGATAGTTCAAGGGTGATGGCAGAATAGCTTGGCGCCTAGACGCCAAGCTATTCTGGCATCACCCTTGAACTATCATGGTCAATCTGTCTCCTGAATTGTAATACAATCCTCTGAGGACAAATCCAAAATGTGGGGATTTCGTACCTGGGACACAATGGGTTAACAAAGCAAAAAGATGTGCAGACCACTTTTCGCACTTGCGAGTTACTAGAGAGAGAGAGAGAGAGAGAGAGAGAGAGAGAGAGAGAGAGAGAGAGAGATGATGATGATGATGATGATGATGATGATGATGATGATGATGATGATGATGATGAAACGTTTTATTTACAGGATAAAGTTTTAGGCGAAACGCCTCTCTTACAAACTGTCCTGTTAGAAAAGAAACATTAACAGCAAAGAGTAAGAGAAACACAATAACACAATATATCGAAACATGAAGAAATAAACTGAAAAAAAAAATGAAAAAAAAACCCCACAATACAAAAGCAATGCAAATAATGCGCACACATATCAATAACAGTCAATAATAATTATATAGAAAGTAGTCCGTTCAGGTAATAGGTTACTGTAACAAGATGTTATATAAACGAGTTTTGAAGGTTCTAAAGTTAGAAATGGATTTAATTTGGGGTGGTTGTTCGTTCCAGGCTTCGGTACCTGAGAACGAAAGGCTGGTTTTATATATATCAAACCTGGCCATGGTAGCTGTAACAAACTGTTCCTCGTGTTTTGTCTTTGACTATCCAAAAATAACATACGAAGGGAGGGAGGGAGGGAGAGGGAGAGGGAGAGAGAGAGAGAGAGAGAGAGAGAGAGAGAGAGAGAGAGAGAGAGAGAGAGAGAGAGAGAGAGAGAGAGAGAGGGATCTTTGACACTGAATTTTCAAAGATTTCCAATAAACAACCTATGGCCACTGCCAGTGAAGGGGTTAGTCAGCCACTGTATAGTGCTGTACTTCACTTCCAACGTACACACATTATGTGCATGAAACCGTGTCAAATTCAATCCTAAATAACCCCATCCATCCAATGAAAACGGCTATACGTGGTGTCAGCAAGCGGCAAAGAACCTCATGAGCCCCCGCAGATGCTGGGACTCAATAGGTTCTTTGCCTCATGCATTTATTTTTGGTAGTGTTCACTTTATTCCACAATTAAGTGGTCGAGACACCAAATATTGGCAGCAAGAAAACACAAAAAAACAACATCCCTCCCCCCCCCCCCCCCCCCCATACACACACACACACACACACGTGCGTAACATACGTGTGCCCGGTGTGGAGTCGAGCAAGGACAGTCTCCTCAGCAGCGGTAAGGTAGACTGTCGGACACCTTAGGAAGAGCTTCATGCAGTTTGTTAGCTTCCTCTTTGTCCCACTTGGACTGCCACTCAGGGGCTATGTACGCACTAATCACGATTTAAAATCACTATGAACAGTCTGTGCGTCAGGGACAGGGTCGTTGCGGGCATCGTTGGCAGCAGAATATGCGATCCTGTTGCCTTAGATGCCCACATGCCCTGGGACCCAAATAAAAATGATGTCATATATTCCTTCATCAAGTCTGCGTAGAGCTCTCTAATCTGCACCAGCAGTGGGTGGTCAGTTCCTGTGCCCTGAAGGGCCTGCAGGGCAAAAAGAGAGTCAGACAGAATCAGGAAGTTCCTTTCTCTAGACCGATAAGCATGCCTGAGTGCCAGCAGAACCGCATGCAGTTCTGCGCTAAATACAGATGAATGGTCTGAAAGGCGGTGCTTAAATGGGCGTCTAGGATGGCGAGAGGACACTGCGGCCGCAGCCACTCTCCCATCCTCAGACTTTGACCCATCCGTATAGATACGGCAATAGCCAGGAAACCTTGAGAGGAGTTCATTGAGGCTCTGTGGGGTAGGGTCCTTCTTGTGGGCGGTCAAGTCCAGCAAGATGTCAGGAACTGGTAATAGCCAGGGTGGAGTGATGTGTTGCAGAGATTCCGAAACTCTGTCCAGGCCCACTCCGGCCGCCTGCAGATGAGGTCGGACACGGAAGGAAAGTGGACGGACAACTCCCGGATGGGTATCGTAAATCTCTGCAAACGGCGGTTTAAAAACACAATCATAGGCAGGATTGTCTGGATGGGCCTTCAGTTTCAGAACGTAGCTTAGCATGAGACGTATGCGGCGGATCTTGAGAGAAGGCTCCCCTGCCTCGGCATACAGACTAGGAACTTGAGACGTCCTGAAGGCCCCCAGACATATCTGCAGACCTTGATGGTGAACTGTTTTCAGACGCTGTAGAACAGACTTGGAAGCCGAGCCATATACCACAGAGCCGTAATCCAGTTTGGACCGAACAAGGGCCCGGTACAGTTGAAGTACACCCCAGTCAGTACGACCAACGACACGAAGAACGTCGAGGGCCTTCTGACAAGAGGTTTGAAGGTAATTTATATGGTTGCGGAAGGTAAGTCTTTTGTCAAAGATGACCCCCAGAAACTTTGCCTCCTCGGCCACCTTAATTGGCACTCCAGCAATGCTCAGGCTAGGTTCTGGAAAAAAATTCGTCTGGTCAGTAAAATGCACACAGACTGTCTTGCGAGAACCTGAATCCGTTGAGAGACACCCATCCCTGGATGCGATCAACGCACATGTTGCAAGCGCCTCTGAAGGGAGGCAAGTACTCGACCTCGTGCGCACAAAGCAAAGTCGTCCACAAGCAAAGAGCATTCAGAATCCTCCTTGACGGCCTGTACAATGTTATTAATTTTAATACTAAATAAAACAGGAGATAGAATGCTGCCCTACGGGACACCCATCTCCTGTTCAAAGGAGTCGGACAGGGTGGAGCCCACACGGACATGGAACGACCGGTTAGACAAAAAATTGTTAATAAAAACTGGCAGGTGCCCTTTAAACCCCATGTCCAACAAGTCAGACATTATACCATACTTCCAGGTAGTGTCATATGCCTTCTCAAGATCGAAGAAAATTACATAGACATGCTGCTTGATGAAAAATGCATCTCGGATAAACGACTCAAAGCGGACTAGATGGTCAGTTGTACTACGGAAGCGCCGGAAACCGCACTGGAGGTCTGTGATGAGACCCTATGACTCAAGATGACCCACCAGGCGGGCGTTGACCAGGCGTTCCATAGTTTTACATAAACATGACTCAAAGCAATTGGACGATAGTTGCCCGGGTCGGAACGATCCTTAGCCGGCTTGGGGATTGGCACAACCACAGCCTGGCGCAAGACGGTGGAAAAGGCCATTTATCCAGATATGGTTAAAGGCCTTGAGAAGTACAAGGAGGGACTTTTCAGGCAGATGCGCTAGGAGTTGATAGTGGATAGTATCTAGGCCAGCAGCAGAGTCATTACATTTCTGCAGGGCTTGTTGCAATTCTGATAATGTAAAAGGGGTATTATAGTCTTCTGAGTTATCCAATTTAAAATCACAAATACGAGACTATCGCTTCTCCTTCCCTCTCTCTCTGGAAGAAGGGTGAATAATGCCCTGCTGAAGAATTATGGGCAATGGTGGAGGCAAGCAAATTGGCCACAGCTTTTTTTTATCAGTGACCAAGCTGGCACCATCTCTAAGATGGCCGACAGAATCCGGGCCACCCCTGTCCCTAATTCTTCGAACAGCATTCCAGGCTTTCTGGGACGGAGTCCTAGAAGTTAAAGATGAGACGAAACGTCTCCAGGAAGCACAGCGTTCGCGTTTAAAATGTAACGGGCCTTCGCCCTATGTCTTTTAAAGGTTAAAATATTCACTTGCACCTCCGCCGCATCAGTCAGATCAGAAAATACCTCACTACCGAAGCTGCAACCAAACTCGCTATCTCTCTCATCTTATCTCGCATCGACTACTTCAACTCTCTCCTTTCCGGCCTTCCTCACTCCACCACTCTCACTCTCCAGCGCGTCCAGAACAATACTGCCCGCCTCGTCCTTAGAAAGAAAAAATCCGACCACATCACTCCCCTGCTCAAGCTCCTTCACTGGCTCCCCATCCCCCAACGCATCCAATAAAGATTCTGTCTCTCTGCTACAAATCCCTGAACAACTACGCTCCTACCTATCTCTCCAACTTACTTCACCCCTACACTCCTTCCCGCTCCCTCCGCTCCGCCTCCGACTCTCTCCGCCTCCTCATCCCCCGCACCAAACTCAGCACTTTCGGCCCCCGCTCCTTCTCAGTATACGGTCCATCCACCTGGAACACTCTCCCACTCTCTCTCCGTCAGAAACACTCTCTCTCCTCCTTCCAGTCTGCCCTCAAAACTCACCTCATTCAACAGTTCTAGCACCACATCACCACACTCCCCACCCCAAACTGACCGTCGTAATGTATTTTCACTTTTTGTGGTACGTGAGTCATTGTCTAAAGCGTGCGCATGCGTGCGCGAGTTGTGAGTGCGCGCTCAGAGTTATAATTATTATTAGATAAGCGTATTATAAATACCGTAATTATTATTACTTTGCGACGGATTACGAAAAGCGAGTCGCTGAGCAGATTTGTGCGGTTTTTTTTAGCCTTGCGGCACTCTTCGTTGAACCATGGTACTCTCGGCTTCCGAGGGACTGATGTTGAAGTTTTAGGGATGGTTTCACCCGCTACGTCCAACAAAATAGAAGTAAAACAAGAAATAGGTTATTCAGCTGACATGACCACCCCCTCTGTAATACGAGACTGACAGAGGGAGGCGAACAGAGGCCAGTTTGCTTTCTTAAAATTCCAGCGCCCCACTGGTGGGTCCTCCTCACAGCTGACTGATGACAGGACTACTGGGAAATGGTCACTACCCCACAGGTCGTCGTGAACCTTCTAGTCAAAGTCCAGCATGAGAGAAGGATCACACATAGTGAGGTCTAGAACAGAACTAGATCCTGAACCTGGGTTAGAGTAGGTAGGTGAGCCATCGTTAAAGACACATAAGTTAAGTTGAGAAAAAACATCTTCTAACATCTGACCTCTGCCATCATAGTGGTCACTACCTCACAGTTAAGCGTGACCGTTAAAATCTCCCGTGAGAATAAAGGGAAGGGGCAGCCGATCTACTAAGTTAAAAATGTCATTACTAGAGACTCGCAGGGATGGTGGCAGGTAAACACTGCATATGATTACGGTCTTCCTTAAGGTAACCCGAGCTGCGACAGCTTGAAGACAGGTTTCGATGCTAACGGGGCTACATAAAATTTGGCTGCTAATGAGAAGAGCCACCACACCCGAGCGCCTCTCCGAATCAGAGCCTTTATGGATAGTGTTAAAACCATTCAAAGAAACAGGGTCAGAAGTCTTCAGGTAAGTCTCCTGAAGTGATATTACTGAGGGGTTATAGGACTTGACTAAAAGATGTAACTCCTCAAAGTTAGCGTGAAAACCACATTTCTACTGAAGAAGAGAGCACATGGTTATGTCTTATGTGGGGGGGGGGGGGGAGTTTCTTCCCCCTTGTCCTTTGCTTTGGAAGGAGTCGAAGAAACAGAAGGGGGACCGGCTCCCGGGCCTCGTCTGGTTCTTCGGAGATGAGGGGAGTGGAGCCGCCGCAACACCAGCTGCGACAACTTCCACTCCCTCCATCTGCTCCTCCAATGCAGCATATTTGTTTTGAAGGGGGACATCAGTGTCCCCCTTCTGGGCCCGTGCGCACAGCGGTCCCGTAGCTTTCTTAAACATCTGGTTCTGGGCAGCGTTCCTGCCGCTAGAGTTAGCGGCCTTAGAAGGCTGAGCAGAGCTAGAAACCTTTGTAGTAAGATTGACAGGCTTAGGGGCAGCAGAAGGCGGTGCCACCGGACCGGTAGCGTCCGCCTTCTGCGTTCCCTGGCTCCTCGTCACCACTGGAGGAGGATTACTCTCCAGGGGCGAGAGGAGCCGAGGCTCGGCCTCCAACCAAGAAGTTGGGGTTTGACATGAGAAATCTTTGGTGGGGCGCTTGCCTGCCACCGCAGCACTTAATGTATACACAGAGGTGTTACTAGAGTTTGGGGCAGCCTCATATGCACCAGGGCCGTCATCCAGTTTTTTGGCGTCCGCAAAAGACAGCCCCTTCTCCACGCGCACCTGCTGAATCTTGCACTCGGATATCCAACGAGGGCACTTCTTGTCCGAAGCCATATGCGCCCCCTGGCAATTCACACACAGGGGGGTGGCTGTGCATGACTCAGTAGAGTGTTGGGGCTTAGTGCAACGGGCGCATGAAGCCTCTGCCTGGCGGCATGTCTTCTGCCCATGGCCATACTTTTTGGCACTTAAAGCACCGGAGGGGGGAGAGGGACGTACTTCTTCACTTGGAAGGAGTAGTAACCTCCCCAGATGGTTGTAGGAGGGGTGGGGGTGCCAAACGTCAGGATGATGGTAGGGAGACGGATCTCCCCACCACCTCGCTTGGAAGCGAAGCGCCTGACGTAAGTCACCCCCTGCGACTTATGGTTCCGTACAAGTTCATCTTCCGACAGTTCTGTCAGTGCTTGATCTTTAATCACTCCTCTAGAAGAATTCATCGTTTTGTGGGGTGTGACCTCCACTGGAGTGTCTCCGATAGAGGAGAGCCTCAGTACCCCTTTGGAGTGTGCCCGGGTACGGCACTCTACCAGCAAGTCACCAGACCTGAGGCGCTAGGCCTCAGGCCTGTCAACACGGCTCCTGAGGGTCTCCCGCACCAGAAAAGGGTGCAGCTTTGAAACAGGCTTCTCAGCAACTTTGCTGTGGACAATGAGAAAGCGAGGCCAGACGGCCGACGCCTGAGGTGTCGCTTCCTCACAGTCGGAGTCGCTATCATTCTCAAGGACAATGTCGGCGGCTATGTGCCGCTTTGGTGCCAGTTTTTTTTTTTTTTTTTTTTTTTTTTTTTTTTGGGGGGGGGGGTTTCCATATTATAGTATGATAGATGTTCATTCCCCGGGGGTCCCCGCCCACTACCCAGCCCAACACGGGAAAGTGCATTTGTCGGCGGGTCTCCAACCGACGCACGATGGAGACTGCCCGAAAGATATACTCAGGGGGTTAAGCCCGATTGAACCGTCTGAGCCACCACCTTCTAACACAATGTTGAATGCAGGGGAATACTGGCGTAAAGCACCTAATCAGCAGCAGAGGCTATAGCGTGGTGCTCCGTATATCAACCTGCATGTCAACAGCGGGATAGGGCTCAACGTGACAAGAGCCGATTACTAGGCCGGTACTCCTAGCCTCCCGTTTAGGTAGAAGTCAAGGCTAAAGTGGAGTGTTTCAGCCACCAGGATCCTCTTCTCCCCCGACACGGATCTCCAAGCACGGCAAACACTCGGGATCCAAATGACCAAAAACTAATGAGTATTTTTAAGGACCAATCCAACATGGTAAGACCTGGGTTAGCACAGCTCCTTAAAATCCGGACCAGTGAAAAAGACTGAACAACATATCTGTTGGCGTCAAGTCCTTATCCTGGACAAAGATGACACCCCTTCGCTAGCCCAGTCAATCAGTGAGTGAGGAGACTACCCACCCACGCCACGTGGAGGCCGGTGCCGAGTGGACGAGAGAGAGAGAGAGAGAGAGAGAGAGAGAGAGAGAGAGAGAGAGAGAGAGAGAGAGAGAGAGAGAGAGAGAGAGAGAGAGAGAGAGAGAATGAACATGAATCTTTATTTTCCAAGGATAAAAAAGATTTAGGTCTGGAGACCTTTCTTACATCTTGTCCTTGCTAAACTAAGTAGTCTCTCTCACCTCTCTCTCTCTCTCTCTCTCTCTCTCTCTCTCTCTCTCTCTCTCTCTCTCTCTCACTCACTCACTCACTCACTCACTCACTCACTCACTCACTCACTCACTCACTCACACAGACACACACACACACACACACACACACACAGAGAGAGAGAGAGAGAGAGAGAGAGAGAGAGAGAGAGAGAGAGAGAGAGAGAGAGAGAGAGATACACACGTACACTTAGAGAGAGAGAGAGAGAGAAAGTGTGCGTGCGTGCGCGCGAGCGTGCGTGCGTGTTCCGCTCGCTCTAGGTTACTGATGCGTGTGTCACCAGTGCACGTGTTCCCGCTTCACCGCTCATTTCAATCATTTAATTTCTGCCATGATCCCCACTATAATACATGTATTACTCCAGAGAGTACCGCCAACGGTATAAAAACTCTACGTGCATCAAATCCCAACACACGCTTATTACCCAACAGGGAACCAATCAGTCAAATGCATCTTTTTATTTGCTTTCAGCAATGCAATAAGCAATGTTCTCTTTTTCATTCAAGATACCGGTGGGACGGTCCTCGTACATGATATCTGTCAACAGTCAGGGTTTCGTTTGCAACGAACGTACAAGTTGGTTATCCGCCCTGATTTCGCTCTAGTTCAGTCGCTCCCAGAAACGAACTAGAGCGAAATCACGGCGGACAACCAACTTGTACAATAAGCGTAGACAACAATCCAAACCTCTCCAAGACGCACAGATTCTCATGAGGCAAGGAGGGCTCATGAGGCTCTATGCCTCTTGGAGATGTTCGGAGTGTTGTCTATGCTTACGGTAGATGCTGGCTGTCAGACACGACTTCGCTCTTCGGTCGTTGTTGATAGTCGTTCGTTTCAAACGAAACCGCTCACCGCTTTCTACCATTTGGAGTCGCAAACCATGTTGTGTACTAGTCTGTCGTTTTGGACGATACGACTCAGAGCCGTAAGGTCGGAAATGACAAACCATCACACAGTAATACCCATCACACTAGCACAATGTGCTTGCGGCGATTTTCTACCAGTCGGACTAAAACCGTAAGCTCAAAATCACTGCGGACCAAAGAATTACCGCCGCCGGGAGGGTTCTATAGATTACTTTAACCACTTAACTGCCGGGGTAAGGCGAACGTTACCAAGCTGCAAGAGATATAAATCCTCATGAGCGCGGGGGCTCAACACTGAGAATTTATGTCTCTTGTTAATCCTATGTTTTTATGCTTAGTTTTGGTCCCATTTAACATCTGAATTCTCATGGTCGACCCATCTCCTGCTGTAGGGCGTCAGGGCTGAATGGGTTAAACCGGACGAACAACCTCAAACTGAAAAATAAATCTGGATGGAGCTAATGAACAAGCGCATGCTGAATGATGTCACGTCATATCACACTCTTTCCCAGGTCACCTGCAGCAGCTTGACTGTTGGTGAAGCTAGCATACCTTTTAAAAGCTGTGTTCGTGACCTTGGTGTTCTTTTTGGGCTCTGCTTTGTCTATGCATGACCTTATCACTTCCATCTGTTGAGCAGCCTATTTCCAGCTGAAGAAAATCAGCTCTGTAAGATCTTTACTGACTCAGTCTGCCACCACTCAGCTTGTGTCTTCACTGATTTTGAACCGCATTGACTATTGTAATTGTTTGCTGGCCTGCCATCTGAAGAACTGGCTCGACTTCAGAGAATATTAAACAGTACAGCTCGCGTCATTTTTCAGAAATCAAAAACAAATAATGTGTCATCCTTGTTGTACCAACTTCGCTGGTTTCCCATCAAAGCTAGGATTGAGTACAAGGTAGCTACTTTCGCCTTCTGTCATTTCGATGGTACACTGCCTCCCTACCTTTCCAGTATGTTAACTACTTATCAAGCTTCCCGCACCTTACGTTCTAGCAGTGAAAAACTTTTGAAAGTACCGAAAATAAATACAAAGTCCTTTGGTCAAAGGTCCTTTTGTTTCCAGGCCCCAGTCATTTGGAATTCTCTTCCGAAGCACATTCGTGATGCCCCGACAGTAATTTCTTTCAAAAGTCAGCTTAAAACACATCGTTTCCAGTCTCACTACTCTGTCTCACCAAATTCCAGTCTCTTTTCTGTTTCACAATAACATCATGATGATACTGTGCCAGTCCTTGTTGCGATGGTTGTTTGTGCTCTGGGTGTGTTTATGTGATGTTAATTTTAGAATTTGTATTGTAATATTTGTATTTTGTGTTGTTGCTGTCTATTGATTTGTGTTTCGGTTTTAACGTTTTGATTTGCACTGTACAGCGCTTAGAGCCTGCACTGCAGGGAGTTTGCGCTTTATAAATATTATTATTATTATTATTATTATTATTATTATTATTATTATTATTATTATTATTATTATTATTATTATTATTATTATTATTATCTGTGTTCTTCACGTGAATGTCCGTCAGGGTGCTAAGGTGTCAGGCGCGAAATCTGTATCACTGGAAGCGAAAGGGTTACATGGGTGCCATAATGCGAACATCGGTCGAACAGTCTTAACTCATTCAGCCCGACGGCAGTATTTCCCAAATTCTAACGACTATGCATCTGTTGCAGAAGATGGGTCGACCATGATAATTCAAGGGTAGTGCCTGATTAGCTTGGCGCCGACAGGCGCCAAGCTAATCTGGCACTACCCTTGAATTATCATGGTCGACCCATCTCCTGCAGTAGGGCGTCAGGGCTGAGTGGGTTAAACCGGACGAGCAACCTCCAACTGAAAAATAAATCTGGATGGAGCTAACTTGTGTCAACAAGACTGAGTGTACAGATTATCATGAGCCTCCGTATGTACAGTGGCTCATGTGAATTTATGCCCGTTGCAGCTGGAAGGTGTGGTTAAAAGACTTATTTTGGTGTCACCATGGCTTGGGAGATGGTGAAGGAAAAATATTTTTTGCAACATGCATATAAACGAGTTATCACCCCACACCCCCCCCCTCCCCCCACCTCACCCCACCCCCACCCCCCCCCCCCCGAAACACCCCCACCAGCCCACCCGTCCATACCCTTCTCACTGTTGGAAAAAATATAAACAAAACCCAACTGCTATAGAGACAAACAGCCCCACGAGATGCACAAGATCTACACATGAGTTATCATACAGGTCCGTCCATGGAGAAACCTACATGAACTACAGGGGCTGTGAGGGGGCGGGGGGATACGGGCGAGGGGGGGGGGGGATAATTCTGAGCTGGCCATATTGATAAAGAGAGCAAGGCAGCATAAGGAAACAGATACTTTTTGGGTGAAAGTGATGGATTTGCAGATATAATTGATTCGCTTGCTGGTCGTCGGGTTTTTGCACCTGTACGGATTCGCAGAAATAGTTGTGCAGTTTTCATCAGCAAGAGGCATGGATTCTCATGAGCTCCTGCGACAGCAGAGGCTCATGAGAATCTATGCCTCTTGCTGATGGAGACTAATGGTAAACGTTTAATAATAGTTCACGAGGAGCGGTGTAAATTTTCTCCAGTGAACCGTTACGTGTCAGGTACACCCCGATACATTAACGCTCCTACAAAGTATCGATACGCCTCACCAGAGTGAGGTCACAAGAGAACCCGTGCATTGCGTCCACGCAAAATTGATAGGCGCCGTTCAATGACGGTCGAGTTACGGAGTCGCAAAGTAGGATCATTCTTCCATCAATCTCATCTCTAACACTGACAGACCCGGGTGGGTGCGCTCGTAGGAAATGCTTGTGATCAAGTTGCAAAGACTTCTTATTCAACAACTGGCCGATAATGTGAGAGGATTCTCCACGCTAATTTCAGACAGCCAGCTAAAGCACGTCGCTTCCCTTGGGTGGTCAGAGCTGTGCGCTTTGACCTCCGGGTCAGCATGAATATTATTAATCGATCATTTCGTGCACGACCCTTATTTTGATCTATCTAGACCAGATCAGCCATGATCTTCGGACAAGCTCCCGTGGAATTCAGTCAATCGCGTGGATCTGCCTGTGACGCATGCAAACGCGCATGCGCTCGAAGAGAGAGACAGACACAAAGAATGAAAGAGAAGCAACGAATCTTATTTCTAGCGTTGAAGGTATTGACATAGTCAATGGCGATGCCATTTTTAACAACACCTGCCGTTTCACCCAGAGAGAGAGAGAGAGAGAGAGATATATAGAGGGAGGGAGGGAGGGAGGGGGGAGGGGGAGAGAGAGAGAGAGAGAGAGAGAGGGAGAGAGAGGGAGAGAGAGAGAGAGAGAGAGAGAGAGAGAGAGAGAGAGAGAGAGAGAGAGAGACTGTACCACATGTACATTAACTATTGCCAAACTAGCAGTGCACGTTCAGATGCCAACCGGTCTGAACCCATCGACTGCCGGCGAACCAGAATTATTTCTCTGAAACGAAATACAATATCTACATCCATCCAAGGAACAAGGATATATACATTCGTCCAGCAAGAGGCAGTGAACATCACGAGCCCCCGCAGATTGCGGGGACTCATGATGTTCTTTGCTTCTTGCAGCTGGGTGGCTTTTGTACTTTCCTGGGAGTGTTAAGGGGTTAAGGGGAAAAACTGAAGAAAAATAAAGGCTGTGGCGCTACAGGTTTGTCTTGGAAGCGCTAACGCTCTTTGTCAAGCGCAAAATGTTCTCATCCTCTCAAGAAAATAACTTAACACAGCATTAACAACTTACAGACACATCTGCGGCGAAAATAAAAAGGTAAAATCTGAGGTAGGCTACACAAGCGAGGAGTGGTCGATTCTTTCATACTCGCAGAGGACAGAAAGACAAAAAGGTATGTATGTATGTGTGTATGTATGTGTGTATGTGTGAGTGAGTGAGTGAGTGAGTGAGTGAGTGAGTGAGTGAGTGAGTGAGTGAGTGAGTGAGTGAGTGAGTGAGTGAGTGAGTGAGTGAGTGAGTGAGTGAGTGAGTGAGTGAGTGAATAAATGAATGAAATGAAATAAAATGAATGGAATGAATGGAAAAGAAAATCCGATATGGCAGGCTTACACGCCAAACAGTACACAGTACGCCATGGGCAATTACTCAGCGATGGACAAACATTGAAACAAACAACTAAATCCCCTGCCCCCAGGTTATGATGCCAGATAATCGCCAGCTTATGAAAAACAAACGCCAAACACACTCGTCTCACACACAAAACCCACCAACATTATCTGTATTGGCCAATGACCGTGATGTGAAGTGGTATGACGAGTTAACCAATTTAGCCCCAACGCACAACAGCAGGAGATGGATTAACCATGATAATTCAAGGGCAGTGCCAGATTATCTTGGCGCTTTCAGGCGCCAAGCTAATCTGGCACTGCCCTTGAATTATCATGGTCAATCCATCTCCTGCAACTGGTACACGGTTCTTTGGGAAATGCAGGCTTGGTGTTAGATGGGTTAATGCATGTAAAGTCTTGTAGTCGATGGTTCGCGATTTGCTGCCATAAGATACGGGAAAAGGGATCTAATTGATTATGTGTTCATCCACCTTTGAGTGGTTTCCCTTACTATATATACTGGACCACTCCATCGACGAGTAATGTGCAGAGTGACACTAACGTATGGTTGTCTCTCTTCCGTCGCACTCGATAACCGCGACCGGTGGTATTCTGCTATTATTTGACAAAAACCAGTTTGTCCATTTTTTTAAAGAAAAGTGAGATTTTTCATTGACGGCAATGAGGGCAGCACTGGTAAAGACAGGCCCTAGCACATATAACAATCAACGTACAAAAACATAAAAGAGACGACAAACAATAACCTTTGCATCACTCATTCACGTCTGTAAGTGGCAACTTTGGAACGCGCCATAAAGACAAGGTGACAAGCTTTTGGAGAGTAAATTGACCATGGAAGTTCAAGGGTACTGCCATATGTGCTTGGCGCCTTGAAAGGCGCCAAGCACATATGGCACTAGCCTGAAACTATCATGGTCCAATCCACCTTCCTCTGTGGTGTCTTAATAAAATTATGCACACATAGAAATGTGAAACGGGAGAAACGAATTTCTTCTCGACATTTTCATGGCATCGAAACGCCGTCTCCGCACACGCAGAAACACGATGAGAACGTTTCCATGCAAGCCCGCCCAGCTGTACTATATACGGAAAGTCTCGTGAGACAAGAGTCGCATTCAGTAATTAGCAATATGTCCTAAAAACGCGGAATTTCGCCGAACAACTCAATAAAATGGACAGTTCTGCTGCGATCGTGTCACGTTTGATGTGTAAATGACGTCAGATAACATGTGACAGACTCGGGACGACGCTGATTGGGCCGCTTGTCGAAATGTTGCTGCGAACTGCTACATGTTTAGAGACAGGTTCTATCACCGTATTTCGATCGAAATGGGCAGTTCGCATTTTGAAGGAACGGTTGAAATGGGGGAGAAATAATAATAATAAAAACAACAACAACAACAACAACAACAACAACAACCAGTACGCTTCATTCAAATGTTGCATTCAGTTTGGCATGTGCGGGACCTATTAGGAGCGAATGCGTTGAATCAAAAGAAATACAAACGCAAAATAGAAAAAAAAAAATCGAAATTAATTACTTACGCTTTTCCAGTACCACCATTTTATCCCCCCGAAGTCGTCCACTTCTGATGGTTCCTCGTCTTCCTTCGAACATTGTTCTTTCCATATCCCCGCCATTGTGTTCTGTTCATGAAATAGTTAAATCACACATAGTTACCACGCCCATTCGTCGATTGAATAGCACCTCAGCTGTCTGATACTTCAGACGTAGCGCTTTCAGTGTACTGAGGTCAATTGATGTCACACGCGTGACAAGCAGTATCTCGACGCACCATCACGACGAGTTTTGACCTATGTGGCGACGAGCAAAAGAAATGCAACATTTTTGAATCATCGGAAACACTAAAGTGTTTCCGATGATTCCAATAATGTCGCATTTCTTTTGCTCGTCAGTATACATTTTGACGAATGTTGTCAAATGCCGAAAGAAATTATTCTTAAAAAAATAACCACAATTATAACTATCACGTTATCAGCACATGAATTTCAAGGTAAATTCTGTAACTTTCTTTCACATTAAAAAAAAAAATGGGTAGGATGACCGCGATGTAGGCATACAGGTTTAGATGTACAACAGTTACCGCGTAATGATCCATCCAGGTATCAGTAGTCAACAGTCGAGGTCATTATAACAGCACTGTGATAAAAATCCACATCGGTCTTCTTGCATCAAGACAACAGAGCTGACTGCCAAGCTTGTAAAATACAAAGAAACTGCCTAAAACGAAAGAGACACTCTTTTTCAGGACAAGCACATTTTGTGTTGTCCCTGCTTTTTTCTCAACGTCTTTTTTTCTCTGTAGGCAATTTCCTTGTCTTGCTTGCGTGTGCTGAGAGAGACGCAAGAGAACCAGGTGTGAATATACAACTTTCTCACAACAAATGTTACAAAAGAACTTTATCCCCTATGTGTAGTCCTCCTCAAATGTTTGTTCATGATTCAGTCATCATCAAAACGAAAATTCGCCTTTGGTTCAGTCTAATTTCATCCACGCTCTTCAGTCAGTCAGCCAACGACTTCTCGGTATGAAAAGTCAAATTACCCCGTTCAAGCGACATACAGGAAAACCGGTGTCCTTTCCTCTGGGTCTTAATTCGTCACTCTGACTTCACAACCGCACTTCCGCTGTACTCTCAGTAGTAAAGACCGTTTCCTACCTCCTTCGTGTAAAACCCCGAAAATATGGTTACAGTGGTAAACAAACACAGGAAGAGTAAAAAAAAAAAAAAAAAAAAAAAAAAAAAAAAAAAAAAAAAAAAATTAAAAATAGACAACAAAACGTGTGTGCTGGCCTGTGATTTTGGACCTTACGGCTGTAGGCCGTAAGGTCCAAAATCACAGACCAGCACATATTTACTTAAGTAGAAACTCATGAACCAATTTTGCTTGCCCGAGTGAGAGACGTTACCACGTTTGCCACACTTGGCTAAATTAACGTAAGTGTGTTTTACGTGCATTGCGGTAACCAGTCCAATATGTGCCAAAGCGTCTGGCCCCAAATCTCGTTACGACCAGTTCTCTCGACCAATTAAACCACGAAAACCCAGAGGCTGCTGTCTGAGAGTGAGAGAGGCCCTTAGAAAAAGTACGGTGCAATAAAATGACTCGGGAAGTGACTATTGAGCGTTCTAATCGCTGACCTGCCAGTAACCCCTTCAAAACTACTGACGATACCGTTCGGCATTAAAAGACGCGTCTTTTACTTGCGCCAAGTGGTATCGTCAGTAGCAGTCAGGGTATTAACCCATTTAACCCCACGGCTGCATTTCCTAACTTTTGGAGGTGTCACGTAACGACTATGTACCAGTTGCAGGAGATGGGTAGACCCTGATAAATCAAGGTAGTGCCAGATTAGCTTGGCGCCTGAAGGCGCCAAGCTAATCTGGCACTACCCTTGAATTATCATGGTGGATCCATTTCCTGCTGCAGTGCGCCGTGGCTAAATGGGTTCAATGACTTGAACACAGTCATGTCGCATTGTTTCTAAACCCGATGACACTTCCGCATTTTTATATTACCACGGAAAGGACAGCCAGATACGTGTATTTTTGGTTAGTTGAGCAGTCAGTTCAGGTGGGAAACCATGAATGTTCTTTTTCAGGGCTGGAGAGCCAATGAGTAAGGAAACCTCTGTCTTAACACATTCTGCCCCAGGACCGAAATCCCCAAAATGTAAAGTTGCCCTCTGAAGAACTGTATCACAATTCTAGAGACAGATCGAGGATGATAGATCAAGTGTGGTGCCAGAATAGCTTGGTGCCTATGGGCGCGAATCTATTCTGGCACCACACTTGAACTATCATGCTCGATCCATGTCTTGCTGCGGTGTGTCGGGGCTGATTGAGTCAAACGTTGTCTTAAACTCAGTCGAAATATTTACAGGAAATAGAATGCTATTTTAGAACAAAATAGTGTCCACGTGAACTTTGTGCGAGAAAACCCTGTAGACACACATATGAACATAATTGGAAAGACTGGTATAGAACATGGTTGAGTGTCGGTACGATGATAACGTTATTTTCTGCGGCTCTTCAATCTGTTCAACATAGTCATTTCAGTAATTGTTAAAAACGGTTCCACTTGATAAGAAAAGGGGAGGCTGCCAGTGCTAATAACTTGGGAAGACAAACCTAAATTTGGTGCTTTGAACAAACCAGTTCTATGATCATTGGTCGATAATGCACAATTCTCTCCCTTGACAGTGCTTTTTACCTGCTTTACTTCGTAGTGGTCCCACTTGGATTTTTTTTCTGCTTTCAAACTGTTTGGTTCTGTTCTACATTAACAACAGACGATTAGTTTTGTCGTGTAAAAAGGCAAAAGTCGCTCAGAAGATTTCTAAATCTAAGCGGATTTTTTTTTCCCATAGGAATTTTTACTATAAATTAACGCCAGGAGTAAACAGAAAAGAAACATTTAAAATTTAAAAAAAATAATTGTAGAACCTGCTTTGATCAACCATTTTTAAAACAAATTTAGAAAAAAAAAAGACAAAACCAGCGGGCTTTGAAGACAGGTGCTCTGTTAACCCATTTAACCCCGAGTCCCTACAGCAGGAGATGGATTGACCATGATAATTCAAGGGACTTAAAGACGCCAAGCTAATCTGGCACTACCCTTGAATTATCATGGTCAATCCATCTCCTGCAACTGGTACATAGTCATTAGGCAACACTTCCAAAATTTGAGAAATGGGACCTTGGGGCTAAAAGGGTTAACCTATTGAGTGCCAGTTGACCCAGATTGTTTCTGCATTCTTTGTTAATTCAACACCAGACTGTCCTGGCTTTCCCAGGAACACGGACTTCAAGGGCTTGAGGGTGTCCGCTCAACACAGTTCGGTCGTATTTAGCTGTCCGTGCAGATAAGCAAGCGAGAAGAACTAGTGGCTATGATATATAAATATATATATATATATATATATATATATATATATATATATATATATATATATATATATATATATATATATATATATATATATATATATATATATATATATATATATATATATATATATATATATATATATTCTTTACTTTTAACAAAGGCGTCGCCCAAAGCCAAAAAATGCACTCAATCAGAGTAGCTCCAAGGGACATAATTTTTCAATAAATTCTGAGAATGCTGTGCTAATGCCATGGAGTTCCAGGCTGGTAAGCTTGCATTGTGTCATCAGGACATCAGCTGTCCTTTTGTGACTGCATCGCTTATTAGATCTTTTGAGCCTTCCACTGAACACCTACTACATAAGGTAATAGGGACTACCGCCAGGCGCCCCGCAACCCGCTGGAGAATATCCAGTCCATGAATATTCCCAAACAGATCTTGGACACGCTGGATAGATTTAAGATTTTGCCGCCTACGACCGGTTTCGACCCAAGGTGGGTCTCATCAGGTAGGCATACGGCGTAACCCGAAATTGCAAACACAACGCATGTACTAGAAGCCGCCTCCAGAATTTACCGGTAGCACCACTAGTACAAAGTGGATTGCATCCCTAAAACTTTATGAGGTGTTACAGTGGAAGAAGACAGACTAATTTTGAAAAGGCAACACCTAGGCAATTTTGTGGTACAATTATTCTTTACTTTTAACAAAGGCGTCGCCCAAAGCCAAAAATTGCACTCAATCAGATTAGCTCCAAGGGACATAATTTTTCAATAAATTCTGAGAATGCTGTGCTAATGCCATGGAATTCCAGGCTGGTAAGCTTGCATTGTGTCATCAGGACATCTGAGCTGTCCTTTTGTGACTGCATCGCTTATTAGATCGTTTGAGCCTTCCACTGAACACCTACTACATAAAGTAATAGGGACTACCTACTACATAAAGTAATAGGGGGGGGGGGGGGGGGCGCCTGGGGGTAGTCCCTATTACTTTATGTAGTAGGTGTTCAGTGGAAGGCTCAAAAGATCTAATAAGCATGCAGTCACAAAAGGACAGCTGATGTCCTGATGACACAATGTAAGCTTACCAGCCTGGAATTCCATGGCATTAGCACAGCATTCTCAGAATTTATTGAAAAATTATGTCCCTTGGAGCTACTCTGATTGAGTGCATTTTTTGGCTTTGGGCGACGCCTTTGTTAAAAGTAAAAAGTAAAGAATAATTGTACCACAAAATTGCCTAGGTGTTGCCTTTTCAAAATTAGTCTGTCTTCTTCCACTGTAACACCTCATAAAGTTTTAGGGATGCAATCCACTTTGTACTAGTGGTGCTACCGGTAAATTCTGGAGGCGGCTTCCAGTACATGCCTTGTGTTTGCAATTTCGGGTTACGACGTATGCCTACCTGATGAGACCCACACCTGGGTCGAAACCGGTCGTAGGCGGCAAAATCTTAAATCTATCCAGCGTGTCCAAGATCTGTTTGGGAATATTCATGCACTAGCCTCCCCTTTCGGGGGAAGGACTGGATATTCTCCAGCGGGTTGTGGGGCGCCTGGGGGTAGTCCCTATTACCTTATGTAGTAGGTGTTCAGTGGAAGGCTCAAAGGATCTAATAAGCGATGCAGTCACAAAAGGACAGCTGATGTCCTGATGACACAATGCAAGCTTACCAGCCTGGAATTCCATGGCATTAGCACAGCATTCTCAGAATTTATTGAAAAATTATATATATATATATATATATATATATATATATATATATATATATATATATATATATATATATATATATATATATATATATATATATATATATATATATATATATAATATATATATATATATATATATATATATATATATATATATATATATATATATATAAATATATATATATATACACGTCTTGCCGTTATCACGCAGAACATACATACCGTCACTGCCCGCTCACAGGCGGAACACGTCACTCAAGTGCAAACGGAGAAGATCTTCGTGACACTGGAGTTCATTACGATCTCTACACCTCCTGCTTAGGTGGAGGGTGTTTTTCTGCCTTGGTCTGCCGGTAGTTTAAATGAAGAAATTCACAGGCACTGGCAGTGAAGGGGTTGAAATAGCACACTGTCTTTTGCTACTGTTAACTCCTTGCACGCTGCTGAAGATACCGCTTGGCGGTATCGTCAGTAGCAGTCAAGGGGTTAAAGTTTAACTGAATCAAAAAAAATTGCCATTTCCAGTTTCATGTAAAGATGTTAGACGTGAAATCATTAAGCCCCGATACCCTACAGCAGGAGATGGATCGACCATGATAATTCAAGGGTAGCGCCAGATTAGCTTGGCGCCTGATGGCGCAAGCTAATATGGCACTACCCTTGAATTAGCATGGTCGATCCGTCTCCTGCAAATGATACATAGTCGTTAGGTCGCACCTCCAAAATGTGGCCGTGGGCGTAAGCGGGTTAATTGTGCGTCTGAGAATGGAAAGATCGGAAGAAAAAAAAACACCGAACTCGACCCTTTGAGCCTTTCTACTTTCAGTTCAGGTTCTTTGCTTCTTTTTTGACTCTCAAGGCGTGCCAACGTCATCCAAAGTTCCCCGCTAGTTGGCATAGCATCCTGAACATTTCACTTTCAACCGTACGTTTAGGAACCGCACTTAATTAGTCTTGTACTTACACACGGAGATGCACACAAAGCAGCACTGTTCTAGCCGTTTTTCTTTTGTTCCAGATAGTATGATTGTGCACACACTAGGAAATTTACATTTTCATTGTTTCCGGCATTGGAGAGAACAGGATTCATATTACCTGCTTACTTCAGTTCCTTTTGTAGTGTATTTAACCCATTTGACCCCACGGCCGCATTTCCCAAATTTTAGAGATGTCGCCTAACGACAGCGTGCCAGTTGCAGGAGATGGATCGACCGTGATAAGTCAAGGGTAGTGCCAGATTAGCTTGGCGCCATCAGGCGCCAAGCTAATCTGGCTCTACCCTTGAATTATCACGGTCGATCCATCTCCTGCTGTAGTGCATCGGGGCTAAATGGGTTAAGCACAACTTGCAAGCTGGCAGTAATCCAACTATAAGACGATCAAACCCACAGCAATCCACCTCAAAAATTCTAAACGGCTCCTATCATCACCTCGGCTTACCTTCACAAACGGGACACGCAAGACTACAGGTAGCGGATGACACAAAAGTCAGTTGGTTCAAATTACTGTTGGTAATATACCACCCGTGCGTATAACGCAGCATGTATAAGCGGCATTTCTCCTTTTCGTGTCAATTTAAAACCGTCGCACGTGAGTTTTTGGCTGTTCATGACCAGACGCACCTGAGCACACGTTAGGAACACTTAATTTCAGCGAGTTTTAGGAGAGGTGTAATCGCCAACCTTGACAGTTCAAGGGTAGTGCCAGATTACCTTGGCGCCTTCGAAGGCGCCAAGCTAATCTGGCACTACCCTTGAACTACCGAGGTCGGTCTATCACCTGCAAAATTGTACACAAATCGTTTGAGGACGCCTCCACAGTTAAAAGAACAATCCCCCTTTTTCCCTTGCAATCAGCCACATATCACGATACCGTCTCTATTTATGTTATCCCAGGAAACCTAAACTGAGAAATTTCTAACATCAAATCTTGTACACACGTTTCACTGACGTACGAGAGTACGTCCCTCGGCGATGCTTTTCGCATCACACGAGCAAAAACTATGTTTGCGGTGACGCTGACCAAGCGGTTCTCGTAGTAATGTGTCTTTTATCACTGACGAAATCTTTGTTACGTTTTAATGCTCCAGAAAGCACGTGAAATCGTCAGGACACACGCAAGAAGACTGTGCCCCGCCTGCCTGGTGTATCCGACCTAAAGGGTAACAGTCATGGGTACCAATGATCAAAGATCTCCGGAATGAACCGAATCCAACCACAGCAAACCGTACACGAAATAGCATCACAGACGAGTAGGAAGATATTCGGAAGAGTAGGGCCCACAATCCTTGCTAAAGTGCCACGAAAACGCAAATTTAACCCCTTCCCTGCCGACAAAAAGTGAACGTGAACAGCAACAAACATAGATCCTCATGAGCCCCCGCAGTTGCGGGCGCTCATGAGGATGTATGTCTCTTGATGAAGTCACTGGAAGGCTGGAACGTCTTGATGTTGAATTAACGAAGAATTCAGACACAATCTGCGCCCGCTGGCAGCAAAGGGGTAAAAAAAAAAAAAAAAAAAAAAGCACCGCGAAAACCAATCAAAACGAAATAAAACAAAACGAAACGAAACAACTGAAACAAATCAAAACAAAATTGTAGAACGGAACAGAACAGAACAAAATATTAACCCATTTAACCTCAAAGTCGCATTTCCAAAACTATTAAATGTGTCACCTGACGACTATTTACCTGTTGCAAGAGATGGATCGACCATGATTATTTATGTGTAGTGCCAGATTAGCTTGGCGTCATCTGGTGCCAAGCTAATCTGGCACTACCCATTAATAATCATGATCGATCCATCTCCTGCTGTAGTGCGTCGTGGCTAAATCTGTTAACGCAACACAACGCAACGCAACGCAACACAACACAACACACAAACTTCAAGTACGCTGCAGCAAAGCACAATATGTTTGGTGAGCTGTAAGTTTGTTTTTCACGGCGTAGGAGCAGCAAGGTCGAGAACATCAGACCAGCACACAAATCAGTGTCAGCACCTGCCTGCCATGGTCTGTAATTCCGGAGGCAAAGTGCACACGTCGTCGTCAAATTCATGGCCCGCACAACATAATGTTACGCTGATAACAAACAAGGATAAAGGCACGCGCTTACAAAGGAAAGATACGATACAATTTTGAATATTTCGTCTCTTTCAAAACAGACAAAGATACAAGTACACAACTGCAATTTATATCTTTTCCTGACGGATGGAAAAATGCAACTCAGTTAGCTTACCGTATTAACTCATTCCGCCCGACGGCCGTATTTCCCAAATATGTGGAGGCGTCATCTAATGACTATGCACCAGGTGCAGGAGATGGATCGGCCATAATAATTCAAGGACAGTACCAAATTAGCTTGGCGCCGACACTGAGGCGCCAAGCTAATCAGTCTGGCGCTACCCTTGAATTATCATAGTCGACCAATCTTCTGCTGTAGTGTCAGGGCTGAATGGGTTAAATTACTGGCAACTCAGATTTTTCTTCCAATCACAAAAAAAGATGAGTTGCAAATTGCGTACTTGTACGCATGTCTGTTTTGAAAAAGAAATTATTTTAACCGAAAACATTAATAAATCGTAACCAGCCTTTCTACGCGTGTTTCTTTTTTCGTTGGGTTACTCTCTGCATTGGCAGTCACCACTTTTCGTCTGGATAATGCTATGCTGTTTCCTACACCAAGGCCAGTAAGCAAAACGTCTTTCGTCGTCGGCCGCAGTTGGCCTACTCACAGCCTGTGCACGGGCCAACCCCCCCCCCCCCCACCCCCTCCGTGGACTGTTTGCGCACCTGACAGAGCTAAAACTGCAACCCGCCTCTTGCAAACACACAACAACAAAACAAACAAACAAAAAAACAAAACAAAAAAACCACTGGCACTAAACGCAACAAACCTGAAAAATGTAAAGTCTATTCCCCATGTCAATCCCTTAACTGCAAGGCGAATACTAACCAGCCGCAAGTGACATAAACTCTCGTGAGCCCCCGCAGTCGCGGGGGCTCATGAGGGTTTATGTCTCTTGTTGTTCCTGTTACTGATTTTGTCCCATTTACGTCTAAGTGTATCCTTCACGCTAATGCGTGCAAGTGTGCAGCCCTTTCAGACGCGCAATTCGTGATCACTGACAGCCTGCGAAGGGGTTAACTTTCCACAAGTGAGAAAAAAATACTGTTAGTGATCAAGAGCGTGTTCGTGTCAGTTTAAATTATCATTGGAAAGTTATCTTCATACTGTAAAACCTGTACATAACGGCCGCTATAGACATGTCGTTGTTTTCTATAAGGTCATAATATAGTAAAAATGAAGGGGAGCTATACATCTAAGGTGGCAGCTATAGACAGGTAGCCGCTATATTAAAGTGGCCGCTGTAGCAGGTTTGACTTCACAGTCAAACCAGTATAAGGGAAACACCCAAGGTACTGTCAAAAGTGGTCGCCCTATGCAAGTGGCCTCCTTACACAAGGTCATCCAAGTAGCAGAAAGACGACCATGGGACCAGAAAGGTCTGTTTGGACAGGTAGTCGATTTATACAGGTGGTCGCCTAGACAGGTTTTTACTGAAGCAGAAACGTGCTGTCATTTACAGTGCGCAAGAACGGCGATCGCTCTCAAATGATGCTAATGACCCAGTGAGCAAACGGTCTTCGAGACGACGTTGGCTTTTGACAGCCCGCGCCAAGAAAAAGACTAAATAAATGATTTCTTGTACAGAAACTATATGTAAAACGGTTCTTAACCCCTTTGCTGTCGGTGATCGCGTCTTGTAAAGGGGACCGAATTTAGAATTAAAGAACACAGGACTGACAAGAGACATAAATCCTCATGAGCCCCCGCGACTGCGGGGGCTCATGAGGATTTATGTCTCTTGCAGTTGGGTAGCGTTCTCTTTGACCCGGTAGTAAAAGGGTTAAATTTGCACCGAAATTCTCTTATCAGTAAACGTGGTAACTAGTACCAGATGCACACGATGCCGCCTGTTTTGTTGACAATAATCACTGAAATAAACAAACGGCCGAGAATGCACAGAAAAAAAAGGCAAGTTGGCAATGAAGACTCATTTCGCACTGTGAAGGTAAAAGACAGTAAGCCCACTCTTGAGAACAGCGAGATTTTTTTTAATTAAAATACAATGAAAAAGTCGCTTTTCACACTAATTGACTTACAGACTTTTGCTTTCGCACGGCAGTATTCGTCGAAAAGACTGACACACAGCACACTTGTGAGAAACGCTAGCGAAGCACTCATACATTGAATCATATCACAGACAGAAAAGACATACACTTTTACAACTAATAGTCATTATTAGCCTAGAGTCAACATATTGCAGGACGCGCGCTCTTTTTAGAAATACCAAAAGCCAATGCAAAGCCAAGAGAAGGTCATTTGCTATTTTGGCAGCACTCTGGGACTATGTTCCGAGAGTCAAGGTATGGTACTGCAGCGAACTCAACGCGTCTGCTAGAGGCACAGATCTTCATGTACCCCTGCAATAGTGAGGGGTGCGTAAGAACAAATGCCGTAAGGACAAATGCCCCTCGCTTCAAATATCTACATCAGTGCTTTTCATATGGAGAAAATCAACGTAAAGGTCCAAGTCCCTCACGCCCATGTTAATGGAATCAAGCTGATAGAACTGGTCTCCTTACATTCTGCAATTGTGAGAGTTTAGCGAGTTGTGATATAGAAGGTGACTGGCTGCCGCGCTTTGCTGATAGATACTTTTGAAAACTATGCCCTGCATTAGCTGTGAATGCGAAAGACTGACGTAAGACCATTTTTGTGAAAACTGAGATTTTCATTGTATTACAATGAAAATCTCGCTTTACATAAACATGCACTTTTCGTCCTTTGGCTTAACTGAGCTGAAATTCTACTTTTCTCTCTCTCTCTCTCTCTCTCTCTCTATCTCTCTCTCTCTCTCTCTCTCTCTCTCTCTCTCTCTCTCTCTCTCTCTCTCTCTCTCTCTCTCTCTCTCTCTCTCTCTCTCGCGAGCGAGCGAGCGAGCGAGCGTGAAAAATGGCACATGTGCTAACTGCTTCTTCCGTTCAGAAATAAAGTTTCATTTCATTTCATTTCATTTCTCTCTTTTTATCACTCCATTACACAGAACACTTAAACCGTCGGCTCTTCTGCATCTCTGTGTAAGTGTGCTAGCCCGTTACGACTTCAAATGTGCAGTTTGTTTCCCAATGCGCAAAACTAGACCATCGGCCGGACCGACGTCGGCCCGTTGGCCTTTTGCGCATTTGGGTTGTTTGCTTGGTAATACAGTGGACCTCGATGATGACGATGCAGTGTACATCAGGTATCGTCTCGATGGCAGCCTGTTCAACCTCAGACGACTGCAGGCCCACACGAAAACCCTAGACCAACTGATCCGTGAGCTGCTTTTTGCTGATGATGCTGCCCTCGTTGCACACACAGAGAGAGCCCTGCAGCGCATCACGTCCTGCTTCGCAGACGCTGCCCAGCTCTTTGGACTCGAGGTCAGTCTGAAAAAGACAGAGGTCCTCCATCAGCCGGCACCCAAGACAGTGTATCGCCCTCCTCGCATCACCATCGGCGAGTCTGAACTAAAGTCAGTGCACCAGTTTACTTACCTTGGCTGCATTATCACGTCGGACGCCAAGCTGGACAAGGAGCTTGACAGCAGGCTGGCAAAAGCGAACAGCGCTTTCGGGCGACTTTTCAAGCGGGTGTGGCACAATCAACAGCTGAAAACAGGCACCAAGATCAGCGTGTACAGAGCTGTGGTCCTCACCACCCTGCTGTATGGTTCCGAGTCCTGGGCCCTCTACCGCAGCCAACTACGACTCCTCGAACGCTTCCACCAGCGCTGCCTGCGTACCATCCTGGGCATTCACTGGAGTGACTATGTCACCAATGTCGAGGTCCTTGAACAGGCTGAAACCGTGAGCATCGAGGCTTTGCTGCTGCGGACACAGCTCCGCTGGGCGGGGCATGTCTCCAGGATGGAGGATCATCGCCTACCAAAGATCACCCTGTTCGGCGAGCTTGCTACTGGACACCGTGACAGAGGGGCACCAAAGAAGAGATACAAAGACTGTCTCAAGAAGTCACTTAGTGCCTGCCAAATCGACCACCACCAGTGGTCTTCGCTTGCTGTGGACCGTGACACCTGGCGCTCCACTATTTACAAGGCAGCTGTCTCCTTTGAGGACTCTCGCAGAGCTAGCCTTAAGGACAAGCGGCTCAGGAGAAAGAACAGAGATGCCGCAACTCAGAACTCTGGCCATACCTTCCCCTGCAGCCACTGCGGTCGAACCTGCCTGTCCCGGATTGGCCTCCGCAGCCACGAACAAGCCTGCAGACGTCGTGGGCAACTCCTATAAAATCTTCGTTCGCGAAGTCCAGCCAAGAGAGAGAGAGAGAGACAGGGTCAGCTCTGTGCAGACAGGTTCATTCAAACATCGGGCTTAAAGTACTAGTGTGCGTACAACTGAAGACACATTTCAGCACCATTTGTGTTGGCCTTGTCGACACTAACGAACTAGTTTCCAGTACGGCAGTTTGGACACCGGCGCAGCAGACGCCGCACAGTCGTAATCACACTAGTATGTTCCGCGCAGCCGGCGTTGGCGGGTTATTCTTATTTTTAGAAGCTGCTCATACAGATAGTGTTGTAACGGAACATAGTCATTGTCAAATTACTCGATATTAAGACGACCTGTGCTGAATGGATTCTCCTGGGTCTAAACGAACCAAGTTTAGATCTGTATGTAGCGTTTCGTGACCATTAGTTGCAGAAGTGAATCTCTGAACAGTTACGGCGGTAGTGGGCCTTTAAGTCGAGAGAGGCGTATTCACCACGTATGTATTTGCCCCCAACGTCCTACCGAGCAGGAGATGGATTGACCATGATAATTCAAGGGTAGTGCCAGAAGAGTGACGCCTTCAGGCGCCAAGCTCATCTGGCACTACCTTTAAATGATCAGGACCGATAGCCGATCTGCTGCAACTGGCACATAGTCGTTAGAGGTCTTTGTGTCACTGTTATTGTTCTTTAACCTCTTCAATGGAGAAAAACGTTAAACCTAACTGACTGCAAGAGGCATAGATCCTCCTGAGCCCCCGCAGTTGCTCTAGCGGCACATCGTACCTGTGTTCCATACAGACAGTTGGGGCTCTTTGGAGGCGGTTCTCAGAACAAACGCTGCGTCCTCTGGCAGGGAAGGGGTTAAGATTTCATTGGGAATATAAGATTCCATATATTACACTGGTACATTGATATACAGAGCGAAACTGTGCTTCGCGAACGACACCTGCGCAGTAGGAATTCTACGTCTTTTAGAACAAGGTCAAAGTAGAAGGTGTGCTTTTATAGCAAGGACTTAACGAAACCATTTCGCTAGATCGTCCAGATCATGGATCGCCTCCGGAGCAGAGGTGTGGAGAAAGGCAGCGGGCGTTGGGCAGACTTGAGAGAACCATGCTAGTTCAAGGGTGGTGCCAGAACAGCTTGGCGCCTATGGGCGCCAAGCTGTCCTGGCACCACCCTTGAACTATCAATGGTCCGATCCATGGTAAACTAGACCAGTATTGGTACGACATCGAAAGCAACGCTGGGCCGAAGATTTCTGAATGGTGGGTTGGAGTGCGTATGGGCCTTTCCGAGCGCAGCGATCCGGCCATCTTGACCGAACTAAACTGAACTGCGGCATGCGCTCTCGCAGCAATAATACAAATATCGGCTATAGTACGGATGTCGGCTAAGTACCTCAAACTGCAAGTGTCAATGACCGAGGCAACTTCAGTCTTGCGAGCATGAGGTATAATTATATTCTCATGAGCTGCTGCGGCTGCAGGGGCACACTGATGAGAATGCATACGCCTCTTGCAGATGGAAGGAGCTGTGTGAATCCACGGAACGTTTGAAGTCCGCGCAGATTTGACCTATATTATACGTCTAACACCCCGCAGACTCAGTCTTGTCATGTACTGGCTGACAGCGAACCTGATAAACTTGCAAAATTCCAACATCTTGCTACAATCTTCTTTCCACTTTTCACTCACACGTCAGAAATATTTGTTTGATATATCTGTCATGGACAGGGAGTAAATGTCTGCTCACGATAAAATCGGACGTTTCTGTTGCTCAGTGGTCCATAACCACCCTCTCCCCCCCCCCCCGCCCCCATCTTTTCCTTCCCCTTTCCCCCTTGCCCCCTACCCACTCCCCCCCCCACCCCCACCCCCCACCCCGTCCCCCCCTCACCCATCCCAACGTAAATTACTATTGTAGCAACCGTTTGCGGGAGTGCTAGATAGATCAGGGTATGTGAATCGGGTAGAACTCTCTTCCAAAGTGACGCCAAGCTAATCAGGCACGTATCCTTGAGCTGTCATGTTCCGTTCATCTCCCGTAGTTAGCGATGGAACGGAGACGGCCACTGATTATGATATTTTAGCCGCTACATTTCTTAGACACTAAACGTCCTAATTTGGCCAAACACTTTAGGATGGGGCTGGTCGGAGCACGTTCCGTAGCATGCAAATGACGAACATAGGCGGGCACACATCAGACTATGACAGTGAAGTAACACGATAAAAATTACGTCATGCCTGGCTACGCTAACCGCACTGTTGAACGTACATATGGCGGGAAGCGCCGTGTGTGTGTGTGTGTGTGTGTGTGTGTGTGTGTGTGTGTGTGTGTGTGTGTGTGTGCGTGTGTGTGTGTGTGTGTTTGTGTGTGTGTGTGTGTTTGTGTGTGATGGTGTGTGTGTGTGTGTGTGTGAGAGAGAGAGAGAGAGAGAGAGAGAGAGAGAGAGAGAAAGAGAGTGTGTGTGTGTGTCAGTGTGTGTGTGTGTGTGTGTGTGTGTGTGTGTGTGTGTGTGTGTGTGTGTGTGTGTGTGTGTGTGTGTGTGTTTGTGTGGACACGAGTATCCCCGGTGTTTGTGTACGTACAGGCCTGAAACTTTAGGAAATGCTTCGATCGAGATGTATTTCGGAGAGTCTCCCAGGCATATTTTAAATGGTAGACTCGTTAAAGAGAAAAGTTGCCGTTTATATAAAGTCGTTTGACCCGCATTTGAGTCCGTAAGTTTTGTTCTATTTACTCCGAATTTTGGATATAGCTAGCTTGCTGATAGACATCTATTGCAGAAAAAAAGTAAGAATTCTCGACCTCTAGAGAAGGATCAGTGACAGTGACGTAAAGTCGCCAGACACGTTAGTGTTGCACAATGTTTCTAAATCTCGTTGTCGCAAACAGATGTCACTGTTATACAATGTTTCTGAATTGACATCGAATTCGTCACTGTGTACACGGCGTTGTGGGACTAGCGATGCCATGACGCGAAGCTTATAGTGACGTCATATTGCTGCTCGTGCTATTCTTTATCTTCGGCCGAATTCCTGTCGCTAATCCGGCCCACAGACCGTGTCACAAACATAGACTTGGTGTCTTTTCCCCAATGGACGTTGTTCGTAAGTCAGGATTGCGTCAAAACCGCACGTCTTTCGACGAAAACAGTGGACGTAAAGGCCGGACAAACATGCGATATCGCATGTTTGTCCCGACGTTTTAATTCACTGAGAAACAGATAAAAGACGTGCGGTTTTTCACCCCAGCACACGGCTTCTGATTTACGAATGCCTCCTAAATTAGATGCATCCACTTGGCGCACGTGCAGCGGGTATTTTTTTTTTGTCAGAGGTAAAACACAACACACGTGCCGCAGTACAACATTGTTTCGCCTGTCGACCAGGTAGGTTTCTAGCTCCCTTCTATTTATAGAAGGAACTTTTTAGGACGGGTCGTGGTGGGGCGAATTTAATAGCATGTCCATGATGTCAAAGGCGGGCAGGCTAAACTTCTAACAATTGAAGTAACAAGATGAAAATTACGTCATGACTTTACCTAGCTACATGCTATACTAAGTACAACTGCATGCTCTTCTGAAAGCGCGTCGATGTGTGCGTTTGCGTGTGCCTGTGCGTGAGTGCACGCGCGCGTTGCAAACATCCTCAAGAGGCATAGATGTTCATGCGCCCTCCGGGCACATGAGGATCTATGCTTCTTGGAGATGCGCGCATGTGTGTGTGTGTGTGTGTGTGTGTGAGAGAGAGAGAGAGAGAGAGAGAGAGAGAGAGAGAGAGAGAGAGAGAGAGAGAGAGAGAGAGAGAGAGAGAGAGAGAGAGAGAGAGAGAGAGAGAGAGAGAGAGAAATTACGTCATATTTAGAGTATCACTGTCTGCGTGGTGACAGAGTTGCTTCTTTTACGTGACCGGCACTGTCTGACTTTCTCTAGAAGTAAAGCTTTTTTAATGTTTTAATTCTTTTCTGAAAAGAATTAATTTTTACTAAAGAAATTGAAAGGATACAAAGCTGGCTAACGAACTCATCCAATGTCTTTCTCCAAACTAGCTATATGCAAAAGTTGAAGTAAATATGACAAAAATTATGGACTCTAATCTGGGTCAACCGACTTCCTATAAACGGTTGTTTATGTCTTCAATGAGACATTCAATTACAATATGCTCGGAGGCTCTCTTAGCCACCCACTTGAGAGCTTGTGTGTACAGAAATATGGGACTGAGATTCTCTTGTTTACATACATACGCACACACATGCATACGCACATATGGCGCTTCGCGCCAAATGTACGTTCTGCAGCGAAGTTATCGTAACTAGACATGACGTAATTTTTATCTTGTTACTTCATTTGTTAGAGGTTTAGCCTGCGCTGCCCGTCTTTAAATTCGCGGTACATCTGTCGGAGAATCGCCAAAACGGCAAAGAGACGTACGCTCCAAAACCACGGACTGGAACACAGATTGTACCATGTGTATAAGAATCTGTGATTCTTGCTACCAAGTAGTTGCCAAACTGATATCCACGGTGACGTACTTATCAGGTTTTAGTGACGTTTCGTTTGCAACGAACGCCGCCTCCCAACAACGAACGAGAGCGAAATCACGGTGTACCACAAGCATAGACAACACTCCAAACATCTCCAAGATCTACGCCTCTTGGAGATGTTTGACGTGTTGTCTATCTACGCCTCTTGGAGATGTTTGACGTGTTGTCTATCTATGCCTCTTGGAGATGTTTGACGTGTTGTCTATCTATGCCTCTTGGAGATGTTTGACGTGTTGTCTATCTATGCCTCTTGGAGATGTTTGACGTGTTGTCTATCTATGCCTCTTGGAGATGTTTGACGTGTTGTCTATCTATGCCTCTTGGAGATGTTTGACGTGTTGTCTATCTATGCCTCTTGGAGATGTTTGACGTGTTGTCTATCTATGCCTCTTGGAGATGTTTGACGTGTTGTCTATCTATGCCTCTTGGAGATGTTTGACGTGTTGGTTATCTATGCCTCTTGGAGATGTTTGACGTGTTGTCTACGCTTCCGCCGCCGTGACTTCGATCTCGTTCGTTGTTGAGAGTCGTCCGGCGTAAACGTAACCTCTCTATTAACAGAACGACTGCTACGAGGACGCATGCCGGAGTGATCAGGGCGATCCAGCGAAAAAAATCCCTTCAGTCGTTATTATCAAGGGGTGCAGCCTACTGCCCATCCTTATTGTATCGGAACGCAATCTACGGCGGCTCAGCTTACTGGCTGTCCTTGGTCCGGGTCCGACTCCAATTTTAGGAAATTTCCTATCGTAAGTCTAATATCTAAAAGTATGCAACGCCAATAGCAAAAGTCGACGTGCAAATGTCGCAGGCGACACTCTTTTTCAACAGGAATTTTCCAAGTGTCTATTTTAAAACAGCCTTGGGTGTCGAGAGCGCATTGTTAGACTTATTCCGAACAAAGAAACCATAAGCCAGTAATCAATTACGTAATGAAATGTGAAGACTAAGGAAACAATCCCGAGTCAACCTGACATGGGGCAACAACTTGAAGTTCTCTGAATAACGTTTTCTGAATGAATCAATGAGCCATCTGTGGAGCGTTAGTTACTGGGTCACACTGTCAGGAAAATGTCAAGGTCGTCCTTGACACCTTGTGCGGTGCGTCAGTACCGCGCTGACACTCAGGGCAACGAGTGCACGTGACCTTCGTTCAACTGTTGACACTAATCTATGGGGGCTTTTATGCACGCTCACATTTTCTTTTGATGAAAGTTCAGTGTACGTTTCTTTTCTTCTTCACAAAGCTTTCAGCATTTACTTTTGAAGAGTTTACGTCATTGTGCTAAACCAGGACAATCACAATTTGGTCATGACGACTAAGGAGTTGTCGCCCGTGCTTAACTCACTCGAGACGAGCCGCAATACGCGGCGTCAAGTCGCGTATCGAAATGCAGCACGTCTCACGTGCGTTAAGCCATTAACTGCCAGTGAACGTAGACTTTGTTTTGAAATCATTATAAATTTCACGTCAACGTCCTCCAGCCGTCACACGAAAACGGATACAAAATAGTGTCAGCAAGAGGCATAGATTCTCATGAGCCCCCGAACCGCGGGGGCTCAGGAGGATCTATACCTCTTGTAGTTGGGTCTTGTTCAGTATTATCTGCAGTGAAGGGCTTAATGGGCATACATTTCCTTGTTGAATGAAACTCAGGATTGTATTTCGTTTTCAGAGGCTTAGCTGTTGGATCAAAATTCGTATGTAGCGTTTCGTGACCATTACACATAACTAAACCCACCCACCGACTCGGCCACACCCTCGACTGGATCATCACCCGCACCTCCGATCAACTCTTCCTCGACGCTGACACCTCTTCTGTGCTTCCCTCCGACCACCTCGCTATTCTCGTCGCCCTCAACCTACCTCCCCCGAAAAAAACCAAGCTCTTTGTCTCTCGTCGCAAACTAAAATCTGTCAACCGAGAGAACTTCTTCGACGAAGCTGTCGACCTTCTCTTGGACCCCGCCTCCTCTCCCGATCTTGCATCCCATTTCGATTCCTCCCTTCGAAAACTTCTAGACACCCATGCCCCTGTCACCACCTGTTCCATACCCAACCGACTCCCCTCTCCCTGGCTCACTGACGACATAGCTGAGGCCAAGCGTGAGCGTCGACAAGCCGGCGGAACGCCGCTGGCGCTGATCTGGCCTCACCGTTCACAGAGAGATCTTCCAAACCACCAGATCCAAAGTCTGCAGAATGATCTCCGACTCCAAACGCAAACACCTTCAAAACAAAATCTTGGAATCCACTTCTTCCAAAACCCTCTACGCTACCATGAACACACTCCTAGGCACTTCTAAAGACTCTCCTCTTCCCAACACACACAGCAAAGAACAACTTCCGTCCGCTTTTTCCTCCTATTTCTCCGACAAAATCCAAACTCTGCGCAACACACTCGACACTCTGCCTTCTCCGCCTTGCCTTCCTGACCCCCCTTTTCCGGCACTCCCCTCTCGTCCTTCCGCCCCGTCTCTCAGGATGAAGTCCTCAAGACCATAAAGTCCATGCCTTTCAAACCCTGCGAACTAGACCCCCTCCCATTTCCCTCTACCGGGACGGCCTCCCAAAACTTTTGCCCTTCATTACCGACATCATCAACACATCTCTAGAGAATGGCTCCGTCCCCAATATCTTCAAGTCCGCCATCGTCCGTCCTCTCCTCAAAAAACACAACTTCGACCCAAACGAACTCAAGAACTACCGCCCAGTCTCCAATCTCTCTTTCCTGTCCAAGCTTCTTGAGAAGGTTGTCCTCAACCAACTCAACCTCCACCTCGCCGACAACAACCTCCTCAGTCCCTTCCAGTCTGCCTATCGCAAGCATCACAGCACTGAAACAGCCCTTCTACATATCCTTAACGACCTGCTTCTCTCCACTGACTCGGGAAACATCTCCCTTCATACGCTACTCGATCTCTCTGCCGCCTTCGACACCATAGACCACTCTATCCTCCTCCACCTCCTTCACCACTCCTTTGGCATCACTGACTCTGCTCACTCCTGGTTTTTCTCCTACCTCTCTGACAGACAGCAGTCCGTCACCATCGACGGCGTCTCCTCCAACCCAGTCAGGCTCTCCTGCGGCGTTTCACAGGGGTCCGTCCTGGGCCCGGTCCTTTTCACACTCTACACCTCCCCCCTGTCCAACATCATCCAGTCTCACCACATACACCACCACCTCTACGCTGACGACTCACAACTACTAGACAAAGACAAACTCGACAACACTCAGACACTGCTGACTCACACGGCTGACTGCTATGAAGACGTGAAAAACTGGATGACAGCAAACAAGCTCAAACTGAACGACGACAAAACGGAAGCCATGCTGGTAGGCACTCGCCAGAAACTTTCCCAGCTTCCTCCCTCTCTCCACCTTCAACTCGACAGCACCCCCATCTCCCTCTCTGACTCGGTCAAGAACCTTGGCGTTATCCTCGATTTCTCTCTTTCCATGACCAGCTTCGTCTCCGCCATGGCCCAGGCATGTTATTGCCACCTCCGCCGCATCAGTCAGACCAGAAAATACCTCACTACCGAAGCTGCTACCAAACTCGCTGTCTCTCTCATCTGATCTCGCATCGACTACTGCAACTCTCTCCTTTCCGGCCTTCCTCACTCCACCACTCTCACTCTCCAGTGCGTCCAGAACAATGCTGCCCGCCTCGTCCTCAGAAAGAAAAAATCCGACCACATCACTCCCCTGTTCAAGCTCCATCACTGGCTCCCCATCCCCCAACGCATCCAATACAAGATTCTGTCTCTCTGCTACAAATCCCTGAACAACTACGCTCCTACCTATCTCTCCAACTTACTTCACCCCTACACACTCCTCCCCGCTCTCTCCGCTCCGCCTCCGACCCTCTCCGCTTCCTCATCTCCCGCACCAAACTCAGCACTTTCGGCCCCCGCTCCTTCTCAGTATACGGTCCATCCGCCTGGAACACTCTCCCACTCTCTCTCCGTCAGAAACACTCGCTCTCCTCCTTCCAGTCCGCCCTCAAAACTCACATCTTTCAACAGTTCTAGCACTATATCACCACACTCCCCACCCCAAGCTGACCGTCGTAATGTATTTTCACTATTTGTGTTACGTGAGTCATTGTCTAAAGCGTGCGCATGCGTGTGCGAGTTGTGAGTGCGCGCTTAGAGTTATAATTATTATAAGATAAGCGCATTATAAATACCGTAATTAATAATGCTCAGAATACGATGTTCGTAACGACACACACAAACGACTGAGCGGCAAGCCGCGCGTAAAAGTGAACATGCCTTCCAACACGCCAGTTCAAGTATATAAACTGACGAGCAAAAGAAATGAGACATTTTTGGAATCGTCATCGGAAACACTTTTGTGTTTCCAATGATTCCAAAAATGTCGCATTTCTTTCGCTCGTCATTTTTGAGTGAGCGAGAGAGAGAGAGAGAGAGAGAGAGAGAGAGAGAGAGAGAGAGAGAGAGAGAGAGAGAGAGAGAGAGAGAGAGAGAGAGAGAGAGAGAGAGAGAGAGATGATGATGAAACGTTTTATTGACAGGATAAAGTTTTAGGCGAAACGCCTCTCTTACAAACTGTCCTGTTAGAAAAGAAATATTAACAGCAAAGAGTAAGAAACACAATAACACAATAAATCGAAACATTAAGAAATAAACTGGAAAAAAGCAATGCAAATAATGCGCACACATATCAATAATAGTGAATAATAATTATATATATATATATATATATATATATATATATATATATATATATATATATATATATATATATATATATATATATATATATATATATACATACATACATACACACACACACACACACACACACACACACACACACACACACACACACACACATATAAGTAGTCCGTTCAGGTAGTAAGTTACTGTAACAAGATGTTACATAAACGAGTTTTGAAGGTTCTAGAATTAGAAATAGATTTAATTTGGGGTGGTAGTTTGTTCCAGGCTTTGGCACCTGAGAACGAAAGGCTGGTTTTATATATATCGAGCCTGGCCCTTGGTAGCTGTAACAAACTGTTCCTCGTGTTTTGTCTTTGACTATCCAAAAATAACATACGAAGGTAAGATGGGGTTTTATGGTGAAGAATTTTATGCATAAGTATGCATCGATTAAATGTGAACTGTTTGTTTAGGTTTAGCAGTCGGATGGTTCTAAACTTTTCGTCGGTGGGAGAGGGACCAGGCACAGTTAACTTTACCCCTCGACGGTACAATGAGTTAAGTTTCTTTAAATGTACGTCACTGCATCCATCCCAGAGAGTGGAGCAGTAATCACAGTGTGTCTTAATATGGGCATGGAGAAAGAGTCTTCTAGTCTCAGTGTTAACTATTTGATTTAGTTTTGATAGCAGGAATAGATTTTTAGATATTGTTTTGCAGGTGTTTTCGATATGTGGTTCCCAGCTGAGCTGGTTATCTACTGTGACTCCAAACAAACGGTGTTTTTTAACTTCATCAAGGGGCTCAGAGTTCAGGTATAATGTTAAGGGCAGGAGACCACGTTGATGTTTTCGGCGTGAAGTAATTAACATACTCTTTGTCTTTTGGACACTCATTATCATATGATTATGTTGGCACCAGCTTGAAACCTCATCAAGACTTTGCTGGAGAACTTCGTTTATTTTTGGCAATTCGCTGTTTGATGTATTTATGGTAGTGTCATCAGCAAATAAGTCACATGTTGCATCGGGATGTGAGATAGAGAATGGTAAATCATTGATAAATATGTTGAATAAAAATGGGCCCAAAATTGACCCCTGAGGAACACCACACGTTACTAAACCTTCATTCGAGTAATTACCATGAAGCAAAACTTTCTGTCTTCTGTCACTTAGATAGGATGATATCAGATGTACGGTATTGGAATCGATGTGATACATCGGTAGTTTTTTTTAATAAGATAGAGTGGTTGACTAAATCAAAAGCTTTTTTAAGGTCAAGAAAAACTGCACCTGATAACTGAGAATTATTAATGGCTGTAAGCCATTTATCAATGATATGTATAAGGGCAGTTTGGCAAGAGTGTTGCGGGCGAAACCCAGACTGCATTTTACTGAGTAGACAGTTCTGTTCTAGAAAATTTTGCAGATGTGTATGGATATGTTTTTCAATAGGTTTTGAGATAACTGGTAGAATGGAGATAGGTCTATAATCATTCAAGGAGTTTAAGTTTTTGCTTTTGGGAAGGGGAATGACCTTAGCTGTTTTTAACTCATCAGGGAAAATATTTCTTTGAATAGAAAGATTGTAAATGAACGTTAGAGACTCAACTATGTAGGGCAGAGCTATTTTAAGAATTTCGCAACTGATGCCATCTGAACCACATGACCTCTTTTTCATATTAGATATATATTTACCCACGTCAAAAACAGTCATTGGGGGGGAGTGAGAAAACACAACCAGCAGTATTGTTACTGTGAAATCGTAGTTGCTCAGAACATTGGTATTTCGCAGGATCATTTGTATTAGTGCGTGCTAAAGTCTCAGCTATGCTAAGAAAGTGGGTATTGAAGGTATCTGCAGTGAGCTCAGGTGCAATGTTCATGTCTCTGTGATTGTGACCTTTAGTAAAGGTGTTGATAACTTGCCAAACAGAGCGCAGGTCCTTGCCGTCTGCAATGATCTGTTCAGCATGTTGTCTTTGAGCTTTTCGGACCAAAGATTTGACAAAATTTCTTTGCTTTTTATAGTCAACAATTTTCTTTTCTTTCTTAAGTGTATCTCTGAGTTGCATGGCTAGAGAGAGAGAGAGAGAGAGAGAGAGAGAGAGAGAGAGAGAGAGAGAGAGAGAGAGAGAGAGAGAGAGAGAGAGAGAGAGAGAGAGAGAGAGAGAGAGAGACAGACAGACAGACAGACAGACAGACAGAGACAGAGAGAGAGAGAGACAGAGAGAGACAGAGAGAGAGACAGAGACAGAGAGAGAGAGAGAGAGAGAGAGAGAGAGAGAGACAGAGAGAGAGAGAGAGGTCACTTACTTTTGTTTTCTCATCTTGAGCATCTTTATCCACGGACTGCGTGAGCTCGTCCTCCTTTTTCACAGGAAGGCGTGGAGCTGCCGACACAGAAAAGTCAACACATACATACGTCGACAAATTCACAGTGTTTGCTGATCTGTAACTCTGAACCTTATGGCCTTTTGCTGTATGGTCCCGATAATTCTGTGAACATATTAACTCTTTGGCTGTCTGTAGCGCTTTTTGTCGAGGTGATTCCGCGCGGCCTGACGGCATCACCTCGACTAAAAGCGCTACCAACAGCCAAAAGGGGTAGCTGGCTGTTTTATTTCAGGAAAATGTAATCAAACACACCCAGAAAAGACAAAAAAGGAACTGGAAGCAACCAGCCAAACAAATAACCTCCCAAGCTATATAGCAAGGAAGCATGTAATGTTTAAATAACCAACCAACCGGGAGAAGAAGAAGAAGAAGAAAAAAAACAAGGTCCCATTTCTCAAATTTTGGAGGTGTTGCTTAACGACCATGTACCAGTTGCAGGAGGCGCCAAGCTAATCTAGCACTACCTTTGAATTATCATGGTCAAGCCATCTCCTGCTGTAGGGATCCGGGGCTAAAAGGGTTAAACATTATTGCGTTGTGTCGTAATTAATTTTCAAAATCACAATCTAGCACACATTTAGAGACAGGACGGTTTGAAGGTTTTTCTTCCCAGTTTAAACCGAAACTCCTAGATTTTTGAAGGCGTAACGTAACGATTGAGTACCAGTTGCAGGAAATGGATCGACCATGATAATTTAATTTGGCGCCAAGCGAATCTGGCATTACCCTTGAATTATCAAAGTCGATCCATCTCCTGCTGTGGTGCGTCGGGCCAAATGGGTTAAGCACCTTTTCAGTCTCATCCTCATTTAAATGAAAATCATTTTGATACATGGTTGCATCCGTCAATGGCAAAATGTCTTCCATTTTAACACATTCGACACAAGCCGCGGCGGATACTCGACATACTGAGTTAATCAACCAAACTGTACGCCTGCTTATCGAATAATCTTATCCCGCGGACGTTACAAAATTTATTTCGGTTTCAATCAGGTCTGGAGAGACAAGGGAGAGAATCGCTTAAAAATCCCATAGTTAGCAGTGCCGTAGTCCCCCTTCCCAGTACATCGTCATTTCCTTATAATCAATGAAACCATCTGGCCGCCAGGACGACGTCAAGACGCGGTTTTTTTTTTTTTTTTTTTTTTTTTTTTTTTTTTTTTTTTTTTTTTTTAAATCAGCCTAGCAGATCGAATGTACCAATGTACGTGTACTTTGAAACATTTTCACAAACTGTAGCTCGGGGCCTTCACTATCTTGCTCATTAGAGAGGGTGGATGAACGGACGGACGGACGAAAGAATCAATCAATCAATCAATCAATCAATCAATCAATCAATCAATCAATCAATCAATCAACCAATCAACCATGTAATCCATCCGTTAATTAATGAATCCATCAATCAATCGAAACTGTTGCCGAAAAACACACAGAGCACACCAACCAAAAAAAACAAAAATCAAACCACCCATCCATCCATTCATCCACCCACCCAATCAGTCAATCAAAACTCGTGCCAACAAACTCGCAGAAGGCAGCCAGCCAGCACTGATCGCTGTCGAGCTCCCCTCCCACTCAAATGACATCAGCGCTACAACAGGCACCTCGAGTGTTTCTATATCAGGCACGTGCAATCCCTGACAATAGGGGCGATCATACTAAAGAGCTTAGCCCTTCATTACCCCGGAAAAAGCAACTTGTTCAAACCAGCATGAGGCATAGATCATCATGAGCCCCCGCATCTGCGGGGGCTCATGATGATCTACGCCTCACGTGTTTTTTTTTTTTTTTTTGTTTTTTTTTTTTGTGTGTCTATGTATCTTGGAAGAATGGTGTTATGGGGTGTTTCGTTGATTATTTAGGGAAATAATTCATGGCAGTGGCAGTGAATGTGTTAAGCCACAAACGAGGACAAAGACTTGCAGGAATGTCCACATCTTTGAGAAGAATATTAGAGGTGGGAGGCTTTGTTGTTATTTTTATACTCGGTACTTCTTTTGAGGGCTTCTAAGTGGTGTGCATATTTAGATTTTGACACCTTTTCCTAGAGGCTTTTCTCGTGAAGCTAACAGATAGGAGGACGCGCAACTCTAACGCACTCTCTCTCTCTCTCTCTCTCTCTCTCTCTCTCTCTCTCTCTCTCTCTCTCTCTCTCTCTCTCTCTCTCTCTCTCTTTAGATTAATGTGTTTGTATTTGCGTGTGTGTGCGTGTGTGCGTGTGTGTGTGTGCGTGTGCGTGTGTCTGTGTAGGCCAGAATGAGAAAAGAGCATTCCCACACTGTCCAGATAGTTAATACTGATCTCTCTGACGCAAAGAAGAGATACAAACATCAAAAAGTTTGTTAAAATAGTTGAACTAGGTATTTATCTAAACAAACATGACGAGCACCGGCATGGAACACCACGAAACTGTCAGCGACACCGGCATGTAACACAGCGTAGCGTAGGAATGTAACACAGCGTAGCGGAGGCATGTAACAACGTAAATGTGCTTACTTGTCTTTTCCATCATTTGGCATCAGTCTCCGACCGTTGATTGGCAAAGTGCGTCAGAACATGTCACTCTTTTGGATTCTCTACTCTGTGTACACGACTATTTCGAAACGGTCTGTCCCAAAATATGAATTGTGGTAACGTTGTATGCCTCTGTCGAAGCTAAATTTTGCAACATTGCAGCTTCTTTCGTTCTTTCTTTCTTTGATGGGTTTGTTTATTTATTGCTTGCTTGTTGGTCATGTGATTGGTCGGCTTAGTCAGTTGCCAGCGTGCTTGGTTGTTTTCTATCAGTGTGTATGAATTGTTTGCCGTTTAGACCTGTATGAAACATACAGGTCTGAACTATGTCTCTGTTTTCTGTAGAAGGCTAATATGAATAAACGACTCCGACACGAACTGCAGAACCCTCTCATTTTACTTTATTTTCTTTTTATTCACAGAGCTTACAGTAATCTGGGTGTTTCTGAATTCACTTTATTTCCTTGAGTGAAATTTACATCACATGAGTTTCCGCGCAAAAGATGTTTAAATCATTCTGCCCGCGAAACACAACAGCAAGATATGGCTCGACCATGATAGTTCAAGGGTGGTGGCAGAATAGCTTGGCGCCTACAGGCGCCAAGCTATTCTGCCACCACCCTTGAACTATCATGGTCGATCTGTCTCCTGAATTGATGCAGTCCGGCCTCAGAGGATAACTCCAAAATGTGGGTATTTCGTACGTCGGGCTTAGTGAGTTAACTAGAACTGTTACTGAAAATACTGCACGGCCGGTCACGGTATCGTCAGTACCAGTCAGTGGGTAAAGACATAGGATTCCAGTTCCTCTTGTAACTATACAGCGGGATGTGGATCGACTGTGATAGTTCACGGATAGTGACTGATTAGCTTGGCACCTGTTAGGCGCCAAGCTGATCAGTCACTACCCTTGAAGTGTCATATTCTATGTAAGTCGTGCACAGGCTTTTGAGGCATTGCCTTCACAGATCATCACCACAGGCCGATTTTGAAAACGATGACTGAAGAGGTTAGTTTTCTTGTAACAGGAATGAAGGAGATCCGAAAAGGTACAAAATAAAAAACGCTTGAGGCTGGACGAGTCTTCGACAATCCACCTCGCGCAACTGATCTGCAGTCGCTGTAAAGCACTCCCCATTCCCAGCGAACAGTTCATCGGTGTGACGTCAGCTTTAGCTGGATCCTCTTAGCAGGTCGAGGGAGGTAACCAATGTGCAGACAACATGAGCGGCCTGTACGGTTTGTGAGTGCCAATGTCAGTACCAGAGCCTTTTACCTACTGGGAGTGTCCTGGGACTGGAAGAGCTAGCCACGGTAGAACTTGCTGCAGACTTTTACTTGTCCGTTGTGGCGGAAACAGTGAATATATTCACAGCATTCCATGGGGGACTCACATCTCTCTCCCTCAGTCTTGCACTGCAACTGTGTCAATCAATGAATCAATCCATCCATCGATCAATCGGTCGGTCACGGGTGTGTTCCAAAGGATTTTATGGAAACATCCCAATGCACAAGGGGCCATCAGGCCGACGTCGGCCGCCGTTGGCCCGCGCACGGCCTTGCCCGGGCTAACGGGGGTCCGATGGCCTTTGAGCACTGGGATAGCTTCAACTTCGCAGGGCATACTAAGGTACATTTTGATGCCAGTCTAATTCATTGGGTCGGGGTAGAGAGGTGGCGAGAGTGCACATTAGATCGGTCTGGCTATAATTTCAGCAAGCAACACCCCACCCCCTCTAAGCGCGCCGCCAATGACATTCCTGCAGTGTCAATTTTCATAGTTCAACACATTTGATGATTCAGTCGATTCAGAAGCTATCGGATTCTGTCTGTAACTGATTCTGTTAATTATCGACACACTTTGCTTTCAGAGTAAACTATTCTTCGAAAGCAATACCTCCACGTCTGACATTTTCCCCGAACAAAACTAGAGAAGTGACGAATTAAAGTGACGTATTTTGGTTCTTGTTAAAAATAGCACAGGAAACCCTTCTAGCTGTAACAAGAATGTCTCTTTTCGGACAAGAAATAGCATGAATCTTCAATCTAGCATTCTGGTCAATCATTGCAGTCAACGTGTTGCACAGTTTTGCAGACCTAGGTCCTGAGACAGGTCTGCAGGGAGATGAGTCGCCTGCCTGCAAGTTCGTGGACGAACACTTCACTTTCTACCCAAAGTCCCAGGGCTCACGACGACCGAAGATCTTTGCTATTGGGGGCACACTTTCAAAACATACTTCGGTGGCGTTATTAGCAGTCAGGCTAAGTGTAAGTTCACGGTTCGACCTCAGGCCTAAGTGCACAGATCAGCACCACCAAGTATAGCCTTTAGCCGGCACTGGATATCGCAACCAGCTTAACTCATTCAGCCCGACGGCCGTATTTCCCAAATTTTGGAGGCGTCATCTAATGACTATGCACCAGTTGCAGGAAATGGATTGACCATGATAATTCTAGGGCAGTGCCAGATTAGCATCGTGCCGGCAGACGCCAAGCTAGTCTGGCACTACCCTTGAATTATCATGGTCGACCGATCTCCTGCTGTAGTGCGTCAGGGCTGAATGGGTTAACCCTTTGATCTGTCAGTAGCGATTATTATCGCGATGATTCATGCATGAATCATCGCGACAATGACCACTACCGACAGCGAAAGGGTTAAACTATAGCTTCAGGGTACACACTTATCACTTGCTCGCGCTGCGCACGTGGGGTTTTCGCGTACCTTTGCGCGTTCACAGCGATATGCATTACGCACACATGCACGCACGCACGCACGCACGCGCGCACGCACGCACGCACACACATAAGCAAACAAAATCTACTTACACCTGTCGCTGGCACAATCGTACCTGTCACCTGCCCACAAAATAAATAGATTGTATAATAGGCCGATCGAGAGTTTCCCGAGATTACATAATTTTGAGACAGACTAGACTTGGCGAGCCGCGAAATGTGAACAACTCGGCTAGCTGTTACGATACTGTTTTACTGTGAATTACAAGTAATATGCTGCAAAATGTAAGCTGATGTTGACAAAGGAATGTGGACGATTACTTCCTGGTCATGCAGTTGCTACAATACAACCTTTTATTATTTTTGTGGAAACAGTGCTGAGGAAAACGATCTCTCAACGAACATTAAAACTGCATATGGCTTTAAAGCCAGACAAATTAGTTACGCAATGCCTATAGATATCAAATAAAATAATGAAATAACGAAAAGAAGAATAATAAATAATTAAAAACACTGTAAACTCACATGATGATGTCCGAGTGCAAGGAGAAATATTGAAATCAGAATGGACTTTCCAAACGCCATGTTGTAGATAGAATCAATCAATCAATCAATCAATCAATAGAGTCAGCACACCAAGCAGTTGTCTGTTAAGAATGCGCTATGCGACGACGTGATGAAAACCTTATCATCATAACTGACGTGGCGCTTGCAAATGACAAAGAGTGACGCGGCATAAGTGACACGTCGACACACACGCACATAGTCCTACATACGAGTGCACGCATGCGCGCGCGCGCGCGCGCGCACACACACACACACACACACACACACACACACACAATCACATGCGCTCTCTACCTCACCCAGGGATTCCGACGTCACTATGTGAGCACACAATATATAACTGCATCAGCATGTCACAAGCATTATTTCAGGGTTTGGAACCCACTCTTTTAGTGGAAGGTCGAGGGTAACCCCACAAAATCCATAAATAGGTCCAAAATATACACATTTTGTCCAATTCTTTTCTCACATACTATTTTCAACTTCAAAACCATACTTGGTACAGAGATAACTGATGGTAAGACCTTTCTATGCATACTGATCTGGATGACACATCGGAAAGGTTGGGGGGTCACAAGAGGTCTATAAATAGGTGATAAATAGCATTATTTGAACAAACATTTTTGTTTCTCAAATTATATTTTCAACTTCAAACGCAAAGTTAATACACAGATACCTGTTGGTAAGAACTTTCTATGCATACTCATTTTGATGACCAACGTTAAGGGTCACCAGAGGTTCAGAAATGGATCGCTAATAGCCATATTTTGGCGCCACGCACCCTCCGTTCCTCTAGTGTAAAACTTTTAGAAATCCCAAAGCTTAAATGAAAACTGTCGGGGAGCGTTATTTCACCTTTTTAGCCCCAAGTGTGTGGAACTGCCAACTGAAATGCGGAATCAGCCCACATTGTCACAGTTCAAAGCTCACTTAAAGACTTTTCTTTTCTGTCGGGCATTTAACACTTAGCTCATCTTTAGCTAACTGTTGACTGCCTTCTATTCTGATCCTAGAGGAAGTGAATGTATAGTGTTGGGAAGAGATGGGGTGGTTTAAAGTAGTGTATAATCGTGCGTATGTCTGAGAGAGAGGGTGTGCTGTTGTGCATGCGCAGTGAGTCCAGTGTTTTCCTGGAGAACAGCGCTATACAAGAACTATGTATTATTATTATTATTATATTTTCACAACCAAATTGTTGGGTTTTTTTTTTTTTCAGAAGCTATTCTCAGCTTCAAACCCAAACTTACACAAATACCTTTCTATACATACTGATTGGGAAAGGTCAAGGGTCACAAGAGGTGGACAAATGTGTAAAAATGTCCGTTTTATCTTTATTAAAGTTTTGGATTAGTCGTACACTTGAGCCATAAGGGCATTGACATTCTTGTTCTTATGATGTGTGCGATCGTATTGTGCAAAGTGTGGGACAATATAAGTTATTGGTCGGAGGGGTTCGCTACACGGACCTTTGTAGGCCTGAGGGAGGTCAAAGGAATCATTGTACCCCGAAGGCGGAAGGCCCGAGGGGTACAATGATTCCTTTGACCTCCCGAAGGCTTACAAAGGTCCGTTTAGCGAACCCCTCCGACCAATAACGTATTTGTTTTCCTTCCTCCGTTTATTGTTTAGACAAAATCCGGTTTATGAAGACGGCCGCTTCTGTGGCGGATAGGTGACACCATTGAATATACATGTTCTGCCGGGGATTTCCAGTCTTTACGAGACAGAGTGTGACGTAGCATGATTCCGTGTGAAGCGCAAGTTTCGCGAGTAAAAAGCTAATCTAGCTTGTGTACAGAATGATTCAAGCTGCAATGTCTACAAAAGGTCGTTAAAGTATGACAGTGACAGTGCTTCTTGACGGCTGTGTGATTCAGAAAAATTAAGAACTTTTTGATGAAGCGATCGGCATTTGACCACTGATGTGACAGCTTGTGCAAGTTAGCATGGTGCCTTGTGCTTTTAGATTCAAGATGACTGAAGGGGATGCTTCGAGTGTGCAGCAGATTGTCGTTGTTATATCCTAAAGTGTCATGTGTGTTGGGATATCTGGAAAAAGAAATACCCAAAAAAACGCTCGTTGTTAACAGCAGGAGATGGATTTTAAAGTAAGATTTTATTTTACAGCGTTGACATGATGTCAGATAGTCTTCGAAAATTCGTGAGATATTTTTCTTCAGATAGCCCCGCATTGAGTGACGTGAAGAGAGAACTTTGGCAATAGCGTGCTTTGTGTATAGTGTTGCTGGGTGTGTATTTTCGTTTTAGTTCTTGAATTTGTTGCTCTGTGCTTTGATGAAATTGTGGCATGTTGGTGGCTGAGCAGACGATAGTGTGTTGCCGGTTTGCAAGGATTGCTGTCTCTGATTGGTTAAAAAAAACAAAAAACTCGGACGCTATTTTTGTTCCGTGGTTTCCCGAACTTTGAAAATGTCTCGGTGCATGGCGATGAGATGGATTTGGCGAAGGCTTTTGCTGTTTGCGCTGTGTAATTAGTGGTGAAATATTGTTTAAGTTGGCTCCTCACGTCGTAAAAAAATAAGGCAGATTATGTGTATTACGTCAAATAGGACTACTTTAGTGCGTTTTTTTCTGCTATTTTGTCGAACCGAGTTGCTGTCAAGACTCGAAAACGAGGTCCGCCATTTTTCGCTACAGTGTTTTTTATATCACGGTCACATGGTGACGTAGGGAGGAAAACAATGCATCCAATCTCATATAGAAGAGACTTTGTGGGCATAGTTTATTCCATCTTGTTTTGTGCTTTGACCAACTAAGTTTATGAACGCTTGTCAGCAATGTACAGTTCTCTCTCCTGACAGTGCTTTTAGCTACTTTACTCTGTAGCTTTCATACTGAGCCACAGTTTGGTTACGTAAACAGAAAATGATGAGCATCATCGCATTAACTGAAATATGGCCTGACACTTGTGCTGTCACTATACGGAGCGAAACCTCGTACTGGCATTGCGCTCTGTAGGAAACTTCGTACTGTTTGCAGAAATCGCATACTGGCGTCCACTTTCTCTCAAATTAAGCCGTTTTTAAACATGATTCGGATCTACACCAGGAAACGACACACCGCTCAATTTGTGCGATAAAAACACAAGACACAGACATTACATACAATTATGTGCGGTACAAAACGCAATGAAGTGACTGAAGTGTGTATTTATCCCCCGTGTGATCATTTGCAAATGTAACCAGAGCAGAACCACGTACAGCAAAAACTTATAACTGTGGCCCACCCCCACCCCAGCCCCACCCCACCCCCACCCCCTCCGCCCCCAACCCCCAGCCCCGGCCCACACCCTCTGCCCCCAACCCGTGTGGTTGCGACGTACGAGTTATTTGCGGCTTACGGGTTGTGGTGCATGGATTACTTGCGGCGTACGAGTTATTTGCGGCTTACGGGTTGTGGTGCACGGATTACTTGCGGCGTACGTGTTATTTGCGGCTTACGGGTTGTGGTGCACGGATTACTTGCGGCGTACGTGTTATTTGCAGCTTACGGGTTGTGGTGCGCGGATTACTTGCGGCGTACGAGTTATTTGCGGCTCTACGGGTTGTGGTGCGCGGATTACTTGCGGCGTACGAGTTATTTGCGGCTTACGGGTTGTGGTGCACGGATTACTTGCGGTGCACGAGTAAGCACGCCTTCTAGCTCTTACTAGCTGCAATGCTAAACGCGAACACGTTTACCAGGAAACATTCCCTTTCACAGCACATAGCCCCAAAAACAATAATGCCTATAGCAACATCCATCAAGTTTAACAGCATATCTTTAACAGAATATTTTTTCTCTCCAAATACAGTGTTGTTTTCGGGACAAAATTATAACCGTGTTGCGTTGAATAATGGACAAAAAATCAATAGGTGACAGAATGACAGAAGAAACAATTTACCCTTCCCATCCTGATACGCTATTGCATGAAGGTGATTTGACTGATAGTTCACGGGTAGTGCCAGAATAGCTTGGCGCCCAGGCGCCAAACTATTCTAGCTCCACCCCTGAACTAAATGGTTGATCTATCTCCGAATCTGTAATGTAGCCTTCATTGGACAGTACACAAATTCAGAACTGAATGGATTCAAAACAAAAACCCCTTAACTTTTATGTCACACAAGATAGTTTGATTACAACAGCTCAAGAGCAGTGCCTGCATGACTAGTAAAGTAGCAGTAGCTTGTTATATTCTTTCAGAAATTAAGGCACAGTGGACAATTGTAACGTGCCAGTTATCTTTCATTGTCAATTGATAACGGAATTTGCACTTGACCGACTCGATCTGGGTTGTTTGGTTTTGTTTTTTGGTTGGTTTTGTGTGTGTGTGTGTGTGTGTGTGTGTGTGTGTGTGTGTGTGTGTGTGTGTGTGTGTGTGTGTGTGTGTGTGTGTGTGTGTGTGTTTAAACAACAAAAAAGCCCTTTGTACACCATCGCATATTGTGTATCGTGTTGATTATTTTATTGAGAAACTGCCTAATTGTGTGCGTGCGTGCGTGTGTTTGTGCGCGCGCGCGCGTGTGTGTGTGTGTGTGTGTGTGTGTGTGTGTGTGCGTATGTGTGTGTGTGTATGTGTGTGTGTGTGTGTGTGTGTGTGTGAAAACGTTAACCCTTTCAGCCCTGACGCACTAAAGCAGGAGATGGGTTGACCATGATAATTAAAGGGTAGTGCCAGATTAGCTTGGCGCCTGTCGGCACGAAGCTAATCTGGCACTGCCCTTAAATTATCATGGTCGATCCATCTCCTGCAACTGATGCATAGTCATTTGATGACACCTCCAAAATTTGGGAAATACCGCCGTCGGGTTGAATGAGTTAAACATAATTTGAAGGTGATTACAAAGACCCCGACATTTGCGTGGAATTGTGTGCAAGCATACACCTGTGTTTGTGAGCACCAATCAAAGATACATTGTACTTACGTTTCTTCTTCTTCCTTCGCATGAGCAGCCCCATGTTGTTCACTGAATTATTCCTTCCTTTTCAGTTGTCTTGAGCAATTTCACAGCACCAGTAGATGATTCCACTCTCACAAGGCAGTGACAATGCCAGCACGTATCAGCAAACGAGCAGGCAATAATAACTGTGGATTCCGTGTTGTGTCGGGATTTCCATAATTTGTGTGCAGGTCTGTAATTTTGGACCTTACGACTTTAAACCGTGAGGCCCAAATTCACAGACCGGCACACACTCGTTCTTACGGTCTTATGGAATTCACCCACAAATCAGTTTGCACAGGAGGAAGATGACTCACTGTATGTTTGGGTCAGTTGTTTCCAGTTATACTCACAAATTCACACCAGCTGTCTCTGACAAACTCACAAAATCACGACCAAGAAGGCGACTGACAAGTGTGTAGATAGCAAAAATAAGTTTAAAAAAAAAAGAAAAGAAAAAAAAAAGAAGAAGAACAACCAGACGCTTAGAAAGGACTAGTACAATGAAAGTGTGTTGTACTTGTCCGTTTAAGCGTGTTTCTTTCCGGGATTTTCTTTGATAAGCTAACAGATTTTCGCGGAAGTAGTTGTTTTACTTGTAGAACGATATTCAGACACAATGAGCTTTTCCATCTGCATGTATCCTCGCCGCATTCACACATGTACACGAAAGTTTGCATGTGCTGTTTTAACCCCTTCACTGCCGAGAAAACAACACGATCCAACTGCAAGAGACATAGATCCTCCTGCGCCCCCCCCCCCCCACCCCGCGACTGACAGCCGGATGTTGTATCCATGTTTCTCGGACGGTGTTGGCTTTTGGTCGTTGAATGAACCAAGATTTCAGAAACAAAATGAAGTACGTACAGTGGCACGGAAGAGGTTAATTCAGTACTTGAAGTTGCTGATCCGTGATACGGTACCCCACGTGGCTGTATGCTGGTGTCGTACAAATCAGGTCAGACCACTGCAGTTTGTTTTCATCACGTGATGTTGTCATCATAAAACGCACGTGCCGCATTAGTGACGCATAGCCGGGTGTGAACGGCTTGTACACGCATAACCCCTTCCCTGCCGAGAAGATCTGCAAGATCTGGATGCTCCTGAGCATGAGCATGTATGCCTCTTGATGGGGCAGCTATATTCTTTAGTCGGCTGGGGGTCTTTGTCATTCAATTTACAATGATTTCAAAAACACAATCTACGTCCAGTTAAGGGGTTAACTCATTCTACCCCAACACCGAAATCCGCAAATTTTCCCGTTGTCCTCTGAAGACTGCATTGAAGTGCAGGACACAGATCGACCAGGAAAGTTCAAGGGTGATGCCAGAATAGCTTGGCGCCTATAGGCGCCAAGCTATTCTGGCATCACCCTTGAACTCTCATGGTCGATCGTTGTCTTGTTGTGGTGTGTCTGGGGTAGAATGAGTTAAAGGCCATTTCAGTGAACGTTTTCTACGCTTTCGGACCTCACACAGTCAGTACACAAACGCAGGACACACAGGAGGATATACTGATTTACACGTTCAGCAGTAGGGCATTCTCCTTTTGTCCGTCTGCGTCAAGTGCATTTTCTTGTATGTGTGTTTGTGAACGTGTTAACCCTTCGGCGGTCGGTAGCGGTTTTTGTGGCGATGATTCCTTCAGGAATCAACGCCCCACAAAAACCGCTACCGATAGCCAAAGGATTATCATAAGCAGTTGTGGGTCGACTTGCGTGTCACAATTATTAACTCATTCGAGACGTGCCGCCTACGGGTACGCGGCGGTTCGCCGCGTATCCGTAGGCGGCACGTCTCGAATGAGTTAATAGCCAGTACCTGTCTGTCATTGTTCTAGCGGTTTTGTTTTGAGCTATTATTAGCCCCACGCAAAAATATCACTGCAGTGCTGAGGGCCAGCTGGTTGGCAGTTTGAATGGCTTGGACAAGATTCCTGGAACTGGCGGCTAGTATCCCAATAAGCACTGAAAAGGTCATCAAGCCGGTGTCGGCCCGAGAACCTTATGCACACTGGGATGCTTGTACGTCGTTTCTGTTGCTATAGTGTCTCATGTCTTTTCGAATCAGATGAGTATATATGAACTTCGGCTCTCAGTCTTGTTGACGTGACGATGGCCATAATATTGTGAGTTGGCCCGTAAGTTTGGACCTCACGGTCGATTACCACATACCAGTACGCGTGCTTATGCACATGGAAACCACATACCACCACAATAAAAGACTAATTTGTCATTCTTTGTACTGCCTTGACTGATTGCGGCATCACAGTCACATGTCGCAAAGCAGCTGAATACAAAGAATTTTCCTCTGGTGCCTGCGCTACTCACTGTATGTCCACACTTTGGAATTACAAGCGCCTAACAGTCTGGTCATTCACTCACAAGGTTTTCCGCTATTTCGGTCGGTATGCACTATGGTTCTGTGTGATAACGAAAGATAACTCCTCAGAGAAATCAGGAACGACAAGCCATGAATTATTCAAATGGACAACACTGTCTCAGACAAACGGCCAATGACTCCTATGTATTTTATACACGCATTGACAGCTTTACCTCCCTTTGTGAATTTGGCGTGATCGGGTTACGAAAATAATATTATCGTAAATGCGACAGACGTTTATGTGTGCTGGTCTGCGATGTTGGACCTTACGGCCTAGTGCCGTAATGTCCAAAATCACAGATCGGCACAGATACAGGCCTACTATACAGGGACGGGACCAACGGTGACGTATCGCTTTAGAAGAGGACATTTGTTTGATGTCACTCTGATGAGCATTGTGCGTGCGTACGTTAAACTCTATATCACTGCCGAGAGGAGGTGACACAACCCAGCTGCAAGAAGCATAGATCCTCATGAGCCCCCCCCCCCTCCAGCTACAGGGGCTCATGAGGATCCATGCCTCTTGCCGACATCACTTCAGTATCCAAGTTCCAGTTTGCGGACCAGGCTCTTTGACGCTGATTTAACCCCTCATCGGCCTGGGCAAGGCGAACGCGGCCTAGCTGCAAGAAAAATAAACCCTCATGAGCCCCCGCAGTCGCGGGTCTCATGAGGATTTATGTCTCTTGTTAGTTTTGTGTTCTTTATGCCTATGTGTGGTCCAATTTACAGCTGTGGTTTCAGAAGCGCATTTTGAAATCACTGGCAGCGAAGGGGTTAAACAAAGTTTTTGCGAAACTCAATCTGCGTGCACCGGCAGTGAAAAGGTTAAGGTTGGAAACTTTATCCACAAAAGAGTATCTGTGTCCATTAAGTTGCAGCTGAATTTAGTTTCAGTTTTGAATATATATCTGATCTTCTGCGAATTTGAACAGCCTTAGCAAGTAAGTTCCCCGCTTTGTCCTTTCATTCCTCGCTCCACCACACCCCTGCATTGTGCTCCTGTCATCCTCCCTGGTCTGACCTCATTCAACGATGCCATCTACATCAGTGTGATGTTCCAACCAACACCGTTTGCATTGTTACGAACAAGCAGAGCAGCACACGCAGAAATATTCTGACGTTCATATCGATGTTCTATGTCAAACACGAGCTCGCTCAGTTACACCGCCAATATTTAACCCCATAACAGCCGAGAAAATGTTAAATCGACCAGGCTACAAGAGGCATAGATCCTCATGAGCCCCCGCAGCTGCGGGGGCTCATAAGGATTTATGCCTCTTGCTCACATCACTTTGTATCCGTCTGCTTTAGACGAGCTGGGTTCTTTGGCGTTGAATTAACAAAGAATTAAAAACACAATTTGCATCCACTGGCACTGAAGGAGTTAATACCAATCCCAACAGAATCGATAGTTTTCGTTTTACACACACGAACACACACTTATAACATTCCCTCAACAACAATACATACCACAGTTAGAACAATAAGGTGTGGTACACAAATTGTTAACGCAGCAACATTCAGTCACTACACAATACCTAGTAACACCAAAATGATCAACAGTCTTCCCTGCGTTTTACACGCATAAAAACACGCACCTTTTCTGTGCCCTAGGCTATTTTCGTTCTCCGCAGAGTTCAAACTGCACACTCTGAAACCTAAACAAGCTTGACAATAGCACAATTACTGCGTCGAGATAGCGAGAAAAATTCCATCGATTTTTTAACAAGCACTCTAGGGCGAGACAAAGTCACCGATCAAGTTGATACAAACCTGAGTCCCGCGGCCCAGACACGCTTCACATTAACCGTGAAAGTGATTTACAACCGATGTCAGCACGGTCTACCAGTTCACAAAAGGCTGTGTTATATAGTGCAAAATAATTGAATTGTGTGCTAGTCTGTAATTTTGGACCTCACGGCTTACAGCGGTCGGTCCGTGGCGCAGTGGTTAAGGCGTCTGCCACCAATGCTAAAGGTGCGAGGTTCGATTACGGGTTCCGGCGTCGGATTTTTCTCCTCTAGTGTCACCGTTAATTCGGACGGACCGTCGGGGGTTCTTTCTCCGGCTACTCCGGCTCTTCCTCCCCCACGACTTTGGTATCAGTTTCAGCCCACTTAATCAAATTTCAAATACAAACGATTTTGAATTTCCAAAAAACTACAGTACCTCGCTTGAGCTTGCCCTTAGCACCACGTGAATGTTCTGTGTTTATGTACAGTGTGTGAGTGAATGCGCGTGATTCACGTGAGCGTGCTTGTTGGGTTCAGTTCGCGGCGGCGCTTTGAGCCGATTTTCAATTGGGATAAAGCGCCTATTTAATGCGCTTATTATTATTATTATTATTATTATTATTATTATTATTATTATTATTATTATTATTATTATTATTATTACATGTATGAGGTCATTTATTATCTAAACCGTCAGACAAAAATCACAGTACTTTGGATAGCGTGTGAGGTCAATCACAATATGCGTCAAAGTAAATTATTATTTATATCGTCTAACGTCTGAAAATCAGAAGTTATTTTTATGTTGCTGTTTGTGAGTTTTTCGTTTTTCCCCACGAGGGGACATTTGGGCTGCCTTCCATGTGCCGCAGTGCAGCGCGATCCAACCTACCTGGCTTTACTTTTTTTTTTAAACAGGAAAGCCGGAGTATCCGATGAAAAAAAACGATGAGCGGCCCGAATGTCTGGAATTTTATCACGTCGCATGCAGGGATCGATCCACCGCCAAACTTTTCCTGCTGTTGGTGTTGTTGTTGTGAATGGTGGTGTTGTTGCTGCCGTGTCAATAAATAATAATACCGGTTATTATATAGGCGCTATTCCCAATTCTGCGAATCGGCTCAAAGCGCCGCGAACTGAACCCAACACGCACGCACACGTGACACACACACATACACTCTGAAGACAAACACAGTACAAGACAAACACAGGACATTCACGTGGTGCGAAGGGTCAGCTCAGCTACTGAGGTTTGGGAAATTTTGATCGCTTGTATTAGAAATTTATAAAGTGGCCTGAAACCGGTACCAAACCTGTACAAGACAAACACAGGACATTCACGTGGTGCGAAGGGTCAGCTCAGCTACTGAGGTTTCGGAAATTTTGATCGCTTGTATTAGAAATTTATAAAGTGGCCTGAAACCGGTACCAAACCTGTACAAGACAAACACAGACATTCACGTGTGCGAAGGGTCAGCTCAGCTACTGAGGTTTCGGAAATTTTGATCGCTTGTATTAGAAATTTATAAAGTGGCCTGAAACCGGTACCAAACCTGTATCAATAGCTCATAATACAATTATTTCACATAGAATGTTGTTTGTTTTTTTTTTTCAAGAAGGGGGGGGGGGGGGACATGCCAAAGTTAAGAAGAACCCAACGAAAGAAGAATCACGCTTAGAAAAGAAAGTTGCAGCACAATTTATTAACCCTTTCAGTCCTGACGCCAAGCTAATCTGGCACTACCCTTGAATTATCATGGTTGATCCATCTCCTGTAACAGGTGCGTAGTCGTTAGATGACGCCTCCAAAACATGATTTGGGAAATACGTGCGTCGGGCTGAATGAGTTAATATTTGCAGCTTGCCTTTTCGTGATGGGACCATGCAACTAAGATGTGACGTGAAGCCAAACTTGGCCTCCGCTGTACCCTGGCTAATTCAGGCTGACGTCATTCAGCTCACAGATTTCCTAGACAGTCGGTAGCGCTTTATGTCGCGATGAATCATCGCTACATAAAGCGCTATCGACAGCCAAAGGGTTAGCTGCTGATTGCCGATTAGAATTTCGCCTATCCGCTTCAGACACCAAGTTTATCCAGATACTGTCCATGACAGACACATAACGGTCGATGGAAAAGCTCCATGGTAATCAAGCACTACCATTGAACCATCACGGTCGATCCATATCCCACAGTCGACGCGAAAACTTTAGAGAATCTGGATACCCAGTAACCAAAGGGTCGTCAGGCCAACGTCGGCCTGATGGTCTTTTGCTAACTGGGTGTCAAGATTCTTTCAAAGAGATTGTGGGCCAGTTTACTGTGGCAAACGTCGGCCGCAGTGGGCCCGCGCACAGCCGTGAGCGGGCCCTCTGCGACCGACGTCCGCCCGAGGACCTGTTGCTCTCTGAGAACTTGTACATCCGTTTTTGGAAGCAATTCTCGATATAAACCGCAGCACAAGTCAAATAGCAGGACCTGCCTGGAATATATTCACGAGCAAACGTGCCCCATCATAAGTGCCGCGTCCTCTGTTGACACTGGTGTGTTTGGCTGGTGCAGAATCAGGGAAACATTTTATTCCCTGCCGTGCTATTGTGGTCTATGACCTGTGTTTGTCACGTACTGTGGAATAGGGAACTGGATGATGCGGGACGGTAGAGTAAGTGAGGGGGAGGGAAATAGAGTGGGGTGGGGGTGGGAGGGGGGGAGTGTATATAGTGCATAGGGCAAAATGGTGTTATGAGATAGAGATAATCATTTCGTCAGTTTCCTTTTGTTGTTGTTGTTGCCTTTGCCGTCTCCGTTTGTTAGTGTGTTTGTTGCGTGTGTTTTTTTTTTTGTTTTTTTTTTTTTTTTGTTTGTTTTTTTTTGTTTGTTGTTGTTTTGGTTGGTTTTTTTTCCCCGTCCGTTCATTCATTCGTTTTGTTTGTTTTGTTCGTTCGTTCGTTTGTTTGTTTTTTGTTTGTTTGTGTGCGTGTGGTTGTTTTACGATGACTGAAATGTTACCCACAATGTTATGCAATGATAATATCCGTTGACATATTTCGCAGATATGCACACCGAAAAATGTGTGCTCAATGTGTGCTGAGATTGCACATTGCCCCCAGTCACACATTGCAAATTATATCAAGTATCAGGACCCAAGTAAACACGTTGGACAACGCGTTCAAGGCATCCTCTTTATGTGTGTTCCGTTATGGTCTGCAGTCTACGACCTTACCTCTTATTACGATAAAAATCGCAAAACTGCCGGTCTGTGATTTTCGACAGTTGAACACGGCTGCGGCCGTAATATCGGAAACACAGATCAGTACACATGAAAGTCGGAACTCTGCCCATGACATTCATTCAAGACATCTCGTCTACCGCATAACATACTTCTCTTGACCGCCGTGCAGTTAATTAAACCCCTTGACTGCCGGAAAAATGTGAACACTACCCAACTGCAAGAGGGATAGATCCTCATGAGCCCCCGCAGTTGCGGGAGCTCATGAGGATCTATGCCTCTTGCTGAAACCACTTTGTATCCATGTTGCTTTTGACAGTTAAGGATCTTCGACGTTGAATTGCAATGTCAGAAATTAACACACTAACCCGCGTCCACTGGCAGTGATGGGGTCAAACCCGTTAAACGCCGACTAACTGATGCGGAGAGAGCCTCTTCGCTCGATCCCTTCTGTAGTCTATTTTGGACATTCCGATGCTGGAATTTGCGAGACATGCACCCGCTCGCATTACTTTGATGAGACTGCGATCCGGCTGGAGAGGGTATTTGGGGAGTTGTCATTTTGTCCAGAGTAAGAGATCAACACTGGAGAACAGTGTGGATGAGTCATGATAATTATATGTCCTGGTCTGTGGTGTTGGACCTTACGGCTTACAGCCGTAAGGCCCAAAATCACAGACCAGCACACAGGCATGTTGTAATGTCCAAATTGGCGTAACGGCCGCGCATATGTTGTTGTACAAATAGAAACTGTTTGATGGTGTAAGGAATGTTTTTGCGGCCCCCAGACTCAGTGATTGGAATCGGGCTCTTGGTAGTAAATAGGTCAAAAATCACGGACTAGCTAATGGAAACTGACGCTGTAGCAAGCGCTCATCGGGCCTCGTGACCAGAGTCCGGTCGCACTACAGACCAACAGACACGGTTAACTCCTTGACTGCCGTGCAGAAATACAATGTCGTTTGTGCACCTCGAAAGCGGCACCCGCGCGCGTGGTCGTCACATCGGGGACTTAGTGCAATTTAATGTTACATGTAAGTGCTTTCTGCGTTGAGCAAGCGCACATTCAAATATTCTGTAGTCCACAACTGTCGGTTCTGTTTATGCGTGCTTGTGTCGGGGCTGCACTCAAAATTTAAACAAGATGAGGATTTCATCCCAAAGTCTACCCTATTGTTTGGAGCTCAGATGCGTTTATCTTTTAGGAACATTCAGAGTTGTTCATATTTTTAGGCTTATTATGCTGCTCCATTTCCCTCCCCTCTAAGCCAACCTCTGATCAACACACACTGAGTCGGCGCACACAAATAAAGACGGACACACGGCGGCGCTTCCCGCCATTCGTAAGCTCTGTAGTCTATCGTAGCATGGCTATTCTGAAGAAGAAGAATAGCACGAGCAGCAAAATGACGTCACTTCAAGCTTCACGTCATGGCATCATTAGCCGTCCCACGACGCTGTTTTCATAGTGACGACTCGATGTTATACATCACGCATCGCAGTACTAACATTTGACGTAATCACAGCAATTTTCTTGCTGATTTTCACGTCCAGGGCTTACAGGTCACAATTTGACCTAATCCTACCCCAGGGCCGGGACAAACAGCAGGCTATGCAAATACTGTTCATAAAATATCATGCAGGTCTTAATAAGTATAAAGTTGTGCAGAAAATTATCTGATTTTCATACATACAGCCAGTCACAAACTGTAGGCTTATGTAAATACCATATACGAAAATCATGCGATTATTAATGAGAAGAATGTTTTTTTCGTAAAAAAAATATTCAATTGCTTTAAGATTAACCCATATATTTCGTGAAATTAATCCCCCAAACGTGAAAATATGTATATTTTAAAAATATTTAATAATAACTCAAAAGGTTCTAGAGGTACAATGCTGGTTAACGAACTCATGCAATATCTGCCTTTTATCTAGCTATGCAAAATATCTAGTAAAAATAAGAAAAATTACAGACTCCATTGTGGATCAACCGGATTTTGTGAAACGGCCATTTTCTCGCCAATGAGCATCTTAATCAAAACATCGAAAAAATGTTATCGAGATAATTCTTTTAGGGACAATATCCTAAAATTTCAAGCTTGCCCGTCCTCAAACACGGACTTTAGTTGCTGTCACGCACGCACACACACACACACACACACACACACACACACACACACACACACACACACACGCACACACACACACACACACACACACACACACACACATACGGCGCTTTGGCGCCAAAAAGACGTTCTCTAGCAAAGTTTGCTAGCTAGACGTGACATCATTTTTATCTTGTTACTTCTTTGCCAGAATTTCTGTCCCGCACGACAAAACGTCATGTGCATGCTCCGGAATGTGCTCCGACCAGCCCCATTTCAAAGTCTACCCTCTTTTTTTTTTTAAAATACGGTAGACAACAAAACGGATGCCGCAAAATACATATAACCAAATATGCCAAAGTTAACCATTTGGCTGTCTGTAGACATTACAAAAAGCTTTTCAAATCCGGTTGCTGAAAAATGGCCCAAAACACAACACCCCTTATCATTATGCACCTGATGCAAACCTCCCCATGGTTCACATTCCTCTGGTCCATACCTCCTCGTGGGTTCACTTACTTTCCCCCTGGTGCATATACCTCCCCAGGGCTCACTCCCCCCCCCCCCCCCTCGTCTGTCTATGTATCCCCAGGGTTCACAGCCCCATGGCCAGATGCAGATTGGTAGCGTTTGCCTTGCCCCGACATTTAAAGGGTTAAGGGGTTAATATACATATATATTTTTAAAGTCTAATAATGAAATTAAGGAGCGATGGAGCTTAGCCAAATTCGCTTATAATTATGAAGGTCGGATATGGCAAAAAATTGGATAGAACTACACTTTATCAGAGGTCCCAATCAGAGTTTTTCTATTAATAACATATTTCGGACACATCCACACGAAACATTCGGTCCCATGGACATTTTGTTATATCCCAGGAGTAACTTAGAGAATGGCAGCTGGATATCAACGTCAAGAAAGAAAGCAAGCAAGCAAACTATTGAATGCACATGCTGCATGAACACACACACATACACACTCACACACACACACACACACACACAGTACCAACAAATACACAATAAATACAAGTAGTATCTTTCTCACTTTCTCACGGCAAGCACCAAAGCCAAGACGTTTCCAACCAAACCGGCCCATGACGCAATTTCTAAGCTTGGAACATCAATTTACTTAGATGGTCGTCAGCGGTGACATCACTGGCGCAAATTTCCCCGCTAGCCTTAGCCGTGTGCTGGTCTGTGATTTTGGACCTCACTGCCTGTAGCCGTAATGTCCAAAATCACTGACCAGCACCTGTATTGTGACGACAGCGGGTCAGGCCAGCGATGAGGTTTAGTGTCATCTTGGCACCTGGATTAGATTGATTTTCACGCCTGCCGTATAAAAGGTGAGAGAGGGATCAGGAATGTTTCTGACTTCTTGGAGCCAAGAAAGAGGGATGGCTTACATTGCCTTGTGTGCCGTGTGTCTTTTCTTACAAGGTATTGTTTGTTGATTGAATTTTACAATACAGTAGATAGTTTTCAAAAATATGTAATCATTCATTTGAAGTTTCGAGATGCAATGTGTTTTTCCTTCTACTGATACTCACAGAAAGCTGTGTTTGTTTGGGTTTTTGTCTTTTCTTTGTTTCTTTCTTCTTTCTTTCTTTTTTGTTTCTTGGTTTGGTTGCTCGCTCTTCATTTCGATGTTGAAGGTGCGTTCGTTTCGTTTGTAATTGGCTTTTTTTATGTTGCACATCACTGCATAATAGTGTCTTATTTGTGTCTGACTTTGTGTTACCTGTGTGCTATCCATAAAAACTGACTTTTGCGCAAGTTTAATTTTCTCATTGGACGTGTATCCATATGTAATTGTTTTATATTTTACTGGGCTGCGGTTACATATTTGCATATTGGTGTTGTTTTATGTCGTTGTTGTGGCGGTGGTAGTGTTGGTTGCGTCGGCGGTGGTGGTGACGGGGTTTCCCCCCCCCCCCCACCCCACCCCCACTCTCTGTTTCATAGCCCTTTTTATCCTGATTCACTACTTGAAATAAATTTGACTATGACAGTTCAGGGGTGGTGCCAGAATAGCTTGGCGCCTGAGGCGCCAAGCTATCCTGGCACCACCCTTGAACTAAAATGGTTGATCTATTTCCTAATCTGTAATATTGCTTTCATAGGACAATAAGCACATGTTATAAAAGTCAGCCTAAGGATGTAATGAATTAAAGATGGCACCTTAGCCTTCTTCATTGTCACTTCCAGCCGATCGATGGGTGGTGGCGGCAGGGTCGGCCAACCCTGCGCGCACCCCCGGGTACCTGTGGCCCCTGGGCAACACCACCGTGCATCGCGAGGTCATGAAAGGCCATGACGCACACCTCCCCGACGCCAGTCAGTGCTTCGTGTTCCAGGGAGGGTACCCCGGACTACCCTATGATGCCATTGCCCTCAAAGGCACACCACAGTCTTACGTGGACTTTCACTTCTCTGGAGAGCTCAGTTTCAGGGTAATTTCTTACCTGTAGTATTTTAACGAAAATCCCAACCAAGAAAGAAACACGCTTAGAAAGACAAGTATAACACAAGTTATTAAATGCTCGGGTTTTAAATGTAACAAACTGTCATATCTTTCCTGTCTAAGTATGCTTCTTTCTTTGATTTTTTTTTCTCCAAATGGACGTACGTACAGACAAGAAGACAATACACTTTGTCCTCTTTCAGCCTCTTTACACTTTTTGTCATTGGCCTGGCTCTATTCGATTTTTTCCCCTGGTCGTCTGGACTCAAGGCAATGCGAGTCCCCTTGTCATATGTTACCAAGGTAACATGTGATAAGTAGACTCCCTCGTCAAATGTTACGATGGCAAAGATACTCGTTGAGCAAAGCGTTCTCCCCCAAATAAATATTTGGCCAATCACATTTCTCGGTACAAACATGCTCTAATCTTCATTGAAACCTCTAAACAAAAAAATGCCAATAAATAAATAATTTAGGGGGCTACACAATAAAAAGATATATATGTAGGTGTTCAGTGATACCGCTGGTACCAGTTTCATACAAAACATAACTGAATAATTTGATAAGTTAGATACTATCAACGACAGGGAAATTCAACTGAAGCGAAGGCCCTATCACGTACTGACCGCATTCGGCGAAACGGCGAAGAAACAAAAAGCTGGATAAATAAAAACAGAGGGTGAACGCAATAAAAATAACTAAATGCACGCGTTGTGTTTGGCCTATATTACCAATTCCATACAAAGGAATGACTGAAAATGTGTTAAATTAAAAAATACATAAGAGATAAATTCACCAGGCAAATGCAGTTCGCGCGAAGCTGTTGATTGATACTGAGTCGGAAGTATGGAGAATTACGTCCCCTGAATCTCTACGTCACAAGTAAAGTTTGGGGTACACTTCAAAGCTACACTTCACGCCGGCTTATACTTTTTACAGTTGAAGACAAAATGGTTGTATTACGAGTTAGGTTATGCCAGTGGTTCTTGTCGCCTCGAGGGTCGGGTCGGGGGGAGGGGGGAGGGGGGGAGGGGGGGGAGGAGGGAGGGGGGGGAGGGGGGTGTTCAATGTCGGAGGTAAGAGTCGGGGGCGGCTTTAGTAATACAACTAATAATATTAATCTGTCTTGAGATTACTAACAATTTAATGTCTAATTTAAAGATAAGACAATACTTTCCAGGCAAAACAACAGATGATAAAACGATCGTGATAGTTCAAGGGTTGTGCCAGACTAGCTTGCGAAGCTATTCTTGCACCACCATCGAACTGCTTTGGTCATTCTATCTGTAGAACTAGCCCGTACCGTTTTCGGAGCAGTCCACGGGCACACTTCTATTCTTGATGAGTGCTCCCTGTATTTATTATCTCATTTGAACACGCTACTCTCCAAGTGGTTATTTCTGGGAGTATTCCCGGAAACGCTAGTGGCGGATTTGAGGATTTTGTTCGGAAGGCTCTGTGTGTTAAAACAGCGATAGGACGTATGAAATTTCAGCTGTCACTATGAAACCACCTCAAATGCGACGATTTTTGGGTGATGAATACAAGAATTACGAAACTGCAGTAAACTTATTTATTATCACTGTCGACATAGTCATCGTAAGCATGGGGCCGTTTCATGTAACTCGACTTTTATGTAGGAATGAATTTCCCAGCAAAAAAAAAAAAAAAAAAGAAAATGCTAGAAAGGACAAGCACATCTTAATTCCTTATTGAATATCATTTTCAGGTAAAAAGAAATAGACATACAGACGGGAAAGGGCTACATTTACTTATATATTTTTGCGTCACATAAATGGAGAAATATTTTTTTCTGTATATCTGTTTTGCTAAAAGGTTTAAATCGAATTTTAACAAATAAATATGCTGTTCTAAGCGTGTTGAGAATTTCTTTGCAGTTTACCCGCTTGTTATTCTCTTTGTGATCTGAATTTCATGTAAGACCCAAAATCAGAGACCAGCACACACAAATTCATTTCAAGTTAATTGAAGGAAAGTTGAATGTACCAACTTCAACTTTCCTTATATTAATGCTTGTTTGTTGTTACTTCATCACATATGCATTTTGTTTATCGTAACACGACTCCCTTTTTTTACCTACAGGACCTGTCTCTGTCCCTCTACGTCTATCCGGAGGGCCCTACCCCCCAAGGTACAGTCCTGAGCTACAAGTGTGCCACTGGGAACGTCATTCGCCTGTCGGTCATGGAAGAGCTTTTCTTTGTCAACTTTTGGGACGAGTATGGTGTGTCAGTCGGCATGACCGCCATCCCAAATCTCCTCAACGCTAACGCGTGGAATCATGTTGTTCTCATCAGGCATATCGCTACTGGCACCATACAGGTAGGGACATTTTGTGAAGTTTACCCCTTTGACTGCCGAAACACAATAACACCATTACCCTTAAAAATGAGCTATTTTTGCAATTAAACTACAAAGCACTTACAGCTATGTGTTACTAGAGTGCTATATGTATAGAAGACATTACATAACCACCTTGTTCATGCATCAGCATTGTTTACTACGGTGCCGGTGGCTGCATCCACAAGCGAGGTTAACCCATTCAGCCCTGACGCACTACAGCAGGAGATGGGTCGACTATGATAATTCAAGGGTATGCCAGATTAGCTTGGCGCCTGTCGGCGCCAAGCTAATCTGGCACTGCACTTGAATTACCATGGTCGATCAATCTCCTGCAACAGGTGCATAGTCTTTAGATGACGCCTCCAAAATTTGGGAAATACGTGCGCCGGGATGAATGAGTTCATCGCATCTAGCTTTAAATGTTTTGTTTGATGCATTTTACATAAATGTACCTGTTTGTCTCAGGTGTACCATGACGGAGAACAAGTGGAAGACCTCGATGACGATTTCCCCAACGGTATCCGTCTGCCTGTCGTGGGCTCCATGCGCCTGGGGAGGGGCCAGGGGGAGAGCGAGCAGGGACTGGCAGGCAGATACACATGTTTCCAGCTGTTCTCCTCCATCTTGACCCGGGATGACGTTCGAGAGATCGCAGCCAACTGCCGCCCTGAGTCGTGGAAGATCCGCCCAGAAGGTACCTTGTTTAGACGTTGTTAGATCATTATGAGCCTTAATGTCGAAATTAACACCTCCCCTACCACTGGACGCATATTTTGTTTCTGAAATCTGTGTTCTTTTCACGACCAAAAGCCGCAGCCTTCAAGGGAACATGGTTGCAAATTAGTCTCAGGAAGAGGCATTGATCTTCATGAGCCCCCGCGACTGCAGGGGCTCATGAGGATCTATACCTCGCAGATGGATGATGTTTAACTTTCCTCGGCAATGAAGGGGTTAACGATCTGGTAAAGTTTCCTTCGAAGACTGCATTACTGTTCAGGACACAGACCGACCATGATAGTTGAAGGGTGGTGCCACAGTCGCTTGGCGCCTTCAGGCGCTCAGCTATACAGGCACCACCCTTCAACTCTCATGGTAGATCCATTATCTCGTTGCAATACGTCGTGGTTAAATAGGTTAATCCTTTATTTGTTAAAGCCTACAATCTGGCATAAGAGTTGGATGTTACTGTTACTCGTATGAGATCGTATGGCAACTGCTATAGTTGGTCACTTGATGTTTTGCAAATCTTGACATGATACACAACAATGTAGCATGCATTTTGCAATGTTTTGCGTTCATTTTCTAGAGGGGAGGGGAGAACCTGTGCTGCAATACAATTTAAAAAATGATTTTCACAAAAAATGGACTCTCTCTCTCTCTCTCTCTCTCTCTCTCTCTCTCTCTCTCTCTCTCTCTCTCTCTCTCTCTCTCTCTCTCTCTCTCTCTCTCTCTCTTTTGTCTTCAAATGATAGAAGAAAAGGGAATCGCCTAATTTGTCGTGAATACGGAAAGTCAAAATTTGTTGTGTAGTCTTTCAAATATACTAAAGTGCTTCCGATGATTCCCAAAATGTCGCATCAAGTTTCTTTTGCTCGTCAGTATAATACATCACCAGCTTTTGGCACACTGTTTATGTTATGTCCAATGTTTATGTTAACCGCTAATTCCCGTGCAAAATAACAGGGTAAAATACCGGTTTTTTGATGACAAATTCCGCACTGGAAAGTAGCAGCTGGTAGACATTACAGATTAGGTGCTACTGCGACTGGTTTCAGGAAGAGGCATAGGTCGTTATGAGCCCCATCAGTTATGCGGCTTATGAGGATCTGTGTCTCTTGCAGTTGGATTGCGTTTGTATTTTCTCGGAATTTAAGGGGGAAAGGAAAACTTCGGTAAGAAACGTCAGTTCGGGCCCACGACAGCCGCAGTGGGCCCGCGCACGTCCGTGCGCGGGCCCACTGCGGCCGTCGTAGGCCCGAGGATCTTTGCTTACTGGGTACCCCCTATGTGTGCCTTTTGCTGTGTGTGCCTTTTGCATTGACAGGGGCTGCGTTTACGAAACACCTCTTTTTTTGTGCAGTACACTTGGAGACCAGAACGGTGAACGGAGAGGAGAGGCAGTGCGTTACTGACTACACACCACGAGCTCTGGCTGACCCCGTCGACGTGCATGTCAAGGCCGTCAACTGCAACGTCCTTGGCATTCACTGCCTTGCCGGAAGTGTAGCCTGGAACGCCGTCATGGTCAAACACAACTGGGCGGACAGCGGCCGCGAGGTGGCGTACTATTACATGGTCGCACGTGGCCACATCCCGTCCAACCCTGAAGCTGGGGAGAACCTCTTGGGCCAGGTACCGGCTTCTGACCGTCGCGTCTGTTCACGTCTCTGCATGAGAGTGAAGACCTGCATGTCGTTCGCTTACAACTCCCGCCAGGGCGAGGATGTGCAGTGCTATCTCTACAGAAGCGTGCTGGAGGCCAAGGAGGCTAGTCCCGGTGCTAGGTACTACGCTCTCCGCAAGGAAAAGACTGGATGACGCTAAACGTGAAACGAACCACACACACACACACACACACAAAAACCCAACATCAGGAAGAAGACTTGTTTGTTTTAACCTCGTTGTGCATGCATCCATCGGTGCTGTTTACAGTACCGATGGCTGCATGTACAAGAGGGTTAAAAGAATTCGAGATTGTAAATGAGTTGAGACAAAACTGTAATGTCTAAATCAAGCATTGATTTTGGCTGAGTCCTAAAACTGTGACTGACCTGAAAAGAGCAAACATGACAAAAGTAATATTTGGTGAGTACTCAATGACTGAGCTAGTTTGTATTTGTCAGAGTTTCGCGGCGTGCAATGGACAAAGACTGGTGAAACATTTAATGTTTTTCTTCAAGTTGTTTAGTCCTGCATTTTAACGTCTTCGTAGCCGGTGTCGGGGATTACAAATTGTAACTTCTGATACGATCGCAAATTGACGACCCAAAAATTCCTTTTCTCTGCGCAACAGTGGTATAATGGAACGTACGGGAGAAAGGACAGATAAGGAGTACCATATAAAAGGTTGTTTGGGCTTTTAACTCATTCGAGACGAACGGCATCCGGATGCCGTTCGTCTCGAATGTGTTAAGCACCCGCTGATATTAACTGTTCCGTACGAGGGAAAAAAATTAAGGAAATCTACAAAACATACCAAACGTTAGATATATGTAAAATATTTGTTTCGCACGTTCACTTCATTGTGAGCAGACTGCGTCGTAATGCATGATCGTGCAATGCATTTCTTTTAAATTCCAATTACATGTACCTTTTTCCCCTCTAGCAGTGCTCTATTTTTGATTTTAGAATGAAAATTCTAATCGTCTTTACATTATAACATTATTTATAAAATCTGTTTAACACATTCGAGTCGTGCTGCGTCCGAAATCGCGGCTTTATGCAGCGTACTCTGATGCAGCACATCTCGAATGATAAACCATTTATTTCCAAATTAATTTTATGTAAATGTATTTATTTATCAGTTGTGCTACTTGTGTCTTCACCGAAATTAAATAATGTTATGTATTATCGTTAACTCCTGTGCTGCCAGCGACGTAAATGGGACATACATTGACATAAGAACATAGGACTAACAAGGGACATTGATCCTCATAAGCCCCTGCGATTGATGCTGAGTCTTGGGAAGGTTTTTGTCTATTGCAGCTTGGTAGCGTTCGCCTTACCCCAACAGTTAAGGGGTTAACGTCCTATTCTGTATGCACACTTATTGGTTTTTTTTTTAATAATTATTTTTTTAGAATTGATTGAATGTAAGGCACGACCGGAATTGTACTCGAAAGTTATGGTTTCAAAATAAACGGCTACAGCATACCATTTTTAATTTCTACATATCATTGCTAAATACGCAATTTCATATTTGTACTCAATTAAATGTGTGCGTACACTAGTTGTTTCTTTTGTCAATGTATGACGATGATCTTTGTATGGGTCTGAATTAAACGATTTACCACGGTTTTCAACACTTTGTTTAATCTGAGGTTAAATTATTTAACGAAATATCTTAAGCTAAACACAACACATTTCATTACAACAGAGAGAGAGAGAGAGAGAGAGAGAGTCAGACAGACAGACAGACAGACAGACAGACAGACAGAGAGAGAGAGAGAGAGAGAGAGAGAGAGAGAGAGAGAGAGAGAGAGCGAGAGAGAGAGAGAGCCGAGAGAGACAGACAGAGACATATATATATATATATATATATATATATATATATATATATATATATATATATAATATATATATATATATAGAGAGAGAGAGAGAGAGAGAGAGAGAGAGAGAGAGAGACAGAGAGACAGACAGACAGACAGACAGAGACAGAGAGAGAGAGAGACAGACAGACAGACAGACAGAGACAGAGAGAGAGACAGAGAGAGGGTGGGGGGAGAGTAAATTGGAGGAACCGTTCATAAAGACATTCACTTGAAAGACTTGACAGGTGACCTACTGAAATGTGTGATTTTACTAACAACAGTACAAATTTACTCCCCAAAAAAATCCAAAGAATTAAACACGTTTAGAAAGGTCAATTACAACAGAGTTTAATCAATTGTGTTGTTATTGTCCTTTCAAAGCGTACTACTTTCTTTGGTTTTATTGTTTTGTTTCGTTTTTTTGTTTTGTTTTTGTTGTTGCATTTACACCCTTTTTGTCTGGATTTTGCCTTTAATCAGTTTGGTTTGTAGTTCTGTTGGTTTGAAAGCGTAAAGCTTAACCTCATCACGGCCGAGAACACGTGAGCACACCCAAATGCAAGAGGTACAGATCCTCATGGGCCCCCGCAGTTCACCGTGCGGGGGCTCACGAAGATCTATGCCTCTTGCTAAACCTACTGTGTATCTATGTTTCCTTGAGGGCTGGAGCCTTTAACGCGGATTTCAGAAACAGATTCTGCGTCCACAGGTAGTGATGGGGATAAAGAGATCTGCTCCAGAGCCGGCTTTTCACTGCTACAATTTTGACGACGCAATGGGTTCTCAATGTTGTCTGGCCTCTATGTGTAGATGTTGTGCACTTTCTATCACCAATCAGAGTCGCACATTCCTTTTCCCTCTCAATACAAAGTAATCCCTGCAGCTGTGAAGGGAATTAACTGCGAGCGGAATATAGTCCGCTTTGCTCCCTTGACGACAGGAGCCGTTCTATCGATTATTTTGCGTTGCATGGCATGATGGAGTTGTAACGTACACCTCATGCACGAAACCCTTGACAGAAATATTTGATTTCTTCTCTCTTTGACTTTGGGACAGTGCCTTTGCACTGTACACAGTCCTCGTTTTATTGACACTTCACCTGTTTATCATTTCAAACTTTGAGAATTTTATTTTTACCCTGATTGAGGAAAAACGCCTATGATTAATCTCAGTATGTTTGCTTTAACCCTTTACAGTATCGACGGCTGCACTGATGCGCAAGTGAGTTGACCTCTTCTCTGCTGTGATGAAACTCTATGCCCAGGCATAGGGTTTACACAGTAGGTTTAATACGTACAGTAGTTGTCAGCGGTTTGTTTGTGACGATAGTCCGTGGTGGCACGTGGGCCACTTGGAATCTGTAAGACACGGTTAGGGGCTGAGCCCACGCTACCAGAATTTGCCACTAGCAATGTGTGGTAAGCAACAATTTGCCCCCTGCCACATCAGCTTCGTGGCACACGTTACAATGTGCGCGCAATGTGTTGTACTGACTGACCTGCCATTACCATATATGGAACAGATCTCACGGCGCGCCCGGTTGAAATATTCGGAGCTGCGGGAGTCCCATATGCATGGGAACTCTCGGACAAGGTTGATCAATTTACTCACTGGAGACGTGCCGCATACGGATACGCAGCTATTTGCAGCGTTTTCACATGCGGCGCGTCTCCAATGAGTTAACAGTCTCAAAGCCGTCGGCCATCGCTCAGCTTCTCCGCCATTTTTTTCCGGTTCGCCGGAAGATGAAGAAACGGGAAGTGGCGCAAGAACACCGCTGATTGGCTGAGAGGCGGCAACATTGCTCGAGCCTTGCCGGCTACCACAAAAAAATAGACTCGGTTTGTATCGGGTCGCAATTTGTGGCGGCAATATTGTAGGCGCCCCTAATTGAGGCGGCAACATTGCCGCCACAAAATTGCGCCCTGCAATAGGTGTTTGTGGTAGCGTGTGCCCGGCTTCTTAGCATTGGGGAGTTTTAGTGAGTTGTAGGCGAGAGCTCAGTATGGCAGAGCTGTAGAAACGTTAGTACGGGGCTTTACTGTCAGTGAGGGCAGACGCGTGTGAGATACCTTAGCCCGTATTCCAAGACCCTGAAACCTAGAATTCAGGTATGTTTCTATACGTATTATTGATGGTCACTGCGTTAATGATAGTATGCGTTAGTAGGAGTTAATTCGGGTGTGTAGTGTTGACTGGTTTGGTTCAGTTGTGTTGGTTTGGAACTCAGAGAGACAACCGGTGTTTTCTATGTAGTTTTTTTTACCGAGATGGATAACTAAGGAATGGGAGGTGTGTATGCCTAAGTCGTTATGAAGGTGATACGTGGTTAAGTATATTCTTTTCCAGCGTATGGGATAACGTATAGCGAGAGTGTTAGGTTATAGTCTGTTTAAAGGTTGTGACAGAGATGGGGTGTTACGAAAGTAGTCGGGTGATGAAGCATGTGTGTGTGTGTGTGTGTGTGTGTGTGTGTGTGTGTGTGTGTGTGTGTGTGTGTGTGTGTGTGTGTGTGTGTGTGTGTGTGTGTGTGTGCGTGTGAATGAACGTGTGAGTTATTGTATCAGCCAGGTTACGTAATGTATCTCATATTATCCAATATCTGTGTGTGTTTAGCAAGTGTTACGATTTAGGACTTTATTATTGTTCAGAGTGCTTGTCGAGAGTGGAGCGACGGACACCGAGACGTCATTCACCAGGGACCTAATGCGAGGTCAGCTCTCCATCTCTTCACTCAGGGAGTGAGCGACCGGTGCCGAGACACCCGGGTCACAGTGAGGACTGCGCTATACGGTACGAGTAGCGAGGACGTCCACGGTACGAGAGGCAGGACGACTCGAGAGCGTACAACAAAGGACTTGCACGCCTAGACGTGAAAAGGACTGAACGTAACCGGGCGAGAACACCAAACAGGTTGGAGTGTGAGATACTACTACCTAGCCTGGCATTGATATTGTGGATGTGGATGTGATGTTGAGATGTTGGTAGTGGGGAAGGTGTGGCGTAGATAGTTTGATAGTTTTGTGCGTTCTTTTATTTGTCTATTTTGTTATAAACGCCTTCGTTAGACAGAAAGCCCGTGTTGAGTTTTACCGCGTGAATGCGCCTGTCTGAGTCAGTGGCGGTGTATGCATCTGTTGTGCGTGAGTCTGTACGTGCGACTGTGAGTAAGTCTGCGTGCGTTACATCTGCCAACGCACGTACATTTTGTTCCAGAAATCTGCGTTCACTGAACGACCAAATGCCACAGCTGTCCAAAGAACATGGACACAAAGCGGTCTCAGCAAGAGTCATAGATCCTCATGAGCCCCCGCAGTTGCGGGGGGCTCACGAGGATCTATGACTCTTGCAGATGGATCGCATTCACTTATTCTCGGCAGTGAAGGGATTCAGCAAAGTTCGTGCAACTGGTGCCACGCAATATTTTTTGTTTGTTTGTTTGTTGTTGTTTTTTTCCTGGCGCCAGTTGTTGAGTTAGCTTAGTAGCTGGCGCAGGACTAATTAAAATCACTCCTGCAACTGGCCCCAGGTGCTCGGCGGTCATTCGCCTGATTGACGCGTCGCCTCTCTAAACAATGGCAGCTCTCTTGTGACGTCAATATATGGCACTCGATAGTCTGAGATAGACGTTGGTTTAGCAAAATGTTTTCAGGCTGACGTCGGTCTTGTGACCTGTTTCCGAGTTACTGCGACTGATTCATGTGCAGCCTGTAATTATAAAAAGTCTTTTCAAATTATAATCTATACTATAATGGTCGCGTTAAAAAAAAAATTGATTCAGTATTGAATTTTTTTTTTTCACAGAAGAGTTCAGCCGAGGGAGATGGTTCTACAGAAGTGGCTAAATGATTAACCCATTTAACCGCATGGTCGCATTTCTCAAATTTGGGAGGCGTCACCTAACGACTATGTATCAGTTGTGGAAGATGAATCGACCATAATAATTCAAAGTTAGTGCCTGATTAGCTAGGCGCCATGAGGCGACCAGCTAATCTGGCACTGCCACTGAAATATCATGGTCGATCCAACTCCTCCTGTAACCCGGTGCGTCGGGGCTAACATGATGGATTAGTCTTGGGACCAGAAGAGCCGCTGTCATTTCACTAGACACATCGCACGATTCTGAAGCGGTTAGTGCCTTAAGGTTATATTCCCCAGTATCAAGCATCTCAACACTATCAGAACACTCAGTACTCAAACCAAGGGGAATCACAGCGCTGGACAGACAACAGTTAGATCCCCTGCCCCCGCCTATCAGGCACCCAATCGCCAGCCCACAGAGAAATACGCAGGTATAGAATAAGACAATCATTTCCATCCTCAAAAAGGATGGATCAGGTCTCTTATATAACCCATGTCTTTCTCCGGAACTTAGGAAGTAGGCAGGAGAAACATACATACACAAACATGAAGGTGCGCTACTAGATGTGGTCGGGTAAATACCCTGATTTCCCACAGTAGATGCACAGAACATTACACAACAATGTAACGATACAAATTTTGCCTCGAGTTATACGTGATACTCACAAACCAGATAGGTGAGGCTAGCGCTGGCAGAATTGTCAGTACTCAAACCAAGGGGAATCACAGCGCTGGACAGACAACAGTTAGATCCCCTGCCCCCGCCTATCAGGCACCCAATCGCCAGCCCACAGAGAAATACGCAGGTATAGAATAAGACAATCATTTCCATCCTCAAAAAGGATGGATCAGGTCTCTTATATAACCCATGTCTTTCTCCGGAACTTAGGAAGTAGGCAGGAGAAACATACATACACAAACATGAAGGTGCGCTACTAGATGTGGTCGGGTAAATACCCTGATTTCCCACAGTAGATGCACAGAACATTACACAACAATGTAACGATACAAATTTTGCCTCGAGTTATACGTGATACTCACAAACCAGATAGGTGAGGCTAGCGCTGGCAGAATTGTCAGTACTCAAACCAAGGGGAATCACAGCGCTGGACAGACAACAGTTAGATCCCCTGCCCCCGCCTATCAGGCACCCAATCGCCAGCCCACAGAGAAATACGCAGGTATAGAATAAGACAATCATTTCCATCCTCAAAAAGGATGGATCAGGTCTCTTATATAACCCATGTCTTTCTCCGGAACTTAGGAAGTAGGCAGTAGAAACATACATACACAAACATGAAGGTGCGCTACTAGATGTGGTCGGGTAAATACCCTGATTTCCCACAGTAGATGCACAGAACATTACACAACAATGTAACGATACAAATTTTGCCTCGAGTTATACGTGATACTCACAAACCAGATAGGTGAGGCTAGCGCTGGCAGAATTGTCAGTACTCAAACCAAGGGGAATCACAGCGCTGGACAGACAACAGTTAGATCCCCTGCCCCCGCCTATCAGGCACCCAATCGCCAGCCCACAGAGAAATACGCAGGTATAGAATAAGACAATCATTTCCATCCTCAAAAAGGATGGATCAGGTCTCTTATATAACCCATGTCTTTCTCCGGAACTTAGGAAGTAGGCAGGAGAAACATACATACACAAACATGAAGGTGCGCTACTAGATGTGGTCGGGTAAATACCCTGATTTCCCACAGTAGATGCACAGAACATTACACAACAATGTAACGATACAAATTTTGCCTCGAGTTATACGTGATACTCACAAACCAGATAGGTGAGGCTAGCGCTGGCAGAATTGTCAGTACTCAAACCAAGGGGAATCACAGCGCTGGACAGACAACAGTTAGATCCCCTGCCCCCGCCTATCAGGCACCCAATCGCCAGCCCACAGAGAAATACGCAGGTATAGAATAAGACAATCATTTCCATCCTCAAAAAGGATGGATCAGGTCTCTTATATAACCCATGTCTTTCTCCGGAACTTAGGAAGTAGGCAGGAGAAACATACATACACAAACATGAAGGTGCGCTACTAGATGTGGTCGGGTAAATACCCTGATTTCCCACAGTAGATGCACAGAACATTACACAACAATGTAACGATACAAATTTTGCCTCGAGTTATACGTGATACTCACAAACCAGATAGGTGAGGCTAGCGCTGGCAGAATTGTCAGTACTCAAACCAAGGGGAATCACAGCGCTGGACAGACAACAGTTAGATCCCCTGCCCCCGCCTATCAGGCACCCAATCGCCAGCCCACAGAGAAATACGCAGGTATAGAATAAGACAATCATTTCCATCCTCAAAAAGGATGGATCAGGTCTCTTATATAACCCATGTCTTTCTCCGGAACTTAGGAAGTAGGCAGGAGAAACATACATACACAAACATGAAGGTGCGCTACTAGATGTGGTCGGGTAAATACCCTGATTTCCCACAGTAGATCGGCACAGAACATTACACAACAATGTAACGATACAAATTTTGCCTCGAGTTATACGTGATACGTGTATCGTTACATTGTTGTGTAATGTTCTGTGCATCTACTGTGGGAAATCAGGGTATTTACCCGACCACATCTAGTAGCGCACCTTCATGTTTGTGTATGTATGTTTCTCCTGCCTACTTCCTAAGTTCCGGAGAAAGACATGGGTTATATAAGAGACCTGATCCATCCTTTTTGAGGATGGAAATGATTGTCTTATTCTATACCTGCGTATTTCTCTGTGGGCTGGCGATTGGGTGCCTGATAGGCGGGGGCAGGGGATCTATCAGAACACTGTCTGCAACAGATGCTGTTGACAGTATGTGTATGGGTCCTTTGTGTACTATCTTAGGACTTTATGATGAAAATGCAATGCCAAATGTTGAAATTCATCGTTTGGAGGGTGTATTGTTTTTGTACCGGAGTCGCGAATTTATCATCTGCATCGGCCTCGTTTGGAATTAATATGCATATTTATAAGCCTACGTCACAAGACATAACCCGGCTGAGCTGATCAAAGTGTCACAATACTACAGGTCACGAGGTCGGCATCGGTGAGATGTACACACGTGTCAGTGTACAGGTGTAATGATGTTCTCCGGCATCCCTTTGATGTAATTTTTCTTGAGAAAGTAGAATATGCCATCAAAATCACAATGCGGGTTCCGCTCGACCTGCTAGTATTTAGTAGTAACGATCGTGCGTAGTGCGCGGAGGGTGTGCGTATTTCAGTGGCGCTCACAAAGTTTGATCTTTGATCCCTTTGACACACACCATAGTTTTCAGATCATGCAGCACAAAATGTGATAACTAGCTCGTAACTATATATGCTAAAACAGGTTTAAAATCTTGAGAAATCGGTAAGAGATAAATTCTACTGAAGATCGTGAAATCTGAAAATCACTAGCACTCGCGGAACTATAGGAAGATCGACAAAGGCCGTAGTTTACATACTGATTCACTGCAGGAAAGTGACAAACTCCGGGTGGGTGGTCAAGCCAAGCTCTTGCTTTAGGCATTGCCACAAGTCCATATTCCCTTGTCAGATGTCAATTCTACTTAGAGATATCTTGTCTCTCTTCATCCGAGTCTTTCTTCTCCTCCTCAATTCTGTGTCTGTCACAGGGCCGGATCTGGGGGGTGGTTCCTGGGTTCCGGAACCCCCCCCCCCCCCTGGCCATCCGATGTACCACAGAAAGAAAAAAAAATATATATATGTAGTTTTTTTTTTAAGCTCTTAATTAGTTTATTGGTCTTCGAAAACTATTTTAAAATTTTCCCACCTTCCGTCCGGCCCAATACCATCACTTGTAACCCCCCCCCCCTTCTACTTACCTTGATCCGGCCCTGGTCAGTGTCGGCGCGAGTCTTTTTTTCTTCGCTGGTTCATCCGCCATCTTGTCTCTAAATTATTATAATTATGCAGATGACCTAAAGTTGTATAGAATAGTTATGACGTCAGATAACATCGCCTATCAGAAGCAATCTTTTCTGGGATCCCACAAAAGATTCCGGTGGGCGTTTTTTTCACTTTGAACGGACGAAAGAAAGCATTTGGTGGGACAATAAGGTGGTCACTGTCTAAATGGGTATGTATACTGAATCCCAGTAAAAGCTTAAAGCGAACTGAAGCCTTAAAAAAGGTCGGGTGTGCCCCTTTAATTAGTTTTAACAGTCTGTCATTTCCCCATGTTGGTTTGGCCTTAACTCATTCAGCCCCACGCACGTATTTCCCAAATTCTGGAGGCGTCATCCAACGACTATGCACCAGTTGCAGGAGATGGATCGACCATGATAGTTCAAGGGCAGTGCCAGATTAGCTTGGCGCCGAAGGGGCGCCAGCTAATCTGGCACTACCCTTGAATTATCATGGTCGACCCATTTCAGTTTTGCTGTAGTGCGTGAGGGCTGAATGGGTTAATGAAGGCAATAGGATATTGCAAGGGAGGGGATCGACTAGTTTGAATTTCCTCACTTGGCGTAAAATGCTCGCTTTAACAAACGGTACTCGCGGTCGAAATACCAGAATTTTGGCTTTTTGCTTTGTCCTCCGAAGCTACATTTAGATTGCAATGTTTAAAAAAATGGACTGCCTTTAACAGATTTGCCGATGTACTCCCCAGATAGACCCACTCGGGGAGTACGCCACATGTACACTTCTAGTCAAATGAGATGCGAAATGTACTTGTGGTGTACTCTCCGAGTGAGTACACGTTGTCTGTGCTTCGCATATCATTAATTTGAATAAAAATGTGCTTGTGGTGTACGTGTACTCCCCGAGTGGGTCTAGTTAGGGAGTCGTGCGACACGCAAACGGTACGCGGGGTGACCATGCTCAAGGGTGTTGCCATAATAAATTAGACTTGTACGCTCAACCGGCACCAGACTTGCCGCAATCATGGTCGATCCGTATTAGTCTTGTTCTCACTGTGTTTGAACCTCTTAGTTCTGCATCACTTTGTTTAATGGAGGTTATCCCTCAATCAGAAGTAGGTCAAACAAAGCACGGACTTCAACATTTATTTGATTCATCCATCCAACTCCATCCGCAAGAAGTGCATTTTCTCATGAGCTGCACACACACACACACGCACACACATACATACACGACGCTGGTCTATCAGTAATCTACGTAGACCACATCTGGGCATATGGGACAGATGTATGCGCAGGTACTAGGCTAGCCTATCAGTACTCAAACAGGAAAAGGAAACGGATTGGCTAAAGAAATGTTATTGTATATACCGTAATTAGCACGCCCTACTCAAACGGGAAAAGGGAAATGATTAAATGAATGAGTCATTAACTCATTCGAGAAGTTCTGCCTCCAGATACGCGGCATAAGCCGCGTGTCCGGAGGCGGCACGTCTCGAACGAGTTAATCGTTATTGTATAATAACGTAATAAGCATGCCATCCAGCATATTGTACGATCATCTACAAGAGGCATAGATTCTCATGAGCCCCTGCATCCTCAGTGGTTTATTAAAAATATGTTTGCCTGCCTGCTGGTGATTTATGTGTGCTAGGTCAGTAGCATGAATGCACTTAGTCCTGCGCCAGCCACTGAGCAAGGTGCTCCGCTAAAGAGAAGCACCTTGCTTAGTGGCTGACGCAGGACTAAACTCACCCATTCAACTGACCAAAGATCTGTGATTTTTTACCTTATAACCTGGAGCCGAATGGTACGAAATAACGCATCAGGACACATTTTCCTCTTGGGTCCAGACGGTCCTCACATTTAGGTGGGTGAAACGGACGAATGTAATCTAAAGGATGTGGCGTCAGCACTCGGTCATGTCACGTGATGTATATTTAATGCATTATCTGTTTGCGGACCCGCAAAGATCATATGATACGCTTTATCAGATTATCACAGTCGAAGGGAAAATACCTTGAAAAACCCCCGCTGTGCCCACATTGCAAACAAGTTGTTGTCATTAGTTGATACACTCTTTACTGTTGCGCAGTAGATCATTCAACCTGAACTATCTGCAAGTGGCACAGATCCTCAAGAGCTCCTGCAGGCTGCAGGAGCTCTATGCCTCTTGCCGGAAGAGATCGAGTTATTACCATTATCAGTTAAATATGCGACAAGCCTGTATAAATTCATGTGAAATGTGAAAACATTACGCACAACTGAATCGACACTGCGTGGCTAACACTAGGTGACATGCAAGCTGCACAAAGTGACTGACTGAAGCAAGATTCAACGGACTCAACCAATCCAGGTAACTTTTCTTACAAGGTTTCGTATCGAACAATTTACGTGCCCCTTCATTTAGTGTAATTTACGACGTGTCTGTTGACTTCAAGTATGCGTATAGCTTCAGTTTCACATCCACCGGCAGAGGGATGCCATACTAGTCCAACATTATCGCACATTTTAATGATATTTTTTTCACTAAAGTTTTGAAATAATGCTACACACAGTGAGACTGTTGATAGTATCTTCCCCAGGATCAAAACCGCAGTGGGCCCGGGCACAGCCGTGCGTGGGCCCACTGCGGCCGTCTTGGGCCAGATGACCTTTGCTTACTGGGTTTTGTCTTTTCTCCTTGCTTTCTTTTGCTTGCAGTGCTTTTTAGCTGTGTTTCTACTACGCCGAGAGCATGATGGTTTACACATAGTTTACTGTACGTATTTCAATCGAAATTTGTACAGCTGGACTGGACATGACACCCAGAATGTTTACTGATTTTGGTTTATTTTGGATGTTTTCCACATACATGTCTGTACATAACTTTAGAGAGCGGACTGGGGCTTATGAGGATCGTAGGCATCTTGCAGTTGGATTGCGTTCAGTTATTATCGGTTTAACCCTTTTAGCGCCATTGGCGCATCTCCCGAATTTTGGAAGTGTTACTTAACGACTATGTACCACTAGCAAGAGGTGGATTGACCATGATAATTCAAGGGTAGTGCCAGATTGGCACTACCCTGAAGGCGCCAAGCTAATCTGGCACTACCCTTGAATTATCATGGTCAAACAATCTCCTGCTGTAGGGTGTTGGCGCTGAAAGGGTTAAAAAAAGATGGAGCGTTACACTCGTACACACAAGTACACATAATGATACGCAGTAATGTGCATATGAAATGCATAGTACATGTGAATGGTTTTTTGAACTGATCACCCGGCCATGGTATTTACGCTATCACATAACTGGCTTGCAATCTACAACTGGCACATGTAAAAGTACAAGTAGGCCCTGTTACATCAGGTAACGTTATATATTCAAATGAGATAGGTGAGGCAGTAAGAGGACCGGTGTTTTTAAAAATATTTTTCTGCCTTCTTTGGCATTTTATACAGAGGCAGTATGTTAGAATTTGCTTAAAATCTCTTGATAGATGAGTAGAGACATGTTTGGTGCTTTGATTCATACCAGCCTTGGCTTAACCAGCGGACTCTTTTTGTCCTAGTTTGAGTTGCCAAGCGGATGGTGATTTGAGGTGTGTACCAGTTTTGGCTGCGCTTGGATTATAGGGTTGGTACAGAATCATGTTGATAGCCAGGACTGAAATGAGACTGGTGATGTGGTTATATATATATATATTTTAATTATGCATGGCAAATGTGCAACAAGTGGGCGGTAGTGTTGTTTAGGGGATTGAAAAATTAGGGGATGACTGGGACAGACTAAGACTAAGGCATTTTAACAGATGGGACTGCAGGGGAGGCCCACTGTGTACTATGGCCATCAGTGCTGATAACATATAATCAAGCCCTTCACTCCTGGAAGGCAGCAGCTAACACTCAGAGCAAGAGGTTTTGAACCGCAGTTAAACCTGTGTAAATCTGGAAATGTGACCATAGGACTCAGTGCGTTAAAGAAAAACACCTGTTAACCCATTGGGTGTCGGTAGCGATTTTAGTTGAGATGATTTTTGCAAGAATCATCGCGGCTAAAATTGCTGCCGATACCCAAAGGATTAAGTGCGTGGAACGAGCGTGCTGAAAGAAAAGTACAACTTGTGGTGGTAGGGGACGGGGTCACTGGGTCCGCCAGTGGTACTCTGACTAAAGGAAGGGATAAGCTACATTGCAAAGTATTTGCACATTATTCATTATATTCATACCGTATTTTTTTTTTTATTTCAGCAACGGCTGCAGAAGATTTAACAAAAAACGTGAAAGCCAAAGGTCCAACACTATACACTTGAAACAAGTACTTTTTGGAGGTATACAGGTGGCGTCTTGAAACCTCGGATGTGGACATATAAGCGCCCTCTGCTGCAAATGTGCCACTAGCTCTTCGATATCTACAAGCACCAATTAAGGAATGTGTGTCTTTAGCATTGAACAGATAAATATGCGTTTGCAGGTACCTAAACAGAAATAAAAGTGTCTGTCTTCAGTCTCTAACTAGAGTTTATAAAATCTTCTTATGTGCCTGACAAACTGAGACGTTGCAAATGAGAATGGCCAACGCAAATAGTTACAGGACTTTCGCGCCGCCCGAAACGGAGTCTCTACTGTGCTCTATCTGTCTGGAGATTTTCAAAACTCCCAAGATCCTGCCTTGCTTCCACACGTTCTGTGAGGGCTGCCTGCAGGATCTGACGCGAAACGGTGCAGTCGATAGGTTCCCCTGTCCCTCATGCCGGGAAGAGATCATTGTCCCCCCGGGTGGAGTGTCTGCCTTTCGTTCCAACTTCTACATCCAGGAAGAGGACATTGAAAGGGCACGTTTCAACATTATATGTGCCAAACATCCAAAGAAAGCTATTGAACTGTACTGCGTGCAATGCAGTGCGCCGCTCTGTGTGACATGTTTTGTGTTAGAGCATAAGCACCACAAGACTGAAGACATTACGGCAGCCAAAGCGAAGCTGCGGGTTCATCTAGAGAAAGGCAAGCCAAGGCTAAATCGATGCGTGGAACGAATGAAAGCAGACGCCGAAAAAGCAGAACAGGAACTACCAGCAGTTAAAGCCAAGAAAGCTGCAGTGAAAGAGGCCATCCTCAACAGGCATGCCACGGTGCAAGCAGCCATCGACAAGTACCGAGACGAAGCTCTGGCCTCGCTGGACATAGTGACTGATGACATACTCGCCTTCCAGGAAACAATACTAGTATCTCAGCACGAGATGATCCTGCAACAGCTGGTCAAGCTACAGAAACAGCTCCAGCAAGCTCTGGACAGCGACAACATTTCTCAGTTGGTAGCTGTGTCCACAGAGCTGAACTGCGGTCGTGGCAGCGAGGAAGCCGTGCCAACCAAACATACAGCAATTGCTTGCCGTCCTGTCCTCCGCTTTTGCTCCAGCACTGACGTCATGTTACAAAGCGCGCGTGACTACTTGGGTACTGTGGCTAAGATGGAGATGGCGGTGTCAGCGCCTGAAGTGACTGTGGTGGAGCAGTTCCGATGTCGGGATGATCCGGACACTGACGTTTGTCATGCGTGTCCCATGACTGATGACCATGTGTGGGGGTCGTACGAGCAGTACGTGTCACGCAATCAGTTCTCTGCCGAGAAGTTTGATTCACATGGCAATGTCGTCAGCAAGAATGATCGTCACGACAGGGGGCGAGTAACAATGGTGCGGAGGAAGGAAGGACGAAACATGTACCCAAAGTCCCCTTCTGGTTACTTCGCCAAGAAATGCGACCCCAATCTGGACAGGTTTCTGTTATTAGAGGCAAGGGGGCAGGGCCTGCAACTGTAATGGAAATTAAAATATTGTCAGACTATCCTGTAGACATTGAAGGGGAACGGTTTTAACTCATCGTTGTGACGCATATCGTGGCTTTGACGTTGACGTCAGCGAAAAGTTGTTTGTCGTGCTAAAAGACGCGAAACCACCAGAAACTGCGCGTAAGGTGCGACTGTACCGATACCCAAAGTCGAACGCCATCGCCACCTACAGTCCGCCTAGAGCGCCATTCCAGCCTTCGGACGTGTGTTTCTTCACGCTGGGCGGCCATGAGGTGCTGCTGGTGGCTGATGAGCTGAACGACGCCATCCACGTGGTCAAAGTGCAGGAACGCCTTACTAAAGGGTGTTGTCCTCGTAAAACCCGTTTCTATGATTTTGTTTTCTTGCGTTTCTTAGCCCCTGGATGTCCGCTGCTGGTACAGCCCACGGCGCTCAACACGGATATGAGGGGTCGCCTGTGGGTTGCCTGCAGGGGCGGCACGATCCTCACGTGTACACCTAATGACAATATTGCATAAGGACAAGTGACTAGTCAATAGACATTTGTATACAGACCGACATATGCCAAATGCGCCCCAGACCACAAAAGGCTATCGCGCCGAAGTCGGCAGCATTGGGCCCGCGCACAGCCCGCTGCTGACAACTTCTGTCCGATGGTGTTTGCTTACTGGGGTAAACACAAAGTCATGGGGCCAAAATCGGCCGTAATGGTCCGCACACTGCTGTGGCAGGCGTCGGCCCGATAGTCCTGCGCTTGCTGGGTGGTTCCTTACGTCATATGGCCATGTCTCAACTATTCAAGTTACGTCCAACTGTGATAATTAGAGATGTTGATGAACATTTGCAAATGATGAAAAGCTAGACATCTGCATCCAATGTTTGTACTTCTCATACGTTATTTACAGCTGTCGAACAATGGAATGAAAAGGCGATATCCTTTTTTTTTTTTTAATGTACATACCCGGTAAAGGCCAATCAACGCTACTGCTATGACACTACATTTGTGGATGGTGAATTGGTTTAACAACAAATGAACCCTTGAATCCATTTTGATAGTTTTAGGGTGATGCCCGATTCGATTAGCGCTTTTCGATATATATCTATTACCTTTTATATTATATATTTACTATATCTAATCTCTTCACCACGGGCTTTCTTTGTGAACATACAAATCACTATCATCAAATACATCAATACCAACAAGATGAGGATTTCATCCCGAAGTCTACCGTGGTATTGTTTGGAGCTCAGATGCGTTTATCTTTTAGGAACATTCAGAGTTGTTCATATTTTTAGGCTTATTATGCTGATCCATTTCCCTCCTCTCCAAGCCAACCTCTGATCAACACACACGTCGGCGCACACAAATAAAGCCAGACACAGGGCGCTTCTCGTCATTAGTACGCTCTGTGGGCTCGTGTAGCGACAGGAATCCATCTCTATCTCTCCACTCCAACCCACCCTCTGATCTACACACACTGGCACATATAAATAAAGACGGGCACACGGCGATTCCCGCCATTCGTAACTCTGTGGTCTGGCGTAGCATAGCTATTCTAAAGATGAATAATAGCACGAGCAGCGAAGTGACGTCACTTCAAACTTCACGTCATGGCACCATTAGTCCCATGAGGCCCTGTTCTTAGTGACGACTCGATGTTATACGTCACTCATCGCTGTACTAACATTTGACGTATCAGAGAATCAACTTTGCAATTTTCTTGCTGCTTTTCACGCTTATAGTTTAAAGGTCACAATTTGACCTAATCCTACCCCAAGGCCAGGACAAACAGCAGGCTTATGCAAACACTGTTTATAAAAAATCATGCGGGTATTAATGAGAAGATAGTTTTTTTTTCGTGAAAGAAAAACTGAAGTTAATGTTAGACTGTAGGCTTATGTAAATACCGTATATAAAAAATTATGCTATTATTAATGAGAAGATTGTTTTTTTCGTAAGAAAGATTCAATTGTTTTAAGATTAAGCCATATAAGCTTATTTAAGGACAAGCGCTATATAAGTAGCCATTATTATTATTAATAATTCGTGAAATTAATCCCCAAAACGTGAAAATATATTTTTTCCAAAAATATTTATCAATCAAAACGATCTAGAGGTACAATGCTGGTTAACGAACTCATTCAATATCTCCCTTTCATCTAGTTAGATGCAAAATATCTAGTAAAAATAAGAAAAATTACGGACTCCAGTGTGGATCAACCGGTTTTTGTGAGACGGCCATTTTCTCGCCAATGAGCATCTTAATCAAAACAATTAAAAATATTCCCCGAGAATATTCCCCGACAATATCCCAAAATTTCAAGCTTGTCCGTCCTCAAACGCGGACTCTAGTTGCTGTCACACACACACACACACACACAAAAACACACACACACACACACACACACACACACACACACACACACACACACACGACACACACAAACACGTGCGCGCGCGGCGCTTTGGCGCCAAAATGAATTTTTTTTCTAAAATGTATTTTTTTTTAAAAATACTTACCGATGGCATTACTATCTGGGAATACACTCTATTGCCTATAGATTTCAGCAAAAGTTGTGTGTAGCACACAACTGGGGAGGAGACACCGGGGATCCAAGCACTATGACCCCGGGTGGCCTCCCCTTACTACCCTATCCCGGCGAGCACAGGGCGACCTCGTCAGTTTCACACTTAGCCACAAGAGGCAAGCGGGGCAGGTGGGAGGGCCATCCGAGTAATGCCATCGGTAAGTATTTTTCAAAAAAATACATTTTAGAAAAAAAAATTCATTTGTTTTTTCAAAATACATTACCGATGGCATTACTATCTGGGAGAATGGCGAACAGGCGGAGGGTGCCGTATCTAACCATAACCCAACCACTCCGCCGGCCCCATCGAGAGAGAACTCCCGACGATTTCAGCTATGATGTGCCTAAGACGCCAGCGGCGCTCGGAGGGAGTGCTGGGCCGCGGAGATGTCGCCCACCCGTGCCAGGGAGGCACGTTGGCCGGATAGGTCTCTAAGGTAGAAGCGTGCGAAAGTGGAGTCTGAGTGCCAGCCACCCGCTGTCACAATATCTTTGACCAAGCAGTTGTGGTCCAGGGCTAGACTGGTGGCTACTGCTCTCACTTCATGCGCCCGGATTTGTAAAGGCTCAGCGCCGCGTGGGGAGAGGTCTAGGTAGGCTGACATAATCACCCACCGCAGCCAGGATGACACGGTCTGGGCCGAGATGTCGTGTCTGCCCGCGGACAAGGTAAGAAGAGGCGCGAGCGCCCCCGGCGCTGCGGCTTAGAGCGGCGCAGGTAATTTTTTAGCGCCCGCACTGGGTCCTGTTGCCGCGATCCAGGGGAGAGGTCCGCTCCACGGAGGGGCCGTATCGTTAGCACCTGAGGAGCCGCCGCGGGGCGGCGGTTCTTGGCCAGGAAGGACGGATCGGGGAGCAGCTGCGCAGAGCCGTCGGAACGAAACAGCGAACAGGCTGGGAGCATCGAGAGCGCGTGAAGCTCGCTGACTCGGGACGCTGTAGCGAGAGCCAGAAGGAACAGGTTTTCCGGGTCAAGTCTGAGAACCGAGCCAAGGGGAGGGGCTCAAACCGGTCCGTATTCAACCACGTCAGTACCCAGGCAAGATCCCACCGGGGTACTAGGGAACGTGAGACCGGACGTCGGAGTTCAAAGTGAGCCAGTAATCCGACAGATCCTTGCAGGCGCCTGGGTCCGGAAGACACAGGTGACGGTAGGTGTCCGCGATCATAGCGCGGTAGCCCTTGATGGTGACTGGGGCTAAGCCCCGGTCGTCGAAGAGCCACAGGAAGAACTCCGCCAGTTGGTGGGAGGCTAGGTTAGTGGGAGGGAGCCCCTGGGAGGTGCGCCAGGTCTGAAAGACCCTCCACGTGCCTTCGTACACCTTCCTTGTAGAGAGTCTGCGGGCTGCTGCAATTGCCGCCACTGCAGCATCCGAGAACCTCTAGCGGCGAGGGCGTGCCGGACAACCTCCAAGCGTGTAGGCGGAGGCGTTCGGGGCACGGATGGAAAAGCTGCTGACGGGGCCGCTTGAGCATCGTGGGAGGGGTAGGAAGCTCCAGGGGAGGGTCCGTCGCAAGCGCGAGGAGGTCCGTGGTCCAGCTCTTGGTCCAGTTGAAGGGGGCCACCAGCAGGAGGACCGCCGAGCATCCCAGAAGCTTCCGCAGTACCTTCGGAACGAGGACTGACGGGGGGTAGGCGTAAGCAATCAGGCCGACCCAAGGAATGGCGAGCGCGTCCACTGCCCAAGCGAGTGGATCCGGGACTGGAGAGACGTAGACCGGGAGCTGGTTGTTCCATCTGGTGGCAAACAGATCCACTAGCGGCGTTTCCCAGTGAGAGCAGATCAGGCGAAAATATCCGGGCGTAGGGACCACTCCGTGTGGAGCAACTGTCCGCGACGAGACAGGGCGTCCGCAATCACGTTGTGGCCAGGGATGTGGCGGGCTCGTAGGGCGATGCCTCGGTCCCTGCACCAAAGGAGAAGGTGGTACAGAAGAATGCAAAGGGAGGGCGAGTGAGTGCCCCCCTGATTCTGTATGTAAGCCACCACCGTCGAGTTGTCGGAGAGCACGAGGACTTCCTGATTGGCCAAGGTCTCCTGCCAAACATCGAATGCCAACCCAACTGCCTTCAGCTCCAGCCAGTTGACGTGATTCCCTAACAGCTCCCGAAGCCAACGCCCGAGGCCGAGAGAAATCTGGTAACAGGTGCGCGCCCCAGCCGGCCTGGCTCGCATCTGTACAGAGAGACCACCGAGGCGGCGGGGAGTGTAGGGGCACCCCCGAAGCCAGCCAAGCGAGGTCCGCCCACCTCTCGAGGTGAGGACGAGCCAGAGGCGTGACAGGTACTAGATCCAACAGAGCGCCCGAGGGTCGCCAGTGAAGAAGGAGACGTAGCTGGAGAGGCCGAGCATAAAGTCTGCCCAAGGGAAGCAGGTCCGCAGCCGCACTGAGGAGGCCCAGGAGTTGAAGCCAGACCCTGGCGGTGAAGGAGGATCCCATCCCCATCGAAGTCGCTAAGTCGACGATCTTCTGTCGCCTGGCCAGAGGCAGGCGGACAAGGTTGAGGTCGGTCAGGAATTCCATCCCCCGATGTAGAAACCGTCGAGAGGGAGAAGATCGGATTTCCCCAAATTGAGTAGGAAACCTAGACGACGCAGAAGGGAAAGCAGGGCATCCCTGTCCGTCTGGAGGGCTGCGGAAACCAAGTTGCGCAGTAGAAGGTCGTCCAAGTAATTGGAGGCCGGGCTCAAGGAGCGCTGACGGAAGTAGGCTATCACGGCGTCGAGCAGTCTTGTAAACACCCACAGACTGATGTTGAGGCCGAAAGGAAGGGCGCAGAACTGGTAGACGATCCCCCCAAGTCAAACCGAAGGTACCGGCGAAACGACGGATGAATCGGGACGTGCAGATAGGCGTCTGACAGATCGAGGCTGATCGCAAAGTCCATCGGCCGGAGGGCCGCACGGAGTGTCCTGGCCGTCTCCATCCTGAAGCGAGGGGCCAAAATGAACTCTTTTAGCGCTGATAAGAACTTGTTTAGCGCTGATAAGGAACTTGTTTAGCGCTGATAAGTCGATAACTGGACGCCACTTGCCGCCTGGTTTGGGAACTAGAAGAGTCGGCTGTAGAATGCCGGAGAGTCCTGCCGCGAAACCACCTCTGTCGCCGCTTTGGTGAGGAGGGTCGCCACTTCCCCGCGCAGAGCGGCCGCCTGTGTGCCGTCGAGCGGTTCCTGGGTCCACATGGGTGATCTGCGAAGAGGCGGAGGCGACAGGAACGAAAGTTGCAGGCCTGCGGTAACGGTGGAAAGAATCCAGGGGTCGTCCGGGAACAGCGATCTCCAAGATCGCTGAAGAGCGACAGCCGCCCGCCGACGGGAGGCCCGAGTACTGAGGGCGGGAGCGGAGGCGGGGGCGAGTCAATGAGCCCGACCGCGGCCCGATCTACGGGCACCGCGGGGCCAAGCAGGGCGAGGGGCGGGGCCGGCCTGAGTAGCCTGGAATGGACGGGCCCGACCTCGTGAAGATCCGACTGTAGGAAAGGAGGGCCTGAAAGACCGCTGGGCACGACCCCCGGCCGGGCGGGGGGCGCGAAAGCGGGTCGAGGCTGGGTTAGATGCAGGCTTGGGCCACAAGTCCTTGGAAGATTCCTTAACGGTGTGCCAAGTGTCGCCGAACAGCTGAGGACCACCTAAGGGGGCTTGACGGAGCTGGGTCTTCACTGACAAGGGAAGGTCCGAGCAGAGGCGCAAAAGGGTATCCCTCCTCCAGAGGTCGCATTTGGCAGCTGCTGCCATGGCGTTGGCGGAAGAATGGTAGGAGGCCCGGTTGGCCGCTATCAGGATGGACTGCACGTCACGAAGCGGGGACTGAACCTCCAGGTCCCACGTATCCTGTAGGCACTGCAGGGCTGCCTGGGTAGCCAGTACCAAATCCGAGCACGCCAGCGAGTTCCGCGCTAAGGAGGCGATCCTGTCGAGAGGCCGAGGCCACGAGTTCTGGACGAGCCTGCGGCCGCCCGCCTGTGCTAAGGCCGCCGCATCCACCGCTGGAAGAGGTATGGCGAAGGCTTGGGAGTGTCCAGCGTACCAGGCCTGGCGGAAGCTTAAGTTGATTCCCACCGGCGATCGAGCGGCGGTAAAGTATCCCGTGTCGCCGAAAGCGTCGTTACGCAGCTGGGCGGAGAAGCATCGGTGAGGTCCCGGAAGCCGGCTGGCTGCGGGAGGGACTTGCGGCGCTGGACTTGCCTCTGCGCGTCGACCATGGCCGAAGCCTGTCTCTTCGGAGGAGGCGAAGGCGGACAGAAGTCGGGCGGTAGGGACTTGGCGATAAGCCTTGAAGCCTCACCCAGAGCGTGGACCGTCTGTGATCCGAGCGATGGGCCGGCAACGTCTGACGAGGCGGAGGCCGACGAGACAGCGGAAAAGGCGGGAAGGAGAACCAGCCGCCGAGTCCTGCAAGAAGATCGCCGAGGCCGAGTCCGTCGGATGAAGGCTGAGGACGTCCGGTTCCAAAAACTGATCTTCTCGCGGCAAAGACGAAAGGGGCGAGCGGCTACGAGAGCGCCGCACCGCCGCGCGCGAGGTAGACGCAGCCGCCCGCGACGCACGCAAAGAGGGGCGCCGCGGCGACGGAGGGACCGTGGCTAAGCGACGGTCCACCTCGAAGTCGGGATCCGCACGCGGAAGCCGACGTGAGTGACAAATCCGCGATCGGAATACCGAGGAAGTGGCCTGGTCACCCCTGGCCCGCCCGGGAGAACCGGTGCGGGGGGGGGGGGGGGGGGGGGGGGACCGCAAAGTGTCTCTCCTAGCCCGCTCAGGAAGGCGGAGCGGGGAGGGGACGAATACCGGGCACGCGGCCCCCCGTCCGATGTTTCGGACCGTGGAGGACGCGCGATGTCACACCGGGCCCGCCTGGTCGATACGAGGCGGGGGGGGGGGGGGGGGGGGGGACAGTCTAGGGTCACGCCAAGCCCGCTCAGGAAAGGCGGAGCGGGGAGGGGACGATTTATGAGCCCGCTGCCCCAGCTCCGAAGCCTCGGAGCGAGGGAGGCGAGGGTCCAAGTCACACCGGGCCCGTCTGGTCGATACGAGACGGGGGGGGGGGGGAGGGGGGGGGGGACAGTCTAAGGTCACACCAAGCCCGCTCAGGCGAAGCGAAGCGGGGAGGGGACAATTTATGTGCACGCGACCCCCGCTCCGACGCCTCGGAGCGTGGGGGGCGAGAGTCAACCACACCCCGGGCCCGCCCAGGCGAGACGGGGCGGGCGGGGGGGGGGGGGGGGGGGGGGGGGAAGAAAGCGAAGCATGCCGTGCCCGTTCGGAAAATACAGAGCGGGGAGGCAGCATTACTAACGGTCTCGAGTCACGTTCCGAAGCCTCGGTGCGTGAGCGAGAGCATTTCTTATCACGTTTACTCTCTTTCTTATGCTTGCGTTCCGTCACCCGCCCCCGCTCCGGAGACCTAGAGCCGGGGGTGGCCGACGAACGCTCATCTCACCCAGACCGCTCGCCCGAAGCAGAGCGGGGGGTGGGAAACAAAATGGGGCTCAAGCCACGCGCTAACGAAGCAGAGCGTGGGGAGCGTGACTCCGAAACTCGCCTACCCTGCTCCGAAGACTCGGAGAGGGGAGGGAGAACCTGCGAGGTAACGGTACAAGAAGAGGACTTACCTGTGGGGCGGAAAGCCCGAACGACGGAGCGGAGAGGAGCCCGAAGCGCCGAGGGAAGTACGTCCACCCGTGGAGGATCCCGGGGAGACAGAAGCGGGCGAGGGGCCCGGTCACGCCTGTAGAAGTCCCACCTGCGCGAACACCGGTCTTCCGTCCAAGCGGCGCAACCGTCACACGTTCCGTCCGAAGCACAGCCCGAACACGGCAAGCAAGAGTCGTGTGCATCATCCGGCCACTGGAAGTCCCCGCAAAGGAGGCAAGTCTTCGACACCGAAGAAGCCATAAGGCCCTAAGCCAACTACGCCGGCGAAGAAAGTCAACCGTACACAAAACAGCAGGGCACAAGTCACGTGCGTCGTCCGGAACCCCAAGGCCAAGGGGTGAACTCACAAAGTCAGAGCCGGTAAAAAACCGGTCGGCGCACAGTTCACAATGAGTCCAATTGTCAAAAGGAAAAGCCACGAATGTAGTGAGTCCAGGGCTGAATCGAAGAAAGGCAAAAACTCGACCGTCCCCGGTCGAGCTATGAGTGAAACTGACGAGGTCGCCCTGTGCTCGCCGGGATAGGGTAGTAAGGGGAGGCCACCCGGGGTCATAGTGCTTGGATCCCCGGTGTCTCCTCCCCAGTTGTGTGCTACACACAACTTTTGCTGAAATCTATAGGCAATAGAGTGTATTCCCAGATAGTAATGCCATCGGTAATGTATTTTGAAAAAACAAAAGACGTTCTCTAGCAAGGTTTGCATAGCTAGACGTGACGTCATTTTCATTTTGTTACGTCTTTGCCAAAATTTCTGCCCTGCACGCCAAAAGCGTCATGTGCATGCTCGGGAATGCGCTCCGACCAGCCCCATTTCAAAATTTACCATATTTTCAATTCGGTAGACAACAACAAAAACAGCAACAGCATCAACAGCAACAACAAAACATCAGCATCATTTTGTTCTGCCATACTGAAACTTTTGGAAACTTTTCACGTCTTCAATATATCATCAACTTCAGGTGAAAATCGTTAACACAAAAACGTGTTTAACCCATTTAGTCCAGATGCACTACAGCAGGCGATGGATCGACCATGATAATTCAATGGTAGTGCCAGATTAGCTTTGCGCCGTCAGGCGCTAAGCTTATCAGACACTACCATTGAATTATCATTGTCGATTCATGGCCTGCATTTGGTACATAGTTGTTAGGTGACACCTCCAAAGTTTGGTAAATGCACCTTAGGGGTTAAATGGGTTATCCTTTAATGGCTTTTCACCTTTAAAAAAACACAAAATTTATGCACAACTTAAAAAAATAAATAATTTTACCTTGATACACTACAACATGGCATTAATCAACCACGATAGTTCAAGGTTGTGCCAAAATACCTAGGCACCTTGAGGCAACAAGCTATTCTGGCACATCCTTAAACTATCATGGTCAATCCGTCTCTTTGACTGGTCTTAACAACTACCAAATCTGAATGAATTTGAAATGCTCAACAAAGAAAGAAAAATATTTACAGTACAAATAGATTGTAGTCGTCCTTCCTAAGCGTGTTTCTTTCTTTTTGGGGTATTTCTTTGCATTTTATGCTCTAGGTAATCGCCTTTTGGGTCTGGATTTTTTTTAGTTAGATCTGCTAAGCTGTTAAACAAATTTCATCCTTGTCTTTGACATCATTTGAGTGGTAGCAACAGATATTTTTAATAAAATTTCTCCTCTTTGCCCCATCACTGGAAGCCTGTAGAATTTTTATATCATCACAGATTTACTACTGATCAACCCTTTCAGTCTGAGACACACGGATATTAAAGAGACCAGCAAGTGGCTTAGATCCTCATGAGTGCTGCAGATGCGGGGGGTCACGAGGATCTATGCCGCCTGCAGATTGTAGTCACTCCTTTTGTTTTTTGTTGATTAATCCTTTCAGCCTGAGAAACATGGATATACAAGACCTGCAAGAGGCTTAGATCCTCATGAGCCCCCGCAGATGAGTGGGCTCCTGAGGATGTATGTCACCTGCAGTTGGTAGTTGCTCCTTTTATCTCATCAGTGATGGGGTTAAATTATACCTATGAAAGAATGTCAGGACAGTTCTGGGCAGTCCTCTTGCACATTTATATAGGCAAAATGATAAATGTATGTGTACAGTCCAAACTCTGAATCACTGTCCGAATCATCTCGCCTCCTTGACCTTGACTGCTGTGTCCCTCGTCTGGCACTCGGTGGGTAGTTGTCGATACCATGCTGCCTCTTGTAGTGCGACTTGAGATTACCTGCAATACAGAGTATTGACTTCAGTAAATATTTACAATTCACTTGTGGATTAACACAAGTGACAAGAGAACAAAACAAATACAACATGAAGAAAAGATATGGCGTCCTAAGAAAACATTAAAAAATGACATTAAAAGTACACATTGAAGATAAAAAGTGTGCATGTGCAGCATTGCCTGATCAAGAAAAATACATTATAAACCTCGTCCTGCCAAAAAAAAAAAAAAACCCAGACATTAAATTAAAAAAATGGTATGACATAAAGCAACAAAAAAAAAAAAATGGTGTTCTTACCAACATGACTCATCAGTGACTATATTTTAACTCTGACCCATTTCATTTTTTTGTGTGTGAAAAACAAACAAAAAAACCCCAAACAAAACAAGCAAGCGAATCAGATGTGCGAATGCAATCTAGAAATCACTACTGCCTCATTCAAAGGGAGAAAATCCACATAGTACACTGCAGCGAGCAGCTTTCCTGGGCTTTACAACAGCGTCGTGTCCTGTGCCTCAAGTTTGACATTTTTCGCTGTTATATATTTGACAGATGTGATCATATAGAAAAAACGAATGGATAATTAGCAAGTATCCTGTTCATTAACGTCTCCATGACACTCTGATGTTCACCCATGTTGAACTTAACTAATCTTAATCCATTCTTTGGCACACACAAAAAAATAATCCTACCTACTGACCTTACTTTTTCTCCTATGTTACTGTAAACACACAATTCGTTGGTGGCCTAACAACAAACAAACAAACACTTTATAGAAAGAGATCAAGCAAGAGTAATCCACACGAGCTGCATACAGCAATTACATGTGCATGTATATGAATGCATGCTGAAACACACACAAATATCACATGTAAAATAAACAATATTATGAACTGACATTTGAGTGCACACTTGTAATCACAATATTCACATGGAAATGGCTTTTCACCACTGTGAATCAGCATGTGTCGCTTGCGATCCTGGAAGGTCATGAAGGCTTTGGAGCAAAGTTCACATGAATAGGGCCGTTCCCCAGTATGAGTCCTTATATGCCGCACCAGCTGACTTGATGTGCGGCAAGCAAGTGGACATAGCTGGCATCTGAATGACAAAAAAGATGAAGAATGCGAGTTGTTATTGTCAGAAAAATTCCACAACTTGAATAAATAAGTTGTACAATGATATAGCATCCAGAAAAGAAGTTTCAATAAATCAAGGTTTTGTTGAATGCAGTTCAACTGTCACATGTTTTTCTTTTTAACCATTCAGCCTGGCACACATATTTCCCAAATTTTGGAGGCATCATCTAATGACTATGCACCAGTTGCAGGAGATGGATCGACCATGATAATTCAAGGGCAGTGCCAGATTAGCTTGGTGCCAACAGGTGCCAAGCTAATCTGGCAACAGGTGCCAAGCTAATCTGGCACTACCCTTCAATTATCATGGTCGACCCATCTCCTACTGTAGTGCGTCAGGGCTGAATGGCTTAAGAAAAGCTTGAAAAAGTTGGACTGAATTTTCTGAGTATTACATATTAGCTTGTCCTGTCTCCACCCATACGCGATGGATATCTGTGGTTTTGAAAAGATGCCAAAGTATCATAAATGCATTACAACCATAATAAGCAATAACAATTAAGGTATGGATTTGCCATGATAGTTCAAGGGTAGTGCCAGAAAAAACAACAAGCTAATTTGCCCTGGTGTTTTCAGTTTTGTGTATGTGTATGCAATGGGACAGTAAAAATGTGTATAGAATCAAAAAATGCATGAACTTACTCTAACTTAGAAATGGTTACATAAACACATCATAAAATGGGATGATGAAAAAAAATTAAAATGACTTGATGAAAAAAGATCAATAAAAATGATGTTTCACTGTCACCACCACTCTGGACCACTTCGAGAACAATGACAGAAGGTGGGGGTAGGGGGGAGGGGGAGATGGGGGGTGGGGGGGGGGGGGCAGTGGTGGGGTGTGTGTGTGTGGGGGGGGGAGGGGGGAGGGGGGGGGGGCGGCACACCTTACCTGTGCAATACTACTTTAAGCTACCACTCATGCAAATATGGGGTGGTCTCAAAGACGCGTGCGTAAAAAACCTACACCTGTGTAAGGTTTCCCCAAAATGCAAGATTAAGCCATTTAACTGTTAGGTTGCATTTCCCAAATTTTGGAGGTGTCACCTAATGACTATGTACCAGTTGCAGGTGATGGGTCGAGTAGGATAATTAAAAGGTAGTGCCAAATTAGCTGGGCCCCATAAGGCACCAAGCTTATCTGGCACTACCCTTGAATTGTCATGGTCTGGCACTACCCTTGAATTATCATGGTTGATCAACTCTTGTTGAATTGCATCGGGGCTACATGGGTCAACACAAAAAAATGCAATACATTTACATGTAATTGTGAGCCCTGACTATCCTTGAACTACATGTATCAGTCAAGGCTGACCTATCCCCTGTAGCACAGTCTCTATAGCACACAAGTTGTCTCACTGATCATATTGAGCCCATAGTTCTGTAGTTGCGTCGGCGTGACTCAAGCGCCTTGAGTTGTATTGCTGAGTTTGGTGTTGCTGTTATTGTTCAAACTAAGTTTTTAACGTTTATGTTTAAATCAGGTTCTCAGTGTGTGTGTGTGTGTGTGTGTGTGTGTGTGTGTGTGTGTGTGTGTGTGTGTGTGTGTGTGTCTATGTGTGTGTGTGTGTGTGTGTGACTGCTAAATTATGCATAATAGGCATAATAGGCATTGATGATCATGTTTTGCCTTTCCATTTTAATTAGATTTATAAATCACACGCGTGTGAGTGTTGTGACATGATTTAAAAAAGGCCTGTGTACCTAATCATTTATCCTTGAGAAATAAAGTTTCATTTCATTTCATTTCACAGTGAATCAGGGGAGACAACCAGTGTGTCCCTCGAGATATCTCCCAAAGTTGCAAAAGTCATATTATCTGTTGTGAATGAGAATTTTAAAAAGCCAAGAGAACTTACTGGAATGGTCTTTCGCCAGAGTGGGTCATTTCATGCTTTTGAAGACTGGCTTTTTCGTAGGTGGCATAGTCACCTGCAATTCACAAAGGGGAGTTGAAAACAAAAATCTAAATATGTGTCTGTGCATGAGCAGACATGCACTGGATGCATGTAAAAACATGTCTATACAACACATTAACCCATTTGACCCCAGAGCAGCGTTTCCAAATTTTGGAGGTGCCATCAAAAAACGATGTACCAGTTTGCAGGAGATATATCGACTATGATAATTCAAGGGTAGTGCCAGATTAGCTTGGCACCTCCTGGCGCCAAGCTAATCTGGCACTACCCTTGAACCATCATGTTCAATACATCACCTGCTCTAGGACATTGGGGCTAAATGGGTTAAGACCCCCATCAGTGAAACAGAAATGATCAATCAGCTACTGTACCAACATTCAGCAGTGTTTATAAAGAAGAATCATTTCATGGTAAGCATGGCAACATAGTTTAAATTACTTGGTTGTTTTCCAGAATAGAAACTGTTCAGTTTTTATTCTGGGCAAATAAATATACAAACAAGCAATGAAGAGAAAAAAACTAGGCTGGTGGTAAAATAACACTGCAAAATGCCATATGGAGCACATGCCCTACAGTTAGTTAGTTAGTTATTTGGGTTTAACGCCGAGCAGGCAACTAAGGCCATCTCACAGTGGACATGCACTACAAACAGTAAACCACATTCTTCTGCAGTAGGCACTGATCCTTACGAGCTCCACACCCTGGACACTGGACAGACAACCGGTTAGATGCCCTGCCTCCTCCTATCCGGGATGCCTGATAGGAGGTGGCAAGGGGATCTAACTGTTGGTCTGTCCAGCGCTGAGTAGTTACCCTTGGTATGAGTATTATTCCTGCTAATGCTAGTCTCACATAATTGGTTTGTGAAGAAAGAAAACAGACCAGGGATCACAGTACTCACAATCTGAACATTTAAAAGGCTTGTCGCCTGTATGCCGCCGGACGTGAACACTGAGATGGTATGAGCGCTTGAAACCTTTCCCGCAATGTTGACATGTGTATGGCATTTCATCCGTGTGTGTGAGTTCATGTCGCCGCAGATTTGTGGCCCACGCAGTAAGAAAGTTGCACCCTTCCACGCTGCACTTTAGTCGTTTCTTTTTCACTTTACGTCCTTTGAACGTTTTTGGTGGTGTTTTTGATGCAACAGTAGTGATTTTCTTTGCAAAGGCTGAGACTGTGGTGTTGTCTCCTGCAGGAACCAGCATTTCTAAAACAAACAGTAAAATCCAATCAACAATGACATTTTCTTGATTTACATCTGAAGAATGTTGCTGATTACAAGATTGGCTTCCCTGTATCAACCCATGTAACCCCACTGCCACATTTCCCAAATTGTGGAGGTGTTACCTAACCACTATGTACCAGTTGCAGTAGATGGCTCGATCATGATATTTCAAGGGTAGTGCGAGATTAGCTTGGCGCCTTCAGGCGCCAAGCTAATTTGGCACTACCCTTTAATTATCATGGTCAATCCATCTTCTGCTGTCATACTTCAGGGCTAAATGGGTCAACTCCCTTGGCAGAAAATTACTTCAATCTTTCTGGAAGAAACAAAAGGTAACTGATTGCTAGTCTGTGATTTCTTACCTTACGGCTTTCAGTCCTAAGGTCCAACATAACAGATCAGCAAACACATGTGTCTCACTCTCAGATTTAACCCCTTCAATGCAAGCTGCGTAGATTGCATTTTTAAAATCATTGTACGTTCAAAATCAAAGATCCCCAGTCGTCAAAGGAACATGGATACAAAGTTGTTTCAGCAACAGGCTGCAACTGTGGGGGCTCATGAGAATTTATACATCTTGCAGTTGAGTTTTTCTAGGCAAATGGAAGTGAAGAGGTTAATGCGGTCTCACTGGCAACAGGCTTGATTTATCAGCAAGGATGATACACTTCACATGTACAGTGTCAGACCCCAAAGTTCACTGACTATCTGACATTTTCAGAACTAACTGAAAAGTGGTGATGTATTTTCAGACAAAAGTAATTCCTTTTCAGTACATTTCATCTGCATGTCTGTAAAAACTCCAAGCATAAACTATATACATTCAAGGGCAAGGACATGTAAAATGAACAACCTGAAGTGTTCTAACTGATCTGTGGCAGCTTTTGTATATCTCACTGCCTCTGATGATGAATGCAACACTTGATGCAAATCTTAATCCTGCTGGCTACATTTAACAGGACAAATAACATCCATATTAAACTCCAGTCACTCTCATGCCCCCCTCCATCCCCTTTCCCCCCGACCTCACTCTCTCCTTCCTACCAGTGCGCCCCTGTTCTGACATCATCGCCCCTCTCGGCCAATTAATGGCTGGCCAGAGTTCCGGACCAGAGCTTGGGCGAGGTTTTGTCAGAACAGCGTGCACCGCTCCCGTTCTACATCCACCCACACGCTCTCACTATCACATCTCAGTCTCACGCTCCACTCCTCACTACTTCCTCACGCTTATACACTGAACCCGGTAACACTTCCTGTCAGTTGGGCAAAAATAACGGAGGCGTTTTATTCCCGTGACTCTCACTTGTCAAACATGTAAGACAACATCTAACCCAACCAGTAGGTTTACTGATTGTTTCCTGCCCCCTCCCCCCTCTCCCCTCCCTCTCCCCCCCCCCCTCCTGCAACACTACACACAAAACTAAAAAACAAAAACAAAAAAACCGAACACAAAAAGGACCTCCATAAAACACCGTGTGTACAACTGAGCCGAGGCAATTCAGTTCATATATAATACTATCTCATAATAAAACAACAAAATAAATGTACAGTTAGTCGCCAGACTTATCATTTGCTACAGAGAACATGCTTATCAAAAACAAAAGAAAAAGAATTAAGGACACTTTATATGCAGCAGATTACAATGGTGGTTGCTTGGGGTTGGATGGTGGGTTTTCAAATTCTACTGAGCTGTCACCTGAGCTGTGGCTGCTGCCCCACCGACCAGAATGACTGGCGTACTTCTCAGTACCATTCCATAGTCACTCCTGTCATGGTTTGACTTCGCGAACGAAGATTTTATAGGGCTTGCCCACGTCGTCTGCAGGCATTTTCATGACTGCGGAGGCCAATCCGGGACAGGCAGGTTCGACCGCAGTGGCGTCAGGGGAGGGTCTGGTCAGGGTTCTGAGTTACGACAACTCTGTTTTTTCTCCTGAGCCGCATGTCCTTGAGGTTAGCTCTGCGAGAGTCCTCAAAGGAGACGGCTGCCTTGTGAATGGTGGAGTGCCAGGTGTCACGGTCCGCAGCAAGCGAAGACCACTGGCGGTGGTCGATTTGGCAGGCACTAAGTGACTTCTTGAGACCGTCTTTGTATCTCTTCTTTGGTGCCCCTCTGTCTCGGTGTCCAGTGGCGAGCTCGCCGAACAGAGTGATCTTGGGTAGGCGATGATCCTCCATCCTGGAGACGTGCCCCGTCCAGCGAAGCTGTGTCCGCAGCAGCAAAGCCTCGATGCTCAAAGTTTCCGCCTGTTCAAGGACCTCGACGTTGGTGACATAGTCACTCCAGTGAATGCTGAGGATGGTACGCAGGCAGCGCTGGTGAAAGCGTTCGAGGAGTTGTAGTTGGCTGCGGTAGAGGGCCCAGGACTCGGAACCGTACAGCAGGGTGGTGAGGACGACAGCTCTGTACACGCTGATCTTGGTGCCTTTTTTCAGCTGTTGATTGTGCCACACCCGCTTGAATAGTCGCCCGAAAGCACTGTTCGCTTTTGCCAGCCTGTTGTCCAGCTCCTTGTCCAGCTTGGCGTCTGACGTGATGATGCAGCCGAGGTAGGTAAACTGGTGTACAGACTTCAGTTCGGACTCGCCGATGGTGATGTGGGGAGGGCGATGCTCTTCCTTGGGTGCTGGCTGATGAAGGACCTCTGTCTTTTTCAGACTGACCTCAAGTCCAAAGAGCTGGGCGGCATCTGCGAAGCAGGACGTAATGCGCTGCAAGGCTCTCACTGTGTGTGCACCGAGGGCAGCGTCATCAGCAAAGAGCAGCTCACGAATCAGTTGGTCTAGGGTTTTTGTGTGGGCCTGCAGTCGTCTGAGGTTGAACAGGCTGCCATCGAGACGATACCTGATGTACACTGTGTCGTCATCGTCAAGGTCCACTGTGGCCTGCTTCAACATCATGCTGAAGAAGATGGTGAAGAGGGTCGGTGCCAGCACGCAGCCTTGCTTCACGCCGTTGCGAATGGGGAATGGTTCTGAGAGGTCACTGTTTAGTCTGACCTGGCCTTGCTGGTCCTCGTGGAGCTGGACGATCATGTTGAGGAACTTTGGGGGACAGCCTATTCGCTCCAGGATCTGCCACATACCTTGCCTGCTCACAGTGTCAAACGCTTTTGTTAGGTCGACAAACGTTACATACAGCCCTTTGTTCTGCTCGCGGCACTTCTCCTGAAGCTGTCTCAGCACAAAGACCATGTCGGTGGTACTCCTGTTGGCTCTGAAGCCTCACTGGCCCTCTGGGAGGTGGTCTTCAGCGATGGCAGGTACCAGCCGATTCAGGAGCAACCTTGTGAGAATTTTCCCGGCAATGGACAGCAGGGTAATTCCACGATAATTAGAGCAGGCAGACTTCTCTCCTTTGTTCTTGTACAGGGTGATGATGACTGCATCACAGAGATCCTTTGGTAGTGTTCCTTTTTCCCAGCAGCAGAGAAAGAGGTCGTGGAGCTTGTTGTGCAGTGCTGGGCCTCCATGTTTCCATATCTCTGGCGGGATTCCGTCAATGCCTGCTGCTTTGCCACTCTTGAGCTGGTGGATGGCTGTGAGGGTCTCTTCGGCGGTGAGCGGTTCGTCCAATTCAACCTTTAGTGGAAGGTGTGGGATTTGGAGGATGACTGTTTCTTGAACAGTGCGCTCAGCGCCGAAGAGGTCCTGAAAGTATTCCGACCAGCGGTTCAAGATGGAGGTATTATCTGTGAGGAGTGCCTGTCCATCAGCGCTTCGCAGGGGACTTTGTACCAGGTGCCTAGGGCCATACACTGCTTTCAGTGCTTTGTAGAAGCCCCTGTAGTCACCATTGTCAGCGCAGAGCTGGGTCCTCTGTGCGAGTCTGGACCACCACTCATTCTGGAGTTCTCTAAGCTTGAGCTGGAGACTGCTGCAGATGAGGCGGAAGGCAGACTTCTTCACAGGGCAGGAAGGCTGGGCTAGGTGGGCCTGGTGGGCAGCTCTTTTTTTTGCTAGAAGTTCCTGGATCTCTACGTCGTTTTGGTCAAACCAGTCTTTGTTCCTCTTTCTAGCAAAGCCCAAGACTTCCACAGAAGATTTTACAATAGCAGCTTTCAGTTGTTCCCAGAGTGTTTCAGGGGAGGAGTCTGCTGGATCAACTGTGTCTTTGAGCATGCGCTGTAAATCGGCCTGAAGGGCAGCTTTCTTGTCGTCACGCTGAAGGCTGGCAACATCAAGCTTTTTCTTGGGGGGGACCCCTTTCTTGGGTTTCAGCTTTGTTACGATTGTGGTTGTGTTATCCTGTGAGAGCGTACATGTGTTATTCGTAGGTAACGATATGTTGTTTATTTGAGCTATCATGGTTATGATTTCGTGCCTTTTTAGTAAGATTTTCTTTTGTTCGTGAGTAGAGCCGATTTCGTTTTGTTAAGTTTAGTCCAGGACGTTGTAGACAGGTCGCACTGTCTAGTGGCCTCGTAAGTGTCACGTCGGTTAGGTGACATCGCAACATTTTCGCTACTTTTTCTGTGCGCGTGTATTGAGCAGCTTTTATTTTGTTTGGTGAATGTTCTCGTACCTTTTTGAGCTATCATAGATAGGGATACCATACTTTTATGTGTCTTTATTATATGCTAGAATTTAGAGCTGAAGTGAGCAGCCGTGTTTTTGTAGCCTGATATATTGTTTCTGGAAAATTCATGTTAATGAGTTTCGGCTGTGCGTTTTGTTCTGATTGGTTGAGTTACATGATTTCCGTAGAAGATTCTAGATTTTGATAGTGTATATAAGGAGGGCGCTGGGAAAGCCCATTAGTACATTGTCTTGCTTTGTCAGTTGTAGAGATACACAGTTTATTGCGAGAGACGCTGTGTATGAGAAACTTTGAGTCTAGTGTGGACATCGCAGAAGAGACTTTGTATTCAGTAGTTTGTGCATTTGAAAGTGCATTATTGTGTGGATATCGCATCGCTGAATTAAATATTGTTGGAACTGTTACTCCAGTTTTGTCTACATCCTTAAGCCACGGTTGACGGATTGCAGCTGAATGAGGTCTATTTAAAAGAACTCTACGTGCGTGTGTGTCTAGTGTGTTTATCATACTTCGACTACAACTCCACCACGTAACATTTTGGCGACCCCGACGAGATCTCTTCAGTTGGTTCAGTGGAAAGGGTAGCAGGAGAAAACAGCCAGCAGTGAAAAGCAGAGATGGCGACATCGGAGATGGAGATATTCCTGAAAATTGGAAAGGAATGTGGACTCGAAGGAGCTCAACTCCTCGAGTTTGTAAAGGAGAGAGAGGAGAAAGAAGAAAAGAGACGAGAGAGAGAAAAAAAGGAGAGATTGGAAAGAGAAGAGAAAGAAGAGAAGAAAACGAGAGAAAGAAGAAAAGGAGAGATTGGAGAGAGAAGAGAAAGAAGAAAAGAGACGAGAGAGAGAGAAGAAAAGGAGAGATTGGAGAGAGAAGAAAAAGAAGAAAAGAAGCGAGAGAAAGAAGAAAAGGAGAGACTGGAGAGAGAAGAGAAAGAAGAAAAGAAACGAGAGAAAGAAGAAAAGGAGAGACTGGAAAGAGAAGAAAGAGCCAAAGAACGTGAAATCAGGAGACTCGAAATCCAAGCAGAAGAAGAAGAGAAACAGCGAAGAGAGGCAGAGAAACAACGAGAAGAGGAGAGAGAAGAGGCGGAGAGGCAGCGTCAACACGAAATTCATCTAAAGCAGATGGAGATTGAGGCACAGAGCCAGAGAACTAATGAAGCAACAGCATTAGCGAGCAGAGAACAAACAGCCCGTGCGCCAAAACTTCCACCTTTCATTGAAAATTCAGATAAGATGGATGCTTATTTGGAGCGATTCGAGCGCTTCGCAAATAGCAACAATTGGAAACAAGAGACTTGGCCTATTAAACTGAGCGCACTTCTAACTGGCAAAGCGCTTGAATTTTACACCCGCTTACCAAGAGAAGAAGCCGAAGATTATACTCAGTTGAAAGCCGCCCTGTTGAGACTTCACTGAAGAGGGTTACAGGCGACGATTTCGGAACTGCAAGCCTGAAGAAGGAGAAACACCCGGCCTATTCATTGAGAGAATCAGAAGCTACCTGGAGAAATGGATAGAGCTTGCTGGTCTAAACAGAGAGTATCAAGACCTGTGCGACCTCATCATCAAAGACCTCATCATCAAAGAACAAGTTTTCAGCGCATGTTCTAAGGACCTGGCCGCCAACCTTAGAGAGCAAAAAGACCAGTCACTAAAGGCCCTGGCCGACTTCGCTCAAAGATACCTTGACGCTCACAACATGAAGTTCGGGTCCAGTAAGCCACAGCGTGGGTCTACACCAGCAGAGGAAATCCATGATGTCATAGACACCCCGAGATACAAGCCGGTGGAGAACCTGACATGTTTTCTCTGTGGAAAGAAAGGTCACAAAGCGATACGGTGTCCTTCTAAAGATGTTCCCCGAGGCGACAACATCAGAAGACCTAACCAAGATCGCGGGATAGCAGGCAGAAGTAATACTACGTCTCAACACAGAGCCGCCGCTGTACTAGCAAATGATGTGACGGCATCCAGTGACTTCGAGTCTAGAGAAAAACAGGCGACACCGGAGCTGATTGAATCTTTCAGAAAGAATGGACGCATCCCAGTAGGAGATGGTGCTACATTTTTACCAGTCTCAAACATCGCGCTGCCTGAGAATGAAGTGCCGAACATGCCGGTGGTGTCAGGATTCGTCGGCGACACACCAGTGAGAGTGTTGAGAGACACTGGTTGTAGCTGCATCATCGTGAGAGAGGACCTAGTACCTGAAGACCAGAAGCTACAGGAGTGGACCACCCTCATTTTGGCTGACGGAACTGTAAGGATTATTCCCCTTGCTAAAGTCAGTGTCGACACCCCATACTTGATAGGAGAGATGAAGGCGTTGTGCGTGAAGACACCAGTCTACGATCTCATCATCGGAAACGTTGATGGTGCCAGAAATGCAGACGATCCAGATCCGGAGTGGAGACCTGAAATATGTTCCGTTACCACGAGAAGTCAAGCAGAAAAGAGTCACCAGACCATCCCTCTAAAAGTGGCGGACAACACAGAAGCAGCAGTGGTGAATAAAGAAAGGCTGGTGGAGCTACAGAGAGTTCAAGATAAACAAAAATTGGCGGAATCGGTGCGTCTTGATGATGACGAAAGACTAGACGACGAGAACCTGTTTGACCTTAATGAACTCCGACACAAAGAGAATGTAGAAGATATCCAGTTCGGTCAGAATCTGACCCAGACTCAACGTGAAGAACTGCGCGTCCTGACTCAAGAGTTCGAGCATCGGTTTACACCTGACCCAGGGACAACAGACACCATCCAGCACGAGGTAAACCTGACGTCAAACGAGCCAGTTCGCAGCAAACCTTATCGTCTTCCTTATAACACGAGGGAAAAATTGAAAAAGGATATCAAGGAAATGCTGAGTCTGAATGTCATCAGAGAGTCCAAGTCACCATATGCGTCCCCAGTTGTCATCGTGAAGAAACCAGATGGATCCAACCGAGTGTGTGTAGACTATCGCAGACTCAATAAACTAACAATCTTTGATCCAGAGCCTATGCCCACAGCAGAAGAACTGTTCCAGAAGGTCAGTGGAGACCGATTTTTCTCCAAAATTGACCTAAGCAAAGGGTATTGGCAAATCAAGGTTGCAGAAAAAGATATCCCCAAGACAGCGTTCATCACACCCGACGGTCATTGGGAGTTCCTGAAAATGCCTTTTGGTATGGTGAACAGTGGTGCCACATTGAAGAGAGGACTGAAAAAGATCCTAGAAGATGTGCAAAATGTGGTCTTTTATTGGGACGATATTTTGATCCATACCAAAACTTGGGGGGACCACCTCAAAGCCCTCCGAGAACTGTTCCAAAGACTGTCAGATGTGAATTTCACCATCCGTCCAAGCAAGTGTATTCTTGGGGCTGACAACATAGACTTCATTGGACATAAATTGAGCGAAGGTTTAAAGGGGCTACACGACGCCAACGTGCAGAAGATCAGGGATGCCCCGCGACCTACAACCAAGACGCAAGTCCGCTCATTTATGGGCTTGGCGAACTACTACCGGGAGTTCATACCAAACTTTGCGGCAGTTACAGCACCCCTGACTGATTTGCTGAGGAAAGGACAACCTAACATAGTGAAGTGGGAGGATGCCCAAGAGCGAGCATTCCAGGCGGTTCGAGACATCCTAACCGAGAAACCTGTTCTACACCTTCCTGACCCGTTGAAAACGTTCTTCCTGAGAACAGACGCCTCCAACGAAGGAGTAGGTGCAGTCTTGAAGCAAGAAGATAACGGAAAACTCCACCCAGTGAGCTACGCCAGCAAAAGGTTGACCAGAGCTGAAAGAAACTACTCGACCATCGAGAAGGAGTGTCTAGCCATCATCTGGGGAGTAAGGCGATTCGAACTGTACCTTCTGGGAGTGCCATTTGTTCTCCAAACAGACCATCAGCCCTTGAACTATCTAAACTCTGCAAAATTTACAAATTCTCGTATTATGAGATGGGCGATGTTTTTGCAGAATTTTGACATTAAACTACAGTCTATCAAGGGTTCGCAGAACTTCGGAGCAGATTACCTGAGCAGAGCAGTTTAAAATTCATTTTTCTCTAAAAGGTATTTTTTCGAAAAATACTTACCGATGACATGACTTTATGGAAATGTCTACTTCTAGCTCAATTTTAGCCTACTTACCCGTTGTGTGCCCACACAACCCGGGAGGCACTCGGGGAACCCCCCCTAGAGGGGCCGAGAGTTGTCTCCCGTTTCCCGCCTTACCAGCTCCGGTCACGAGACCGGCCAGTTTTTTGTGATACTTCGCTCGAAAGCGGCAAGCGGGGCAGGAGGGAGGGTCCTCCGAGTCATGTCATCGGTAAGTATTTTTCGAAAAAATACCTTTTAGAGAAAAATGAATTTGTTTCCTCAAAAACATTACCGATGACATGACTTTATGGAAGAATTGCGATGAGGAGGAGGGTGCCGCGCAACTCTTAATGGTAACAGCGCCGTCCTCCCAGTCGCAACCTCCCGACAATTTTAGCGAAGTGCATACCTACGGCGCCGGGAGGGAGTGTTGCGCCGCGGCGATGTCCCCCACTAGTGCGAGATTCTCTCTTTGGCCTGCCAGGTCCCTGAGGTAGAAGCGGGCGAATACAGATTCAGTCTGCCAGCCCACGGCTGCCACGATGTCCTTGACAGCGCAGTTTCGGTCAAATGCGAGGCTCGTGGCCATGGCTCGTACCTCATGTGCGCGAATGTGCAGCCTCTTCGCTCCCTGCGGGGAGATATCTTGATACGCGGAGCGTATAACCCAGCGGAGCCAGGACGAGATCGTCTGGGCTGTTATGTCATTCCTGCTGGGTCTCAGAGGTAGGAAGAGGCGCGAACGCCCTCTGCGGAAGGCTTTAGATCGTCGCAGATAAACTCTAAGGGCGCGCACGGGATCCTGTTGCCTGGTCTCCTGAGACAAAGGGTTGGTTCTTAGCGGCCGTAAGGTGATAACCTGAGGTGCCGTCAGAGGAGACCTGTTCTTGGCCAGGAAGGCAGGGTCAGTGAGGAGTTGAACAGACCCGTCCGCTCGGAACTGTAGGCAGGTAGGCCGCGCCGAGAGTGCGTGTAGCTCACTCACCCGAGAGGCGGTAGCAAGGGCCAGCAGGAAGCACGTCTTTCGTGTCACATCTGCGAAACGGGCCAAAGCTAAGGGTTCAAATCTGTCAGAATTTAACCACGTTAGCACCCAGGGCAGGTCCCAGCGGGGAAGGAGTGAGCGGTGCGTTGGGCGCTGGATGCCGAAGTGACCCATAAGGTCGGCTAAGTCTTTGCAGGCGCCCGGGTCTGGGTGTCCAAGGTGTCGATAAGTGTCAGCGATCATGGACAGGTAACCCCTCACGGTGATGGGGGCCAGGCCTAAGTCTCGAAAGAGCCAGAGGAAGAAGTCCGCCAGCTGAGGATTAGTCAGTTCCGTGGGTGACAGGCCGTGCTCAGAGCACCAGGAACCCAGGACTCGCCACTTTCCCTCGTAGACTCGGATGGTGGAAGGTCTGCGGGCCGAAGCGATCGCCTCCACTGCTGCACCCGAGTAGCCTCTAGCTCCGAGGGCTTGCCGCACAACCTCCAGGCGTGAAGGAGGAGCCGCTCCGGGCAGGGGTGGAACAGCGGCTGACGCGGTTGCTTGAGCATGGTGCGTGGGGCGGGAAGCAGCAGGGGCGGGTCCGTGGCGAGGCTGAGAAGGTCGGTGGTCCAGGAGCGGTTCCAGGCGAACGGCGCAACTAACAGCAGGACCGCCGAGCATCCCCGAAGCTTGAGAAGGACTTTGGGTACGAGAACCGTCGGGGGGAAGGCGTAAGCCACCAGGCCGTCCCAGGGAATGGAGAGTGCATCGACAGCCCAGGCAAGTGGATCGGGAATCGGGGAGACGAAGAGCGGCAGCTGATGGTTCCACCTTGTGGCGAACAAGTCGACCTGGGGAGTCTCCCACCGGGCACAGATCATCCGAAAGATGTCCTGCCGAAGGGTCCATTCCGTGTGCAGGAGCTGGCCGCGGTGAGACAGCGAGTCGGCTAAGACATTCAGGTGTCCGGGGATGTGTCGGGCTCGAATGGTAATACCCCGGTCCTCGCACCAACGCATCATCCGGTAGAGGAGCATACAAAGGTCGGGAGAGCGAGTGCCACCTTGTTTCTGGATGTAAGCCACCACAGTCGTGTTGTCCGAGAGGACGAGTAGCTCCTGGCGTCTGAGGAGATCCTCCCAGAACTGCAGGGCTTGCCACACCGCCTGCATCTCCAGCCAGTTGATGTGAGTGTGCGCTAAGTCCGCGGGCCAGGGCCCCGAAGTCGAGAGGAACCGAGGAAGGAGATGAGCGCCCCACCCAGTGAGGCTGGCGTCGACACAAAGCGAGGTCTGGGGAGGAGGGGCGGCCAGGGGAACTCCCGACGCTAGCCAAGAGTGGTCGGTCCACCGACGAAGATGAGGCAGCAGCATCTGGGGCACCGGAACCAACGTCGTTAAATCGCCTGACGACGGGCGCCAATGGAGTAGGAGATGCAGCTGGATCGGCCGGGAGTAGAGACGACCTAGGGGGATAAGGTCCGCTGCGGCGTTCAGCAGGCCCAAAATCTGGAGCCAGACTCTGGCGGGGGCCACGTCCTGTCGTGCTAACTGACCTGCTAGGTCCGCAATCTTCTGGATCCGAGGGGCTGGGAGGCGCACCGTGTTGAGGTCGGTCGCAAATTCCATGCCCAGGTGCACGAAGCGGCGGGACGGAGAGAGATCCGACTTGCCGTCGTTCACTAGGAAGCCCAAGTGTGCCAGAAGCCGTAGCAGCGCATCCCTGTCCGACGCGAGCGAGGTCTCTGACTGGTTGCGTAGGAGGAGGTCGTCTAGGTAATTCGACGTCGGACTGGAGGAGGACTGTCGGGCCTTGGCGACTACGGCGTCCATCAACCGGGTGAACACCCAGGGGCTGAGGTTGAGACCGAACGGGAGCGCGCGAAACTGGTATACCACACCGTCGATCGCAAAGCGGAGGAACTTCCTGGAGGCCTGGTGCATCGGGACATGCAGGTACGCATCTGAAAGGTCCAGGCTGACTGCGAAGTCCAGAGGCTGGACCGCGGCTCTCAGGGCTCGAGCAGTCTCCATCCGGAAGGAGGGGGCCGTAATGTACTTGTTCAGGGCCGAGAGATCGATCACCGGTCGCCATCTCCCTCCAGGTTTCGGAACGACGAACAAGCGGCTGTAGAAGGCTGGGGAGTAGGGGACGCGTACCACCTCCGTGGCGGCTTTCCTCAGGAGGGAGGAGACCTCTCCCCGAAGAGCGGAGGCCTTCAACGGATCCCTGGGGATCTCGGTCCAAAGGGGGGAGCGACGCAAAGGGGGCGGGCTGCAAAAGGCGATCCGGAGGCCGGCCGAGACGGTGTCGCAAATCCAGGGGTCGTCGGGAAAGAGTGTGAGCGAATTTCCGCTGAAAAAAGCTAGCCTCCCACCGACCGGAGACCCCGAAGTGGTCGGTGGGGGCAAGGCTGGGGGGCAGTCAGGTAGCCCGCCCGCGACCCGGTCGCCGGGCGGGACGGGGCCAGGCGGGGACACGGGCCCTGGAGGGTCTAGGACGGCCAAAGGCGGGGGCCTGCTCAGGGGCCGAAGCAGGGGCTGACGCCGCAGCGGGTCTAACCGACCGTGAGGCGCGACCCCTAGCCTGGCGGGAGGACGGAAAGCGGCGGGGAGGAGGAGCACTCACAGGCCAGCGGTCGGGGTTGGAGGCTCGAACGGATGACCAGGTGTCGCCGAAAAGCAGGGGGCCACCCAGCGGAGCACGACGAAGCTGCGCACGCAGGTCAGGTGGTATCCCTCGGCAGGCAAGCAGAAGGGCGTCTCGACGCATCAGGTCACAGTTGGTGGAGGCAGCCATAGCGTTAACGGACGAGTGGTAGGCGGCTCGGTTGGCGACTTCCGCTAAGACGAGTAAATCCCCAAGGAGAGGCGTGATAGAAGGATGCCAAGCGTCTTCCACACGACGAACCAGGGCTTGAGTGAGCAGCTCCAGGAACCCAGCGCAGGCTAAGGTGTTCCGCACCAGAGACGCAGTCAAATCCAGGCCACGAGGTAAAGAACGGCGAAGGAGGGCGGAGCCGCCAGCTTGCGACACGGCCGGGGGGTCGATCGCAGGAAGAGGGATGGAGAAAGCCTGGGAATGACCGGCATACCAATCCCGACGGAAGGCGATGTCCAGGTCAGCCGGCCAGCGACGATCGGAGAAGAACACCGGCTCTCGAGACGCTGGAAGTTGCAGGTGCGCTGAGAAGACATCTCGCAGCTCCTTAAATCCAGGCGGCTGGGGAAGCGACTTGAACCTCTTCACCTGACGCTCGGCATCCACAAAGGCCGAAACCTTCCTCTTCAGGGGGGGAGAGGCTGGGCAGGAGTCCGCTGGCAGAGTGGCCGCGATGATCCTGGCGGCTTCATCCAAGGCTAGGAGGGTCTCCGCCCGGGACGACGACGGAAGGGTCGAGGGGACATCAGCACCGACGTCGGAGGGCGAAAGGGAGCGAGCATCCTCCTCCAACAGGGCTGAGACGGAGTCTTCGGGCAGCAAGCTGAGGGCTTCTTCGTCCAGGGGGTGGCGAGAAGGCGGGTGAGGCACCACGGAAGGTCGAAGCTTGGGCGGGGGCGCATCACGAACCTCGCGGGAAGCCCGGGCATGAGCCGGCAGCGACGACGGAGGCGGGGATCGCCGAGGCGAACGCGGGAAGGAGCGAGGAGGGGTCCTGTCCGGTGCGCGGGAACGACGTCTGGGTGAAGTACGGCGGACAACCGAAGAGGAGTGCCGATCACGGGAAGAAGGTCGACGATGGCGGTGACGCGGCGAATGCCTCGAACGGTGCGAAGGCGAGCGCGACCGAGCGCGCGACGAGGAGAGGCGGGGGGAGCGGCGACGCTCCCGGCGGGGGGAACGATCCTTCCGGCGGCGCTCGCGGGGCGAGCGCGAGTGTCTAGCACTGACGGTGGAACAGGAAAGGTCGGGGGCGCGACTGTGTCGCGTAGGTTGAGGCTGACGTCTCTCCTGGCCGGACTCAGTGAGAAGGGCTCTATGCCGGTGTACAGATCCTCCGGAAGGATCAGCGGGCTTATCGTGGAGAGAGAGAGGAGCAAGGCCAGTCAACGTGGGACGGCTCGTGGCGAACTGCTGCAGGCCGGGCTCAGTGAGGCGGGCGCTTTGCCGGCAAACAGACCCTCCGGAAGGGTCAGCGGGCGTGGCAGCAGTGGCAGTCCTCTGGTCAGCGAACAACGCAGGGTCCCGACGATCAATCCGTTCCGAGAGGCCGAGGCGAGGAAGAGCGGTCGTTACCACAGGGGCGACGTCAACAGGAGTGGGACGAGAGATAGCAGACGGAGGTCGCTCTCGCCGGTAAAAACTCCAGAGGTCAGACCAACGGATCTCCGGCCAGGTCGCACAGACATCGCAGAGATGGTCCGAGGCGCAGCCCGAGCAAGGGAGGCAGACCGCATGGTCGTCCGTCGGCCACTTGAAGTCGCCGCATTGAGCGCAGGTAAGCATTTGGTTCCTGCAACAGACAAAGAGCACAAGGTCGCAAAGGCGGACAAGGGAGCCTAGCCCCACACCAAGGTACTCCAAGCGCCGTAACCACCGGCGCGTAAACAGTGGCTACAGTCTCCCAGAGCTAAAGGGCCTTTAAGGTAGACGCACGGAGTGTGGGTGCCCGAAGGCCCTACGAGAACAGAAACCCTAGTCTACAACTACAAGGCAACGTCTTCTCGTAACAGTGAAATACCAAAGGAGAGAAGGCGACTTCCCTCGAGGAGACTCGTAAAAAAAAAGGTCGTGCAAGGCGCCGAAGCGTAAGCTCAACAACTGGCGCCCACGTCGTAGCAAAGCCGAAAGGAAAGCCCAATGGTAGCCGGCTCTCGGCCCGAGGGCCGGCTGTGGGAAACTACCACTACCTTACCTCCGAGACGAATCGGGAACAGGGGGAAGGGTAGTCATACACCTCCACAGCCTAGAGGAGAGCAGCAGAACGACGCCAGCAGAGGCAGGGCACAAGAAGGCAGGTCAGCGCTAGGAGGCGCAGAGCACATGAAGAGGCAACGAGCGTAGGCAAGAGAAGGACCGGTCGAAGCGGCGCGAGAGCAAGGCCAGACACGTCTTCTCTGTACGAGCGAAGTAGCAAAACTGGCCGGTCTCGTGACCGGAGCTGGTAAGGCGGGAAACGGGAGACAACTCTCGGCCCCTCTAGGGGGGGTTCCCCGAGTGCCTCCCGGGTTGTGTGGGCACACAACGGGTAAGTAGGCTAAAATTGAGCTAGAAGTAGACATTTCCATAAAGTCATGTCAT